>CM053607.1:82879274-82961417 GCA_028646535.1 Procyon lotor
GGTTCTGTGATTTTTAAATGAGGGAAATTGACTCTTGAGAAATGGGCTTCTTAGTACCATATCAAGATGAGTAATTTTCTTCCCTAAAATTTCCTCAAATAAGACAAGTAATTGAAGTGATTGACCAAACTGTATTTGCCAGAGGGTTGTGCATAGTGAGGAGGGCAAAGGGTCAGAAATGAGGGGCAAGAATGCCATAATAGTGAGCAGACCCAGAGGGAGGTTTTTGAGTGGTTGCTGTGAAGCCTTAGGAGAAACGGATGGGTGAGGACGGACTTGACAGTATTCTCATTCAACTCCCGCACTATGTCTTCCAGAAAAACATATATTGAAGGTGTGTGTCACTCAGCAAGGTTTCTGGAACTGCATTTGTATTTTATTTGATTCCTCACTGGGCATGTTAGACTTCAAGATAACCCAGCTGGGTAAGGTTACAGGGGTGAAGGGCTCTGAAGCTCAGATTTTGGAAGGAATAAGAAAAATAATAAAAAGAACCCTTGATGCAAAGGTCAAGAACCATGGTGATTCTAAATTTTACCACAGAACAGTTGTCTGAAGCCTGAGTAGAGCCAAAACATGCAAAGGGATAGAAACTGAGGGGGGGATAAAAGTGGTTTCACAGACTTGAGAACTTCAGGTGGTTTTTTTTGTTTTGTTTTGTTTTTTGTTTTTTTTGTTTTTTTTGCTTGAGTTACATATGAGGTTGGATTTTGAGGCCCTTTCATTAAACAACATTTGTTCATAAAGTATCTTTAAGAAAAACACCATTAATACAAGTGAGCTCACTATGTGTTCTCAAAGCAGTGCAAGACAATTTTATGTGCCTTTCTGCTCTTAATCAGGTAACATCTACTTTTGGCCACGTGCCAAATGTAAGATCCGTGAGATGAACAAAGAGTGAATGTTGCTGATGAGTGTGAATGTTTTCCCTTCCACAGTTACACAAACGCACTACTCACCTTTAAACTGGAAGCCTTATCCCAAGGGCAAGATAACTTAAGCTGGAATGAAATTCAGAATTGTATTGATATGGTTAATATGGAAATTCAAGAAGAAAACGACCGTAAGTATAGAACACTTTCCTTCTCTTAGTACAATGGGGGAGTAAGATGTCTGGACAACTTAGTTCCCTAGATGAGGGCTGCATATTTTTGCTCACGCAGTTTATGAAAGCACACTCCCCTGATAGGCATAATGCCTATGATACTGCACCAATGTATTATGTGTATTACAAATCACAGATAAAAAGACATAAAAGGATAGAATAAAAATGCATAAATAGAAGTCCTCGTTTTCTTATTTATTCGTACTTCAGAGATAAATACTCTGACTTTTAAGCACTCAACTTTGACCTTTCATTTGGGCATTTTTTTAAAAATAAAACATATGTTCCAGCCCTTGGGAAAAACTGGAATGCAAACTAAACTTTAAGATTACAAATCATGAGGATTCACTGTGTATCTAGAAATTAGGAGCTACCTGCATGAAAGTGGACAATCCCAGGAGGATATGTCCTGAAACATGCTTTCTTGAATGTCAGCTTGCCGCCTTCTCATTTGCCTCTTGCTTACAAAAACAAAATGAAGAATGGGAGGACAGGCTGTAACTCAGCAATCAGTGTATAGTGGCTGCTTTTCTGTAGCACCAACTACCGAATTCAAGTGTCAGGCAGTCTTTCCTATCACAAAAACAAACAGCACCATCATCTTCCGCTTTGTCTGAGCTGTTTGATTCATCGGCAACATTTGGATTATGATGGCTGATGGCACCGACCTCCTCTCCATCCTCCAGCTTTGACCTGTTTTCCCAACTTTTCCTAAGTGTGCTCAAAGGGCAGACAGATGGTTCTCTCACAAGCTTGGGCTGTTCCAGTGTGTTTTGGTGAGGTCTTAGGTCTGGTCTTTGAAGGCAGAATCTAACTTTGGGCTAGTAAAATCACTCTTGAAATAAAATGTATGACTTTGTTACTTGATTGTATTTGTATAACTTTCTTTGCTTTCTTGACTGTTGTCCCATGTGAGCCTTGTGCCCGACATTAAGGCAGGGCTGGTGGTGGTGGTGGTGGAGGAGGAGGAGGAGGTGGTGATGGTGTTAAACATCTCATTCAAGGTCCCTAATAGGTAACAGGTGTTCAGATGTGCTGCCCTGACCTCCAGTTCACAGATGTACCACTGTTGTACTGATCCCTGGACATTTTCTTCACTGTGTCCTTTTTAAGTTGTTTAAACCTCCAGTTCCTCTCTCTGACCACAGAGCTCACTGCCATCTCTGCTTTGTCCTTGGACGGAGGCATCACAGGAATTCCTGTGATCAGATGCTTTACACACAGCCCCCTTAGCTCTTCTCTGGCACATTGCCTTGGCTGCTGATGGTTCTTGCCAGACGTTAGTCAAGAGGGAAGCACTAACTTGAGCAGATGTTCACTATCATCTGGTGGGGGCCTGTTACAAGACTCAGGCCCCAGCCCCTGGCCCTCCTGCCCTGCTACTTGACCCCTAGCTGCACTCTTTAGTTGCCTGTACCAGTGGTTCGGGTTCTGTGGCTAACGCAATTCAAGGGTAGGATTCCTCTGTTTAGGGAAGCAAAACAGAGAATTGGGTCCTATCTTTCTTTTTTCTATTTACCCTAGTTCTTTCTGGCAATACTCTGTCCAAGTCTGCTTTGGTGATTTCTATATGTTCTGCTAATACAACAGAGTTGAGTTCATTTTCAGTACTAAATGGTTGTAGTTTTACTCTCATTCTTTTGTTTTTCCCTTTAAGTTTTATTTGAGAGAGCGAGAGTGTGAGCAGGGGGAGGGTAGAGGGAATGGGGGAATTTCTTGCAGACTCCCCGCTGAGCATGGAGCCCCATGTGGGGCTCTGTCTCACAACCCTGAGATCGTGAGGAGCTGAAACCAAGAGTCAGACGCTTAACCAGCCGAGCCACTCAGGCTCCCCTTGACTCTCATTCTTAACATTTATTAAAAAGCTGGATGAAGGATGCCATTTAGTCCTAGATGATCAAATAGAGCCTTTACTTTTTTTCAGGAAAAGAAAAACAAGTAATATTTGTATAACTTAAAAAAATTTTTTTTGTAGGTGGATGTTATTTCTAAGCAAAATATCTTTGAATTGATAAAGCATTTATCTCTCTAGGCAGCTGCACGACTGTTATTTTCCATGGGCTGTATCACACGGCCCCTATCCTATTCGTTCTGATGATGTTATGAAGGGCACAGGCTGTAACCACAGCAGTCATTTCAGAGACTTCCTTGTTATATTTCCTTTTTAGAATTTGTAGAATTCAGTGCAGAATATTTAATCTCTCTGTGCTTTGGTTTGTTAGTTATGTCAAAATGAGGTAATTCCAAAGTTCTTGACATATTGGATTTGGTAGCCTATGTTTAGGTAATTTCTTTAAAAGCTAAATAAAATAATATGCCATTATGAACTGGCATGAACTGCACAATAGAGTAATTAAATCATCTGAAAGAGCTAAGGATTTTTCATGGACATCTTGAAAGTGTATTACCCTTCCCACCGCACCCCTGCCACACACTTCAAGGTCTAATCTTGTGTCTGAATTGTCATGTGGATAAGGATATGCGGCTAATGGAACGTAATGAATGTGGAAGGAGAGTCTAACGAAGAAGCTGCTAAAGACATTTCCTCAGACTTGGATGCTCTGTTGATTTCTTACTGGAAAGTTTACTTTTCTCCATAGAGCCAAAAAGGAGCTTCATTTTAAATATGTAGCATAGACAAGGTAGTTTTCTTTCTTTGAATTTTACTTTTTTTATTTGGTAGGTACCCTTCTTTGTAGGTTATCTGGTGTCTTAAAATTACAATCTGTAAGAGAATGCCGACTCTTCCATTTGACTAGAACATTATAGTCTTGTATGATGGTTTTAAAAAATGGGTCATGCCTCTATATGCTGCCTACAAGAGACTCACTTTAGACCTAAAGACACTTGCATTTTTTGAGGACATGGAGAACCATTTATCGTACTAATGGAGGTCAAAATAAAGCTGGGGTAGCAACCCTTATATCAGACAAACTAGATTTTAAACCAAAACTATAACAAGAGTTGAAGAAGGGCACTCTATCATAATAAAGGGGTCTATCCAAAAAGAACATCTAACAACTATAAATATTTATGCCCCTAGCATGGGAACACCTGGATTTATAAGTCAATAAAAAACATAAATGCACTAATAATAATACAATAATAGTACGGGGCTTTAGGGGCACCTGGGTGGCTCAGTCGTTAAGCTTCTGCCTTCGGCCCAGGTCAGATCCCAGGGGCCTGGGATCAAGCCCTGCATCGGGCTCTCTGCTCAGCAGGAAGCCTGCTTCTCCCGCTACCATTCCCTCTGCTTGTGTTCCCTCTCTCGCTGTGTTTCTCTCTGTCAAATAAATAAAATCTTTAAAGAAAAAAAAAAATAGTACGGGGCTTTAACATCCCACTTACAGCAATGGCAGATTGTCTAAGCAGGGAAACAGTGGCTTTGAGTGACACACCAGACCATATGGACTTAACAGATGTATTCAGAATATTTAATCCTAAACCAGAGGAATATACCTTTTTTTTTTTTTTAAGTTTTTATTTATTTACTTGACAGAGAGAGAGAGATCACAAGTAGGCAGAGAGGCAGGCAGAGAAAGAGGGGGGAAGCAGGCTCCCTGCTGAGCAGAGAGCTGGATGCGGGACTCGATCCCAGGACCCTGAGATCATGACCTGAGCTGAAGGCAGAGGCTTTAACCCACTGAGCCACCCAGGCGCCCCAGAATACACCTTTTTTTAGTGCACATGGAACATTCTCCAGAATAGTTCGCATACTGGGTCACAAATCAGGCTTTAACAAATACAAAGAGATTGAATCATACAATGCTTATTTTTCGACGACAATACTATGAAACTTAAAGTCAACCACAAGAAAAAATTTGAAAAAATCCACAGAACATCCTACTAAAGAATGAATGGATTTACCAAGAAGTTAAAGAAGAAATTTAAAAAAATACATGGAGGAAATGAAAATGAAAACACAATAGTCCAAAACTTTTGGTATGCAGCAAAAACAGTCTTAAGAGGGAAGTAGATACCAATACAGGCCTACCTCAAGAAGCAAGAAAAATCTCAGCTACACAACCCAACCTGACACCTAAAGGACCTGGAAAAAGAAAAGCAAATAAAGCCTAAAACCATCAGAAGAAGGGAAATAAGAAAGAGCAGGAGTATATGATATAGAAACAAACAAAAAAACAGGACAGGTAAATGAAACTAGGAGCTAGTTCTTTGAAAGAATTAATAAAATTGATAAACCTCTAGCCAGACTTATCACAAAGAGAAGGCAAAGGACCCAAATAAATCATGAGAAAGGAGAGATCACAACCAATATCACAGAAATACAATTATAAAAGAAGATTATGAAAAATGATATGCCAACAAATTGGACAATCTGGAAGAAATGGATAAATTTCTAGAAACATCTAAACTACCAAAACTGAAACTGAAAGAAATAGAAAATTGGGACAAACCCATAACCAGCAAAGAAATTGAATCAGTAATCAAAAATCTCCCAGCGGGGAACCTGGGTGGCTCAGTTGGTTATATCTTTGACTCTTGCTTTCAGCTCAAGTCATGATCTCAGGGTCCTGGGATTGAGGCCCTCCTTTGGCTCTACACTAGGCAAGGAGACTGCTTGGGATTCTTTCTCTCCCTTCCCAGCCCTCTGCCTTGCTTCACTTGCACACTCTCAAAACAAAAACAAAAACACGAAAAAACTCTAACAAAAGTCCAGGATCAGATGGCCTCCCATAGAAATTCTACCAAACATTTAAAGAGTTAATATGTATTTTTCTCAAACTCTTCCCAAAAAATAGAAATAGAACGAAAATTTCCAAACTCCTCCTACAAGGCCAGCATTACCTTGATTCCAAAACCAAAGACCTCACTAAAAAAGAAGTACAGACCAATATCGCTGATGAACATGGATGCAGAATTTCTTTACAAGATACAAATCAAACCCAACAGTACGTAAAAATAATTATTCACCACAATCAAGTGGAATTTACTCCTGGGTTGCAAGGGTGGTTCAGTATTTGCAAATCAATCAATGGATACACCATATTAATAAAAGAAAGGGTGAGTACCATATATGATCCTCTCAACAGATGCAGAAAAAGCATTTAACAATTACAGTGTCCTTTCTTAATTAAAACTATTCACAGTGTAGGGTTAGAGGGAACATACCTCAATATCATAAAAACCACATGTGAAAGACCCACAGCTAATATCATCCTCACTGGGGAAAAGTGAGTAAAGTCTCAGGATACAAAATCATTGTATGGAAATCTGTTGCATTTCTGTATACCAGTAATGAAGCTGCAGAAAGGGACATCAAGGAATCAATTCCATTTAATATTGTCCCCAAAACCATAAGACACCCAGAAGTAAACCTAACCGAAGAGGTAAAAGATCTGTACTCTAAATATTGTAGAACAGTTATGAAAGCGATTGAAGATGACACCAAGAAATAGAAAAAAACTCCATGCTCATGGATTGGAAGAACAAATACTGTTAAAATGTCTGTATTACCCAAAGGAGTCTACACATTTAATGCAATTCCTATCAAAATACCACCAGTGTTTTTCACAAATCTGGAGGAAACAATCCTAACATTTGTATGGAACCACAGAAGACCCCAAATAGCCAACGTAATCTTGAAAAAGGAAAGCAAAGCTGGAGGCATCACATTTCTGGACTTCAAGTTTACAAAGCTGTCATCATCAAGATAGTAAGGGTACTGGCACAAAACCCGACACGTGGATCAGTGTAACAGAAAACAAAACCCAGACATGGATCCACAACTGTGTGGTCAACTAATCTTTAATAAGGCAGGAAAGAATATCCAGTGGAAAAAAGACAGTCTCTTCAACAAATGGTGTTGGGAGAACTGGACAGCAACATGCAGAAGAATGAAACTGGACCACTTTCTTATACCACACACAAAAATAAAATCAAAATGGAGGAAAAACCAAATTTGAGACAATTTGAGACAGGTAACCATCAAAGTCCTAGAGGAGAACATAGTCAACAGTCTCTTTGACATCAGCCATAGCAGCTTTTTACTAGACACGCCTCTGGAGGCAAGAGAAACAAAAGCAAAAATGAACTATTGGGTCCTCATCAAGATAAAAAGCTTCTTCACAGTGAAGGAAATAATCAACAAAACTAAAAGCCAGCATATGAAATGGGAAAAGATATTTGATAATGACCTATTATACTATACAGACCTATACTAACCCTCTGACAAAGGGTTAGTATCCAAAATCTATAAAGAACTTTAGGGGCACCTGGGTGGCTCAGTGGGTTAAAGCCTCTGCCTTCGGCTCAGGTCATGATCTCAGGGTCCTGGGATTGAGCCCCGCATCCGGCTCTCTCCTCAGCAGGGAGCCTGCTTCCCCCCCTCTCTCCGCCTGCCTCTCTGTCTACTTGTGATCTCTCCCTCTGTCAAATAAATAAAAATCTTAAAAAAAAAAGGAACTTAAGAAGCTCAACACCCAAAAAAACAAAAAATCCAGTCAAGAAATGGGCAGAGGACATGAATAGATATTTTTCCAAAGAAAACATACAAATGGCTCACAGATACATGAAAAGCCGGTCAACCTCACTCATCATCAGGGAAATACAAATCAAAACTACAATGAGATACCACCTCACACCTGTCAGAATGGCTAAAATTAACACCAGAAACAATAAATGTTGGTGAGGATGCAGAGAAAGGGGAACCCTGTTATACTACTGGTGGGAATGCAAGCTGGTGCAGCCGCTCTGGAAAACAGTATGGAACTTCCTCAGAAAGTTTAAAAATAGAAATACCTTATGACCCAGCAATTAAACTACTAGGCATTCATCCAAAAGGTACAAAAATACTGATTCAAAGGGGCACATGAACCCTGATGTTTATAACAGCATTATCAGCAATAGCCAAATAATAGAAAGAGCCCGAATGTCTGTTGCCTGATGAATAGATGAAGAAGTTGTGATATATACGTCTGTATATACACATATACAATGGAATATTCCTCAGCCATCGGAAAGAATGAAGTCTTGCCATTTGCCACCATGTGGATGGAACTAGAGTGTATTATGCTAGTGTAATACGACGGAGAAAGACGGATCTATACGCTTTCACTCATATGTGGAGTTTAAGAAACAAAACAGATGAACGTATGGGAAAAGGGTAAAGAAAAAGAGGAAAACAAACCATCGGAGACTGGAGGGTTTTTTTTAGAAATTTTACTTTATTTTTTTATTATTAACATATAATGTGTTATTTGTTTCAGGGGTACAGGTCTGTAATTCATTAGGCTTACACAATTCACAGCACTCACCATAGCACATACCTTCCCCAATGTCCATCACCCAGCCTCCCCCCATCCCTCTCACCCTGCTCCACTCCAGCAACTCTCAGTTCCGTAAGAGACTTTTTTTTTATATTTTATTTATTCGTTTGAGACTATATATATATAGAGAGAGAGAGCGCGCATGTGCCCAGGAGCAGAGGGAGAAGCAGACTCCCTGCTGAGCAGGAAGCCTGACCTAGGGCTCGGTCCCAGGACCTGGAGATCATGACCTGAGCTGAAGGCAGACACTTAACCATCTGAGCCACCAGGTGCCCCTTCATAAGAGACTCTTAATGGTAGAGTACAAACTGGGGGTTGTTGGAAGGAGGTGGGGGCGTGGACTGAATATGTGATGGATATTAAGGAGGGCACTTTTTATAATGAGCAGTGGATGTTATATGTAAGTGATGAATCACTAAATTCTACTCCTGAAACCAGTATTACACTATATGTTAACTAAAGTTTAAATAAAAACTTGAAAGACTAAAAAGAAAAAAAAAGGGTTGGAGAATAAATAAAGCGCTCCATTCTGGATGTGTTGTTAATGTGGGAGACATCTTATGTAAACAATACACGTTCTGATTACTCTGTTCTACTTCTTGTATCTTATGTTTTGATTTTGGTCACAGTAATTGAGTATTTTTTTTCTAAAAGCCATCTTTTATTTACTTTTTTTATGCAGACGGCTTAACAAATTTCTAGGGATATAGTTAGTGCTTAATAAATGCTTAATAATGTTCTCAAAAATAAACCTCTTTTCCTCTCAAAAAACTAAATAAAGGAGTGGGTCCTGGACTGAGGCTTAGCAGTGGGAACCTCTTTTTATAAACAGGAAGTGATGCAGATGTGCCCAGGGGGCTTCTGGGTAGGTCTTTCAGCTCCTATGAGGTCATTTACTATGACCTCAATGGCTTGTATTCTTGGAAACATAACAAACAAAAACTTAAACAAGTGATTTCAATCAAGTCAGCTGGAATGCACTCATTCCCAGGTGATCGGCCATTAGGAACTCACATTCTCTTTCTCAGACATAGTTTCGTTAAGATCATTTTTGGATGGGGTGTTTAAAAGTATTTAGAAAAGTCCAGAGAATGACATGAAGTAGTCTGTGTTCTCTGGGTCCAACTCCTACAGGATAAAATGATAATACCTTGTATGTGGATAGTACTTACTTTCCTGAGTTCCTCCAGTGTTTTAGGATCATGTAACTTGCATATTAGAGAAGTGCTTCTACTTTTTTTTAAATACATGTAAGTGTTATAATCTGGAATAATTTCTGGGCATTTTAAGTTGTCCCTTTCCTTCTACAGGTAAATCTTTTCATTCTTAGCAAGGTGTGGGTCATCCATCCGGGAGATATTGAGCTAAACATTTAACTTAATTTGAGCATCAGGATGAAGATAGTTCTTAAAAAATGACAGTACTTAATGTATTATGAAGTGTGTTTTTATGTTTGAAAAATAGCTAACAAAATGACAGTAAGTTTGGCTTTAAGAATGCTTATTTTGTAAGCCCCCTTGGTGATGTTTAGTTTCCTTACTAGTTCTCATCCATCAGCACCAACCCAGGAAGCAAAACCCCCTGTCAGTGTGTGCATGTGTGAGTATGTGTGTGTGCATAGATAGTTGACCCTTGAGCAGTATGGGTTGGAATTGCACAAGCCCACTTAAACATGGATTTTTTTTTTTAATCAGCACATTACTGTAAATATATTTTGTCTTCCTTATGATTTTCTTAGCATTTTCTTTTCTCTAGCTTATTGTCAGACTATAGCGTATAACATGTAAAAACATACAAGCTGCTGTTAGTTGGCTATGTTATTGGTAAGGCTTCTAGTTAGTAGTAAGCTACTATATTCATATAAAATTGACCCATTTATCATGTTTCTACAGTGACTTTTATGTATTTAAGAAGCTATACTACCATCAGCACTATATAAATTCAGAACATCTCCATCACCCCAAAAAGATCCTTGTTACCAATAGCAGTCACTCCCCTTTCCCCCTCCTCCCATCCCCAGCAACAACTAGTCTGCCTTGTCTCTGTGGATTTTCCTATTATGGATATTTTGTACAAGTAGAATAATGTAATGTGTGTCCTTTTATGTCTGGCTTCTTAGCATTATGTTTTCAGTGTTTCCATGTGGAATCAGATATCCGTATACTTCATATCTTTTCTAGATTAGGTTATATGGATAGACATTTTGTTCATCAGTTCATTAGTTGATGGATATGTAGGTTGTTTCCACATTTTAGCTGTTAAAAGTATTTCTGTAGGGCGCCTGGGTGGCTCAGTCGTTAAGCGTCTGCCTTCAGCCCAGGTCATGATCCCAGGGTCGTGGGATCGAGCCCCGCATCGGGCTCTCCGCTCAGTAGGAAGCCTGCTTCTCCCGCTACCATTCCCTCTGCTTGTGTTCCCTCTCTCGCTGTGTTTCTCTCTGTCAAATAAATAAAATCTTTAAAAAAAAAAAAAAGTATTTCTGTAAATGTTGATGTATAATATTTATGTGAACATACAGTTTCAGTTCCCTTGAATGTATATACCTAGGAGTAGAATGACTGGATCGGATGGTAATTCTGTGTTTAATATTTTAAGGAACTGCCATTTCCGGTTCCTACCACCAATATATGAGAGAGCAGTTTCACCATATCCTCACACTTGTTACTGCTCGTTTTTCTATTATAGCTGTCCTAATGGGTATAAAGTGGTATCTCATTGTGATTTGGATTTGCATTTTCCTAATAGCTAATATTGACTATCTTGTCATGTGATTATTAGCCATTTATGAATCTTCTTTCAGGAAGTGTGTGTTCAAGGCCTTTATCCGTTTTAAACTAGGGGTTTTTCTTCAATGCCAGTTATAAGTATTTCTTCTGTTTGGTCCATAGGTCCATACATGTCCCTAAGGTATACAAGTCTTTGTCAGAATACAGAGTTTGCAAGTGTTTTCTCCCAGTCTCTGTAGATTGTCTTCACCTTCTCTGGTGTACTTTGAAGCACAGAAGTCTCAATTTTTACAACATCCCATGTATTTATCTTTTTCTTTAGTTGTGTTTCTGGTGTCACAACTAAACTTACTGCCTAACTCAAGGCCATACAGATTTACTCCTGTGTTTTCTTCTAAGTGTTATATAGTTTAAGCTTCTACACTTGAGTCCGTGACCTGCTTGGGGTCATTTTTTGTGTATGATGTGATGTAGGGAATCCAACTTCACTCTTAATGCATATGGATGTCCAGTTGTCCCGTTTGTTATAGAGACTTTTTTTGACCTATTGAGTTGTCTTGGCACTCTTGTCAAAAATCACTTAACCATCAGTGTAAGGGTTTATTTCTGAACTCTAAATTCTTTTCCATTGATCTGTACATCTGTCTTTAAGTCACTACCATGCAGTATTAATTAACTGTAGCTTCTTACTAAAAGTTTTCAAAATGAGAAAAACCAGTTTTTTTGTTTTTCAGCATTGCATTGGTTATTCTTGGCCCCTTGGATATATATAGGAATTTTAGATTCAGCTTGTCAATTTCTGTTTGAAAGAAAAATCTCAGCTGAGATTTTGATAGGGATTACACCAAATCTATACATCAGTTTGAGGAGTATTTCCATCTTAACAGTATTAACTCTTTAGAGCCATGAACACGGGATGAGATTTCAATTTATTTAGGTCATCTTTAATTTTTTTTATGTGGAGTTTCATAGTTTTCAGTGAATATGTCTCATTCTTCTTTTGTTAAATTTATGCCTGTGTTTTCTTTAAATAATTAGTGTATTTGTGATCGGAACCTAATCCAGACGGAATTTTCTCCTCTCTTTCTTTTTCACATCATACAATGTGAGTGTGGAGAAATACACTTGATTTTCCTACATCGATCTTGTATCCTGCAGCCGTGGTGTGCTTGTTTATTAGCTCTTACGGTTCGTGTGGTGGAGAGGGCTCCTCATCCCCCTTTCTAACTCTTTGTCACAGGTGATTATAGAGAACTTATAATGGACTGTGACTTAAGAAAACTTTTTTTCCCCTTAGGAATTGTAGCTGTAGGACACATTAATGAAGCTATTGACGAAGGGAATCCTTTGAAAACTTTAGACACTCTGCTGTTACCGACTGCTAAGATTAAAAACGTGGACCCAGACTACGCCCAGCACTACCAGGATGTTTTATATCACGCTAAATCACAGAAACTCATGGTGAGTTTCAGTAGGTTTGTTGCTTTTAAATTTACAGAGCCTTTGGGGAGGGGGGCTGAGAGAGAGAATTTGCTGTACTCATTTTTCCTAAAGCTTATAAGCTGCTTGTCCCAGTGATTGCCTATGGATCAAAATGGAAATAATGGGGCTCTTTTTATTCTTGTGTCATACAAGAGCTGGAAGGTGGCTCTAGGGCTAATTACTCCTCCTACTTTAAAAACTCATTGGTGGTTCACTTCTTGTTCAGAGTCCAAGTCATTGGATGTTTACTGAGCACGTACTGTGTGCTTAGTACCATGAATAGCATCTGGTGGGGGGCGGGGGATGATATAAGGAACACCTAACATTTGAAGTTCTGTGTCCTTATCCTTAAGATGCTTAGAAATTGAGGCGGTGGGCATTCTCCTACAGAATATTTAGGTAACCCTGAGAGAAGTATATGTCAAAACAGGTCCTGCACAGAGTGATGCAGGGGCAGTGGATTGTTGCTGATGAGAGTCCTAAAAGGAGTGGTTGTGGAGACAGAGCAGGAGTAGCTCCCGAAAGGGAAGGAAGAGCTGGCTAGAGGGGTGGAAAGCAGGGGGATGCAGGCCGAGAGCACAGGCCCAGGAGCGTGTGGGCATGGTTTGTTCCCCGCCTGGGAGGAGACCAACCTGGCTACAGATGTCTTAAAGGGCAGAGGGTTTTTTCCTCAATGCAGAGCTTACACTTACCATGGGAGGAATTCCACAGATGCTGCCCCATCGAGGAAAGGTATGGAGGGGTGAAGTTTATGACCTCGTCTCTGAGAGTGGGAGTGATGCTCCCGTGGACCTACCCACTCATAGCTGCCATGTCCCCAAGTGCAAACCAAACCTCAAAAGGGTGGATGTTTCCCCTGTATAGGTCTTCACAACCCAGAAACTGCCTCATCTGAAACAGGAAAAACATCTTTGACTAGAGCAAACATTGATTTGCCACGCATGATATTAAGTACCTGTAGCATACCATCTCGTGTAATCATTATAATCCATAACAGCCAGATAAATGAAATATCTTTATTATCATCTTACAGATAATGGAACTTAGACTAGGTAATTTGTCCAAAGCTATCTAAAAAGTAGTTCTGCAACCATGCCCTGGTCTGTCCAATTCAGGAACATATTGTGCATTAAGGCAGTTGGGAGAGGATGTTTACTGAAGTGTTGTAATAGCAAAAGCCACAAAACAACATAAATATCCATCGGGAGTGGATGCGTTAAGTAAATTGCAGTATATCCATACAGTGAAATACTCTGAGGTCATTAAAAAGAATGAGTGAATCCATATTGGACAATCTCCAGTGTGTTTATCATTAAGTAGAAAACAAACAAAAAGCCCCAGTGTTTCCACATTCCACATGCCTCAAAATGGAATACACACCACTTAAAAACATATGCTTGTATGTGCGTAAAATATTTCTAGAAGGAAACACCTTCTGGAAGGTGAACTAGAAAGCTGGTGTAGATGGGAGATGACTTTTTTTTTTTAAGATTTTATTTCTAAGTTACCTCCACACCCAACACGGGACTCGAACTCGCAACCCCAAGATTGAGTCACATGCTCTACAGATTAAGCCAGCCAGATGGCCCGGGAGACTTCTTTCTTACTCTGTTGTTGTGCTGTTTAGATTTCATTTTTTTACAGAGTGTATGTATTACATGCTAAATGTTTCTAAACTTAAAAAAACAAAACAAAAAAACAGTGTAAACAACCCACAGAGGGCTGTTTCCCCCTGTAACTTAGTTTCTGGAATAGGACCTACTGGCCCAGGCAGTGTTCCCTTCAAAGCAGCTAACTTCAATACAAGTTAGTAGAAATATTTTGTCATAATGTAGTCTCAAGCAGCATACAGAAGTGTTGCCTCTGGCAAAGAATTGAGTGATGAGGGAAGAAGAAAAAATACTTTTCAGCATTTTAACTTTTGTACCATATACTACCTCTACAAAAATGTTTTTAATAAATAAAAATTAAAGTGTCTATGTTTACATGTATTTATATATGATATATATAAACACAGGTAATCATACACACACACAAACACACACACACATATTCTAGTCATCCCACACTACTGAACTGCCTCATTACAGGTGAAGAAAAGTATCCCCCCGACATGGGGACTTCTGAGATGTTAGACTTCTTTTTTTTTTTTTTTTTGAGATGTTAGACTTCTGACAGGGATGGCTGAGGCATTGCCTTACCCCCTGTGCTGTTAGGATGCCATCAGGTCAGTCACCCTCATTTGACCCTCACAGCAGCTGTGGGGGTGGGCACCCTCTCACCTGATGTGAGGGAATGTGACTGTTAAATCACAGGCCAGGGAATAGGACGTTGAGACTGAAACTCAAGCCTTGGGTCCCCACATCCCAGGGAGGGTGGAATGGGCCTCTGCCTGCTCTTCCCATAGATGAGGCCAAAGCTCTGGCACAAGGCACACTTGCCAGCATTGAAAGGTAAAATTATTTGCTTTGGAGACAGACAGGTACTGCCCCAGGATAGGCTTTGTCAAAAAATAACCCGACTTTTTAGTCAAATCCCTCAAACTCTTCGTGCTTCCGTTGCCACAGGTGTCAAATGGGTGTAGTAATGCCTATCTTACAGGATTGTGGTAAGGGTCAAATGACCCTTTATATATATTACCCATATATAATATGTCTTTGTGTGTTTATACATTTCTATTTCTATATATCAATATATAGTTATATGTAATTGCATTAATTATGAACATATATGTGTATTAGAATGTTCAGCATTTTGCACGGAGCTTGACACCACAAGAAGTACTTAAATACTGTAGCAAATATTACTGGGGGCCCTAACAGTTGCCCCACAGGTAAGGGCTGAGTGATGACTGTGTCACAAGGTCCTTACTAGAGACACAGATTGTTCCATCCACAAACCACAGTTGGGATCTTCTGGGTGCAGAATAGAGATAGACCTGGGTTCCTCTCTGCCCACAGCCACATGAGGTCTGTCCTTGAGGTAAGCCGGACTCCATACACCCTTCATAGGCAGGCTGTGGAGGTCCCCTCCAGAGTGCTCCAATCTAAGGGCTTTAGGTCAAGATGGAATGTCATAGGACCTCGCCAGAACATTCAAGCCTTTGTTGAGTGTCCGCGCTTTGCCAGCTGTCGTCTATCAGGCTTGCTTCCAAAGTCTAAGAGCAGTAGCTTTACTAGTGGAAATAGAGCATTAGATATGAGCCTAAAGGGCACCTGCGTGGCTCCGATGGTTAAGTGACTGCCTTTGGCTCGGGTCATGATCCTGGAGTCCCGGAATCAAGTCCCACATCAGGCTGTCATCTCCGCAGGAAGTCTGCTTCTCCCTCTGACCTTCTCTCATGCCCTCTCTCTCTCTCTCACTTTCCCTCTCTCTCTCTCTCTCACTCTCAAATAAAATCTTAAAAAAAAAATGATATGAGCCTGAGGATCTGGGTTCTAGCTCAGGCATTAAGCCACTTAGGGCTTATTAAATTAGGAGCTTGAACTGTGTCGGCAGTATCTAACACATTGAAAACGTTACCGTTACAAGCCGTGAATCTGATTTGGTTAAATGGCCATTTTTAAACACCATTTTCTTTCTCTGCCCATTAATTTTGAAACGTGGTTTTCTCAGCCTGTTCTTTCCCTGGAAAAAATCTAATTCTGTTGCTCTTTTCCAGTGAGGTCTCTGTATGTTTTTAAATCTCTGCTATTTTGTTACCTAGAAATTCCAGTTTCTGACGGAGGTAATTCTGTCTTCTCTTCCCAAGGTCTGGCCTTGGAAAATACTCGAAAAAAGATTATACTACTAGTATTGTCAGTATAAAGTAATTTTTGCGTGAAAGTGTAGAGCAGTTAAAGATCACAGTAGATAGTGTCTGCATGGAATTTGTGGCCAGCTTTATGAACGATTGAGGACCTTGATGTAAGTTGGTGAGAGTTCTTGAAACTTGTTCATCGTATTTCAAGTGTAATGTTGCCTGGGCGCCAAATTCCTTTTGTCTCATGGAGAAAGGTTGGGTAATGATCACGTCAGCACATACTTAGCGGACAACACATTGGCTATGTCTCTCCACTAGAGGCAGTGAATTGTGAGCTATTTTAAAATGGAACGCTTTCCTTGAGAACTCAGAAATAAGTCCCCCTAAAAAAGTTTGGTTTTGCTCCATGTGTATTTGCTCCATAAGTGTTGTGTGTTTTTAACAAGTAAATGTTGCTGCATTTTTCACCCCCAGGTAGAACTGTATTACACATGTTGACTTTACTTGCAGAAGCCAATTCCTTTTATTGAAGTTTTTGTTGTCTTAAAACTTATTATGGGTTTCTTTTTCTTTTTTTTAAAAAAAGTGTTGTTTTTTTTTTTAAATTTTAAGTAATTTCTACATCCACCATATCTTTATACCCAACGTGGGACTCAAACTCACAATCCAGAGATTAAGAAGCTGATGCTCTGGGGTGCCTGGGTGGCTCAGTCATTAAGCGTCTGCCTTCGGCTCAGGTCATTGATCCCAGGGTCCTGGGATCGAGCCCCGCATTGGGCTCTCTGCTCAGCAGGGAGCCTGCTTCTCCCGCTACCATTCCCTCTGCTTGTGTTCCCTCTCTCGCTGTGTTTCTCTCTGTCAAATAAATAAAATCTTTAAAAAAAAAAAAAAAAGAAGAAGCTGATGCTCTGCTGACTGAGCCAGCCATGTGCCCACAGGTTTCTTTCTCTTGCTTGCTTTAGTACTTCACTGATTTTTATTCTTAATGTAACCACATACCTACTATAAAGATCTTCATGTATGTGGGTTTTTTTTTTAAACTAAATCCAATGAAATAGGAAAATCTGAACAATAAAACAATTCTTTTAAAATTTTTTTATTGTTTGGATAGCCACGACAAAGTATATGGCCTATGCACATTCCCATGGACTTGAACATTTATGTCAGCAATCCTTCATACACTTAACCACTAATATCCCATCTCCTGTCTAATCTCTAAGCTAAGAGAAATGTTACTGACTTGCAGGAATATACTGGGCATTTAGAACAAAATAGTTCCCCTTTAAAAACTCCATATAAGGAAAAAAAATATGGAGATGTTATTTTAAACTTCTAAATGATCTCATGACTGTGTTCGGTTTTAGCTTATTTTTTTTATATGCCCAACTAAAAATGATGTACGATGTTGTACAGCGTACCTTGCCTTCTCAGTAAGGAATTGAATGGGCTTTCATGATGCTTAGATGCTTTGGGATTTTATTCATTCACTCAGCAGCATGATATACAAAGCATGGATCTGGTCCCCACAGACCGTGAAAAGACTTGGATCAACAAGAAGCTAAACAGGGCAGAGGATGAGCCCCTTCTTTACATGGTGCTTAATTAAGTGTTAATAAAGTTAATATTTGTATGTAAAGGAACTACATGTAAGTGTCAGAATAAAAATACAAGACAGGCAAAAAAATGAACTACTAGCTGGACAATCAGAAGAGTAGTGCATTGAAGACTTTAAGAGATTCTTAAGGAAAGAATTAAGGCAAACATGTTAAAAACAGCTTTACAGTTCAGAGGCAAGAGCAAAGAGTGGAGAAATCCACATTATAGCAAAGCAAGAAGCTTGGTCACTGCCTACTTGACCAGCAAGGTTTATTGGGAAATAAAGTTGGAAGGTTAGCCCTGAATGCTGAGCTATAGATTTGCAGTTTATTCCAAAGCAGTGGACAGCCAATGGCAGTTTTGAACTGGGGGTTTTGAGTGATGTGCTCAATCTGCTATCTGAGGAAGTTTACTCTGGGAGTGGCCAGTGAAATGGAGGAAGGCTGGCAGTGAGGAGAGTGGCAAGAAGGCAAAGGTAATGAACTCCAGTGATCAAAATCACTCAGAGTGAGCTGACGAGGTAGCTACTAGCATGAGAGTGGAAGAAAGCAGAAGAATTAAAAAGGATGCCAGGTAGTGGAAATAAGAGATACTAGTTTCTCCCTGTGCTTCATCCTGTCCCACCTCCTCCACCATGACACCTAGAGCAAAAGCCTCATAGAAGTGGGGAAGAAGGAGATTAAAGAGCTTGAAGTACGAGTCAGGCAAGTATATCAGTTGCCTTAAAATGGTGATGTCTTTGCCCCTGCAGTGATATTCTTAAAACACTGAAAAAGTGCTAAAGTAAAAAAGTGCTATTGTAATGTTTTATTCTGAAGCGATATTTCTTGAGAGCACAGGTTAGAACTCCTTGCACTAGGCATATGTTATCCCAAAAATGTATGTTTTCACAGATAGCCTTCCTCATTCCCTACGACGATTTCACCATCGTAACGTAAACAGTGGGGTGATCTATGATTTTTGACATGAGAAAATAAAGGAGTGGATCTAGGCAACTATTGAGGCTCCCAAGGCACAAAGCTATGAGATAGATAAAATATAAGCCATCCGTGTTGTTGTAATAGTAGTTGGCATGGTGAATAATAAGTATGACATTGCTAGGAGCAAAGCAAATGGTAAAAATCACAAGAATGAGGAGACTTGCCTTAACATAGCACAGCCATCTGTCATCATATGTATTAAGCCTCCGAATGATGGCCGTGTAGCAGTAGATAATGACCACAAAGGGAATTAAGAATCCAAAGAATGCCAAGGAGATGAAGTAGTAGAGTTGGAAGGGAGAGGAGGACTCGCATGTGTTGTGGACATCATGGCAGGTGGTGATACCCTGCTGGACAAGGTAATACTCCTGCTTCAGGATGAGAAATGGCAGCATGAATAGGAAGACCATTGTCCACACCACTCCACACGTTATGAAGGCATAGGTGCGCTTGGGCAGCACTCGGTAAGTAAAAGGATGAACGATGGCTAGGTAGCGGCTGATACTAATGCAGGCGAGGAGCAGAATGGAGCAATACATATTGCCGTAGAAGATGACCGTGGTGGCCCGACACATGACCTCTCCAAACACCCAATTGTTGCCATTGAGATGGTAAGCAATCTTAAAGGGGAGCGTGACACAGAAGAGAAAGTCTGCAACAGCCAGGCTGGTGTAGAAGATGGTCATACAGATAGATCTGGCCCTGAAGAAGAGCATCCACAAGGTCACGGCATTGGCCGGCGTACCTACTGCAAACACCAGGATGTAGATGGCAGGGATCAGTCTGGTACTTAAGGAGCTGCCCAGGTACCCCACAGTAGCATTATTGACGCGAAGATGGGACACACTTTTTTCAGGGCACTTAATTTTTACAGGTGTGGTAGTTCCTGTCCAGCCTTCTATGGCAGAAGCGGGGATGTCCTCAAAGGAATTGAAGGGGTCCCCACGGAAGGTCTTAATAAATATGGTTGGTTTTACCAAGGTGCGTACGTCATTTTCCGTGCCTGTAATTGAGAAGAAGTATTAACATGGAGCATTGCCAAGTCCATGGCTATGGTTCAGGAGACAATAAAACTAAAAGCTTTAGGCTACATAATTTCTACAGTTATAGAATTGAAAATCCTCTTTATTTAAAAAATCACTATGAATCAGGTCATCGACAAGAATGCATTTGGTATATATCCTGTGCCCCAGCACTGTGTTTGCCCATGCAGGGACGAAAATGAGAAGGCAGCTGCTTGCATGTAGGAAGTTTGTAATACCACTGGAGAAAACAGTAATGGCACACCAGACCTCTACAGGCCAACGTCAGGTTGACTATACATCGTATAGGCATTCACACAGTAGTTAACAGATTTAAATGTTTGAGCAGAATGTCAGGAAAAAGATGAACATGAGCAAAGACGAGCGAGGTTCACAAAGTCATGGAAATGAATAGATGAGTAAGAATCTGGTAGGTGAAATATGGACAGAGCTATCGTGTGGGCAGGTACACGCTGTGGGACTGTCAGATAAGTTTAATTCAGCAAGTGTTTATTGTGTACTTATATGCCAGTGGTAGAGTTTTAAATAGACTCTAGGTCTGTCTGCAACTGTCAGACTAGTAGAGAAGATGCACAAAAATATGTCGTCTTAGGGGCGCCTGGGTGGCTCAGTCGTTGAGCATCTGCCTTCGGCCCAGGTCATGATCCCAGGGTCCTGGGATCGAGCCCCTCATCGGGCTCCTTGCTCGGCGGGAAGCCTGCTTCTCCCGCTACCATTCCCTCTGCTTGTGTTCCCTCTCTCGCTGTGTTTCTCGCTGTCAAATAAATAAAATCTTTAAAAAAAGAAAAAAAAAATGTGTCGTCTTAGACTCATAAGGTGCATCTGAGAGATGAAAGAGTAGGTTCCAGCCAAATCTCTGAAGGGCCTCTTACCTGTACTAAGAAATGACGTGCCTATTCTTAGATGCTGGGTTTGTGCACACACAGAATGGACAGAGGCATGGCCATTGTGGTAGACAGCACGATGGGCCCCTGAGATTCCACCCACTAATGCCGGGAACCTTTGAAAATATTACTTCATATGGCAAAAGGACTTGGCAGATGTGATTGAGGATCTTCAGATGGCATGAGTATCCTGGACTGGCTGAGCAGGCCAAATGTAATCCCAAGACTCCTTATAAGAGGGAGGCAAGAGAGTCAATGTCAGGTACTAAAAGATGCTGTGCTGCTGGCTTTGAGGGTGAAAGGGGAGCCATAAATCAAGGAATTCAAGTGATGTCTACAAGGTGGAAGAGAAAGCAAGACAATAGATTCTCCCCTAGAGCCTCCAGAATGAACACAGCCTTGTTGAAAGCTTGACTTCAGGACTTGTGACCTCCAGAAATATAATGTGGATTGTTTGAAGCCACTCCATTTGTGGTAATTTGTTCCAGCAGCAATAGTAGGTTCATGTAACCCTGATTTGATTTATATTTAAGATGACTTTGGTGACAGTGCGGACAATAGACTGAAAGGTAAGGAATTAGAGGAAAGGGGGATTCATTTGGAGCCTACTGTAGTCGTTCACACGGAAGGTGGACAGAAACAGATTAGAGCAATGGCAGTAGAAAGGGGAAGGTATACTTGAGACTGATGGCAGCTCCGAGGACTTGGTGTCCTGTTGGCTCTGGTGGTGGTGAGGGAGAGGCAGGAGGCAGGTTTTTCCTTTAGATGATGTCAGGTGAGAAGATGGGACAAAGGACGAGAGTAGAGGAAGCAAAGGAAAAAAAGAGGGAAATAGAGAATATAGTCCATGATCTCATAGCACCGTATGGTGACAAATGGTAATCACACTACGCAATGTGTAGAACTATTAAATCACTATGTTGTGCCCTTGAAGCTAATGACATACTGTCAACTATACTTCAATTAAAAAATCTATCAAGGAGCACCTGGGTGGCTCAGTGGGTTAGGGCCTCTGCCTTCAGCTCAGGTCATGATCTCAGGGTCCTGGGATCGAGCCCCACCTCAGGCTCTGTGCTCAGCAGTGAGCCTGCTTCCCCCTCTCTCTCTGCCTGCCTCTCTGCCTACTTGTGATCTCTCTGTCAAATAAAAAAAAAAATCTTTTTTTGGATTTTGGAAATTCAAATTGGAAATTTCCAAATTCATTGGAAATGGGGCAAAAAGGAGTAGAGACACAACTATGTACTATAAATGGGTTGGCAGGCTAATTTTAATAATCCTAATTCATGTAAGAGCAGTTTCAAAAACACAATAGACCTCAATCCTCAACCTATTTCTCATTATATAATTTTCCCATAGATTAATCTTAGAGATATATGGGAAATAGATCCTGTGAAATTTCTAAGATGGACTTTCATGCTGATTTCAAACCTCGTATTAATTTAAAATACCATTGCTCTGCCAATTACATCTTTTCCCATGACCTCTGAATTCCTACATGTTGAATACTTGGACTTAGCGATTAGTAACCTGGTTCTCATTCAAAGCCAGTTTCTCTTCCTGCTTTAATCTCTAGCAGTGGGCCCCCAGGTAAAATTGAAGCCTTCCTCATAACCTTGAGATTGCACAAACTGAATTCATTGTGTAAAACAAAGTGTTGCCTGAACAGGTAGGGACAGGGAGGTGTTCAGGTGTCATTTACGGGAGGCTAGATTAATGAAAAAGTGTTCTCTGGGAAGTGTTCTTCTGTGCCTGTGTTGGGATTGAACTCCGAAGGTGTATCATGTGATGCTTGAGTTCAGCCACACAAATCCTCCTCAGTTTTTCATTTTGCAAAATGCTCAAAGTTGACCCATAGAGAAGGGCCTTGAGAAGTAGGCACAAAGCTGGAAGACGGTGGCTGAAGAGCATGGTGTGCGAGCTATTTCCTTTCCAGATCTGATAACACAGCTGTGGAAATGAAGTGTTTGCCAGTTTACAGAAAATTCTTGTGGTTAAGCAAGACATAGTGCCCCAAAACAGGGTAAGCAGTGGCTCTGTGAAAAAGTCTTGATTCCTTTTTCCATGAGAATTCCAGATCTGATTTAATTTGAATAAGTCTTGTATTCCTTAGAGTCTTAGGTGTGCCTTAAGAATAGTGCTCATTGTTACATTTTACATATTTTTTTAAAAATTTCATTGAATTCTTAGTACAGCCTTGCGCTTGACAGAATGTTTCTGAAATGTTTTTAACTTGGGGATAGCCTTAGACAGGGACTGACCCAAGGGGACCAGATTTCATCCTCTTAACAGTCAGTCCTTCGCACACGTTTCTCCCCCACCCCGTCGAAGAAAGCAAGTGCACTGCATTTTCCTTTGTCACCTTTAAATGCCCCCTGTTCACCTCTACGAAACCCCACCAGCATCTTGAAGGAACCCCCTTCACAAACTGCTTTTCTTTTGCGTTTCTCCATCCACACCCAGAAAGAAGAGTCGCTTGTCCTTTTCTTGAATCTACAGATGTGCTATTGCCCTGAGTGGGTTCTCTTGGGACTCTCCTACAACCACCTTGGTGATTGAAGCAACATTCTCTTATGGAGGCTTGGTTTTGTTATGTTTCTGTTTATTCTACTTTATCACAGTCCCTCACCCCAGCTCTCCTATCCTAACAATGTTGGCGGGAGAATGCCCCCAAAAAAGTTGGGGATCCAGATCTATTGCAAACTGGTTTATTTTAGAGTAAGCAGGAGGTGACAGGCTAACATTGTGGTGAGTGAAATAGGAAACACATGAAGAGTTGAATAGTAGTATCTGGAAGATCTCATTTCTAAAACTAAAAAATCTCATGAAAGGAAAACTCCATGATACAAGAGAAAGTAAAAAAAAAAAAAAAAAAAAGTATTTCATTAAGAAACACTAACTTGTTCGCATTGCTTATAGAAAGACCACTATTCATTCTGGGAATATTCTTGTTTCCCCCCATTTGTGCTTCAAGAGAATGTATAAACATAGGATTTTTTAAAATCTCTTGAAAATGTGCTATCTTTGCTGATTCAGAGGAAATTCTTACAAAGTCAGAATCTTCTCACAAAGAAATTTGATTCTTAATTCTAGAGATCTAAAATCTTGACTGTGCCACAAATTTTTAAATCTAAGCAGAGAACATTAGTTAGTCTTTGGCAAGTTTTGAATAGAGTGAACAGACCATAGCTATTCATTTCCATGCTGCTACCTTTTAATGACAAACATTAAACTCCGCCTTTTGGGTTGCAGATTGTGGGAAATGCAAAGAAAATTGGATGCAGTTCATTCTTGCTATACACAGACCAGCACCCCCAATGTGCCCCATAAGAAAAGAGCTTACCGCTTTGACAAAAAGTGGGCGCCAGGAGCATTACTCCAGCAGCAACAAAGATGAGGGCTTTCATCTTGGTGACCTGAGTCCCGTTTCCCAGCTGTTAATAAATGTATGGAACTAGGGAACACAGTTCCACCTCAGTTTCATGTGTTAACAGCAAATGGAAACCTTGGTCTCTGCTTAGGACTCTTAAGAGTGTTGTGTCCTGGGCTCCACAGACTGGGAAACTTGCCCAGGTCCTCTGGAGGGAAAGGGTGTGACAGTACTCATGTTACAGTGCACATGACTCAGGCTGAGCCTCTGAGCACATTACTTTTTCCCCGGAGAAAATAATTTAACTCTTACCCACCCCTGATATAACAATCCTGAGGAGACGTTCTGAGGAGATGCTGTAATTCCCAGCCAGTATACTTCTGTGCATGGAAAGAATGTAGGTAACATAGAGTCCTTTCCGGAAGTGAGCTGACAGTAGATGTTGAGTAGCAGTTAGTTTGACTCATTTGTATCCATTTAAAAAACAGTTCCACAGTGTCATTTCTACTCCGTAACTGAGCTGTCAGAATTTATCCTTTCCTCATTCTCCCAGCTCTTTCAAATCGTAATTCTTAAACTCTTTACATAATTATAAATGAAATGAATCACGGAGAGCAAGCATTTTTTAGGAAGTTGAATGTAAGAGCTTGATTACTTTGAAAATTCTCCATCAGTGTTGCATTGGTCTGAATTTGTCATCACTCCTTGGCCAGACTTGGTTTCACGGTGTTTCATTTTGCCTTAACTCAACATACTTGTTGGTTCAACTGAAGTCATGATACAACATTGAAACCAAGAGAACTCCCTTTGTTCCATGGTTGTTGGTGAGCAGGTCTATAATAAGCTTTTTTAATTGTGGCAAAATAGGTGTAAAATACAATTGACCATCTTAATCATTATTAAATGTACAACTCAGTAATGTTTAAGTATGATCACATTGTTGCACAACATATAAGCTTTTGTGAGTAGTTATTTCCCAGAGGATATGATTTAATATGCAGTAAAAAAAAAAAAAGAAAGAAAAAAAAACTGCATTGTAACAGATTTTTCTGTAATTAACACAACTTAAGTTTAAACGCCAAGCCAAATAATCCAACAGCATGTTGCATGTAAAATGTAGCACAAAAATCAGAAAATGCAGGTTTCACATAAGACTTACAGGCTGAGGGATAAGCCAGGAAGCAATTGATCTGTGTAAACTTTTCACACTGGATTAAATTGTATCACACGAGTTTTACAATCAAAAGTCAGTGTCTGATACTTCAACTACATGATATATGGTAACAGAAGCTGAGACTGAAAGCTGTTTTATCGCAGCAATAAAAACCAAAATGCCACAAGATATTGAAAAAATGGTACTTTTTTTTTTTAACTAAAATTGTCTCGGACTCATCTAAATTCAGGAATTAATGTCTACATTTACAGATGTCCTAGCTTCTCGTTACTTAATCCATTTGTGACTTAGATTTGAACCTGGCTCTTTAGCTAAACGTAAAGCCCTGACCGTCCTATAAATAGAGTTCCAGACTTCTAGTGAGCAATTGAAAAGGAGACCTTAAACTGAGGGGATTCAGCTTTTATTCCTGGTTTTGTATTTAACTCTAGCATCCTTTAGTGTAATGGGTCATGATTTAAACTGCTGACTTAAATTAATTTGATTTGTCAGGTTTCTCTTTGGCTTGCCCGATAAAACAGATACTTTAAGCTTTGAAGTGGGATTGTTAACTTCCTTCTCATCTGGGCAAAGGTTTGTAAAGTGTATCTTCTACAACAATAAGTTATGAAGGAATTTTGTAAATACTTTTCAAGAAAACTGAAATAGACATAGATGAACTTGCATGGAACATAGTTTTTAGGCTGTGTTTGGGAGGAGTGCTTGGGTTCTCTTTGACTTTGGAAAGAGAAAAAACAGCTCCTACTCCCTGGTCTCTTCATTCTTCCTATAGTCTTCAATTTGCTATCTTACTTCCTGTTTGACTCCTTCCCATCCATTCTTTTAAGAAATGGAGACTCTTGGCGCACCTGGGTGGCTCAGTGGGTTAAAGCCTCTGCCTTTAGCTCAGGTCATGATCTCAGGGTGGTGGGATTGAGCCCGGCGCCCGGCTCTCTGCTCAGCAGGGAGCCTGCTTCCCCCTCTCAGCTTGCCTCTCTGCCTACTTGTGATCTCTCTCTCTCTCTGTCAAATGAATAAATAAAATCTTTTTTTAAAAAAAATGGAAACTCTTGCTAATAGGTGACAGTTCCCATGTGACAGATCTAGCTAGAGATGATTTCGGAAGCAGGTACCAAGCCTGCCCCAGTGGTCTCCGTTAGCCCAAATGTTACAGGCTGAAATAAGAGATTCTTTGTCTCATTTTCAGAGTGCTTTCCACAGACATTGTCTCAGGGTAGTCTCTGAGGGAGGTAGTACTGAAGCCTGTGGGAAGAGTTGGTGAATGTTATTTCTCCTTCCTGCGACCCATCCATCCATCAGGAGTCCGAAATGCTGGAGCTGGTTCTCCGTAGCTCTGATGAGCTACTTTCTGTTCATCACAGCCTTGCTTTTGCATTTAGCATATGATGCTTAATACTACATGTGAGCAATTGTCACCATTGTTTAAAAATGAATGTCTCTTCTTCCCTGAAAATACCTAATTTTTCCCGATCATATTTCCTTGTAATCTTGGGCAAGTTTATATAATCATGGCAGTTACTGTCTGGAACTCCCATTTAATTACATTACATGCCCACACCATGTTTGTAGTATGATCGTCAGAATCAACCCAAAAGTGAAATGAATTGTAGAGATAACTTAATCCCTTTTGATTGCTTTTATCCCTTTCATTCTGAAGCTGTCCTTAGCTACTATTATCTCCTCCTGTAATTCACTCCTACTGTAAGTTATCCTTTCTTGACTATTTCTAGGTCATGTATCTACAGCTATTATTTCCCTGATCACGTTGTATAATTACTTTTAGATAAATTTATCTTTTCTACTAAAGTGTTAGGTCCTTGAGAGCTCTTTGCCTTATTTTTGTCTCTGTGTCTGATAAATGCCATTGTATTTCCCTGAGATTTCAAATACCCTGTGGTACCCTTGGGTGCCACAGTTAGTGGTTATGGGAGAGAGGTTGCAGAGAAGGCTTTTGTGGAGGATGTGGCATTTGAATTAGGGCCCAAATGGTCAGAGAGCATCAACAACCACACAGCCCATCAACAACACCACTGCTGGTGTGCAGGTCTGGGCCAGGCAATAGAGGAGTGGGAGTGAAGCCAGAGGGGTCAGCGGGGCTGGATCATTAGGTCCCCACGGTCCCTGGGAAGGGAGTTTTGTTTTCTCCTCCAGGCAGGGGGAAACCTGTGGAGGAGTTGAAGCAGAGGGATCATCTAGTGAGATGTCCATTTTGAAGAGAACACCTGCTTCCTTGTGGAGGACCACTGTGGTAGAGGGCAGTCTTGGAACCAACAAAATCAGATAAACCAATGCACCTGTCCAGGTGGGAGACAATCGTAGGCTGGACTGAAGGGGTGACAGTAGAGAAGGGAGAAGAAGTTGGATTTGGGGGTTATTTCATTAATAGTTTGTACAGTGTCCAACAGTGCTTGGTAGGTGCTGGATAAGAGTTGGTAGAAACCATAAAATTGGGCTCCTGAAAAGCATTTAATTGATTCTATTTCATCATCATTCACTGTTCTTTCTTTTATTCTCTAACAATATTCCCAGGACTCTGAGAGTGTTTCCAAAGTTCTTTGGCTGGATGAGATACAGCATGCGGTCAATGAGGCCAACATGGACAAGGACAAAACAAAACAGGGTAAGCCCTCATCTCCTTTTGCTGGACCCATGTACCTTGCTGGTTAACCCACTGAATTATTTTTTATTTAAGTAATTTTTTAAATTATATAGTTTTAATATCTGAAAAGATTTAGATCCTTGGCAATTTCAGTGGTTGAGTATATATAGAAAAATAAGTTTCGCTGGTGGCGGCTCCATTTTCAGTGGTTAGGTGCTAACTCTAGTGAAATCTGAGGATGTTGCTGAACAAAATCCAGAAAGCAAAAAATGGTTTCTAAACTCTCAAATTTATAGTGTGATTAAGCCCCTTTTTTATCCTAAGCCTAAGGAAACTAGCCCCATCTGTTGAGTAAGTGCCTCTCCTCCCTTCCGTGCTTTCCATTTTATTAGTCAGGATTTGCCAGAGAAACAGAACTACATATATATTTTCATCTGGGAAAAAAACAGAGCTATATATATAGTCCTATATCTGTGTGTATCTGTGTGTGTGTGTGTGTGTGTGTGTGTGTGTAGATAAATAGTTGTTTCTCTGGAAAGCATGTAGTATCTGTATACACACATAGAGAGAGAAAGAGGGAGATTGATTTTAAGGAATTGGTTCATGCCGTTGTGGAGAGCCTGGCAAGTCCAAAATCTGTGGCAGGCCCCCAGGGGCCAGGTGGCAGCATTTAATCACCAAAGGCAAGTGGGTGTGGTTGCTGTAATGGACCGCAGAGTCAAAGCCGTCATCTGAATAATCTGACTCACAGAGACCATTGGAATTAGCTGATTGACCATGGTGTTCCTAGACATGAAACAGACTGTCTCCTAGATTCATACTTGATTTGTACAAGTGGAAGAAGAGTTCTAGGTCAAAGGAAAAGAAGTGTAACTTGAATAACAAGAGCAAAGAGTCATGGCCCCTCCATCAATTCCCATACCTAATCATTTACAGACCAAAAACCCCTTGAATGAAGGAGAGACCAGGTCCTCTTGAGAATGGACTGCTCCACTCTCAAAATTTTTTTAGGGGCGCCTGGGTGGCTCAGTGGGTTGAAGCCTCTTCCTTCAGCTCAGGTCATGATCTCAGGGTCCTGGGATCGAGCCCTGCATCAGGCTCTCTGCTCAGCAGGGACCCTGCTTCCCCTTCACTATCTGCCTGCTTGTGATCTCTCTCTCTGTGTCAAATAAATAAATAAAATTTAAAAAAAAATTTTTTTTTTTACAAACACAGTTTGTATCACAGAAAATACAGTTCATCTTTCTTCCAGGCTTCCCCTAAAGAGCTCTATGATCTTTGACTATGGTGGCTGTGCCAAGGGGAAAAGACACCATCAGACTTTTTAGGGATTACAGAACACTGGCTCTGAATGTAACGCGAATTCCAGAAAACCCAAAACACCCCTATGGTCCACCAGTCAGAGTAGGGGCTCACGGAGGTCAGGTGTTCAGTGGGGTTTTAGCTCATTCTCTCTCCCAGTGGGTCCTCAAACCAGCCATGATTCCTTCCTCTAGAATGCCTAAGTGGAATAGACATAATTCGAAACTGGCCAAATCCCTTCATTGGCTCAAATGATTAAGCTTTTAATTTTATTCTAAACCTCTTTTTCCTAGAGGAATAGTCTGAAAAAATCACATGGTGTTCTAAAGTAGCTTCGAGAATGATACACTAACACTACATATATAAATACCCGACCTAAATGAAGATTCCCGGAAGTGTTGTTCATTAACCTGTCCATTCATGGCACAATTAAGATGTATCCTGTTGTATCAGGTCATAGTTTGCTGTTGAGATGCCTTAGTCTTTTCCCCAAAGATGTGCTTTTAAACTTTGGAAGCCTCCGTGGGGAACATCTGGTTTTTATTTCCTCAGTCTGGAAAAATACATGCATTTCTCCAACCTGAACTTTTATACCCTTAGTGTCTTTGGAGTCTTTCCATTCCAGCACTCTCATCCTTAAGAAAAAAATAAAATGAATTTAAGATGTGTCCCTAAGAGATTTAAATTTAAATATAAACCTGAAAGAAGCCATAGTTTGAAGAAATACTTTTAAGAAATGAGGTGGTAAAAATAGGCAAACAGCCTGAAACAGTTCCCCTTTTTCTCTTAGAAATCAAACCAATTTAGAAGTCATGTCATTCATTTTATTCATGTTCTCCCTACCTGTGGCCTGAAAATGTGAAGTTGGTTCTGTTTTTCCCATTGAGACCTTCATGGTTCTACTGACTCTGAAAGGTAGAGGCTCTCTCAAGTATGTGTGATGGTGTACTCCAGACATACACTTTTTTTTTTTTTAAGATTTTATTTATTTATTTGAAAGAGAGAGATCACAAGTAGGCTGAGAGACAGGGAGAGGGAGAGGGGGAGGCAGGCTCCCTGCTGATCAGAGAGCCTGATACAGGGCTCGATCCCAGGACCCTGAGATCGTGACCTGAGCCGAAGGCAGAGGTTTTAACCCACTGAGCCACCCAGGTGCCCCCCAGACCTACATATGTAAAATCCTGTCTTCCACCTCGGTCCTGTGCCTCAGAAGAGTTGACATAGTATCTTCTATGACACCAAAAAGATGTTCTGAAGTAAAACCTTCTATATTCTGACGTCGAGATGAGAATTTGCCAGTTTGTCAAAAATGTGTTTAATCTTACCTTTAAAAGCATTTTTCATCCTTCGTATGAAGACTTGAAACAGATTCTTGTCACATGTTGTAAGTCTCAAACCCACTCCCAGATTATCTGGGAAAAGTGTTGACTTATGTGTTTTACCGCAGACAAGACTTTAAAAGGGCAGAGCAACTCAGGTCTCCTATGTTTGGGCCCATGTTCATGTCCCCTGGAGCCTCTTGCTTTCTTAAAGTAGGTTTGTCTCTACTTTTGACTCCTGAGTATTCCCCAACCTTCTCCCTTTATTGTACTCCCAAGGGATCTTTATAGATAGATTTTCCCTGAGTACTTCCCACCATGAAATTTTAATACCACAGATCTGTTGTGTATCTGCTTTTGTACCATATGTAGGCCTATGCTTTCTACACAAAAAGGTGTTTTGCCCCCTCCCCCAAGAACCAATATTTTTGCCCTGCTAGGGATGATTATTATTATTATTATCACCTCTTGGGAGAGAATACATGCCTTAGAGAAAGACTGCTTGTATATGGCCTAAGATGTAACACAGAGAGGTCTTCCAGGTCTCTTAGGAGATTTATGGGAGGTTTCTTAATGTGTTCCTTACCACCAACATACCCGACTTTATGTAGACCATTTATCTGACATCTTCAATTATCTGGAACTGAACCACATCCCACAGATGAAGCAAAAAAGCCATCAAAATTGATACCGCAAAGCCTGTGCCCTGGACCTGGTTTTCTCTGCTCGTTGGGGACCCCTCCGGCAGATAACTGGAGCCTGCGTGTTCTTATCTTAGGCAGAACGCTAACGAGTTGGGTCGTGTCTCTTCCTCGCTCAGAGCACATCAGAAGCCACAAACCAGCAGGCAGTGAGCTGTTGGCTGCTCTGTGCAAGCACAAGGCAGCAAGAAGAGAACTGGCAGGACAGGAGGGGAGAGTGAAAAGGCAGAGGAGTTCGAGGCCTTTTTAGTGCAGGAACAAAGAAGCCCAAATGCTTCCATAGTACTTGAACGTACCACTCAGGGTATTTATTATAGCACAGTAGAACGATGACAGGAAGGACTGTTCCAGCAGCTCTCAGCAAACATTAAGCACCTACTGTGTACTAGGAACTATAGATAAAATGATGAGCAGGAAGAGACACTCTCCTCTTAGGATTTTCTCCAGGGCCTTAGATTTTTCATAGAAAATGGTTCTTTTAAGAGGAGAGTACCATTTGGTTACCTAGAAAATGAACCTGTGGACCCCCTGCTTGCAGGTTGGTACTTGATAATACAGCACATTTCTCGATGCAAGAAATGTGTGCCTCTCTTCGACCCATCTTTTAAGGAATATACCCATTTTACTGGGTTAGGTGAAGCTATCAGATAGAATGCATGTGAGGAGTCTCTGTTATTTACTTGTCGCTTCTGCTTCTCTGAGACCACAAAACTCTCAAACACCAGCACCGCATTTGTCCCATCCTTGAAAGCTTTCCTGGAGAAGAGAAAAGTGGAACTGTTGGTCTATTCCCATGAAGTACTATAAGTACAAGAGCACATTGCTGTGCCTTTTGCCCTGCAGCAGTTGAAGTTTGCTACAGAAGTTCTTGATTCTATATGTACCCTTCCAAATTTGTGTGACCTTGTTTTCAGGCTCTCGAAAGTCAAACTCCATTTTTCTTGCCCCTCCAGTTTTCACACTTCCACGCGCATGAGAATGTAATTTGATGACATCAGTATACCATGAAGTATTTGTACGGTAGAGTTCGACATGTGTGTGTTTGGAGGAAAAAAAAAAAAAAAAAGAAACAATATCCACCTCTCCCCCTTTTCATCAAAAACTTTGTCTACAAAGTATTTTTTTAATTTAATTTTTTTCAGTGTTCCAAGATTGATTATAACACACCCAGTGCTCCATGCAGTACGTGCCCTCCTCAATACCCACCCAAGGTATTGGGTATTGCCCAACCCCCCTCCCCTCCAAAACCCTCAGTTTGTTGCTCAGAGTCCACAGTCTCTCATGGTTCATCTTCCCCTCCGATTTCCCCCAATTCACCCTTCCTTTCCTTCTCCCAATGTCCTCCATGTTATTTCTTATGCTCCACATGTAAGTGAAACCATATGATAACTGACTCTCTCTGCTTGACTTATTTCACTCGGCATAATCTCTCCCAGTCCCATCCATGTTGATACAAAAGTTGGGTATTCATCCTTTCTGAAGGAGGCATAATATTCCATTGTGTATATGGACCATATCTTCTTTATCCATTCGTCTCTTGAAGGACATCTTGGCTCTTTCCACAGTTTGGCGATTGTGGTCATTGCTACTTTGAACATTGGGGTACATGTGGCCCTTCTTTTCACTACATCTGTATCTTTGGGGTAAATACCCACTGCGAATATCGTTCTCAATGAGGAAGAGCTGACAGCCTTCCCTTTGAGATCAGGAACACAACAAGGATGTCCACTCTCGCCACTGTTGTTTAACATAGTGCTAGAAGTCCTAGCAACAGCAATCAGACAACAAAAAGAAATAAAAGGTATTCAAATGGCAATGAAGAAGTCAAACTCTTTCTCTTCACAGATTACATGATACTTTATATGGAAAACCCAAAAGACTCCACCCCCAAACTACTAGAATACATACAGCAACTCAGTGATGTGGCAGGATACAAAATCAGTGCACAGAAACCAGTTGCCTTCCTATACACTAACAATGAAAAAATGGAAAGGAAAATTAGAGAATCAATTCCATTTACAATAGCATCAAGAACCATAAAATACCTGGGAATAAACTTAACCAAAGAGGTGAAGGATCTGTACTCGAGGAACTACAGAACACTCATGAAAGAAATGGAAGAAGACACAAAAAGGTGGAAAAGCATTCCATGCTCATGGATCAGAAGAATAAGCATTACTAAAATGTCTATACTGCCCAGAGCAATCTATACTTTCAATGCCATCCCAACCACAATTCCACTAGCATTTTTCAAAGTACTAAGACAAACAATTCTGCAAAGTATTTTAACCTGGTTTCTTCCAATTTTTGTTCTAGATTTCTAACTCAGTGCATTTATGGTTTTTTGAAAACAGTACTTTCATTGGTTGGGCCAGAATATTCTCAGCTGGAACTGAAGTGGATAATAAAGAATTCACCGTGTTAACTTTGCTTAGACAATGAAGAGTTCAGTGGGGTTTGATTTTTGGAGAGAGGCAGAAATTTAAAATGGGATAAGATGTTTTCTAGGTCTTAATTGGCTGCAGATCCAAGTTGATTGCATATGTCCGCCAGCTATACCTGTTGTCTAGAACATTTGTTTAGGTTGTTAATGACAAATCTTGTGAAGTATACTAGCACCATACAAGGGAATATCCGGACTTTTACTTGTTCTAAAATAAATAAATGTCTTCATAAGATTAGTTCTCAAATACTGATTGATGACCTATGTCAGGACTGCATATCTATAGTTGGTATGCATTTGCCCCACTTCTAGAGCACTAGAGTGACTAGGAACTAGTGCTTCACACCACACAAGAGTAAACCTGGACATACCATGATTTTTAATAAATCGTGTTTCTGTGGGACTGGGTTCTTCTTACAACCTAAACTGATAGGTGAGTTGGTGACTGTCTTGGATATATGTGTTGCATATTCTGAAAGGGTAAAAAGATTTAATGCCAATGCATTCCTGAAAGGTTAAATTATATCTCTACATGCTTCTAGGATAAGTAGAAGAGAACCATTAACAAAAACTTTTTTTTTTTTCCATGATGCAGGGATTACACTGGTCATCGATGTTAATCAGTGTCTGGAGAAAGAAAAGCCAAGTGATATTTTGTCTCTTTTGAAGTCTTCTATGTCTAACACAAATGACGTAATCCCTGAATGTGCTGACAGGTACTACAATGCCCTTAGAAAGGCAAAAGAGAACAAATCTGAAAGTGGTAAGCATTTTAGTTACTTAGTGCCAACTATATTTCATTTTGAATATGATGCTGTAGTCTTGTATTAGTTTTAAGACAAATATTGCTTTCAAATGAACATTTCTAAAATACTTTTTTATCTTGGGTGCCTGGGTGACTCAGTGGGTTAAGCATCTGCCTTAGGCTCAGGTCATGATCCCAGAGTCCTGGGATTGAGCCCCACATCGGGCTCCCTGCTCAGCGGGGACCCTGCTCCTCCCTCTCCCTCTGCCTCTCCCCCAGCTTATGCTCTCACTCTTTCTCTCAAATAAACAAATAAAATATTTAAGAAAAAATAAAATGTTTTAGATGTAGCTTTTTTTTTTTTTAAAGCTTGGATTAACTTGGTGGCTATGCATGTGTGCTTTCATAAACTTGAGAAAATACAGATTTAAGGATATTTTTCTTTAGCGTTTCTTTGTTGATCCATTTCTCTACTGATAAATCAACTGATTTTTAAACAAATATTTCTCTTTATCCTTTTTGAAACAAATGGTAAATGACTACACAATCTGAAGTAGGAGTGACGAGTAATTTTGAACATGTGAAATAAAGTAGAGTGAACTGGTCTCCAAGGGACCAGATCAATAACCTTGGCAAGTATTTATGCCCGTTCAGTCCAATGACAGACCATGAAGTGTTAGCTCCAGAAAATGTCTTTGAGATCATGAGCCTCATACTCATTTTTCAGATTTAGAAACACATTCATGAGATTTTGGTCAGAGGGAGACCATGACAAACCCAAAGAGGTTAATTCTTGATAGTCAGTGTACGGTTCCTTTAGCAGATTGTTACTGAGCACCTCATGTCCTATCAAGGATCCAAGTGTCTCTTGACTCACAGGCTGGTGTTTATTTGCACCACATCATAGGTCTTGGACTTCTCTTCTTTAGGAAGCTACTGTGACAGCGTATGACCTAAGAAGTAGAATTGGAGGAAGAAAGGGTTGGTTGTTTTTTGTTTTTTGTTTTCTTAGTTCAGCTGGAGGGCTTTCCTATAGTTCCCTATGTACTTATAAGTTCATCTGATGTATTTCCAACTCAGAGATTGCACCCTTCGATTCAGCAAATTGCCCGTTAGTGAAGTGTGAGGAGGGCTATTGGCCATTCTTTGTTACTTGGCATCTGATCACCCTTGAGCCTCTCTCTGTTCCCTTCACACTCTTCATCCACAGTCATCGCAGTGTCCCCTACCTCATCCTTCATGGAGAAAGAATTGCACAACAGTATTAATGCAGGGTTAAGTTCAGGTTCAAGTCCATATTCTGTCTGCTTCCTTTGCCTACTCCTCTTCCTTTATGCCATATTCTGGTGCATATAGTCATATATCCCCAGATTCCCAGTTCGGAAACCTAGGAGTTACCTTAGATCCATAATGATTCCTATGATCATCCTAATTTGACTGTAGAATATATGTTCTATTAGGCCAGCCTGTCTACACAGATAACAGGTGTCTGACTGCCCATTTGAAAAGAGATACATCTCTTTTCCTGGGCAGTGACAAACAGAACAGTTGAGAAGCACTTAAAACCAAATAAAGAATCGACACACATTAAAGGGCCTTGAATTACCCATGCTTAGTTATTTGAGTCTATTTAATATTTAATGTATTTAATATCTATTTAATATTCTTTAAGGAAATTCACTTGAACTTTGATTTCACAATTGGTCACAATTGTCTTTATAGGGAAATCAAAGGCTCACTTGACAGCAGTTGGCTTAAACTAGGTCTTAGCTTAGATCTAGGTCAGATAATTTTTATGTTTATTTTTGTTGCTGTTTTTAGCTCACTGGTCTGGAACAGGAATAATGGCCATTCAACAAAATAAACAGATTTCTAAATATGAAGTAAAGCCTGTGGATTCATGAGGAAGAGATGCTCTTATTAACTAATTAAGCCATGAATGCCATAGATTTATTTTTCCAGTATATCTTTCCTCCAAACTTAAGTCCTTTCTGCAATTTTTTTTTTCTCATTTTATATGGTTGTGTGGAGCAAGGTGAGTCAAACCAGGACATTTGCCTTCTCCCTACTTGGTGACCTTAGTGCTTGCATACGCCAGTTTTTACTGAATAAAGTTGTCTGCAAAGATGAGTCACTTCTTCGGTGTAGCGCAAATCATTGGCTTTCCCTAAATAATGGATCACAGTCCTTCCAGGTCACTCCTTCTCAAAGAAGTTGCTGAAAGACTTCCTAAGCAAAGAAAATTCTTGCTCATTGGTCTCCTCTGTCCATTTGTCATGCTGTTCACATCTACCAGGGACATGTATTCTTTGTTTGCTTTTTCTCCTTATTGGCCATTTGTGACTCCTCTCATCCTCATGAGAAATTTGAGATCCAGAGCCCTAGCATTAGACATCCCTCTGTCCTCCTTTTGATTTGGCTAAGTTGAGAGCTGCCATTGAATACATAGAATTCACTACATTTTAGTGAGTCATTTCTCATTATTTTAACGTAGGCCATCAGATTGCTTGGTGAACAATTATTCATCGGATTATTTTACGTTTTGGAAAAACTACATTAATGTTGGACGGGTTCAGTGTTTCCCTCTAGAATGTAACAAACTTCTTTCTTTAGTGTCTACTGAAGGCTCCTGGCTCAAACTCAGCCTACGAGATAAATATGAGTACTATTACAACATCGATTCAAAAGAGAGTTCCTGGGTCACACCTGAACCATACTTGCCTAAAGAATCATGGCTCATGGAAAAGGAAATTGAGGTAGGAGGTTCATGTTTAGTGAAACTGTACTATGAGAAAATAAGTGTGATTACTTTTCTGGTTTTGAATCATGGAAGTGATGGGAGGAAATAACTGGTTTATCAAAGCCTAGGTATAGAGTAAAATACTCATAAATGCAGTTGGATATGGCTGCATGGCTGCTAACTTTTACAGTTATTTCCATATTGGCTTACCACCACCAGGCAGAGCAAGGGGATGAAAGCTTTTATAGCTTATTCAGAATGGTCCATTATCCTGAGAAACCAATCTTCAGGTTTGCCTTGAAACAAAAGCTCAATTAGTAATAATTTCTTGGTTGTCATTATTCAGAAAGCCTTATTTCTTTCCCCCTCACGGTCTACCACAGAGATATGTATGTCCTTTAAAAAGTCAGTAATGCTTTCTGGGGCGAAATACTCTTGAAAAGATGTTCACAAGATGTCTTTGGACTTGAGACCAAAGTTGGACCGGCAAGATGGGAAAATTGCTCTTTCATCCATGCATTATAGTATGTGTAAATAGAAAATACTGATAATAATTTAGTTCCATTTTGGAAAAAGAAAAGAAAAAAGGAAAGAACACACAAACATAGGTCTTAAAAAGTTGTTCAAAGTCGCCAGCATCAAAGATACTGCAGTATAGCAAGTTTGAGGATCGAATCACCAGTATGATATTTGCTAAAACTCAAAGAAAAATCGGTGGCCTGGGGCTGACAGTGCCACTAAAAATCCTGAATGACGAGAAGACAGTGAAGAAGATAGTTAATTAACTAATTTCAAATATCCAAGATTGCCACAGTTTACAAGAGAATACTCTGGTGGCAGTTCATCATCCGGGCTACTGTGTAGAAAAATGAAACTGTGGACAATATTTAAAAACCTGATGCTGTTGTTGAAAAGACATATTGAACTGTGAAGAAGCAGCATCACAAGGTTCTAATTCGGAGCCAACAATTGCTCCAGTGGCATCCAAAGATGCCTTGGGAGTAACTTTGTGAAACTGAGCATCATTCTGTTAAGATTATTAAAAAGTGGAAGTCTACATTGTTAAGGAAAAGAAAATTATTTCCTCCAGACAATCTAAAAGTACTGATTTCATGACGGTTAATAGGTCTTCTTTTAAAGGTTTTCAAACATTCCTTATGATGTCAATTTTAATTGTTTAAATTAGTCCCCCACTGAATGCAGTCACACTGGATGAGAGGCATCAGTCAATAGAAGTAGTCCATTCTTAGCTTGCATCTCTCAAAGAACATAAAAAGCAAACCCAGTTCGTAATCCACAGAAAGCCTTTTCACATCCCACCGCCCTCCTTGTTCCTCATTCATTCTCATTCAGACAGGGTTTCCTCTGTCTGGCCGTGGTAGCGCCTGTCTCTCCTCCTACCCCTTTTCCTTCTGCCCCAAGTCTTTTATTTTCCCCCAAGTCTATTTTGAGCTTCTCCTGGCTCATTGCAGAGGTCTGCCTACTGTGGCCTGGACAAGAAAGCGGGCAGAGGAGCCAGAAGATTTCATAGCCACTGCAGTCTTTTCCTTGGCAGCCCTGGGGAGGGAGGAGATGATACATAAGCATATTCATGTCGTAATCATCCTTGTTCTGCTTACACTCTGGATCTCTGGCCTCACACCTGGTCCTTGCTGGCACCTCTGCCTCCAGATCCTGAGGTCACTCAACCAAATGCTCAGAGCGCCTCAGCGCCAAGTTCAGAGGATTCCAAAAGCATGTCGCTAGGAGGAAGCTAAGCCAATTCATTCCTTGAGTCTGGTCAAATCTGTTTTTAAAACAGGCCAGAAAGAGTTACCATATCATTTTCTCAGAAGTAGAATCTCCAGAAGCTTTTCTCTATGCTCCTTTCACCTGATGTGTGAAGTGTAACCATAAGAAATATCTCTTGCCAGGACGTTGTTGAGAAAGTCACAGCAAATTATGTCCGTGAGAAGATGTGGTCTGCATCTGACGATTTGCTTCTTCGCCTTCAAGCCACAAGTGCAGGATCCATTCTTAAGAAAGAGTACGAAGCTAGGAAATCATATTTGTATGAACAAGAAAAGCATGTGGTCAAAATACAGGTATGTGAACCACCTACCACTAGTTACAGCGAACTGTCCTATCCCCTGGAGACGCTTCATTTGCTAGTATGACAACTTCCAGCATTCTAATTAACAAATCTGACTGCAGATTTCCCCCCTTAATCATTGCCCCCAACTCTGGTTTAGTGAGGCTTGGAGATGGGAAAGACGTTGAATGATTTTTCACCTTTGAAGACCATCAAGGGGCACCGTGGACTTGCCAAGATCTGCTTACAACCAATCTAGCTGGAGCCAGGGGGACTCCTCAGATCAGAGTTGAAATCCTGTTTCTCTAAAAAGCTGGATCTCCTTTGTGTCATCTACTTTCTATACCAGGTGCTTTATGAATTGGTTTTTCCATGGCTAGTGGATATTGAGTGGCACCTGTTCCTATGTCCTTCTAGACGGAAAGAATGGAAGAGCTGATGAAATGGACTTAGCCTCTCCAAGAAACTCTTCTCTCTTGCATACTCTTCATTTAGGCCTGCAGGAGAAATCTTCCTTTTGTAACTGTTGGTTTTGAGTTGTTCTTAAGCTTGCATGACTACTCTGAACTTTCTGGTTGCCAAGAGAAGGACCGGTCAAATTTAGGTGTTTCTCCTCTGTATTTCGCTGTCACCCTCTACCAACTACCATGCTGGCTTCCAGAGGGCTGTGTGTCCTTTTTTGTGCATCCAAAGTGATACTGTTACTGAAGGACAGCATTTGATGGGTTTTCGCATTGGCCAATAACTAAGAAATTTCCCAAAATGGAACTTTTTCAGCTGAAGATTCCTCTTTCGTGATCCTTGGTGTACTTACCTGCTTTCCTCACCTAACTATTATATCATCCAGGGCAGAAAATAAGTTTTTAAGATTCTTATATTCTTGTGTCTTGTGTATGATAGGTGCTCAAATATTTGAATCTGTTCAGAACTTAAGATGTTAGAAGGCAGAAATGATTAATTTTTAGAAGAAAATTTTCCCATAAGCCAGACAAAAAATTTTTCTTAGCTGAACCAGTGAGTTTTCCACTTCATTTCTTCTTTAAACAAATGGTAGGCAAAAAACACAGTAAGTGAAAAAGCCCTGAAGGTAGAATCCTCTGTGTTGATGCTAAGGCTCTAATTTTACACAGAATTTACACAGCCAACCTGACACAATTTAGACCACCCTTAAGCTGTCTGGTCTCAGGGCATGGAGCAGTGTTGTGTTTGGAGGACATTCTGTGGAGCACACTGGTATAAAACCCATCTGATAACGGGACCTAGAGCCGAAGTCCCAAGAGGGCTTGGGAGAAAAGCAGAAGCAATCATCTGGAACCTTTCCCACCATCTCAGCAGACTCATTAAGACTAAAGAAGCCATAGAACTGTGATGTCACGCTTCCTTCTTGTTGTTTTCTCCCCCTGACTCTTCTGATGGTTTTTTAATGAGGAGGGCTGGAGGTGTAAAGGCAAGCTATAGACTGGAGATGAATACTTATTCAGCATAAACTTGCTGACCCACAAAACCAGAAGACCATGAACCAATGAATATTCTACTACTCTCACTTTTTGTCAGTGTGGTCGATTCACCCTGAATTAAGGGAATAACTTGAAATGTGAGGACTTCCCCTCCATAAAAGAGCTCAATCTTCCTACCTGGCTCAATGAGTCCCAGACACAGTAGTCTTAACAAATTCAGAGAGAAAGCTCCCAGGCTGAGGCCAGCCCCTCCCCAGTTCTACCCCCACTCATTCTCCTCGCAAAGAACTGAATAGTGGTAGAGAGAATAGATGGCATCATTAGCCAGTCCCCTGTCTTGAGTACTTTCGGAATATATCAGAAGGTACCCAAGATGTCTCATGAGAAATTCACGGCCACTCATAGGATTTTACCCCCTATTAGGTAAGGTGTCCTGTCTCTCTCCCTGCAGAGAGACAGAGAATCTCTTGAGAGCAGGGAGAGAGAAAAAGCCATACTATTTCTGAGCAGTGAGAAGGCCCTGGTAACATTCCCTACATTTATAAATGAGTAAGCCAGAAAATAATCTCAAACAAAAGGAATATTTTATTTCCAAAAAAAGGTGAAATGAATATAAGTTGCAAATATAAATTAAGTAAACTAACATTTAAGGACACTCTTAGTCCAGGAGATGGAAGACTTTTTATGCTGAAATTATTAATTTTTATAATTAATATAAGTTTTAAATAACAATTCTTTATTAATAAAGTTATTAATAAAAGCTCTTTCATGCTTTCAAGGAATTGAATAAGACATGGACTTAGTGAAATAAGACAAAACGTTGAAAGGTAACTGATATCGAAAGAGAGGAAAAGAAATAGTGATGTTAAAAAAAAAAAAAGTGATGTTGTAAGATGTAAATGAACTCACAAGTGCAGAATGCGCAACAAATGCTGAGAATAACTGCAGCACGCAGACAGCTTGAGAAAACTCTCACAGAAAGTTGAGGGGAAAAATAGATCATTTGAAATGTATAATGTCATCTGAAAATGACAATACTCATTTTGTGGCTGGGTTGTGAGAATGAGGCGGGATAATTCACATAATAGACTCGGCACAGTATGCGGCCCTTAGGTGTTCAGTAGTGTCAGAAATGAGGAGATGATGGCTCCAAGGACAGATAATGGGGCCAACATTGAGGTTGCAGCTATGATACAGGAAGAGATCAGCAAAACTGAACAGGAAGAACTAGATAGCTGTGGAATTTTTTTTCCTTGAACTGAGGAATGCTGGAACGCTACTTCTTAGGAAAAACAATAATGGTGACAAACACCCAAAGTTAGCCCTGGGAACTAGGAAATTAGTGAATTATTGAACGTCAGAGAGTGCTACAAGCATCCTGGAAAGAAAGAGAAGCAAGCTTTTCTGAAGCAACTTTCAGATTGCCCAGAGCAGTGGGAGAGTCTGTGGGAGGGTGGGGGGGAGTGATCTGATGGGACAGTCCTTCATCATGTTCTTTTAGTGTAAGTGACTACTCTAGAAGATCAGTGGGTTTTCTCTCTTGAAGCTAAAAAATTCCAATCTGAATTTTAAAAAGATCCTCTGAAGATTTTGTAGACATTATAGTTTGAGAAGCACTGTGAAGCTCACTCCAGTTTTTAATCCTCAATAATTTACCTTCCTGTAAAAAATTCTTTATCATCATAATCACTTAAAGGAGAAAAACACATGCTCATTTCAATAGTTAGTAAAAAGGCAGCTGGTAAGGTTCCAGACCCATTCCTGAATTTTCTGTAATTATTACATTGAGGTTTTAGTTTATTCAAGGAGATTGGCATCTTTACAATGATGAATTTTCCAGTTCAGTAATCAGTATAGCTCTCCATTTATTAATCTTTCGCACCATACAGCATTAAATATATTCCTATTTCTTAAGTTTGCTCCATTAGTTATTTTTCGCAATCATGAATGTCCTCTTTTTTCTGTTGTGTATTGTATATATGCAGTAAATTAATCAAGTGTATATATGCATTTTGTAACCACCTGGAAGAACTCAGTTTTAATAGTTTTTCAGGTGGCCCTCTTGAATCATAATTACTTTCTGCATTTCTGATCTTTTTTTGTCTTGTAATCTATCAAGGAGTAAATTCATATGGCCTTAATAGTATAGTAAACTCTAGAACATTGAGTACTTAAAAACTATTTGGACTTAACTCCCACTTCTGGGAATGCAGAATACAGCTACATTTCCCTATTCTTTCCTCTAAGTATAGCTAAAAGCCCCAGACATTATTTGTAAGCAAGCATAACACTGTGAAAAATAGAGGAAAGGCAGACTGGGTTGGGAACCCTGAGAGCCAAAGAAAGACATGGACATGAGTTCTGTGGTTTTCTTTTAGCTTCATATATCTCAGACTTCTTGCTGCAGAGACTGGCCACATGGAAATGCCAGTGGATGCAGGCAGAAACTCGAACAAAAGCCTGCTATCTGTAGCCAAAGGACCAGGAAAGATGCAGCCCAGAAAGACAAAACTTTTAGACAATAACCTCTCTAGTCTAGCCGAACAGCACAGAAGAAACAAAGCAAAACAAATCTGTGACCCCACGCCAGTCATGCCACAAAGTCAAGAGCTTGGCCCTGCACCCTAGGAGACTCGAACAAGATACTTAGATACCCACAGAGCATGAACTTCCAGACTCACAAACAGTAATGCGGCAACCCTCCCTTTCCTTGCTGGATGGTGTCAGAGAAGGCATGGTGGAGAGTCAGGACTGGGATCACAACCCAGTAGTAATGAGGAGTAGTAATGAGGCCACCTGCTGCAAAGCCTTCCGCTGTCAGTGGAGGCCACATGAGGAGTACTAACAGCACCACTGCCCTCCTGGGCAGAGTGGAATTGGTACAGCCTTAGGGCATAGTTGAGCTCCCAGCCCCCACCTCAGATTTCATTAGAGCCTAGGCAGAGAACCTGAACTTGTGCCCCTACTTGCCAATAATGAGACAGCACCATCACCCCCTTCCCTTGCTGGAACAATGTCAGGAAAAACCACCTAGAACAGGTTAAATAAGATACAGAGTCTTATTAGTCACCACATAATATCCAGTTTGTCCACATTTCAATCAATAATAAACATTTCCAGAACCAAGCAAACCATAAATTCTCAAAGAATTAGTAGATGCCAGTACGGGAGAGCCTAGGTGGCTCAGTCAGTTAAGTGTCTGCCTTCTGCTGGAATCATGATCTTGGGGTCCTGGGATTAACCCCATGTTGAGCTCTCTGCTCAGCAGGGAGTCTGCTTTTACCTCTCACTTTTCCTCTATGTTCTCTCTCTCTCTTTCTCACAAATAAGTAAATAAAATCTTAAAAAATAGATGGCAATGCAGATAACAGAGATGTTATAACTGCCTGAAAAAGATTTTAAAGCTGCCATGTTACAGGAAGCAATCGTGAACACACTTGAAACAGGAAAAAATAGGAAATCTCAGCAAAGAAATAAAAGGTAGAAAAAAAAATTTAGAACTAAGACACAGAACAACATATAAAAAAACTCAATGGATGGACTCAACAGCAAATTGAGGGGAGCACAGGACTAAATTGGTGAACTAGAGACTAGAATGATAGAAATTACTAGATCTGAACAACAGAGAAAAGATTCAAAAAGCAATGAACAGAGCCTCAAGGCATTAGTGGGACCATAACGAAAGATTTAATGTTTTTGTCATTAGAGTTTCAGAGGAGAAGAGGAAGGGGAAGTACTGAAAAAGCCTGAAATAAATAATGTCTGAAAAGTTCCTGTGTGTGATCAAAACACAGAACCACAAATTCAAGAAGCTAAGTAGACCCCAAGAGGATAAATTCAAAGAAATGAACCCAAAGATGCATCACAAACTTCTGAAAACAAAAAATTAAAAATCTTTTTTTTAAAAAAGATTTTATTATTTGACAGAGAGAGATCACAAGTAAGCAGAGAGGCAGGCAGAGAGAGAGAGGGGGAAGCAGGCTCCCTGCTGAGCAGAGAGCCCGATGCGGGGCTTGATCCCAGGACCCCGAGATCATGACCTGAGCCAAAAGCAGAGGCTTTAACCCACTGAGCCACTCAGGCGCCCCCCAAAATTAAAAATCTTTAAAGCAATGAAATAGAGATAACAACTTAGCTCTAGGGGGAAACAATTCTTATGATAGAAGATTTTTCATAAGGACCTATGGAGATGAGGACAAATGGCACAACATGGAAAGTAAAGAACTGTCCAACATAGTATTCTTATCCACCAAAAATAATCTTTAGGAATGATGGTGAAATCAAGGCATTCTCAGATAAAGAGGAAAATTAATAGAACTTATCACCTAGCATACATGCCCTAAAAGAATAGCAAAGAAAGTTCTCTAAACAAAAAAGAAAATGATAAAAGAATTTTGGAAAACTGGGAAGGAAAAAAGAACAATGGAAGTAAAATTGTGAGTAAACACATTTTCCTTCTAATCTTGAATTTCTTTAATTGTGTTTAACAGTTGAAGTAAAAATTTTAACACTGTCTTACAGGGTTATAAATATGTATATAGACAAAATGATGGCGTGCTGAGGTGGCTCAATGGGTTAAAGCCTCTGCCTTCGTTTCAGGTCATGATCTCAGGGTCCTGGGATCGAGCCCCACATCGGGCTCTCTGCTCAGCGGGGAGCCTGCTTCCCCCTCTCCCTCTGCCTATGTGTGATCTCTCTCTCTCTCTCACTCTAATTAGTAAATAAATAAATAAAATTTTTAAGAAATGAAATTGTCTTGCAGATGGGGTAGGGTAAAGTTATATGTAGGAAGGTAAGATTTCTACACTTTTCTGGAAATCGAGTATAAATAAAAATGAAGAGCAATTTTTATCAATCAGGACATCATCAATCTTTTAAAATTTTTGTCAGCTCAGTGAGACCCTGGGGAAAGAAATACCTATCATACACTCTTTGGAGGGCAATTTGACAGTAGCTATCCATTTTAAATATCAACTATTTAAAAATAAATATCAACTATTAAGCTGGTAATCACTGGTCTATTAACCTATCTTGATTGGAATAATCCATACAAAATACATAATGTGTGTACAAGGTTGTTTACAATAATAGAATGTATATATATACCCCATGTTTGCCCATTTCAGAGAATACATAACAAAAAAGTAATAGTTTTTTTTGTAGAATAGCTAAGTCACCGTAGGGGTAGGTACATAGGTACATTGTATTTTACACCTTTTCTCTACTATATCCTAAGACATCATCTTCTAGGCATTGAGTACAGATTCTTTGCATAGAAATATGTATTATTATTTTATGTTTTTCTTTTTTTATTAACAGGTCATATGATTGTATGTGTGGCAAACTACAATTTCCTTGTTTTCTTTGCATTGTGTCTTGGAGATCCTCTTGTTCCTCAAGATACAGAACATTGCTGTAGTCGATATATGTGACTCTATCTCATTCTTCGTAACTGCCATGTAGCAGTAGGAGCCCCATTGCAGTTGATCTGTTTTCCCATTTGTAAACATTCTGCTCTATGCACATGTTAGTATTACAAGCAATGCTGCAGCAAAAACCCTTATATATAGTTATTCTATACTGGTGTTTTTCTTGGGCAAGATACAAAGAAAATTAAAAGTACTAGATGAAAGACCAAGTAATGTTAAACCTGATATTGCTAAATTCCTTCAAAAAGACTGTATTCCTTTGTACTTTGCCTGAACCCCACTCTCCCATCTCTATTTTATTCACTGCTTGGAGTAGATAAGTGGGTAAGGTAACAACTTACCCAGAGTTACTCTGAGTGGAGCCCGAGGTTCCCTCAAGCTTAGAGGGAGTTCGTAGATTTGTTCATAGACATTATTCGTAGATATTCCTACATTTTTGTAAATGTTGGTTCTGTGGTTCCCTCTTCAGGTCCAATTCCAGCTACCTCCTCTCTTCCGGGATCCCTCAGAGTTGTTGATCCATGTGCTTTCTTTTCTAACACTAGAGCTAATTGCTTTAACCGCCTATTTGTGAGATGTTACTATTAGCGGATGCTGGGTAAAGGTTATGTGGAACTCTGTTATTTTTGGAGTTTCCTGTGAGTTTCTAATTATTTCAAAAAGGAAAATATTTTTTAAAATATTTTGTCATGGGGCGCCTGGGTGGCTCAGTGGGTTAAAGCCTCTGCCTTCGGCTCAGGTCATGATCTCAGGGTCCTGGGATCGAGCCCCGCATCGGGCTCTCTGCTCGGCGGGGATCCTGTTTCCCCCTCTCTCTCTGCCTGCCTCTCTGCCTACTTGTGATTTCTCTCTCTCTGTCGAATAAATAAATAAAAATCTTAAAAAAAAAAAATTAAAAATAAAAATAAAAAATAAAATAAAATACTTTGTCATATCTAGGGATTTGAATTGAGAGAAGTCTGGAACAAGTGCTCAGTTGACTTTTTTTTTTTTAACCATATTGACTGTTTTATTTTTAATCATTTCAGGAGATGTTTTTTAAATGGTAATAAAATTCCACATGACTTTTTTCAATGAATGAATGATGTAGATTGACACATATAGACATGAAATTTATAAAAAATAATTTGATTTTTTGTATTTACCCTTTTTTTTTTTTTAAAGATTTTATTTATTTACTTGACAGACAGAGATCACAAGTAGTCAGAGAGGCAGGCAGAGGGAGAGGAGGAAGCAGGCTCCCTGTGAGCAGAGAGCCCGATGCGGGGCTCGATCCCAGGACCCTGAGATCATGACCCGAGCTGAAGGCAGAGGCTTTAACCCACTGAGCCACCCAGGTGCCCCTTGTATTTACCCTTTTTAACAAGAAACTTGTATTTTGTTTCTAATATGAAAACAAAACCAGAGGTTCGAAGTGAGTTACAAAGCTATGTTTCAATAAAAAGGTTCTTAGAAATGAAATGGGAAAAAAAAAAAAAAAAAGAAATGAACTGGAATAAACTTAGTTTTGTATTTAATCATCCTAAAGATACCAGTTTGTGTCTAGTTTTTGTAAATGTCGCCTATATAAAAGTTCTCTTTAATGGTGGTAACCTAGTAAAGCTTTGTTGATGAAGCATCAGTAAACTTCATGAGATAAGATAATAAATGGTCAGTCATAGCTCTCCTTTTTTCAGGAATCCAGAGTTTCAAATTAGTCAAGCATCTACCTTCTTTGGTCTGGGCTGTGGTGGGTCACTTGGTGGAGTAAAGATAGTTACTAGTCACTACTTTGAAGCATCTTACATTGTTATCACATGATAGCAGTACTTAGTTAATCTCTTTGTATGTTTCAGGACAATTCCACTTTATTATTATTTCTTGTCACTCAGAGCCTTGGTAAAATTAAGCTTTCAAATGGGAAACTGGGCTTCTACCTGGTAAATATGCTTTCCCAAGTTTGGGACAAGCAGTGATCTGGTACGTTCTGCTTGGTACAATGTCCACCCCCAGTGATGGTGTCCACATGAGATTTGGAAGGGAAGGCCCCTGACAGTGTCCCAACTCAGTGTCTCCTGAAATGCACTCCGTTCTTGTGCTTTCTAAAATAAAATGGGAGATGGTTGCACACAAGTAATTCTGTTACTTGCTCTTTCCCACAGGCTGCTTGGAAGGGATATAAACAACGAAGAGCATATAAGCGCAGGCGGCAAATGTTGATTGATAATTTGGATTCTGTGGTGAAGGTAAACATCCCTTCCTACCTTATCAAGTGCTTGACTTAAACCTTTCTCTTCATTTTAGTTTTACTCCTGGAAGACAGATTATGGAAAGAGTACATAGGAGTCTTGAAGTCCTAATTAAGTACCCGGTTTGAGTCCCACATCCATTTCTCAGCTGATCATCTCCGAGTCTGTTCAAACACTGTGCCTGGCTCAGGTCCTTTACGTGGTTTTGAGAACCAAATGTGCAAGTACCTCAGAACCTGTACATGCTCTTTCTCTAGGAAGTCCAAATTGATGATTTAAGCTTTGGGGAAAAATTTCACATCCCTCTTAACCATTCGCTGATAACATTTACAAGACTTAACAGTACAAAACCTTAGTTGTTAGGCAAATGCAAAACCGGTGGCAAGAAGAAGTAGAACTAAGTTAGGACCTCAGTGGGGGCTGAGCAGGTCTAATCCAGCTCTCCACCCAGGCTGATGGCCCTGAGTTTAGAAAAAGAAAAGGCACTGGGGTGCCCACTGCCCAGTGGTAAAAACCAGAAGATAGCCAAGAAACGAACTTGCAGACAATGTGAAAATGCAGAAGAGAGTTGGAATAGCAGGGCTGAAGAGAGATTGGAATCAAATGAGGTTAATCCAAAAGACCTTTGAAACTGTGAAGGCAGAGAATGACATCATCTACTTGGATTGTGCTCCTTGGTAATGTGCTCTGCGTGCCATGGACCACAAGCCTGTGTTGAATCAGAAAACTGTTGGTCCCCACTGGTCCCTCAGGAGAAGTCTAGATGTATCATACCGTAAAGACCTAAAGACTTAAAGGCATCCTGGATGCCTTTAAGGGATGCTGGAAGAAATCCTAAACTTGGTTTTTGATTCTCTGACCTATTGCAACTCTCAGCAAAACGCCTTGCCCTCTTGGTTTTTATTTCCTGAGATGAAAGCAAAATGGTACAAAGCTACATTACCTTCCCTACCGTAAGGTATAAATGCTTTGAACCCCTCGGAAAAATGTAACGAAAGGAGTAGGAGATGAAGATAAGGCTTAGGGCACTAATTATTTGGTGGGCTGCTCACTTTTACTTTTTTTAATCAAAATACCAATATTATCTTTAGAAAGACTACGTGAAAAAATATTAAAGTTGTTTATTAATTCCTTTGATTTCTTTCTTTAACTTTTTTAGATTCAGTCCTGGTTCCGGATGAAAATAGCACGGAAGAATTACCTTGAGCGACTGCAGTATTTCAGAGATCATGTAAGAGTCACTCAAGTGGATTTTCCCCCTGGCTGAGAATGAACCGAATGAATGCTTTGTTGAATGTTCACATTGAATAATGTGACTACATTTTTTTATGTTTTTAGAAGAGAACCCAAATGGAAGACTGTTGGTATATTGTATATGCTGGCTGCACAGTGTTCCTGTGTAGTCTTTGTATTAAATAGAATACCTTGTCAGTTCAGTAAGAGAAAATGAAATGTCTTCTTTCATAAATATTGTTCATGCACTTGCTTCCTTTTGTCTAAGACACACAGAAGTTTTTGATGAGGTTGATACTTTCATGTCTTGCCAGCTGCTTTTGGCTCAAGTTCTAAAACACCAATGTCACTTAGCTGGATGGACAGTTGAAATGTATACATCAGTAACTTAACATATTTTTTTTAAAGTCCAAAGGTAAATGGTGGAAATGAACAGTAGGAGGAAACAACAGGTATTAAGAACTCAATGTGACGATATTTGGAGGCTTACTTTTTTTAATTCAGAATTCATGTTCAGAGTGAGACTACTACTCAGGACTGCATAGGAAATGTGTGAGAAGAATCGGATGTGGGCTACTAATGCCAAAGAGAAAAAATTCCTGATGAGTATCTTCCAACACTGCTTGTAAAGTTTTTCTAACGGATAACTGATAAAGGCCAAAGAAAGAATTTTTTCATTGTCTTTCAAAGAATAGATAAGTGAACATAGACTGAAGCATCTAAATTTAGGGCTACAATTCTTCTCCATTTTAGATCTTTTTATAAACAGTGCTATACAATCTTGTCAATAGTTTGTTTTAGCTGACTTATCTGACCTTTTCTCTGTAAAGAAAATGCAAAAGGTAAACATTGAATACGCTCCGTTGACGTATTGTCAGTTCTAAATAGTTTTCATTCTTTAAAAAAAAAAAAAAAGATGTTATATTTGAGAGTGTCTGGTGAGGAAGGGAGAAAGCCTCCAGTCTTTTGGTAGGAAAAGACCGAAGACTAACTTAGAGGAAAAGCAGTAGAAGGCATGTCTCAGAGACCTGTACTAGAGGCATTTCATCAGTTTATAAGATGTGAGTCTGAAATAGCGAGCAGCTTGATTCTTGAAAGATCTCTGAACCACGCTCAGATACTTGGACGAGTGGGTCAAGACCCCGTCATGAGACAGATGGGAGGGGAAAACCCAGTCACAGTATTTTTTCTAGCAACGAATGAGATGTGGTCAGGGCAGAGTGAAGCACACCAAATGCATGATGTCATTTAGAAGACAACATGGCACAGAATATCAATTCCAACCAGACGTCAGAGATAGAGTGTATCAGTATATGGAAGAGAGGTCCTGAATTTTTGTGAAAGAGAAAGGAGACTGGTGAATACACAGATGAAAATAACATGAGATGACCTGCAACAACAATCATAGCTCATAACGTAATTCTGAGTGACCAGGGGCACCTGGGCAGCTCAACTGGTTGAGCATCTGACTCTTGATTACAGCTCAGGTCATGATCTCCGTGTAGTGGGATTGAACCCCCGTGTTGGGCTCCATGCTCAGCAGGGAGTCTGCTTGGATTTTCTCTCTCTCTCTCTCTCTCTCTCTGCCCCTCCCCATCCATTCTCTCTGTATCTCTCTAAAATAATTAATTAAAAGAAAATTCTGAGTGACCTGACCAAAGATAAGACATAGAGTGGATGGTTCTTCTTTGGCCGTTGTTTGGTAGTCTCATATCCAAATCATGTATAGTCCTCACAGTTCCTAAACACAAAAATTAAAATATATTTTTTAAAGATTTTATTTATTTATTTGAGAGAGAGAGAGACTGAGAGGAGGGGAGAAGGTCAGAGGGAGAAGCAGACTCCCCGTGGAGCTGGGAGTCCGATGTGGGACTCAATCCCGGGGACTCCAGGATCATGACCTGAGCTGAAGGCAGTTGCCCAACCAACTGAGCCACCCAGGCACCCTAAAATATTTCTTTATATAAAATGAAAAAAAATTTTTTCAGTAATCTCTATACTCAAGATGGGGCTCATACTTAAAGGCCTGATATCAAGAGTCATATGTTGCACCACCTGAGCCATTCTTAAATACTAATACAATATAATAATAATATTAATATTAATATTAAATACTCTCTCTTAAATGTTCTCAGTTCTTAAGTAGTTCTGAATTCTACAATCATGGAATAGATGGGCCTTGGGAAGATCGTGACTGGTCTCATTCTTTTGCAGAAAAATGAAATTGTGAAAATACAGTCGCTAGTGAGAGCAAACAAAGCTAGAGATGACTACAAAACATTGGGTAAGTGAGAGTACCGATCTTCCTCCACTAACGAGGGGGGTTCTGTCCTAATGAACCCATCATAAGTTGGCAATATCCTAAGTTGAAAATGCATGTAACACATCTAATGTATGGAACATCAAATCTTAGCCTGGCCTGTCTTAAATGTGCTCAGAGCACTTAAATTAGCCTACGGTTGGACAAATTATTTAACACAAAACCAATTTTATAGTAAAGAGTTTGAAGAGCTCATGTTATCTAGTGAATACCACACTGCAAGTGAAGAACAGAATGGTGGTGAGTATATGGGTTGTTTACCCCCATGATCACATGGCTGACAGGGAGCTGTGGCTCACTCCTGCCACCCAGCGTCCCAAGAGAGCATGCTGTGTCATGGTACTAGCCTGGGAAAAGATGCAAATTCAAAATTCAGAGTACTTTCCTATTGAATGTGTGTGGCATATGCACCATCATGAAGTCAAAACGTGTAAGTCAAGCCATCACTAGCTGGGGATCACCTGTAATTTGAAACAAAGTATGGATTCCTTATCAACAAGACAAAAACAAAAACATCTTAGTCACTTTGGAGGCCTCTCCAGAAACAGAAGTTGTTCATTGTTTCCAGTAGGTTTTGACCATCTCAGACCCCAGATTCTGAACTGGTGCACAAAGGAACATTGATGGCAGGAAGTAGGCCTTCCTGTTATATGTGGAAGGGGTAGGTAGAGGGGATGTGACTTCTTCAGAAAGAATGGAGTTGGCATAAATGCTGATATTTTTATATTAAATTTGAGCTAAATCTAAATCTAATGCTAAATTTGAGCTAACTAAGAAATCTAATGTGAAAAAGCCCGAAGATAAGCTTATATTTGAAACTATTTAGTTTTTTTGTTGGCCTACAATATTTCCTCCTAATTTTAAGAATAAAACATGTTTATATAAGAAGTTTTGGAAACAAGGGGCACCTGGGTGGCTCAGTGGGTTAAAGCCTCTGCCTTCAGCTCAGGTCATGATCTCAGGGTCCTGGGATCGAGCCCCGTATCGGGCTCTCTGTTAAATAAAATCTTTAAAAAAAAAAAAAAAAGAAATTTGGAAACAAGAGTAAGAAGGAAAAAATATGAATAAGAAGGAGAAAAGCTCATCTCCCAAGATGGCTACAAACATTTTCCTATAATTTCATCCTCAACTTTCCGTGGTTCCTATAGTTTTTAAAATATGTTTATTATAATATTATATGCCATTTATAGAAAGTATTAAAAGAGGAAAATAAAATACAAATCACCCAGAAATAGTATTAACATTTTGTTACTATTTACAATCCCAACTTTGTGTATGTTCTTCTGTTCTTTACATAGTGAAGATCTTTTTTTATATGCCAAATTTTTAACATTCTTACTATCACAAGAACATACGATAGATTAAGAACCTGCTGACAAGCCTCCAATATTGCCCAAACTGTTTACATCTTTTGCTCAGGTCATCCTGAATTAATTTTGAGGGGGTGGGAAAAAAAATCATGACTTGTGCATCTTAGTCGTGAAAATGGCCATTATGCTGTGTCTACCTCTGCCTTCCTTTTTATTTTTATTTTTTAGAGGAAGTAAATTTGAGTGCCGTAACAAGCCCAGTGCCTAGGAAGTAGTTTAGCTGGTACCCTTTATCACCTAAAGTCTATCTGAGTTTTGGGGGTGAAGTATGTGGCTCAAGAAAGGTCTTCCCTGGTACTTGTTAAGGAAAGCCTCAGGAAGATTTAGAGACCAGGCTCTGCCTCCAGCCTGCAGAATGTATTGGATAACACAGTCATTCTGCTGGATTCCAGAATTCCCTCTGCAAGTTAAGTAAGGAAAGGCCAGCTTAGAAGTGTTGCAGGGCCACACTTCTCCATTGTTGAATTAATGAGATTCATCTCTCAGTTGGTGGATACCTTTAAGGGTTTTCCAAGAAGGCTAAATAGGGATTTTGTTTTCTGAATCCTGCCACAATAAAACAGGTTTGCTACTGCCCTTGCTCATGAAAGACAATTTAAGAATAAATTTTCCAGCTGACACAGGCTGTTTTTCGTTTCATTCTAGGTAACATGTTTTTGTGGTCAGTTGTGGAAATGCTTTTCACTTGCTTACTTTTTTTTTTTAATTGTTATTTCTTTGAGAGAGAAAGAGCATGAGAAGGGGAGGGGATAGAGGAGAGGGAGAGAGAGAATCTCAAGCAGACTCTTCTCTGAGCGCTGAGCCTGATGCAGGGCTCGATCTCATGACCCCAGGATCATGACCTGAGCCGAAATCAAGAATCGGATGCTTATTAACCAACTAAGCCACTCAAGCTCCCGTTTACATTTATTTTTTTTATTTCAAAGACAAAAGAAATTCCAATTAAAAAATCCAGGTTATTTCATGTTAAAGCATAGAAGGTAGATAGAAATTATGTTAGTAACTTAGATCTAAGCCGCTCTGGGCTTTAGCAAATAGGGTGATTTCGTGGTAAATGGAATGTAAATTTTCAGTTTTTTCTCAATTCAGCATCTTTGTAAGACTAAGGCATTTTTAAAAAAGATTATTTATTTGAGAGAAAGAGCATGAGTTGGGGAGGAGAGGGAGCAGCAGACTCCCCACTGATTAGGGAGCAAACATGGGGCTCGATCCCAGGACCCCAAGATCATGACCTGAGCTGAAGACAGACACTTAACCAACTGAGCCACCTAGGCGCCTAAAGTCTAAGGCACTTTTATTTTGAAAAAAGAAAGTCACTTTTACTAGTCTGTCATCATCCATTTTCCCCCATCCCTTCTGGAAAGGCACTGAGTACCGAAGGGAGACGCTTAACTGACTGAGGCTTGTTGGCTGCTGCAACTGTGATATGGCCACTTCTCAGTGATGACTGTCAAGTTAGGTGATTTTCTGAAATTAAGGTACCCCAAAGCGATTCTCAGCCTGAAGATGTCACAAGCCTACTGTCAAGTTGTCAGAGGAAATATTAAATTAGGGCCATAATAATTAGTAAAGCTAAAATACCAATTTGCTTCTAACGTGCTTACTGGCACATACAGAGATAAGCAGTCCTTAGGAGCAGAGAGAGAGAATTTGAGACCAGGTGAGCGGGCTCACGTCCTCCCTGCTTAGCTACATCCATGAGCTCTGGAGCATCGCTCAGGCTTTTTCTAAAATGGCCGTGTCATTAGCAACATCTTTGTTGGAAATGGTAGAAAATAAATTCACATGTGCTTCAGTGACCCTTCAGGGAAAGAAGGGTCCCAAAAGCCGAAGCAAAATACTAACCTGGATTTGGTTGTTCGTGTGGGGTTCGTGCCGTTAGTTCTATGTGTTGTTGGTTTAAGTCTTCTTATTTCCTGAATGTCAAAACACCACAGAACCAAGGGGAAAGTAGAAAGAAGATGGGGTAGGGACTCAGTGTAAAGAAGATGGTGGTGGGAGTTGCCACAGTGGGGTGGGGCCAAGCTTTATCAAGTCACCTTTGTGTTGTTGTGTGTAATCATTCATCACTGAGGGTCCAGACCGTTTATTCTTACAGTTGACCCAAGGTGACCCACTGAAACAGTTTAACAAATGTAATTTTTGTGAAGTCAGAGTGCCAGGGAATTAAAGCATAATTAAGGTTCAAAGTACTGAGGGAAAACCCTTTTAGAACTTAGACCCCCCCCCCTCCAACAGCTGACGCTGGTCCCCCAGCCTCTGAGTGCCTTCCCTTGGTCCATTCTGAAAAGACAAAGACCAAATTTCAATTTCTAAAACTTTTTTTTTTAAGTTTTTATTTATTTGACAGAGAGTCAGTGAGAAAGGGAACACAAGCAGGGGGAGCGGGAGCAGCAGAGGGAGAAGCAGGCTCCCCACTGAGCAGGGAGCCCGATGGGGGACTCAGTCCCAGGACCCTGGGATCATGACCTGAGCCAAAGGCAGACGCTTAACTGACTGAGCCACCCACACATCCCGTTAAAACCCTTTTATCTGTGCCACATAGAATGTGCATTCCACTTGTCATTCCATTAGCTCCTGTTTGGTCCTACAGTTCTCCCCTCATTGACTTTTTCTAATTCAACTTTCACCTAATTCCTGCTCTCTCCCCCATGGTCTTTTGGGCTGAGAGAAGCCACTCTGTTTCCTCTAGCAAGAACAGGAATCTCTTATCTGGCTGAGCCACAAGGTCTCTGAGATAACTTAGTTAACTTGCATTCTCACGTTCCTCCTCAATAAGGCACAGATAGAATTATCTTCCAGGGAGAGTCCTGAAGGCAGTGTGGAAGAAGGCTGATAAATGAGAATTAGATAACGAGAAGACAGACCAGATGGCATTGGTGGTGTGCAGTTATTTATATGATCAATTTCCTTGTCCAGTTTTGACATGGGCAGAATGAGTCACTCTAGTGACCAAGGACCTACGTTGCTGTATTTTTATAGTAATGCTTTAGTGAAATGCCTGATTCCTCTCCTATTGATGATGGTTCCTAACACGCCTAATAAAAGCATGCCTCTTCCTTTCCCCACAGTTGGTTCTGAAAACCCACCATTAACGGTAATCCGAAAATTTGTACACCTCTTGGACCAAAGTAACTTGGATGTCCAGAAGGAGCTGGAGGTGGCACGGTTAAGGGAAGAAGTGGTGACCAAGATCAGAGGCAATCAACAGCTCGAGAAAGATCTGAACTTGATGGACATCAAGATTGGGCTCCTGGTGAAGAACAGGATCACACTGGAGGTCAGTGTGCTCTGTGGGGCCTTCAGCTCCCAGAACAGAGAAGGAGCACGTGTATTTGCCCGCAATACCTTTGTCCAGCTAAACTCATTAGGAATCCAGGATGTGTTATCCACATCCACTGACCATTTTTCTCATGATTCCCAGACCTGCAAAATTTTAGGACCCTGTCCCTTATATTTTGTAAGACTTCTTTACCATTCTGAAATGAAATTTATAGGAAACAAAGCCTACTTACATATCTTCATGATGAGACTGAGGCCTTTCCATGAATATAAAAAAGTAATTGATAATAAAAACATGGTTTTCAATGTGAAAGTACATGGGCCCAGTGCCATTAGAAGATGTGATCAAGTTGCCGGGGGCTTGGGCCTCTTCCCAGAATAACCACAGACTGAATGAAGTACAAATAGCCACAGAAGAGACTGATGCCAGTGAGTGGGGGAACTGTCTGTGATTTCATTTTCCAGAATGGAAAACAACTCTTTGTGAAGTTCAGAATAAGCACAATGATCTCTCCCCATAGAACTGCAGTCCTGGAAAAGTCAGTATATATTAAAATTGGGGGGGGAGGGGGATGTATTTTGCTTATATCCAAAACAATTAGCTTTTAGCCTCAAATAATCACAGAATTTCAACCTACATGAATGACCAGCAGGACGCTGAAAAATCCAGCCATGCAGAATGTGGTGAATTTACACAGGACTGTCCTACAAATTGCAGGACAGCAGAGCATCCCTGCCCCCACCCACTAGAAACCAGTAGTACCTTCCAGTGGTTAGGATGTTTAAAAAAAAAAAAAAAAAAACACCTTTACGGGGCGCCTGGTAGCTAAGGCAGTTGGAGGCCCAACTCTTGATTTCAGCTCAGGTCATGATCTCGGGGTTGTGAGATCAAGCCCTGCATTGGGCTTGACACTCATCACAGCATCTGCTTGAGATTCTCTCTCTCTCCCTCCTTCTGCCCCTCCCCCCACTCACACACTCTGTCTGCTCCAAATAAAAAAAAAATGCACTCTTTAAAAAAACAAACACCTTTACACATTTCCAAAATTGCCCCTGCAGAGTGGCCTGCCCCCACAACACCCTCTAAGTAAATAATGCTATAGTTTTGTATCTGTGTGAAACCTCATTTCAGAGCTCTCTCAAACCATGTGAAAAGTATCATTTTTACCCAAGAAAAGGAGATTTTGTAGGGTAAGGAGTTCTCTCCATGTCCCTGTGCTAGTGCCACGTCAGTTTTCAGAAAACGGGTAGGTTGGGAGGGAAATGGGAAGCTGACTTTCTGGAAACTCTGAGAAAGCTACCGTGGGTCAAACAAGCCAGCTGCCACTGACTTGAGTCTGTGGTTCTGGACACCTGGGAAACGAGTAGCTCAGGAAGCCAGTGGAGTAGTGGACGTGAATGCCCTGCTCTTGTCTCTGGCCCTCACAGAGAAATAGATAGTGCACAGAAAATAAAGAAAATGGAGCAATTTATAATATAGGAAATGATGGTCTTTTCTAACTATTAAGAAAAGTACAATTTAAATGTTGTGTATTAAGTTTGTTTTTATTATTTCATCCAGAAAAATAGTACTTTTCTCCTTTTTAAGAAAAGAAGTGCATTTGACAAACAGGAGAATTTTTAAAGTATAATATATTCCAGAAGGTCCTTCAGAAAATGCCTTTTATAGCCTTCAACTGCTGTTTTGCCCTACTCCCATAAAGTTGTAAACAGGAAATGCCTTGCCTTTTAAAATAAAGGCTGGTTGCAAAACACTGAATAGTAGACGTAACATGTAGCTCGTTATTCATGTGGAAAATGAACTTGTGGCAGTTTTTCAGGTCCTGAGGAATGTTTAAGATTTTTTTTAAAGTATTCCCAATTGACAGCACTGTGAAACAGACCTAATTTTTCAACTTACGTTTCCAAATTCCAAATATTGATTACTTATTGGAAATGAAGCTAATGATCATTAAGTGTATGGTCTTTAGTCTTATTACTGATAGTAGCATTTTTAGTTTGATGATAAGAATAGTACACTTGAAGCTTTATGGTAGTGAAAAAGTGAGAAACAACTCGAACACAAAAACAATAAACAGAGAACAACAGAATTAATTTAACATGTGGGTTACATAGTCATTAAAAATAATGCTTCCAAAGGAAACATCCCAAAGGGGGAAAAAGTTGGCAATACAAGAGAGAAGACATTAGTACTTAAAGCAGTAAAATTTTATTTTTGTGAGATATAGATAGATATAGATATAAATTTTATTTATATTGATTATATAAATTTTTTTTTTACTTAAAGCTAGAAAAAAGTTAAGTGATTTTTTTTTTTCAGGGGGCTGGTAAAATTAAACTAATTTGATTATTTTTTTTTTTTAAATTCTGAGCCTGGATGGCTCAGTCTGTTAAGCATCAGCCTCCAGCTGAGGTCATGATCCTGGGGTCTGGGATCAAGCCCCAGCTGTGCTCTCTGCTGGTCAGGAAGTCTCCTTCTCCGTCTCCCTCTGCTTGTATCTACCCTGCTTGTGCTCTCCCTGTCAAGCAAACAAAATCGTTTAACTAAATACATACATACATACATACATACATGCTGAGCATGTGTTTAGCGAGGAAAGAAAGGTTTTTCAGGGAAGTAGCTTAGTTTATGAAGAACAACTCCAGCTCTCTTAAAGTTTTCTAAAATTGATGTTCCTCACCTGGCTGATGTTCCTCACCTGGCTAGAGGGTGCAACTCTTGATCTTGGGGTCATGAATTCAAGCCCCATGTCTGGCCTACATAGACTTGACAATCAGTCAATAATAAATAATAAATTAATAAATAAAATTGGCATTCCTCCTAGAAATCACAGAAAGTCAGTGGGTGAATGAAATGGCTAACATTGGTGTTAGACCCAAAAAGAGCTTAGAGATGGAAACAAAGCAACTGAAGTAGAAGTTTCTTGGAGGAGTCAGGAGGAAGGGAGGTACAAATTCAAACTAGCTTGAAAGAAAATCTGAATGGAAAGTCAAAGTAATCTTGGAGCGCCTGGGTGGCTCAGTCAGTTTAGCATCCAACTCTTGATTTCGGCTCAGGTCATGATCTCAGCGTTGTGGGATCAAGCCCTGTATCCATCTCCATGCTAGGAGGGGAGCCTGTTTGAGATTCTCTCTCTCTTCCGCTGCCCTCTCTCCACTCAAAGGAGTGCGTGTGCCCTCTCTCTAAAATAAGTAAATAAATATTTTTAAAAAGAAAAGTAAAAGGAATCTTGAATCCCTGAAATACTCATTGATGAATGTGGTGTGTAATAAGAGTGCAAACGTGCAGGTCAGGGCTACCTAAAACCCAGGGAAAGCAAGGCTGTGCAGGTACCTCTACTTTCATATCTCCAAAGTCCAAGCCCTCTGTACTACTCTATACTTTCTATAAAAATTTTTATATTACAGCTTATGACCTGCATGCAGGTATATTGTGATCAGGGGAAGGGAACAAAATGGTGGCCATTGGGGCAACATCAAAATGAGGGAATGTCATGAACAAGTTAAATACTGTTGCTCTTTCAAACCACTGTTCGTCCCATGTTCAAGATTTATTGGTAAGAATAAAGTGTCCTTTATACATAAATGTCTATTGGTGAAAAGCATATGCGTTTGGAACCCCTCCCTGGTTGGCCTTTGGCTCCTTCTTTGAGCTTCTCAAGGAAAACTTCTGTTGACACAAGAGCAGTCTTGCGCAAGGCATGGTTTCAGGGAAGAGGGAAGATGGGCTTCCTGCCATGACCCACACCCTTGTGTTCTGTCTGTCCAGCTGCTAGCTCCCCCATCCCTTCCCCTTCAGGGTTCAGCATCTGCTGCTCGGCTTCCCGTCCTGGATTATTCTCCCTGTCCTGGCCTCACTAAATGTCTCTCTCTTCTCATGGAAAGAAATTTAGTTCCGCCCCAGAGCTTGCTTGCCACTCCCACCCTCTCTTCTCGTCTCTGTATGTCAAAAACCATATCTTATAGCTGAAGTCTAGGAACAAAACAAATGAAAAGTGTTCAGTTTCCAGAGCCACCTCCATTGAAAATAATGGGATGGGGAGTTAAATACCAAGATTTTTTTGTCTGCCACATATTTAAAACCAAGATAATCTATTTACTCCGAATATTTGAGATTCTTGAATGTTTGGTGCCTCACCAATGACTAGAAGAGAAGAAAGCTGGGCTATGTGCTATAAACCAGACTTAATCTAGTGATGTTTTAAGACTTCTTATCAGTAAAGGAGGTCAAGCAGCTGCCCACCCAGACTTCCCCTTAACCTCCAGCTGGTGCGTAGTACACTTCCTTTCTTCATCCTGAAATTTTTCATATGCTTATGAAGTAAGGGTGAAAATGTTGCCTTCTTGGAAATACAAATCAAATCCCCCTCTTTCTGCATACTAGTAATTAGGAGGACAAAAGTAAGGGATGAAGTTCAGGTGGCCCCTCTCTAAGCTGAGAATGGCCAAGAGTAAAATCATAGACCTGCAAGAGAGTGGGTATAACCGCATGGAACCATCTGACAGCAGCAGAACTCCAAAGGGTTTTTTTGACCCATGGACTAACCCAGCTATGGGAGAATGGGGTTCTAGGATGCAAGCAGATTTAGAACCTTACTCAAAAGCTGACAGTAGTTCTCATCCCCAAGGGCAATTGGAAGTGGTGGTAGGCACCTATTTCGTTGTCAGAATGACTTGGGGTCCCTGCGGACATCTGACGGACAGGGGCCAGGGGTGCTAGAGGACCAGTGATCCAGGGATGCAGGCACAGTAAAGCATTGTATTGTCTGAAATTCCCAGAATGCCCCACCGCAGGAACCATGGTTGAACATCCTGATGCTGGCTGCAAATCGACTCCTCAAGTGGAGGCTGGGCTAAGTAAGAGCTCAGGGAAGCAGATGGAAAAAGATTTAGGAAAAACAGCTTATTGTCACCTACTCTGTGGGACAGTGACCCAGTGTTACATGGCAGAGGAGATAGGCATTCTAGAAAATTGGCGTTCATTTGAGTCATGTGCCATTGGGGGGTCATGAAAGCAATTAAGCGAGTCACATCAGCAATCTTTAGAAGGTGAATAGAGTAAAAGCAAATTAAGGATATCAGAGTGTATCCCAGTAGTATGGATAAGTATTTCATATTGTGTGTGTGCATGTGTGTTTACCAGCAAAAGATGTAAAATGTATTTTGTGTTGTGAGTCTCTGTAAAAATATTTGGTAGACCCTTACCTAGGAGTCCTGCTCTTGTTCATGACCCTTTACACACTCGAAGGGGACACAGTACCTTGAAATGATCTAGTGACAAGGTTTGCAGCCACGCCTTTTCCAAGATTCTGTTGTAAATGGAGCATGACTGATAAACTTTATTGGTGGCTGCCTGGTGGCTCAGTTAGTTAAGCCTCTGCCTTCAGCTCAGGACATGATCCCAGAACTCTGGGATCAAGTCCCACATTGGGCTCCCTGCTCAGCGGAGAGCCTGCTTCTACCTCTCTCTCTCTCTCTCTCTCTCTCTGCCTGCTGCTCCCCCTGCTTTTACTCTCTCTGCGTCAAATAAATAAGTAAACTCTTTAAAAAAAAATCTTTTTTTTAGTTAGCTTTGTTAAATATTTAGGGGATTCCTTTGACTTCCATCTCTAATTGCTACATTGCATATTTTTCAAGGAGATCTAATTTATTCTTTAAAAGTGTATACTTCAGTGGTGCTTCGTATATTCACAAAATAGTGCAACCATAACTTCCATAGTTCTAGAACATTCACTGTAAAAAGAAACCCGAGAGAAAATGTTCTCAAATTAGTGCGTGAGTTTTATCATGCGAATAACATTTCACTTCAAAATAACATGATATGTATCATGCGAATAATATTCATTCACAATTACTACCTGTTCTCCCCTACAGCAGAGCAACTATTAATCTACTTTCTGGCCGAACAGATTTGCCTGTTGTGGATATTTCATATGAATGGAATCACACAGTAGGTGGTCCATTGTTACTGGCTTCTTTCCCTTAGTATAGTGTTTTTAAGGTTCACCCATGTTTTAGCCTGAGTCAGTACTTCATTCCTCTATTGACAAATAACATTCTATTGTATGGATGTACCACATTTTATCTATCCATTCATCAGTTAATGAATCTATGAGTTATTTCCTCTTGGGGTATTATGAATAATTCTGTGAGCATTCATGTCCTCCGTTCTCTTGGAAGAATTCCACCTAAGATTGGAAATTCTGGGTCATATGGTAACTCTATCTTTAACTTTTGAAGAACTATCAAAATGTTTTCTAAGTGAGTATACCATTTTACATTCCCACCAGCAAGGTACGAATTGGGAAAATGTCTATTCATATCTTTTCTATATTAATCTGATTGGGCTGCCTTTGTTTTTGAGATGCGAGAGTTCTTTATTATATCCCTCATTTGATGTATAATTTGCAAATGTTTTCTCCCCTTCTGTGGGTTGTCTTTCTATTTTGTTAGTAATGTCCTTCGAAGCACAAAGTTTTTACTTTTTATGAAGTCCAATTTATTTTTTCTTTTGTCACTAGTACATTTGGTGTCATATGAAAGAAACCATTGCCTAATCCAAAGGGACAAAGATTTATGCCCAGATTTTCTTTCAAAATTTTCTTTCAAAAGTTTTATAGTTTTAGCTCCTACATTTAGTTCTTTGATCTCTTTTGAGTTAATTTTTCTTTATGGTGTGAGGTAGGGGTCTGACTTCTTTCTTGTAAATGTGGATATCCAGTTATCCCCGAATCATTTGTGGAAAAGACCATACTTTCCCTATGGAATTGTATTTGTGCCTGCGTTACATCTTAAGAACAGCTTTGGAGAACAAATATTAAAAAAGCCAAATTCACCTGCAAGCTGAGTTTCCTTTAACTTTCTTTATCCTTTGTTTCTTCTTAAAGGAAATGTGGAAAATTAATCTTTCCAACACATGTGTTTCAAGGTGTGTGTGAAGGGCAGAGGTAAAAAAAACAAAACAAAAAACAGCAAGATAAAAAGTAATCATTTCATAAATATCTTTCCAGGATGTAATTTCACACAGAACAAAGCTGATCAAGAAAAAAGGAGAAATGCAAAGACTGAATAACACTGACAACCAGGGAATTAAAAGTTTGAGTAAGGAGAGGAGAAAAACACTAGAAACATACCAGCAGCTATTTTATCTTTTACAGGTAAGAACAGTTGCTTTCACTAAAAGCTTTGGACTGATACTATATTCCTTGTTGGTGGTTTACAATGAGTCTCTTCCCAATGTAAAGTTGTAGTCGCTGACATGTTTGAGCACCTACTAAGTACCAAATGCTATTCCGGATGCTTCACATATATCATCCCTTTTAATTCTTCCTACAACCCTCAGAAAACAATAATTTCTGTTATTCCCATACTACAGGTGAGAAAACTGAGATGCAGCCGGTAAATGGTAAAGCAAGGGTATTGAAACCCAGGCAGTTTGACCTCGGAGCCCCTGCTTCTGAAACTGTGTCATATTACAGTTATCTGCAGAGACAGTGTAAGCCTAGTCATAAAATAAGCAGATGCTATTGACCATGAAAAAATAAAAATATGTGCAAAATGGATCTTTATCTGAACCAGCCTGCCCTTCTTTTGAGAAAAGAGCCAGAGTTTGGTTTAGGGCAACAGGGCATCTTTTTTATTTCATTATATTATTTCATCATTTATTTCATCATTTTATTTCAAATGGCGTTACTACAATGTCGATGAACAGTCATTTTCCACTGCTTCCAGGGTGCAGGTGAGAACTAATTAAGTTGAAGTGCTTATGGTTGGACCAGTTACTGTTTTGGTTGATCACCGATTCACCTTATCTGCCCTACCAGCACATCCACTTAATCCCAAAGGAAAGCGAGTAAGCAAGTGTTGGTGATAAACAAAGCCTTCCCTTTGGCAGGAAAACTTTCCCCAAAACTCCTTGAGTCAGGTGTCCCTTTGTGTAGGGAGGCTGCTGCTGCTGATTTGCTGGTGACTCCCTCGAGACCTGAAGGCCCCTGACTCTTTCCTTGGGGACCACGATGACACTAGGTATACAGAGAGCATATTACCCAAACCATGAATGAGATGTGGTCTGCCCCATGAGAGAAGTTATGTTAATTTACGTACAAATGAGAAGTCTCGATCTGGAGTTGTGTTGAGCAGGTGTAGTGCCACAGTTGGCCACAGTGTGGCAGCATAGAAGGAAAATGTTAAAACAGTATTGTTCCAGGGCGTCTGGGTGGCTCAGTGGGTTTGAGCCTCTGCCTTCCTCTCAGGTCATGATCTCAGGGTCGTGGGATCGAGCCCCGCATCGAGCTCTCTGCTCGGTGGAGAGCCTGCTTCCTCCTCTCTCTCTGCCTGCCTCTCTGCCTACTTGTGATTCTCTCTCTGTCAAATAAATAAAATCTTAAAAAGAAAAACAAAAAACAGTAGAATCCATTGCTTAACCCCAGCAAACTTTCCAGAAAGAAGGGGGGCTCCCACTAGGTAGGGAAGGGCTTTTTGTCTACGTAAACTAGAATAGTAGTCATCCACCAGTTGGAAATTTAATCTTAGGCACTTACTCTTTTTGACATCCATGAACCTCCTAAATGTATGAGGCTTTTTTAGGATTTAGTTTCTGGTGTTAGATTTTGATAAAATTTGTGTCATAAAGAAAGTGCAACTGTGGTCCTTGGCCTAAGACTTGTATTTTTTACCTTGTTCTACATGTGGTGACCCATGAATGGAAAGAGTGAAAAGCGCAGGAACATGTTGAGAATAATGCCATGATTTTATTCCCCAAACAACCCAAAACTGCCAGTCCCAGAGCTCCACCATTCCAGTTGTACCGAGTGAAGTGTCTCTTGAAATCATTTCAAGAGAAATGATTTTCTCTTGAGTAATTTTTTTTTTTAACCTTTTCTCGAAGACATTAGCCTGAGATCATTGCAGAAACTACAGAAAAGCAAATGACCTGGATTCCTTTGGCCTTTGTATGATGCCTTAGCAAGAAGTTTGAACCAAGCACAGGTCAGCTGGTATAGGTTTTGCTTTGTGTTTGCCTCTTAAGTCTCAGCCTCCATGGAAAAAGTGTTCAGGTCATCTGGGAGGCATGAGGAGTAGGCTTTTTAGCTTTAGAATGGGTTTCCTTTCTCCTCATCCCATATGCTTATGTGTGGGAAAAGAATCACTGTAGAACTCTAAGGAAAACGTTGTCCTTAATTAGTGCTTTGTAAAGTCTCAGACAATCATGATGAGCTTGAAAGTAAACTGAAGTAGTATTAAACTAAAATTCAGGTTTTCCTTCGAAACTTTGCAGCCAAACTGCTTGAGTGTATTAAATGAAGACTAGTTTCCATGTATGGAAAAAGTTTTTTTTCTCACCAGAAGGAAGATGATGAATAGGGATATTTAATTTCTCTATGCAAATATTTTCCTCTATAACCTACATAGTAGTTCTTCTCCTCTACCCTCACCTGGTTGGGTAGGTACTGGAGAAAACCCATATTCCATGAAGGCTACTGTTGAGTTTCAGAAGCACCAACCTCAGAAGAGCCCTCAGGACGGCACGTCAATTTTTTTTTAATTCTTGAGTTTCAAGTTGTCTTTTTTTTTTTTCTTTCACTTTCTTCTGCCATTTCATCCATCAACTATCTTGACCTCCCCTCTGCTTCAGCATCCCCACTTCACTCCTACCTCCTCGATCCTTGTAAAACATCCTAGCCATCCCACTGTCTCCACGTGTAAACGTATCCTTTTCTATTTTCTTTCTAGTCTCAGAATATGGGATGTACTTCCTTCCGTTCATTCATCAGTCCTTCTAGAATAATCTGTGTAGCTGGGCTCTTGGATCATTATTGCCAGTCTCTTCAGATACTGAATTCTGTTGGCCAACCCCTCTCTCTTCTCTGTCTCTGCAACAAATAGTAATATGTAGCTTGAAATGGTTAACAGTGTATAATGCACATAATATTATGTTTCATAATATAATATTATGAATATATATAATATATATATGAAAATATATATTGTATATAGAGAGTATATAAACTTAAATCCTGTTGTAACTTTATAACTTCCTATGGTATTAATATTAGCTGACACCTTTTAAATTTTTATTACATGTGTGGTACTCCACTATATACTTCATACATATTAAAGGGGATCGGGTATGCCTCTCTGGTTTAGTAATATATTAACATACAGTTTTTTGGGGGGGTACTTTTCCTTCTTCCCTCTTTTCTTTTAGACCAATCCTTTATACCTGGCCAAGCTGATTTTCCAGATGCCACAGAATAAGTCAACTAAATTTATGGACACTGTTATTTTCACACTATACAATTATGCTTCCAATCAGCGAGAAGAATATCTACTCCTCAAGCTTTTCAAGACTGCTCTGGAGGAAGAAATAAAGTATGTATATAAATATATATGTAAAAATATCAATGACTAGATCATTTTTATGGCAGCTATTTCTGACTTACTAAAATAATACTTAAATTATTCTTATAAGTTACTCATACATACTCAAGTATATCAAATTGCTTAGAAATTTGTACATCACTGTTGGTATTTCCTGATACCAATTCTGATAGCTTTTCAAGAGCTAAATTAGCTTTTGATTTTGCAACTAAACAGCAACTTGAAAATCAAAAGCTTTTTTGAAAGTCAGTGGAAAAATTTAAAATTCTGTGACTAATAAACCTATAAACAGATGGGGATAATAGTCACTACCAAAAAGTCTTCTTTTACTTCTCATACTAAAAGTTAGACTGATTTTTGCTAATTTATATTCTGATACAGTTAATGTTTAAAAAAAAAAATGTGCAGATACTTATATTAAAGGGGCCAAAAGAATACAAGAAAAATGTCCTTAGCCTACAAGACGGACCTCAGCTGCTTTCTCGGCTTCTTAAAACTTGAGATGTGTTGGTTCCTGTGAATCTCTGAAGCTTGTTAGCTAGGAACCTCTGCCCTCAGGGTGTCTGTAAGCCAGCCTGAGAAATAGGATGCGTGAGAAATGGGACTGTGTGCACTGAAATAAATAAGTACTAATGAATGACACACACAGTGTAACAGATCAGAGGGTTGGAGAGAAAAGTTCCCTATACAAATGACATTATAATAGCGATGTAACAATGTAATGGGACAGACAACAGCTATACTTGTGGGGAACGCAGAATAATGTATAAACTTGTCAAATCACTAGGTTGTATACCTGAAACTAATGTAATGTGTGTCAGCTCTACTCAAAAGATAATAAGAAAGGGAGGGAGGTAGAAAAGTTCTGGTTAGATCAGCTGATAAAGATTTTAGGGAGAGGAAGTAGTTGATCCAAATTCTTGAAGAATATCTATAGTTTTGTTTTTTAAAGATTTTATTTATTTGACAGAGAGAGAGATCACAAGTAGGCAGGGAGGCAGGCAGAGAAAGGGGGGAAGCAGGCTCCCTGCCGAGCAGGGAGCCCGATGCAGGGCTCGATCCCAGGACCCTGGGATCATGACCCGAGCTGAAGGCAGAGGCTTAACCCTCTGAGCCACCCAGGCACCCCTATCTACAGCTTTTTATAAGAAGAAATGGAAAAGGGAAATAAGGCACACTGTTCATGGAAAGAGATAGGCCAAAGTCTGCAAAAGACCGTAGGATCCTTCTAACCAAAATGCGACTGATTTAACAAGTCACAAACAGGGGAGGGAACTAGCCTGATAGGTTGGGCCAGATCACGGGAGCCACTAAGTCCAGGCCCAAGTGCTGAGGCCTTGTTCGCGTCCTTGGAAGCCCTGAGAGCTCTTCAAGCAGAGTATCGACATGACCACACTGGGTTTTAGAGGATTGATCTGCAGAATAAATAAATAAACTCCCCAAGATACAGGGGAGTCAAAAGGAAAAAAATACAGTTTGGATTTTTAACACAGTGAGTATGAGCTACAGGGATAGAATGTGAAGGGGGAAATGTCCAGCAGAAAATCAGAAATGCAAGAGCAGCTCCCCGGAAAGAGGGAGATTAGACACTGAGCTCACAGGACAAGTTCCAAGGAGATAGTGGTTGAGATTACACATCTGAGTGGGGCCTGAGGGTAGATTGTGTAGAAAGACGTGAGAGCGAACAGTTCAAATGTGGAGAGAGGAGCCAACAAAGGATACTGAGGGAATGACTGAGGAAGAGGAGGACTGGAATCAGCACTCTGAGATGCTGAGGGGAAAGAGGGTGCTGAGGGAGCACATGGTCACGTGGGAAAGTGCAAGGCAGCACAGAGGTGAAAGGCCAATCACGGAGGCTCACAGGAGCTGGCAATCAGCAGTCTAGAAGGGCTCTCTCTGCCACCTGAGGTAGCCAGAAGCTTCCCCATGGTGCATTTGAGTGCGATTTGAAGTGGAGTCAGTTCATTGAATGGAGAACATTGTTTTTGAAATTTGGTAAGTACATGGGACACAGTACTTGCATAGTGACCCCCTGGATTCTTCTTAGTGTCCGTCCACTTTCAGTCCCTTCCTGCCTTCTAGATCGGAATTAAAGCCAAGCACTTATTTTTACATCCTTGAGTCCCTCACATATAACATACATCTTACAAATGATTGCTTGCTTTTAAACCACACCACCTTTGAGTTTCACAGAGGAAGTGGAGCCCTACAAAGTCCTTTTCCCCCAGAGAGAACATAGGCTGTTGAAAACTCTATGCTTAGAGGCAACCCATTTGTTCTGGTCTGGGCTTCTTTCAGATCGAAGGTGGATCAGGTACAGGACATAGTGACTGGGAACCCCACGGTCATCAAGATGGTTGTGAGCTTCAACAGGGGTGCCCGAGGACAGAACACGCTGCGCCAGCTCCTGGCTCCAGTGGTGAAAGAGATCCTGGATGACAAGTCCCTGGCCATCAACACAAGCCCCGTAGAGGTGTACAAGGCTTGGGTGAACCAACTAGAAACACAGACTGGAGAAGCCAGGTACCTGAGCCCAGAAGATGTTGGTTTTCAGTCATGTTTTATGATCATTCTTACATGGTTATTATAAATGCTCATAAGCTCTCTTAAAAGAACAAAATTTATTGTCCAGAGGCAGTTGTCAACTGAAGATGTTCCCTCCCTCCAACATACCCATTCTTGGACTCTCGCTCATCTCTGTGTGACACAGTATTTTCAACTTTCAGCACCAGTTGATCCCCAGAACCACAAGTTCTTTGATTCTCTCCTTTTGTTATCCTTTGTGTGTTTTTGAACCTAGACCTAGAAATAGTGCAGACTTCCTCTTCACCTGATGATGCATTTTTTTCTTTTTAACGATTACCAAGTGAGTAAGTTTCCTGTGTAACCGTTATTAGTAAGCCAGGTAGGATGGGCTTATTCTGGGTGGTAGTTTGTAGGTCTAAGCAATCTCAGCTTTTTATCTTGTGCAAAAGGGTGCTTTGTGCAATCGTTGAGATACGCACAGAGAATTACGTGGATGGTTCTCCCAGCACTGTTTGCAACAGCAAAAAGTTGGGGAAAGTCAAAATATTTAGTTTTGAGGAATTTGTTAAATAAATGTTTGTATAACACATAGTAGACTTAGTAAGTGTTTGGAATAGTGGTATAGAAATATTTTTATTGGCATGGAAAAAATGTGGTATAGTTTTCAGTTACAGTTGGGTACAATAAACCATTTTCCAATAAAATACATATACGTGTATGTGATATGTAGATACACACCCATACCTGTCGGGTCCATATGGAAAATGTATATGTATCAACTCTGTTATACCCATGTATAGTAGGTGTGTTAGGCCCGCATATACAGATGTACAGAGTAGCACCTAGAAAGTTATGCACCAAGATATGAAAGATAGTTGTCTCTGGGTGGCTCTTGTATTCTTGTTAGTTTATATGCAGTTTTTTTCTGTAATGAGCATACTGCTTTTTTGTAATTAAAAAAAGGGGTGTCTGGGTGGCTCAGTGGGTTAAGCATCCAACTTTTTTAAAAAAGATTTTACTTATTTATTGGACAGAGAGGCAGCAAGAAAAGGGAGCACACTGGGGCGCCTGGGTGGCTCAGTGGGTTAAGGCCTCTACCTTCCGCTCAAGTCATGATCTCAGGGTTCTGGGATCGAGCCCCCATCGGGCTCTCTGCTCGGCAGGGAACCTGCTTCCCCCTTTCTCTCTCTCTGCCTGCCTCTCTGCCTACTTGTGATCTCTCTCTCTCTGTCAAATAAATAAATAAAATCTTTAAAATAAAGAGAGGGAGCACGAGCAGGGGGAGCGGGAAGGGAGAAGCAGGCTTCCTGCTGAGCAGGGAGCCTGATGTGGGGCTCCATCCCAGGACCCTCAGATCATGACCTGAGCTGAAGGCAGATACTTAACCGACTGAGCCACCCAGATGCCCCAGTATCCAACTCTTGATCCCAGCTCAGGTCTTGAGCTCAGATCTTGATCTCAGGGCTGTGAGTTCAAGCCCCATGTTGGGCTCCATGCTGGGGAACCTACTTAAAAAGAGAGAGAAAATTAGCTGGGTCTATATCACTTGAGTTGCCTGTTACTTTGCCAGGAGAGTCCCGAGAGAGAGCCTGGAGTCCCCCTCCTTCCCTAGTGGCAAAGGGACTGTCTGGGCACATAGGACTCCCCTCAGTTGGCAAATATTTTGTCCCTGAGGTCAGTGGGTGACTTCCACTTCAGTGTACAAAGCTTGATTGTAGAAACAGCTTGGCAAGGACACAAATGCGTGTCCCTAAGCCCCCATTAATTGAAAGCCCTTGTTGTGTTTTCAGCAAGCTGCCTTATGATGTGACCACCGAACAAGCTCTAACCTACCCAGAAGTGAAAAACAAACTGGAGGCATCCATTGAGAATCTGAGAAGGGTCACCGACAAAGTCCTCAACTCTATCATTTCTTCCCTCGATCTCCTGCCGTAAGTTGTACACGTAGTGACTTGAACCTTCTTTCCTGAAAGTTCTTGCAACACAATGGGAAATAAATCCTTGCAGTCAAGATAGGCGTTTTCCCTGGTGCTGTTTTAACGCGATTTTAAAATCTTGCTTGCGTTTGCATTTGAAATTCATAACTGTTCCCCAAAGAGGGAACACTAAAAACAGTGCCCAGTGACTGTCATCAGCGAAGGTCCTGTGATTCTGTTACCATCTCATTTTATGTTTAATTTTTAAGAAAAGCACTCCACTGTGGTTGATGAGAACAACTGCGTTGTGTTTCTTTCTCACTTAGCCTTTTCCCATTCTTTTCTTTTGTCATCTGTTCTACATGTAGTTACGGATTGAGGTATATAGCCAAAGTACTGAAGAATTCGATCCATGAGAAATTTCCTGATGCCACAGAAGATGAGCTATTAAAGGTAGATTTTCGAGGGTCACCTCTCCATAGCTTCTCTTGGGGGTGTGTGCCAGTATAATTACCAGCATAACATTTTGTGAGATTTTTCCCCCCTCCATATGACCTTTTATAAAAAGCTTCAGATCTTCTGTTTTAAATGACTGTCAAGGTTATTGATGATGCTGAAATTACCTTGGAGGTCTCACACATTATTGAGATTCTTTATAGTGGTGCATTTGGGGGCAGCATGCTCTAATTATGCTAGGTTTCACCAAAAATAATTGGATTAACTATATTGGTAATGTGGGATTGTTTACCTTTACAGAACTCGTTTTTAGGATTCAGATCAGAAAATGATCTTTCTTGGGAAATGGCCGTGAATATTTAGTTCAGTTCTTAGCAGTCTAAAACCCTTGAATTTCTCTTAAAAACATTCTCTTCCTCTGCATTCCTCCAGATTGTGGGGAACCTCCTGTACTATAGGTACATGAACCCAGCTATCGTGGCTCCTGACGGCTTCGATATCATCGACATGACCGCTGGAGGTCAGATCAATCCCGACCAAAGGAGAAACTTGGGGTCAGTGGCCAAGGTTCTTCAGCATGCGGCCTCCAACAAGCTGTTCGAAGGAGAGAATGAGCATCTCTCCTCTATGAACAATTATTTATTAGAGACCTATCAACAGTTCAGGTGAGAGGGAATCATTACTTTTGGAGAAACTTGCAAGAGGATGAGGAAGAGTCGTGTTTGTTCTGTACCCAGAAGTGAAGTTGGGGGTGAGGGACGGGAGCCTCGGGATGGCGTGCATGTCTTCTTCTGGCTGATGTGGCGGGGAAAGAACGGAACAGGTCCCTTCTGTCTGGGGCTCCCCATCCTACCCCTGCCCCCAGTGCCTCTGCCACCCTGAGTCTTCCCCAGATGTTTGACTTCTCCTGTGGATAGAATGAAACCTTTATTCTTCCCGATGTGCTACAGACTTAGAGGAACTTTTAAAATAAAAATCAGAAGATGGGGCACCTGGGTGGCTCAGTGGGTTAAAGCCTCTGCCTTCGGCTCAGGTCATGATCTCAGGGTCCTGGGATCAAGCCCCACATCGGGCTCTCTGTTCAGCAGGGAGCCTGCTTCCCCCTCTCTCTCTGTCTGCCTTTCTGCCTACTTGTGATTTCTCTCTCTCTCTCTGTCAAATAAATAAATAAAATATTTAAAATAAATAAATAAATAGAAATATAAGTCAGAAGAGCTGATTTCTTCCTCATTGAACTTAAGAAGAGAGTGTTTGATTCCATTTTCTTTAAGAATGTGGCCAGTAAGAAAGAACTTGCTTATCCATAGCAGACAAGAGGACACTGCGTATTCAGTTTTCAAAAGGCTAGGGAGGGCGCCTGGGTGGCTCAGTCGTTAAGCCTCTGCCTTCGGCCCAGGTCATGATCCCAGGGTCCTGGGATCAAGCCCCGCATCGGGCTCTCTGCTCTGCAGGGAGCCTGCTTCTCCCACTACCATTCCCCCTGCTTGTGTTCCCTCTCTCGCTGTGTTTCTGTCAAATAAATAAAATCTTTAAAAAAAAAAAAAAAGGCTAGGGAAATCCAGCATTTATATCTGTTGAGGGTTATATATAAGTATGTTCTATTCTTCAGCCTCTGTTGTTACCCATATAAGACTTAGGTCTGTTGCCTTGATAGGCATTTCCAAATTCTGTCACTGATCTTTGCATGGAAACATGAAAGGTATGTGTCTAGTAGGAAGATCCATTCCCCCTGAAGCTCTCCGAGGAAGCCCATTCAACTTAGCTTCGTTTTTTTTTTCTCTTGTTGCCATTCAATGGGTTGGTCATAGAAATAAGACATAAATGCAGCCTCTGTAACTGCTCACTTGGAAAACTGATATCCCACTCCTCAGTTTCCCTCTGGAAGAGTAAATTATCTGCTTACAAAGGTAGTTTAAAATCGTCATTCTCTATTTAGAGTTGTGGCCTCTTGTGAGAAAATTCCCTCCAAATCCTCCTACCACAGGAGGTTTTGGTATCTCGAGCGGCTAATTTTAGTTCTTCTCACAGAGGAAAAATATACTATTTCTTACAAATCCTTATCTGCTACTACAGCTTCCTTTTACTTCCGTTTTTCTCAGATTATCCTTATCAGACATCTGTGGTTCCAGCTCTTCTTCAAAAAGAAACAAAACCCAAGTCCCCCCAACTTCCTCTTACATTTGTTTTTTTTCCTGTCACCCTTGTATTTATCCTATGTTTTCCTCAGCAACCTATTAAAAGTGTAGGAAGACAAACTGTCAAAAAAAGTGTAGAAAGACCAGCTGTCACATGGAAACGTGCTCCTCTCCCCTGCCAGCATGGCTGGCTGCCATTTAACCGCTTGAGCCTTGGGCTAGGAAGGTAGAGGCCTTTTTGGTGTATAAGCCTTGGGTACACTCAGGACACCAAGGATAATTTCAGGCATGTGAAAATTTACTGCAGGGGCACCCAGGTGGCTCAGTCTGGTAAGTGTCTGACTCTTGATTTTGGCTCAGGTCATGATCTCAGGGAGAGTCTCTCTGCGCCTCCTCCCCCCACCCCAGGCACCCGCTCTCCCTCTCTCTCTCTCAAATAAATAAGTCTTTAAAAAAAATAGACTCTCTCTCCTTCTCCTTCTGTACCTCCCCACTTGCACTCTCCCTCTTAAAAAAAAAAGAAAAGAAAAAGAAAGGGGCTCCTGGGTGGCTCAGTCATTAAGCGTCTGCCTTCAGCTCAGGTCATGATCCCAGGATCCTGAGATCCAGCCCAGCGTCGGGCTCCCTGCTCAGTGGGGAGTCTGCCTTCAGCTCAGGTCACGATGCCAGCATTCTGGGATTGAGCCACGAATTGGGCTCCCTGCTAGGTGGGAAGTCTGCTTCTCCTTTTCCCACTCCCCCTGCTTGTGATCCCTCTCAGGAAAGGAAAGGGAGGAGGGGGAGGGGAAGGAAGGAAGGGAGAAAACTTACCACATTATAGAATGAAATACCTTCTCTACTTGTGCAGGAGAACCTAAACCGTGATCAGAGCCCCTGGCTTTCTTGAACTCCTTGTCTAAATGTGCTATTATTTAAAGAGGAGACTTTTTAGAATCTGACTACTGGGGGAATGGGACATGGTACATAGTAGTGTGTTTAGCATTAACAGTTTTTCCATTAGTCAGCAACTGTTGTTTGAGTCAACTAGGAGTAGAGTAGGCTTAACTCAAATCTCAGTTACGTTGGTGACAGAAGCTCTAAAGGGTTATTAGGCCCAGGAACTTATGCCATTTAAAGGAGCACATTTGGATGCCTTGGTGGCTCAGTCAGTTACACGTTTGCCTTCATCTCAGGTCATGATCCCAGGATCCTGAGATCCAGCCCAGCATCGGGCTCCCTGCTCAGTGGGGAGTCTGCTCCTTCCTCTCCTCCCTGATCGCACTCTCTCTGAAAAAAATAAATAAAATATTTTTAAAAACAAAGTAACACATTTGATAAATTGCTTCCCAGATTATTTTCTCTAGAAAGACTTGATTCTTAGATCAAAGACTATCCGTCTTGACATTTTTTTTTTTTTTTTTTTTAAGATTTTATTTATTTGACAGAGAGAAACACAGCTAGAGAGGAAACATAAGCAGAGGGAATGGTAGCGGGAGAAGCAGGCTTCCTGCCAAGCAGGGAGCCCGATGCGGGGCTCGATCCCAGGACTCTGGGATCATGACCTGGGCCGAAGGCAGACGCTTAACAACTGAGCCACCCAGGCGCCCCTGTCTTGACATTTTTGTCTAAATTTTAGGGCATCTGTTGTCAAAATAACATTTTTTAAATAACCTGCCCATAATTTGACTACATTGAGTCACTAGCACAACATGAGGCTATGTTGCTCTCTCTGTTCCTGCTCGAGGAGCTGGGTCCAACATATGGAAATGGACTCAGCTTCTATAGTTAGGAGCCATTCTGGAAAATGCTATAACAAGTCTCCCCTCTCTGCCCCCCCACACACAGTTGGGGATGGAGAATAAAGCACTAGGCATAATTCATGATTTCCTCAGTGTTTTGACAAAGCTATTTACCTCAGACATTTGAACTCTGTCTTAAGCATTTGTTTTCTTTGTTAGGGAATACTTCAAAGAAGCCTGTAATGTCCCTGAGCCAGAAGAAAAGTTTAATATGGATAAATACACAGATGTGGTAACAGTCAGCAAACCAGTCATTTATATTTCAATTGAAGAAATCATCAGCACACATTCAGTAAGTGGGGTCTAGCACGTTTCAGATGCCGTTTTCTTGAAAATGCTTAGTTAGTCTCTACGGGGTTTCCTATAAGCATGTGCTAATAATACTCATACTCAGAATCCTAAGAAACCTTCGATTATGTATTCTCTGACTTATACATGAGTAAGTTTCCTTTTCCCAAACGAGTCACATTTACTTTTTACGTGGTACATTTATTCCCTCTAGTGCATAGTAAAACTCCTCCTAAACCAGCCAAGTTTATTTCTTACATGATCCTTTGACAAGGTCAAACTGTGAATGTGAAGTTTAAGTCCTGAGCAGAGATAGGCCCTCCTATTTCGTCCACCCACCAGGGCTACACTGCCTCAACTCCCACACTATTTCTCGTCCTCATTGTAGAATCTTCCCAGCTTTTCCAGTAAAATTCTGGGATAATGAGAATATTCTCTGTCTTCTAACGTTGGACGTAGAGAGAAGGGAAAATAGGCTGTTCAGGGTTAGGAAAGAGAGGACACCCCACCCAACATTAGCCGCCTGCAAAGAATCATTCCATTGTTCTGGAAAACCCCATCTCTCAAAGGCGGTTTCATTGTCTGTGGTATGTCATAATGTCTCCATCCAGATGGCATGCAAACACCACCACCATCAGCCATAGAGGGAATATGAAGCGTCTGTTGGGGTCAGGGCACTTAGCTCAGCATGGGAAAGAGAGGCTAAGTGTTGAGAGTTTCTTTGGGTGGGTTGGTTGGTTGGTTTAAAGACCATTCGGAACATATTTCCTGAAAAACTTGGTTCCTAAAAGATAACCTTTTTGAAAATTGCTTATCACCTTGCTCCTCCAAGAGAAGAAGTCTTAGGAATATGTTAGAAACACACTCCAGACCTCCCACATCAGAGCTTACACTCTCCAAGAACCCAGGTTCTGCAGAGACACTCTAGAGATCAAGAAGCCCTCATTGAGGGTATACCCAGTTTGGGTCACACACAACTGGAAGGAAAGCATAACAAATACGTACCTCCAGAAGGTCCTGTCCTGCCCCCAGCCAAAGCAGATACACTAACGGTTGGCAAATCTGGCTGCTAAAACTTCAGTCTGTGTCATCGAGCTCTTCCAACAACTAAAGCTTGAACACATGTTTGGAAGAGAGATTGGGTCTACGTTTGATTTCCTTCTGTCGGGGTTGGAACAAGAGACCCCCCTGACATTTGCAACAAGTTCTCCGTGAGTGTTTTGAGTGACCTTAATCAAAGGCAGGTCTGAACGGCCAGCCGAAGGAGTGAGTCGCTTGATCAAATGAAGAGGCTATACTTCTTTTCTCTACATGCATACACTCAGAATCGTAGAACACGTTCAGCAATGCAACATTTGCGAAATTGCTCTCATGGGCAAAGTGGACTCGTTCATCTTTGAGCGACCACTGTTGTCTATTTTTGTGGTAGATTATCCATCTCAAAAAAAATGCCCCCGTGCTGGCTATACACATCGGTTGAGGGCAGTATCTTCCTGCAGAAAAAAATGTTGGGGAGTTCTCTTTTAGAATTCTCTTTTAGAATGAGACATTCTTTCCCAGGGATAGCAGAGGGAAAAAAAAATGTTACTATATTAATTTAGTCTGTTACTCTTTAAGGAGAAATCGTCTGTTCTTTTTGTTAACAAAAATTGGAAACAGAGGGTTCTATTTTCCTGGGAAATCTAGCTTGTGACCAGCTTGGATTTTCTTCATGTATTAGGTTGGAGGCAGATGTGTAATGTGGGCGTATTGTCATTGCAGAGAAAGACTATCCTGTTTATGGTCTGTCTCAAAAGAGGAGGTGTCCCTGTGTACAAGAAGCCTCACATCAGCTCAACACCCACCCCAGGCTGTGGCCCCCTGTCCTCTAAAGAACATGGAGACCCTCAAAATAAGCTCTCCAAGGAGACATTTTCAAGAACTTTTTTATGTTCTGTATCAAAGCTAGCTGCCTAAATCCTCACTCCCCAGAGACAGCAGCCCAATCAGCTCTCCTTCTCTTCAGAAAACGAGAACATATATTTATCCTTTATTTTGTTCTGTCACTAATGTACCCTCCTCCAAAAATATACATACTACTCTTCCAGATGTCACTGTCATTTTATCACCTTTGTTACTGACGTAATGCCTTTCTTTACTCTCCTTGGATCCTTTTGGGGATTGCTTAGCAGAAGAAGCACCTGGTACATCCGAGTCTCAGGCCAAGAGACCATATGGGCATTTCTGTGATCCCTACCCTTGAAAGATCTTCAATGCCTGGCAGATTAAAACAGCTGATAGTGGTGCTTTTTTTATATAGCCACAGTGTTTGATTACGGCATAATTTTTCTCTGAAGTGTCATGGAAATGCACTTCCAGTTTACTACCAGTATTAGCCAAGAGACTTCTGCCTCGTTGTGGAACATATCTCACAAGATACGTTGTAGAGCGTATCTCACAAGATCTTACTGAAAGAGGGTTTGTGGACACCTTTCACAAAGCTCTAATTTCTTCGTGTAAAGTAGGCACTTAGCTCTACGGTAATATTGAAAATTGTGTCTCCCTGTGGTCTCTAATTTCAATAAATGTCAAACTTGTAATTAAGATTCCAATGGTAGGGACACCTGGGTGGCTCAGTTGTTGGGCATCTGCCTTCAGCTCAGGTCATGATCCCAGAGTCCTGGAATTGAGCCCCGCATCAGGCTCCCTGCTCGGCGGGAAGCCTGCTTCTCCCTCTCCCACTGCCTCTGCTTGTGTTCCCTCTCACAGTCTCTCTCCGTGTCAAATAAATAAATAAAATCTTAAAAAAAAAAAAAAAGAGAGATTCCCACGGTAGGGGTGCCTGGCTGGCTCAGTCGGACTCTTGATCCTCAGGGTCATGAGTTCAAGCCTCACATTGGGCATAAAACTTACTTTAAAAAATGCATAAAAATAAGAATCCCAAACAGTATTAGAAGAAAGTTATCTTGGAAAACGGGCAAGGGAACTTGATGTAAAACTGGTGGCACCTAACGAATTTACTTTTAGTTATTTGTGTCTCTGTGTTTATTGCCATCGCTATAAAGCTCCTTTTGGAACACCGGGAGGCGATTGCACCTGACAAACATGACTTGCTGAATGAGCTACTGGAATCGCTGGGAGAGGTACCTAGTGTGGAGTCTTTTCTTGGTAAGAGCTTCTTGCCTTCCACTGACCCTGTGGTTTGTGTTTAGTTGTTCAGTTTTCCTAGTCTCAATCAAAAAAATCTTAATATGTAACCTTACTTAAGAGGATAACGAGGGGCGCCTGGGCGGCTCAGTCGTTGAGCGGCTGCCTTCGGCTCAGGTCATGATCCCACGGTCCGGGGATCGAGCCCCGCATCGGGCTCCCTGCTCAGCGGGAAGCCTGCTTCTCCGGCTACCATTCCCTCTGCTTGTGTTCCCTCTCTCGCTGTGTTTCTGTCAAATAAATTAAAAAAAAATCTTTAAAAAAAAAAAAGAGGATAACGACACTAGCCCCTTCCTACATTAAGAGTTCTGTAATTCATAGTGTCCTAGGTTACAAAGCAATCAGATATTCTTTTTTTTTTTTAAGATTTTATTCATTAGACAGAGAGAAACACAGCGAGAGAGGGAACACAAGCAGAGGGAATGGTAGCGGGAGAAGCAGGCTTCCTGCCGAGCAGAGAGCCCGATGCGGGGCTCGATCCCAGGACCCCGGGATCATGACCTGAGCCGAAGGCAGATGCTCAACGACTGAGCCACCCAGGTGCCCCGCAATCAGATATTCTTGAAAGTAAGCTCTAGAGGGATCAAAAAGGATTAGTCAACCTGTATCATAAAGAAAAGAAATCTTTAAAGAGCCACATTTATTACAAATTCCTTGCTGTGTTTTATATGGATTTCTTTTATTAAGTTCTCTCTTTTAGTAACGGTTTCACGTTTTGAGTTTCTGTGCCCCATGTTAAAGTTCAAATCAGGTTTTTTAAGGGGTGACTGTCTGGCTCAGTCGGTGGAACATGTGACTCTTGATCTTGGAGCTGCGGTTCTAGCTCCAGTTTGGGGGCAGAGAATGTTTAAAATCTTTAAAAGAGAGAGAGATTTTAAAAGCCTCTTGCAACATAGTAGAATGTGTTTTGTTTTGTTTTATGAAGACTATTATCCCTGTCCAACTGAGCCTGTCTTTCCCATAGAACCTTTATCTGGTGTTTGCTGATGGCAACACAATGAACGAATGGCAAGAATAACAATGTTTTATTTCTGCAGGGGAAGGAGCAGTTGACCCCAATGACCCTAACAAAGCGAATACACTAAATCAACTCTCAAAGATTGAGATTTCCCTTTATTTGACAAGCAAGTATGACCTAGGGGACGGCGAGGCTATAGATGGCCAAAGCCTCATGATAAAGTAAGTTCGGGGCATAATGGGCATGTTGTATCTCTGATGGTGCATCTTAAAACATGTAAATTTAAATAGACTGAATCCCCAAATAATTCACTTTGATGTATCTAAATATTGAAATATGTTTATTCGTCAAACATCTGACCAAAGGATAATAGACTACTTATCATTTCGGAAGGAACTAAATATTATAATAGTTTATAAAACCTATCTCGTTTTTCAGTTTTCCATGTAGCAATTTGATTCCTTTCTGTTAAGAAACAAAGTGATTAATTCTGCTGCCTGTAAAAGTCCTTAGGTAACTGAAGGGAACTAACTGTTTCCGAGTGGTAAACAGGTTAATGAGGAAATACTCGAAACCATACTTAATGTCTGGTATCCAGCGTTGATATAAAAGGCACACCGTGGTAAGACCTAACGCTGTCATTTGCTTTATTAACCTTCTTTCCTGTTACACTAAGCCCAGATATGCTTACCAGCTTTAATTTATACCCTACTTCCTGCCCCCGAGGATTGACAGTGAGGCATTCGTGCTTTTATACTGTATTGTTTCCATCAAGGCCTCTGTTCCACACCAGTCCTTTACACACAGAGTAAGAAGGAATGAGATCCATCACCATAAATCAAAACACCATAAGCCAAAACATATGCTCCTCAAACAACACAGTTTTAAAGAACTTAAAAACAGAAGGATGCATGTTAAATCAGTTGTGTGTTAGACTGAGGTGGAGAATGGAAGTGGGGCCAAAATGGAATAATGATGTATTTAAATAATACTTCACACATTACTTCCAAGTCACATGTTGTGAGTTCATGTTACAGTTGGTTTTCATTTGTAAGGACAACTTTCCTTTCTGCCCCTGACGGGATTCAAACAGCGCTCACCTCCAGTTACTTTTTTTCCAGCTGTTCATCATCATCCATTAAAATGGGGGCAAAAAAATTAATGTCCTGTGTTGCCACTTGGGCTTCTTCTCTTCGGCTTCCTTAGTTTGTCCTCAGATTATCTAAGGCCTCCCTGTATTCATGTAGCAGATCTGCAGTACCTGCGCTGTGGCCGTGGCCGTGGCTTGCTGCTGGGGCTACATCAGTAAGCAAGCCACTGTCTCTGCCCTCCCGGGGTCTGAAGTCTGCTGGTGGAGAGCAGGACAGGCCAAGCTGCGGGACTCTTACACAACCTTGCCCTCAGAAAGAGTTGAAGGCAGTTCCTTAGACTACAGTAGCAAGTCCAATTGAATTTGCAGAGAGAAAACGCAGGGCAGCGCAGCAGAGACAAGAGGGGAGACTATGCAGTCTATTCTCTTGGTTCCTCGGAGACAGTGCCGATTATAAAGGTAACTGAAAATGCAGATTGTGTGGTTCTGCCATACAAATTAAATGAGGCCAAGCAGCCTATGATCTCATACGCTTTGTCCTTAGGAGTAATGGGAAGAAGTTCTCTCACAATCGGTTTGGTCTGTTATTTGAACATTTTCTAAAGGCAGTCAACTCAAATATGTGCGTTAATGAATGGAAATCCCAATGTGGGTAGTCTAAAATGTCAAATAATTCCAATATCCTGTATTTATATACATTTATACTTATTATCTGAAGAGTCTCCATGGGTCTGTGAACTTTCGGAATCCATTTTAAAAGCAGAACCACTATGGTGAGTGCTGTGAAATGTGTAAGCCTGATGACG
>CM053607.1:82961517-82979288 GCA_028646535.1 Procyon lotor
GGACCTGGGCTGAAGGCAGACACCTAACGACTGAGCCACCCAGGCGCCCCAGCAAGTCAGGCCTTTTGGGCAGCTGTATGTCTTAGCTGGAGAAACCTGGTCCATTGTCCTACCTGCCTCAGCCCTTGGGGGCCTCTCTGCAGCTCCCCGCTGTGCACTGCAAACAAGTGCTAAGTAGAGCCACTCGTTTTTTCTTATTGTGGCAAAATACACATAACACAAAATTGACCGTTTTAACCTTCTAAAGTGTACGATTCAGAGGTACTTAATACATTCAGAGGGTCACACAACCATCACTACTTTCTAGTCCCAAAACATTTTCATCACCCCAGAAGTAAACCTTGCACCTACCAGTCACTCCCCACCAGCCCAGGACACCTTTCCCAGCCCTGCTGCTCAATTCCTGGTCCCTGTTCCTAGTCCCTGGTGCTTTCTGTCTCTGTGAACTTGCCTATCTGGGTATTTCATATAAATGGAATCATACCCTGTGTAGCCTTTAGCGTCTGGATTTTGGACTCCGCGCAGTGTTGTCGGCTGGATAAGACTCCACTGCATGGAAATACCGTACTTATTATCATGGCCATTGGGTCGTTTGCACCTTCTGACTATTGTGAATAGCACCGCTATGAACACCGGTGTGCAAGTTTTTATTTGAACACCTGTTTTCGGTTCTTTCGGACGTAAACCTAGGAGTGGAATTGCTGGGTCCTTCTAAGTTTAGCCGTCTGAGGAACTGCCAAACCTCTCTCACAGTGGCTTTACCATTTTTTATTCCCACCGCCAAGGTATAAGGCTTCCAGGTTTTCCACGTCACCAGCACTTAGGTTCGGTTTTGCATTGTCGTTCCAGCCATCCTAGTGCGCACTCTCTCATGGCTTCGATCAGCATTTCGCTGATGATTAATAACATTGAGTGTCTTTCTGTGTCCTTGTCAGCATATGTATACCCTCTTTGGAGCAATGTCTACTCAAGTCTTCAGAATCTTTTTTTTTAAAAGATTTTATTTATTTATTTGACAGAGAGAGAGATCACAAGTAGGCAGAGAGGCAGAGAGAGAGGGGGAAGCAGGCTCCCCGCTGAGCAGAGAGCCCAATGTGGGGCTCGATCCCAGGACCCTGGGATCATGACTTGAGCCGAAGGCAGAGGCTTTAACCCACTGAGCCCCCCAGGCGCCCCTACTCAAGTCTTTTGCCCAGTTTTTAATTGGATTGTTTGTCTTTCTGTTACAGAGTTCTAAGCGTTCCCTCTATATTCTGGACAGTGGACCCCCTACCAGATTTATGATTTGCATGTATTTTGACCCCTTCTATGGGTTGTCTTTTTATTCCCTTGGTAATATCCTTTCATGCACAAAAGTTTTTTTTAACTTGACGACGGACAGTTAATCAGTTTTTTTGTTGTTATTTGTCCTTTTTGGTGTCATGTACGAGAAATCATTGCCCGATCCAAGGTCATGAAGAATGTATGCTCCTGTGTTTTCTTCTCAGAGTTTTATAGTTTTTACTTTCACATTTTATTTTGTATTTTATATTTAGGTGTATTATCCCTTTTGAGCTAATTTTTGTGTTTGGTGTAAGGCAGTAGTCCATTTTCATTTCTTTTGCCTGTGGATTTTCATTTGTCTTACCACCATTTCTTAAAGACACAATTTTTCTTGAATGAATGATCTAGGTACTCTTGTTGAAAGCCAGTTGACCACACATGTATGCCTTTCTGGGCTCTTCTTTCTGTTCCATCCATCTATATGTCAGTCCTTATCCTAGTCCCACATTGCATTGGTCACTGTAACTTTGTAATAAGTTTTGAAACTGGTAAGTCCTTCAACTTGTTCTTTTTCAAGAAGCCTTTGGTTACTTGGGGTTTCTTGCAATTCATTGTTAATTGTAAAATCAAGTTTCTCGTTTCTATAGAAAGGCTTTTGGGCAAGTATTGTAATAATTCTTTTTTTTTTTTAAGATTTTATTTATTTATTTGACAGAGAGAGAGAGAGAGAGGTCACAAGTAGGCAGAGAGTCAGGCAGAGAGAGCGGGGGAAGCAGGCTCCCCGCTGAGCAGGGAGCCCGATGTGGGGCTCGATCCCAGGACCCTGATATCATGACGTGAGCTGAAGGCAGAGGCTTTAACCCACTGAGCCACCCAGGTGCCCCGAGTATTGTAATAATTCTTGATAATCGACTGCTTTCCTACACCTTTGGGGTCTAGATAGCCTTCCTCTGGGCATACTTTGAGATCCTGTGATAGGCAGAGCTCTTCACTAAGCAGCCCAGTCAGTGGTGAGTGTGGGATGACAACCTGAAGCAAAGATTCCAAGTAGCCTTCTGTGAAAGTGGAATTTGCATATTGCCCAAAAGATTCAATAGAATTAGCTCCATGATATTAGGCAAACCTTACCTTCGAAGACATTATACTTTAGGTATATATGTGAAAATCTTGCTAATAATAATTATAAAATGTGTCAGTGATAGGAAACTTAGAGACCATCTAGTCCACATCTGTATCTTTGAGGTAAGGAAATTTAAATCTGAAATTATGGGAAGCAAGTAGCTAGTCACTGACAGGCTTTAAATTCATAAGCCCTTTATCATGGATATTCTATTAATAGATACTTGAAATGTTGATTTGAAAACTCTTACAGGAGTGCCTTTTTTCCAAGCTAAAAAACTGAATTCCTAACTCAAACACAATACATAGTTCTTAAAGATCTCCAGTACAGAACAAAATTTAACTAAAATCAGACAACGCCTTTCAGAAGTTAGTATGAAATGGATAATCATGGAATGCAGAGCATTTGGGATATGAAAATACTCAGCTTTTCTCTATCAAAAACAAAACAAAACTATTTTGCTTCCTCTTTAAACAGTTTGTATTTTTAACTTTCAGAAATGTCCTCTTATGATTAATTACAAAACAACTAGCTTTACAGTAATGAATAACTCATCTCCATGGGGGCATCTGCCATAGAAGAATTTGAGATACTGTTCATCCTTATGCTTGTAAACTTTATATTATGCTAGCTTTATAATTCTTGGTAATTCAATGAAGATGATGGCAAACACCTATGTAATGCTTACCAGGTGACAGGGACTATCTTATAGTTACAGACAGACAAAAATATATATGTGTATTAGATACCTATATATTCCATTATATATATATATATATAATATTCCAGATATTACATATATAAAGTAGATATGTGTGTGTGTGTGTGTATGAAATTTGTCATGTTATACTCTCAGCAATCATAAGAGGCAGAGGTTATTACCTCTATTTGATAGAGGCACAGAATAGACAAAAACTCTTTCCTAGGTAATATGGCTAGTAAGAGGAGAATAGGTTCACACTCAGATGATCGTAACTCTTGCAGGGCCTGCCCTCTTGATCGCAAGATTATACACCTCATTGAGGGCAAGGCCACTGCTCTTTGTACCCTCTTTGTAAATCTTAGAATAAATCATGAGAACGGTAGCAGAGCAGTTACTTCATAACTGATGCTGGGGGATCTTTCCAGGCCAGAGAGAAAGATTGACCAGTCAATGGGAAGGACCTGAAGGCACAGACAGAAGCAGGAAGAACACTCTGTTTCCTTTCTGTATATGCATGGAATAAGGATCCTCAGTTTGGGCTTTTACCATTTTGCCAATACTACCAAACTTGGTGATACCGAAAGAACAAACCTGAAAATCCTGGTTGAGGCCTCCTGGGGAGACCTGGAATTACAGCCTCAGTCTGGCCCTTACTGGCCATAGAACTCTGAGCAGTTCACCTCAGCATCAGTTTCCTCATCTCTAAATGGGGAAGAGGGCAGATGGAGAGGGGAAGGAAGGGATACAATGAGGCAAAAAGAAGGCATGTATTAATTAATTTACTGTGTAAATTACAGAAAACTACCCAATCGTAAATCTCTCTCAGTATAACTCATGATTCCACTGCGAACATGCGATCTCTGGGGCTCCTGGTGGGCTCAGTTCGGAAAGTATGTGATTCTTGATCTCAGGTCATGAGTTCGAGCCCCATGTTGAATGTAGAGCTTACTTTAAAAAAAAAAAAAGTGATCCTCATGACCTTTTTAAGCTTGTTTTTCTACCGAAGTATGCATGTTTCAGTAGAAGGCAACAATTGTGGGTTTAATCAGACTTAGCTGCCTGGGTGCTCCAATTGTCATTCCTCAGAAACTTTTTTTTCCCTCTCCCATGATTCAATTGAGATCTCTATCATCCCACCTGAAAGACTTTTGGTGCAAACTCGCATAGGCACTAAATGGCTAAGGTGATACTTGATGTCTGGTGATGAAAATGTAGAATCATGCCAGAAGAATTTTAAACAACTGGAAATATTCCTTAGATTGCACAAACATGAATTCCTTTTCAAACTTGGACAAACTGTAAGGCAGATGGCGGGCGAGGCAGGAGGGGCTCAGAGATGCTACTGATCAGAGAGCATCATCAAAGATGCCATAGGAGTGGAATGGCCAAATCTCAGGGGCCACACCAACAAGTGGTCTCCTTTACCAACAGTAGGACTTGAACACAGCTGCAATGAACAAACTCCCTGCTGTATTTCTTTTTCTCTTAATTCTTCTCAGAATTAAGGTCCTTGGTTTGAGTGGCCTATCTTACCTATTGTTTAAACAGCCAGGGAGCCAGTCCTCCACCTAGTTAGTTAGTTGACTTATGGTGGTTAGACCACAGCTAGAATATTGTGTTTGTGTTGGGGTGAGGAGGGGACACGTCTTAAGATCATTGGCACACAGATGAGAGCAAAACTGTGAACTCTGTTTCAATCTTATTGTGAAGAGGCTTAAGGAACTGGAGGTTTCGCTTGCAGAAGAAAAGAGTGAAAGAGGGGACAGGGACACAATTTGGGCCCCTCTCTGCAGGTTTGTGAGGTGCTGATGGTATGGAAAGTGAATTCAACTTGATTTTTGCAACTCTAGAAAACAGTATAACTTCTGTCTACATCTCAGGCCTCTAACATCTTAGTTGCCTCATCTGTATAATCAGGGGTTGGGCTGTTTCCCAAAGGTTCCCCTCAGTGCTGAAGTCCCATAACTAACCAGGTCCAGTGAGTGGGATTCACTAGAAGACAGGCCTCCTAGAGTGAGCTTCCTTTGTAAGAATGGAATGTTCCAATGTTGCACTTGCCAAAATAAGTTCAAAACGAGCCATACAAGAAATCTCATTTTAAAAAGAAACAGATGAAATTACTTCCAGTCTATTTAATCCAGTATATTGAAAATGTCATTACTTCAATATGTAATTAGTGTAAAAAAAATGTTAATTTTGGGGTGCCTAGGTGGCTCAGTGGGTTAAAGCCTCTGCCTTCAGTTTCGGTCATGATCTCAGGGTCCTGGGATCGAGCCCTGCATCGGACTCTCTGCTCAGGGAGCCTACTTCCCCCCCTCTCTGCCTGCCTCTCTGCCTACTTGAGATCTCTCTCTCTCTCTCTCTCTCTCTCTCTCTCTGCGTCAAATAAATAAAATCTTTTTAAAAAATTTTTTTCAATGTTAATTTTTTCATATTTAAACATTCATAATGTGGTGTGTGTTTTACACGTGTAACGTATCTCAGTTTGGACTAGCCATGTTTTAGGTGGTCCATTGCCACCTGTGGCCAGTGGCTGCCATCTTGGGCAGCCGAGCTTTAATGACCATGTGGACACTTACCACATGTCAGACCCTTGTGAGCAGCTTTACATGAAACTTTTCATTCAGTCCTAAGTCCTCTGAGAGATTTCCATTCTATAAATGAAAAAACAGATACATTGGGATTATATAAATTGCACGAGTCCACACAACTAGTAAGCCACAAGAGCCCAAAATGGACCTTAGATCTGTTTGATCTCAGTGCCCTTAACCATTAGGCATACTGTGGGGGGGAGACAGTGAGTTCCCTGCCCTGAAAGAGAATAGTTACTTACATGTAAGATCTCTGGGATCAACTTTGGCAGTGGATTCCACAGGCTTGACATAAAGTTGAATTCCAAGAGAAAGACACAGTGTAGGCAATTTGTGCTTAAATGACTCCTTAACAAACATTCTTTGTCCTCGGTAGGGCCTGCTTTAGTGACCCCGATCATTTTGGTCATTAGATACCCTCTCTAAAGAAATGAGCTAGGAGGGGCACCTGAGTGGCTCAGGCGTTAAGCGTCTGCCTTCGGCTCAGGTCATGATCTCAGCGTTCTGGGATCGAGCCCCGCATCGAGCCCCGCATCGGGCTCCTTGCTCGGCAGGAAGCCTGCTTCTCCCGCTACCATTCCCTCTGCTTGTGTTCCCTCTCTCGCTGTGTTTCTCTCTGTCCAATAAATAAAATCTTTAAAAAAAAAAATAAATAAAATAAAATAAATAAAAATAAAAATAAAAAAATAAAAAAAAAAAAGAAATGAGCTAGGAGTTTTCTGGAAAGATAGATCATAAGTGGTTCTTGGAATTTTATTGCCAATATGAAACTATCACTGTGTTGACATTTTTAAAATCATCCAGTGCTTTTATTTTTAACTCAATGTTCCTGTTGAAGACATTAAGGATGATTGGAAGGGGGAGTCATGTGCGGAGGAAACGAGACTTGGCTGTCAAAGCTACAGCCGCCTTAGGAACAGTGCCCTCTCCCCGTGGCTATAATTAGCTGTGTGTCCACCTTGGACTCTCAGGGGAGGGTTTGGACATTCCCAGACAGCCTGTAAATCCCCAGCAGGGAAAGGTCATGGGTCAGAGGAAATGGCTGTAATCATTCTTCTCATACAGACCTGCAGTAAAAAGAAATTTAAAAAAAAATGTTTACAAATGGTTTATTGAATTTTATTCTATTTTCAAAAATAAGATATTTGGACTTCACTTTGAGGGCTTCCTCTGTCATTGGCCCTGATGCTTCAAAACATGAACAGTGTTTTGTTTTCATTTTCCCACTTTCATGCCGTGTGAACATTTCCTCCCATAGATGAAGAAGAAAGACATCATCCAGTGATGGCACGCAATGCCTTTGAAAGAAGTGATGTTAAATACAACACGGTAGCCAGAACAGTGAAACTTCAGTCACCGATTAGACCGGTTTATAATTTAAGGCAGCTCTTTTAATGTTTCTGTTTTTTGGAAGGGTAGCTATATTTGAAAATAATTTTCCCATTCATGTGAAAGTACACACACTTGACCCTTTGACTTTTATGTTGAAATCTTTTCACATCATTACATAACCCAGTCTTTGAGTAGGATGGCCACGAAGGACACATGTGAAACAGTATTGTGGTTTTAGCTCCACTTTCAGTGGAGTTTCTTAGCTGCTAACATTTTACTGAGCAGCTCCTCTGTTTTCAGCCCCCTGGAGACAAGGATGCAAGCCCATCTGTTAGCTCATCCACCAGACCTGAGGTTCTCGAACACCACTGGCCTCACTGCTGTGTCAGATGGCCTCCAAAGCCGCCCCAACCCACCTGGGACCACTGCTCCCACTGGCCTTCCAAATGTTCCATAACTTTCTCAGACCAGGAAGAGTAACTGTTGGACTGGCTCCTAAGGGCTTGTAAAGTATTAAACAGACTCAGAAGCTTAAATGTTAGTGAAGTCAGGAAAGGGGAGAGGGTATTAGCTATCCTCCCTGTGTCCTCTATGGTAATAGCCCATATCAGCAGCACAACCCTTCTGCTCATCAGAAGTAGTCTTGGTCTAAAAAGAAGAAAAAGTACTTAGAGAAGGAATCGAATGACATACTTATCCCCCTTACTGACAGCATAAACCCGCAACATCCATGTGTAAAACCCAGACTTTGATGATCAAGTGTTCACGATCTTGCCTCCCAGCACATGTGAATTTCCGAAAGACTCTTCTACTTTGAGGGATTATCTTCGAAGCTTCATTTTTGTGTGTGTTCATTTAACACATACAAGGAAGCGTAGGGGAAAAGCAGATTGTTGTTCCTCAAGACTGCCATCTGAAAGTCTGTCTCTTCTCAATTTTGTAAGGACCAAGAAGCTGATAATTGATGTGATCCGGAACCAGCCAGGGAACACATTGCCAGAAATCTTGGAGACACCAGCAACGCCACAACAGGTAATTGGCCTTTGAGTGTAAGATAGTAAGTACCGTCTTTGTGAGTTGACTTTCTTAATCTTCACATCCAGTGTTGACTGTTACCGCGAAGACAGTGTAACTGACATGGTTCGAAAGTGAGGAAGTTTCTGTGTTGCTCTGCCTAGCTGAGTTCAGTCATAAATATAAACTCCTTAGAATGGGAATGAAATATAAAATGCAAATGGATGCTGAGTGTAATTTTGTCCTTGACTAGGAGGAAATTCTAGGTCTTTTAAAGCCTCTGACTGTTCACCATAAACCTTATCAGACTGTAGATAAGCAGATAAGTCAGTCAAAAGATAGTTCTGGTCAATAGGATGTAGAAAAATACCTTTCATATCTTATGTATTTGTCACTCAAAACAAGTGTTTTGCACATTAAAATTGTTTTCCAAATGCTTCAGAAGTGAATGTCTTGAGTCCATCAGCCCAGAGCACCATTATCGTGCTGTAAGTAACTCAAGGTTCTTAACAATCTTGCATTAAAGTTGTTATCAACATCTTTTAAAATGCATTGTTGTGGGGGCGCCTGGGTGGCTCAGTGAGTTAAAGCCTCTGCCTTCCACTCAGGTCATGATCTCAGGGTCCTGGGATGGAGCCCCACATTGGGCTCTCTGCTCAGGAGAGAGCCTGCTTCCCCCTTTCTCTCTGCCTGCCTCTCTGCCTGCTGGTGATCTCTCTTCTCTCTGTCTTAAAAAAAATAAAATGCATTTTTGTGTATTTAGTTCATTCTGACGTAATTCACTGCTGTGGCTTTTGTATCAAAAGTTGCCACTCTCTAAACAAAAGTTAACAAAATTATCTAATTAGGTACTTCTTAACAGAGCTACTCATAATTTTCCTGACTCATTCTTTCTTTCGTTAAAGATTTATTTGTTTGAGAGAGAGAGGGAGGGAGAGGAGCACAGGAGTGGGGAGAGGGGCAGAGGAAGAGGGAGAGAGAATCCTCAAGCAGACTCCCTGTTGAGCATGGAGCCTGATACAGGGTTCTATCCCATGACCCTGCAATCATGACCTGAGAGGAAATCGAGTCAGATGCCCAGCTGACTGAGCCACTCAGGCCCCATTCCTGAATCATTCTTGATTTAATTGGTTGCCAAGAAATGACAGTTTTTAATTCAAAAAATATACAGAATGAAAACTTCAAGTTATCTGAGGTTTGTTAATGTGTGAATATTTTTAAACAATGTAGGCGGAATATCCTACTGTCCTTATTGAACATTTAATTTTTCCCCAGTTGTAGCACAGTCACAAGAATGCAGACTTCCGAGATCAAGTACAGTCCTGCACCTCCTCACTGTGTAATTCTAGGCACTTAGAACGGTTTCTCTGCCTCAGTTTCCTCAGCTATAAAATGGAAATAATAATAGTGTTTAATTGGCAGCAAAAACAAATGATTTAAAACATGTTAAGTGAGTAGAATGATAACTGGCACCTACTAGGTGTCCAATAATGTATTAAGTCCTGCAGATACTGTTGTTGACCACTGACCTGGTAAACTATTCCCGTGTACATGATATTGATCTGTCATCTAATTATATCTGTATCCTTAGACTTTATATTGTGTCAGTTGTCTAATAAAATGAAATGGGAAGATCACCAGTCTCCTTTTATTACTGTTGTTTTTTTTTTTTAAACAACCTGTCCAAATTTGTTCATTTATTTACTGATCATTTATTTGGGAACTTAGGATGAACTAAAATGTTCTTACTTTCTTTGGTTCAAAGACACCTTGCAGGGTTTTCAGAGTTGGTAGTTTGATTATTCCTTTACCAAAATAAAAGTCTCTGCCCTCAGGGCTTACCAATCTCCATAAATACGGCGAATGTGTGAGAGTTCAGTTGGGTTCTGGATGTTCACGGCGTTCTCATAGCTGTATTTTAAGGACCAATGTAGTTTTAGGTCCCTCAACTGAACTATCCAGGAATTGAAATCTTTTCCATGCAGAGAATTATAATATATCAGTTATCCACTATAATATGTTCATTACTAAGGTGATTTCTCATCTTAGCACTAAAATAGCCATTGAGAATTTTGCTCAAAGTAGGCCTGCCACCATTGCCATATTTCTTAAAAAGTTGAGATAATCCCTTCCCAAAGACTTACTCAAAATCCTGAAGAACATAAGCTGATTCTGGTCTTTGAACTCTGATTTGAGGACTTATCTTATTTTATTTTATTTTGACATTAACTTGTCTTGTACAGTTTATGAATTTGGGAGACTAAGGAACCAGAGAAAAGTCAACATCTTGATAATCCCTTTTCAGGAAGCAGATCATGCCAAAGATATGATGAGCCGAGCAATTATAGATTCCCAGGCTCCAGAAGAAATGAAGCATAGTCAGTCTATGGTTGAAGATTCACAGCTACCCCTGGAGCAGAAGAAGAGGAAAATCCAGAGGAACCTCAGGACATTGGAACAAACTGGACACGTGTCATCCCAGAATAAATACCAAGACATCCTCAATGAGATTGCCAAGGTTTTTGGAAATAGTATTCCTTCTTCACTTAGCAGACATTTGCTAATCATTGGTCACCCGCTAGGCACTCTCTGAGGTGACAGACTCATAGTTGTATTTCCATGGTCAATATTACAGATTATCAAAGGTTTCAAAGCCCTTGGTGACTTTTAATAGAGAAAAATGAAAGCTTCCCTGAGTCATTAGGACATTGGACACACACCAGAAATAAATGCTCAGGAAATTTAATAGATTTCATCTGTATTTTGCAGCAATACCTACTAAGTTTGAGGGTTTAAGATTTTATTGTTTTTTTTTTAATAATCTCTACAGCCAACATGGGGCTCAAACCTACAACCCCGAGATCAAGTCACATGCTCTATCCAGTGAACAGGCCAGGCGTCTCAATACTTACCAGTTTTAAAAATGACATTTCAATGAGAGCTCTCTCTTGTTAGTTGTCATATAGCCCAGTTGCTCTTAGGACCTGCCACAGAGACAGTAACTCATGTCCCTGAGAATGTCCTCTGAGCAGTTGAACCTAAATGCAGTTAACACTTCAAGGGCACTTTGTTTTCTCAGCCCATATTTTTACAGTTGGGAAACTTCCTGAGAAAAGGATTTCTGGTTAGTGTGAGGAAGCATCGAAGGAAATGGCCGAGATCTGTTTGCCAAGGATAAGGAAGTATATATTTGTGTCAAAGGAACCTTTCATTCTCTTTATCCAAATATGCAAATTAAAATGGGTCTGGAGGTTAAAGGCAATTAAGTGATCAGGACAGACGTAAATGTTCTTACCTTCTTGGTGGAAAATCAACTGTTTCTTTCTTCCATGGAAAGTTAGGGTCACTTAGAGCAGTAGATTTAGTCCTCCTAGCCTAAGTGACTCCAAGGGAAGTCACATTTCTTTCCATAGCTCTGGGGTGGAAAATATTTCTCTTTGGGAGTAATTAATGCTTTTGACTTAAAAAAAAAAAAAAAGGCTACCATGAAGGCATCCTCTAAAATATTCTGTTTATTGGAGAATTGTTATTTGATGGCGTGTGCTTGTCTATCTGGATTCCTAGGGGAATGTGTGTTAATTAGTCCACATAAGGAAAATCATAGTAAACAAGAACCATTTTCTTAAATGAAACATTTTCATGATTTACCAGTTAGAATTACAAACAAATCTTATGTCTTCAAGTTTAAATATAGCCTAATTCCTGTTAGTTGTAAGCAGCTTGGACAACTTAATATTCTCTGAACTCTCTTTGAAACCAAGGAATAGTTACCAGAGGTAAATTTTTCCAGTCAGTCTTGAGAGCTCAGTTGTTTTGCAAACCTTAAGAAATATTTCCCAGATGAAAATGCATTGGGGTTTTTGTTTTGTTTTCTTTACTTATTTCTAAAATGAATGCATTGGTTACATGTAAACCTTTCCCGGTAAAGTACTCTTCCAAGTGGAACGTTAACCATACTCTGAAGAAATTGCTGTCTCCTGTGAAAGCCTTCCTTAAGCCCCACTTAAAACACTATTTTTCCTCAAGTGAATTGTATGGTTATTCCAAAAATGCTTCTCTATTTTTCCATCAAGGAAGAAATAAACCCTAGCAACTCTATTAAAGTGAAATATGGACCCTTGCTAGTCTGAAGTATAAGCAAGGAAGGGGGACGCTTTAGTATTCAGAGATTAAGGTCACTGAGGGAAGCTACAGGTTGAGAGTCACAAATAGGGATTTAATAGTCCACGTTCTTCTTGTCCCACAGTGGCAATATCCTAAAGTCAACTTCCTAAATCTCATATCATAGCCTTGACTTGTTCTTTCAGGACATTCGAAATCAAAGAATACATCGTAAGCTTCGGAAAGCTGAATTGGCCAAACTTCATCACACCCTGAAGGCACTTAATCAGAAGGCAGCATTTTATGAAGAGCAGATTAATTATTATGACACCTACATAAAGACTTGTTTAGACAACTTAAACAGAAGGTAAGTTAAAATCCTGTGTCTGTTTGTGGTATCCTGATGTTTCAGGATCTCCGTTCTTCTACAATCCTGGACAGTCGGGCTATACACAAACTGCTTGCTTTATTTAAGAGTCAAAAACTAGATTCTCAGTTTCGTGATTTGCCACTGTGATCTAAGAAGTCAGAAGTGCATTTTGGAACTTTTGAATTGCCCGTCAGCGTTGGGTTTCAAGTAGCTCTGTCTGTTGTATTTTAAGCAAGTAGCTTTAACACCTGGGGAAGCACTCTCTCCTTTCGTGTGTTTTAGTCAAAGGTGTCTTTGAACACCGTGATAAAAATTAAAGGTATTCTTGTTTTTTGAATGTTTACAATAGACAGTATTAATGTTAGATAACTCCAGGTATTTGCTATGGTGGAAGGCAGCCTAAGGACTTAAAATTGCTTTGTGGGGCCCCTGGGTGGCTCAGTCAGTTAAGCATCTGACTTGATGTTGGCTCAGGTCATGATCTCAGGTGTGAGGTAGAGCCCTTGTAGGGCTCTGTGCTCAGCAGGGAGTCTGCGTGAGATTCTCTCTCTCCTCTGCCCTCCTCCGCTAATCACCGTCCTCACTCGTACATGCTCTCTCTCCTCTCTCTCAAATAAATTTTAAGAACCTTTAAAATTGCTTAGTGGTTTTAAAAGAAATATTATTGACATAAAAGACAAAATTTGGCAGTTTCCCATTATCCATTAGCATACATATTACAGATTTTTTTTTATATACAACATAGCCACTTTTAATGAGTATTCTTTGCTCATAATTGTTCCTACTCCTAGACTAAGGTCGATACTAGTCGAATTTTAATTACCCATTTAAATATGTAATGCAATATTTTCATCTAATCCATGTAGTCAAATTGACAGTAGGAAATGGTGCTGTAGGGAAAAATCAATGGCATTAATCATAGAAGATTTGATGAAGGGAGATAATCAAATTAAACCCCATCTACTTGGACCCCACTAGCTCTGAATTTTAATTCATTTGCTTGCAGCCTGTAAATTACTTTTACTCTGTTCCTGGGAAGAAGTTGATCAAGCTAATAATACCCAATAGAAATAAGGTTGTTAGGAGTTTGTTTGGTTGGGTTTTTTTTACATATTTATTGCAACTACTTAAAGGCATTTTATAAGGTCTGCAGTTAGGTGAGCTGGATTTGCGTTTTAATTTCTTCTTATATTGTGTCATCTGTGACCTAGCCCAGTGAACTCTAGAATTTCAATTTTCTCATCTTTAAGGTGGCAGGAGGAGTACCAGCCTCACAAGCATTGTTATGAGAGCTAAATGAAACAATAACAAAGGAATTTATTTCAAAGCACTTCAGAAATGTCAATTTTGCAAGTGTGAGGCAAAATTCATAAAGTACTTAGAACATTGCTGGCCATGTAGCATTTATTAAATAAACTAAAGAAGTCTTAGTAATACCTTTACTTAGGGGTATGCAATTGAGATCAGTGAACCAAAGCTGCTTGCAGAATGACTTAATATAGCCACGAAGTTCGACATGCCTGAGAAAATAGAGGACAAGTGTTAGGGAAAATGTTAGTCTATCGTTCAAACTTCAGTCACTTTGAAAATAGCTTTCTCTTACATTTCAGTAGGGAGGTTTTATGGGCTGGGGAAAATTGTCACCGACTCTCACAAAGTCCAAAGTTTCACATCCAGGCCACATTCACACTGGGGCCCAGTGTGCGCATCAGTGGGCACCCCAGTGTGGTTACTGTACCCCCAGAAGCCTCCGACTTTGCCATCATGACAACAGACAGTTTATTCTTATTTTGTCAGAAATTGTCGAAGATCAATTAAACTAGATGGAAAAGGAGAACCCAAAGGGGCGAAGAGATCTAAGCCGGTGAGGTACACGGCAGCGAAGCTGCATGAGAAAGGTGTCCTCCTGGGGATAGACGACCTTCAGACAAACCAGTGAGTGTGACCCGGAATCTACACGAACACAAGCACCCTGTAATCACCACCATAAAATCTGACTCCCTTCTCTTGGGTTTCCTGCGGCCTTCGAAGAGTGCTTCATTTGGTCTTTCAAGGCTTACCCCCGATTGCAGAATGCAGGGAGGAAATATGCTAGTAATTGCATAGTAATTGTAATCGCTAGTCTTCCCATCAGACTCTGAGCCTCTGGTGCTGTGGATTGTAGGAGGTGCCCAAGAGGTCACTGTGTTTCCCATGGCTGGTCCGGTGCGTCTGGATTTGCCAGCCTCCCCTTTCCCACCGAAAGAACTGAGTCTTATCAGCGAGAATGAAAAGCTGTCTTGCCGTCTAGAATGATAAGAGTTATTTACAAGGGCAAAATAGTACTTTCTCATTTCAAAGCCACAGACGGTGTGCCAGCACCTGGGTCACAGCCATCTGCGGTGTGCCGTTGGGGTGTGTATTTGACCTAGAGGGGAAAATGGAAACCCTCCTCGGCAGCCCCCTACCACATTCCAATGGGTTCTCTGTGTTAAGGGGACCATGAGTCTTGTGCCCCATCACTGCTGGCCGGGAGCCAGCCAGACTCCCTACATGCGCTCATTTCTGACTCCCCCTTCTCTCCAGACGTGGCCTCTACTCCATTTATCCCAGCAAAACTTTCCTCGACTACACTCACTCAGAGAACGTGCTTCCTCATCTATCTATGTTCTTTAAGAACGAGGACCATATTTTAATAGCATTTCTTTTGTAATAAAGGACCTGCTTCAGTGCTCTCAGCTACAGTCCCAACAAGAGCCATCAAACCTAGTTTCAGTGAGCAGAGTGGGGAAGGGGGATGATGGGAGGTTTGGGGGACTTCCTTAGGATTTTCCCAGTGGACCTTGCACTAAGCATGGTAACTAAGGATTCCGTTAACTTGGGTCAGCTTTATACATAAATTTGCAGTTCCACATGTGTGCGTATCCCTTTCTTCACTAGGTTTAAAAATGTTACGTTTGATATTATATCTACTGAAGATGTGGGCATCTTTGATGTCAGATCAAAATTCCTTGGTGTCGAGATGGAAAAGGTACAGCTCAATATTCAGGTAAGCTGGGATTTCTGGAAAGTGGAGGGTGAGTTTTATAATGTGGGTCATTCGTGCCTCCCCTGGCTTATACCCTTAGTAACAGTGAGGTTCACCAGAAGACCCCTGCGAGCCTTATTTGCCAATATTAGCTTTTTAAGCATTGACGATTTTTTAAAGCTCTCATTTTTCAAAATACTGGAACCTAAAATGCTTTTAGATGGCAAACCATAGTGGTCAGTGTTTATAAGGCATGTTTCCATTTTTTGAAGCTTAGAGGATAAACATTCCATAAAAGTATTGAGAGCTGTTAAGGCTGGGAAATTTTCTTTGATTAGGAGCTTGGATTTCTTTCTAAGACTACATATGCCCAGGATTGGAACTTTCCTGACCTCATTTCTCCTTCTTTCTCCTCCTTAGAATCATTTTTACAGTAGTGTATCAAATCAATTAGATGCTTAGGGACCACCTGGGTGGCTCAGTGTGTTGAGTGTCCAGCTCCTGGTTTTGGCTCGGGTCCTAACCTTGAGGTCGGTCATGGGATAGAGCTCTGCGCTCAGCAGTGAGTTTGCTTCAGGGTCTCTCTCCTTCTCCCTCCTGCTTACGTGTTCTCTCTCCCTCTCTCTCTCCCTTTCAAATTAATCTTAAATAAATAAGTAAAATAAATAATATCTTAACTAAGTATCGTAAATAAAATATTTTTTAAAATTCTCTCCCCCTCCCCCTACTCACATGTGCGTGCTCTCCTTCTCCTTCTCTCTGAAATAAATATCTTTTTAAAAATATCTGTGAAATGCTTAGGATGATAAGAATGAAAGACATTGTGCAAAATAGTTATCTGTAAGTAGACACATGGTGTCTGCATTCTGAATTACTGCCTTTTTCTCAGAAGAACCACATTTAAGCTAAATATACTTAAACAGAAACTGTGACGTCCAGTTTCCATGTCCAAAAACCACAACAATAGGGGCGCCTGGGTGACTCAGATGGTAAGTGTGTGCCTTAGGTTCAGGTCGTGATCTCAGGGTCCTGGGATCGAGCCCCGCATCGGGCTCTCTGCTCAGCAAGGAGCCTGCTTCCCCCTCTCTGCCTTCCTCTCTGCCTACTTGTGATCTCTCTCTCTCTCTCTCTCTGATAAATAAATAAATAAATAAATAAATAAATAAATAAATAAATAAATCTCTCTGATAGATAGATAGATAGATAGATAAATAAATAAATAAATAATTTTCTGAATAAATAAAAACCAAAGACCACAACAACAGAAAATAAAGGGAGTATGCAATCAAATGTTATCTCCTCCCAATCTCTTCTTAATCCTTAGTGTAGGATGGGCTAAAAGAAATATTTGAGGGGCACCTGGGTGGCTCAGTCTGTTAAGTGTCTGCCTTTGGCTCAGGTCATGATCCCAGGGATTGAGCCCCAAGCGTCAGACTCTCTGCTCAGCAGGAGTCTGCTTCTCTCTCTCTTTCCCAACTTGTGCTCTCTGTCTGTCTCACTCTCTCAAATAAATAAATAAAATCGTAAAAGGAGAAGAAGTATTTGAGTTTTGCTTTTTCACATAAGAGATTTTAAATGGATATAATGCCTAATTACCTGGGTCCCAAATTAATGGTAAAATGGCTCCCAGGTATTCTGTATGTATCTACACAAACCATCTTGATGAGCCACTGCAGGTGACAAATGCTACCCTCACTGCCTGCTGAGGCAGTAGCCGAGAGCCCTGAAATGACTTCCCCCACCTAGGAGCAGATGCCAATCCTTTCTTTTCTGTCTAACATTCCTTGTAGTTTAAGAAGAAAAATTAGAACTAAGTGTGATACGGCCATTGAGATAATGGAGTAAATTAGAGTCTAGAGAGAAAATGAAGATAATGGGTAATTATGAAAAGTATACATAATGGGGCGCCTGGGTGGCTCAGTGGGTTAAGCCTCTCCCTTCAGCTCAGGTCGTGATCTCAGGGTCCTGGGATCGAGCCCTGCATTGGACTCTCTGCTCAGCAGGGAGCCTGCTTCCCCCTCTCTCTGCCTGCCTCTCTGCCTACTTGTGATCTCTCTCCTCTCTGTCAAATAAATAAATAAAATTTTAAAAGGAAAGAATACATAAGTAAACAGTATTGTTTTCTATTTTATTTTAAATGTCACTAAATGTATCCATCTAACAATTTAACTGAAAAACTTGAGTTACCCTAGATACCACCTAGATAAATATGGAAAGAGAGAAGAATGTGCTCCAAAGTGAATTGTCTTGGTTAGCCATGCTTCTCTAGG
>CM053607.1:82979788-83011827 GCA_028646535.1 Procyon lotor
AAATAAATAAAATTTTAAAAGGAAAGAATACATAAGTAAACAGTATTGTTTTCTATTTTATTTTAAATGTCACTAAATGTATCCATCTAACAATTTAACTGAAAAACTTGAGTTACCCTAGATACCACCTAGATAAATATGGAAAGAGAGAAGAATGTGCTCCAAAGTGAATTGTCTTGGTTAGCCATGCTTCTCTAGGCAAAGACCTATCATGTGTTTGTCAAGAAGGAAATGACCCAAGGCCAAGCAACATCAGCTGGACAGATGAGTTCCAAGTGACCAGGAGACACCTGTGCAGAGAGGCCTCAGGAATTCCATGGGACTTCCTTGAAACAGTGGTGTAAATTCCAAGCTTCACTTGCTCCTTTGTTAAGGATTCAGTGTACAGTAGGATTAGCTATTCACATCATTCATTTATACACATAATTGACTGTGAAATGTTTTTCCTTAGCTGCATACAGGTGGCTAATACGCCCCAGATTTTTAAAGTCATTAACATATCACCAGGGCTAGCTACGTAATTTGTAGGGCTTGATGCAAAATGAAAATAGGCAGCCCCTTATTCACAATTACTGAGAATTAAAAAAAAAAAATTACTGACAATTTCAAATTAGTAAGAGCAGAGCATTAAACTAAGTGCAGGGCCCTACTGATGATGGGACCCTGCACAGATTAAATGTCCCAGCAGCCAGCCCTGCATCTAATAGCTAATAAAGTCAGACTTCTGTATATACATAAGGCCTTCAGACAATTACATTATCACATGAATGATGGCCAGGTCTTTAGTGTGATACAAGGACTGGAAACAGGACAGAAATTCATGAGAGAATTAAGGGAGATCGCTTCTAACGTTGTTTCTAGGTCATCTTCTCCCTTCAGTTCCTAAAGATTATGTGGTAATTAAATCCCATAGGTATTGGCAGTATACCTAACAGGAGAGTATGACTTAATTGAAGATGTTCTCCTTGCACAAATAATGGCCACCGTTCATCAAGGGCTCCAGGGTTGACTATCTTCCTTTCCCAGATGAAGAACTAAGGTTCAGAGAGCTCATTATACCAGAGGCAGCTGGGGTCCAAGTTCTTCATCACTCAGTTCCATTGCCCCTCTCACAAGATTCCAGTTAATCCTGACAAGGCATGGGTGGCTTATGTATGTCACTCCTATGCCCAGCAGCACCCCTGTGAAGTTGGCAGTGTGCCCCCGATTTACACACAAAAAACACAGAACTTCAGAGAGGTTGCGTGATGTTGCAAGGTCATAAAATAGCAAATGGTGGAGTTACGTCTCAAATCAGATCTTCTATTCACAAGTTCAGTCATTTCCTTTGCTCTCCACCTCGGTGGTCTATCTGAGTCCCCTGCAGACACCCGCAGGTGTCTCTCAACTTGAGTACATTTGGAAGTAATTGAAGAGATGGAGGAGGCAGCTGGGAACAGCCAAAGTTCTTAAGGGTGATTCCAACTTGTGCAGGTAGCCTTGCTTAATGTAGGTTCTTATCATTAAGAACCAAGAAGTTTCCAGAGCTAGGAACAAGAAAATGAGGTCTGGGTACTAGGCTATGGCAGCTTAAGAATGGTATCTTCTATTTGGGAAAGACGCCCTGTCCTGTGGTTTTATGAAACATCGCTTCTTATCTCATGCATATGACTGGTGTGACCCGGTTACTGATTTTAGCTTAGGTTTACTGATTTTTTAGTTGATTTAGTTGGTTTATATGGTGGCAGTGCAACATAGAACGATAAACCTGACTTGAGAGTAAGGACGTGTTCTCAATACAGGAACAGAAGTAGTATAGATCAGGAAGGACTTGCTTTATACAGGGGTCCCCAAATTTCTATCATACAACTTCACTACATAACATCGTTTGTCCCCATTTGTACATACTTATTTGTAAAGTCTACATACTACTATGTACTACTATACTCCAAATACACTTTATAAAATATATACACAAAATCTAAACATTTAAAGAATGAGAAAAAATAAGAATAAGTAGAAGTTCTCATATTCTTTTTGCTCCCCCAAGGAATCCCCTTGCTTGTTCCACTTTAGAGAACACCACTATACTAAAGGATATACCCCATCTTGCTTGAATATTTGTATTTTGAGTTTTTCAATTAAAACCTATAAGTACATATCTGATATTAACTTGATGGTTTTCTGCTACACAGTGCTTATCGATTCTAAAAATCTATCTACTTTCATTTAGTTAAGTGATTCTCAAAGTATGGCACTCAGGCCAACAACACCACCATCACATGGGACCTTGTTAAAATGCATATTCTTGGGCCTCACCCCAGACGTACGGTGTCAAAACTTCCAGTGGGTGGGGCCCAACGATCTGTGTTATAACTAGCTTATGTTTTTAACTGATTGATTTTGAGGCATACTCCATAGTTAGGTCAACTGAATCTTATTTTTGTCCACAGATTCTTCTAGAATGTTTTTTAAATGTGAAAAAAAAAATGTCACATTTGAGATTTAATGATCATCTTCACAATTTCAGGATTTACTTCAGATGCAGTATGAAGGAGTAGCTGTAATGAAAATGTTTGATAAGGTTAAAGTGAATGTGAACCTTCTCATATACCTGCTGAACAAGAAATTCTATGGAAAGTGAAGTGCCTACAGAAATTTCATGGAATCTGTATCATCTGGATTAAGAAATGAATCTGTTTAATATTTTTGTTGTTAAACATGATTGAAATCACTGCTTATAAATGTGTGATTTTTTTAAAAAAAACGAAAAAGACCAAAACTGTTCTGAAGAATGTACCCATGTGCCTTTTTGATAATTTGATACTATGATAGAATAATCCAAAAAGATGAATTAATGTAAACACTTCCACATTATACTGTGGTCTAGGTACTCTGATTTAAAACTTTGGACATTCCGTGATTTGTTTTAAAGTAGAGAGAAAATAAGTTTAGTTGACTAGAGAGACAAATCTGTAAACCTATTTTCCTATGAAACAAATTTCAAATGTCCCATTTGAATAATGTAATTCTTCATAGATTTTTTTTTTTTATCTATGGAGAAATGGAAACCTAATTATTTGTAATGAATTATTTACACAGATATTAGTTCTAAGCCCTACCTTCTGGGAGTTACCAATTTTAAAGAAGTTTTGTGCAATTCAAAATGAAGTTTTTATAAGTAATTGAAAGTGATAATACAATAACACTTTCTGTATAAAAGTATATATTTTATGTGATTTATTCCTACTAAATGAAGTGCACTACTGCCTCATAGTAAAGACTCTTGTTCCCAGAGCCTTTAAGTGACTAAGGAACCCCACGGTAGCGATCTTAAGCCCCCACCTCCACCCCTCAGTTTATTTGAATACTTAAATTGGGCCTCTCAATTTTTTGTAATGCAATAAAATCAGTATCTAGGTGGTTTTTAAATGTATTCTTTGAAAATTGTTTTATGTAAAATAAATGTTACTGAATTATGTAAATTTGGCTTTTTAGTGGTCTTCATCTAAATCTATTGAGTGGGTAGAAGGTTCTCGGGCTTATCAGGAAAAAAAAGAACATGCCTATGGCTGTACTTGGTAAGGCGCAGAGTAAGCTGCTGTGACCAAGAGATCCAAAAACCCTGTGGCTGGAACGAGAGAGACATTTGTTATTGTCCAGTTCAGCAGTTCAAAGGTAAGTGAGCAGGCCTACAAGGTTATCTAGGGCCTAAGTGACCATTTGGCTCTGTCCTTATCACTGATTCCCAGCCACAGAAGAGGAAAAGGAGTCCAGGGTCTGCGTGTGTCACTTCTGCTTCCATCCGATTGGCCAAAACTTAGTCAGGCTACCACATGAGCTTCAACAGAGGCTGGGAGATAAGGTCCCCAACTGAGCAGCCAGGTACCCCGTGAAAAGCTGGGGCAGGAGGAGGATGCTCTTACTGAACGAGTGATGGCCGGAGACAGGTTAGCTTTCTCCATGACAATGGTTAGCCAGACTCTCAGCTGGAACTGGGTGTTCTGTTCATTCATTCAACAGGCTTTATTTTCCACAGGAATTACAAAGTTTTGAAAAAGTGTAACTTAGGCGCGTTTGACACAAAAGAACTTTAAGTGTGAGGCCAACAGAATTTGGAAAGTTCAACCTTTTAAAAGTAGAATCTGCCCCTTTAGTGACCATTTCCAGCTGTACGTATTTTTTTTTGTATTAACTTTTTTTTAATTTTTTATTTTTTATTAATTTTTATTAACATATAATGTATTATTTGCCCCAGGGTACATGTCTGTGAATCTTCAGGCTTACACATTTCATAGCACTTAACAGCACATACCCTCCCCATTGTCCACAACCCAGCCACCCTATCCCTACCCCCCCACCTCCCAGCCACCCTCAGTTCGTTTCGTGAGTCTAGGAGTCTCTTATGGTTTGTCTCCCTCCCCATCCCTTCCTGTTTCATTTCTCTCCCCCACCCCCCCAAACTCCTGCCTTGCCTATCAAGCTGTACGTATTTTTAACAGAGAGAAAATGCTCTTTGTCAAAACAATGGTCAAATAGTACTCACTGTCTTAACAGTTAGTAGATGTGGGAGGGGATGTTAATGTGTTAACCTTAACACAGACCTGCATACCTAAAGGAATCAAATAAACCTTGGGTTGCTTAGGTGTCATCTTGTGAACAAACCTCGTCCTCCCCTGCAGCTACAGTACGTGAGAAACAGGAGCCATGGACAGTAGGAGCTAGGTAAGACTTCCTCCCTTGCACCCCAGGAAAGACTGTTAGTGGAAATGTGTCAGAGGAGCCCAAATTAAGGAAAAAATGCTGGGAGGCAAAAGCTCACCTTTTGTAGTATCTCTGAAGGGAGATTGTCTTATTGCAACAGTGAGCATTATGCTTGAGTATTATCTGGATTACTATAGACCTTTGTATCCTGCCAGTACCCTCAAAAAAAAGGGGTGAATGTTTTCTCTCCGTTGGCCCACAGCATAAGGCTGTTGTTGAAGATACTACCAACGGCTACTTGAGATCGTTGAGGCATGTGAATGACTGAGTAACCCAGAGAAGGACAACTGGGATGAAGAAAAGGAGTGTGAATAGCAAGAAGCCAATGGAGGTATGGATGTAGGGATGGTTGCAGCCAAGGCCCATGGCCCTCCCAGAAGGACTGCACCCCAAGCCAGGGACAGTTGTGCCTTATAATCCTGAGCCACTAAAGACTCTTAACCACTGTAGGAGAGAAAAAATAATTTTGCCTCCCTCCTTCTGCGTTCATGGCTGGGATGCCCTGTAATAAAATAAATATCAAGACAAATTTCCCATACCCAAGAAAACTGAGAAAAACTCCTTGAAATAGCCCAAGCCCTCACCTTACTATCCTCAGTTAAAGAAAAAAGAAGGATGTTGTGGGGTGGAGGCCGGGTGGGGAGGGGAGGATGGTGTTGCACTTCAGGGGAAGGTGAGAGGAAGAAAAGTTTGGTGAGATTGACCTTGCCTGGAAGATGAGCCAGGTGATAAAGTGATGTCCAGCGGTAACTCTTCCTGATACAGCCTCCCTTTCTAATGTAAATTTTCTTCATAAATGTAAATTGCCATTACAGAAGGATAACTTTTATTTTAGAGCTTCTCTTGTGTCAGCAGTTTCACAAAACAATCACTTTAAAATAAACCCTATGCCAAAGAGGCCTATTTTGGAGAGGAACATTCAGCTACCCTTCACCAGCCTCCTCCCCAGAGCTCATGACTTATGGCTTTCCCTACTCTGTGAGAAGAAACTTTTTTTTTCTTTTTTGCTTTTGAAACACTTAGCAATTGAAACTCTAACTAGATTAAGTCTAAAACTGGTTCCTTGATTTTGGTGTATGTCCAGCCATGTTCCTAATATGAAAATGGTCTTTGGTCAGAATGTTGAGAGTCCGTGCTCCCATGACCTCCACATTTTAGCACCTAGACATGAAAAAGGCAAAAAGGGAGCTGCATTCTAGCTACTCTCAAAGGATGTGTTCTGGTAATCTCCAAGAAAGAGAAAACCTGAGCCTATTTTAATATTCTGGAAGTTTGGTGAAATAGAGACCAATGCAACATGACCATTGTCTGACAAGTCATTGAAAGACCAGAACTGTAATGTATGTGTTAGTGTGTGTGGGTGGTGGGGCCCTAATTAGGGGTGCTGTTTGTGATGTAATTTTTAAGACTTTGGCTGTGGTTAAGCAGGGGTTTGTGGTACTCCTCAAACATTCTAAGAGGTGAACCACGGAACTCTGAATGTCAATAGTTCTGATGTTAATATTTTAAGAGATTTTGGAGAGCATTGGATCCTGTACTGCTGATCAGCTTTTGAAAACCTGTTACCACTGTTACTGAAACCAGTATTTAGTTAACAGGTTAATATAGAGCCCCTGAAAGTCGTTCTTTAAGCTCCAGAGGACACAGACTGTTTCCGCCACTGCTATAAGTCCAGAGCCTGGCAGTGTCTTGTAAATGGCACAGAGGTAGGGGCTAAAAGGCTGCTTCCGTGATGAGTTGAGAAGGACACTTGAGAAGACCCCACTACCCCCGTCCCTCAGGAGTCAAAGTCTTGCTTCGGGCTGGCCCTTGAGTGAGGGCAGCACCAAGTGGTTATCTCATTCTCATAGGGCAGATGCTCTCAATTCAGTCCCCAAATAAAATAGCCTCCTTGGTAAAACATGATTTCTGGATGTGTCTGTGACACTGTTTCCAGAAGAGATTAATGTTTGAATGTATGGACTGAGTAAAGATCCCTTCACCCTTGTAGGCAGGCATCATCTAATCTGTTGGGAGCTCAAATACTAAAGGGCCCAAGAAGGCAAGTTCTCTCCCTTCCCTCTCTCCCTCCCTTTGAGCTGAGACTTACACCATTAGCTTCCAAAAGGAAATTACTAAGGAAGTTCTTGGAATGTATTGTCGTCTTTGGAGGCTCCAAACACCACACTGGGTGTAGAGATTACTTTTTAAAAAATAAAAATCTTTGGGGGTGCCTGGGTGGCTCGGTTGGGCATCTGCCTTCAGCTCAAGTCATGATCCTGGGGTCCTAGGATAGAGATCTGGGTTGGGCTCCCTGCTCAGAAGGGAGACTACCTCTACCTCTGCCTTTGACCCTTCCCCACTCCTCGTGCTTTCTCTCTCTCCCTTTCCTCCTCTCTCCCTCTCTCCCTCCTCAAAATCTTTAAAAAATAAATATAAAAATCTTTAAAAAGAAAAAACAAAAATACACTATGTTGGATGAAATAAATTGGACAAAACTTCAGATAAAATTGCACTAGAAGAATAAAGTGCTGTATATACATACAGAAGTATGCCATAGAGTTCAAAAACAATTACATATATGCATACCAATCAGGTAAATCTAGAAAAATGAAACTACAGAAGTATTCCTAGAGTATGTTACTTTGTGTAAATATTTAGCATGTACGAAACAATACTAATTTTTTTGGAAACATGTAAAAGTACAAAAACATGAACAAGAAATTTATTATTCAGGGCAGGAAAAAATGAAATCAGAAAAGAGTATCAAAAAAGCCTAACCAAAGAAAGATATATATTTACATATATATGTTAATGCCAGATTGTAGGCTCATGAGTGTGATATTAGGCTCTGTATTTTTCTATAGGCTTGAAATGTGTAATTTAAAGATGGTCACATAAACTATATGAAATCCTGTTCCGTTCTTTTTACCTCTCAAAGCAGTTTTCAAAGTTTGTCCATCCTACCCACCCCTACCCCATCGTCTTCAGCATCTGCATCACTGGGGAACTTGTTAAAAAATGCAAATTTTCAGACCACATCCCAGACCTACAGGGTTAGAAACTCTGGATATGAGGTCTGGCGCTATAGTTTAACAAGTCTTCCAGATGACTGATCCATGCTAAAGTTTGAGAACCACTGTCTTAGAATAACATTTCTCTAAACTTTGACATCACCATCACCTGGGGCTGCTTGTCAAATATATAGAATCTCATTTCATAGTTCTGGGATGAGGTTCAGATAAATGTGATAAATGTTAAAACCACTGTGTGTGATAAATGTTAAAACCACTCTTTCTGAATGTAAGTTTTTGGTGGCTGCTCAATAAGCAGTCCCCAACTTAGAGAAAACACTAAAGGAAGGAAGAAATGCCTCATTCTGTTCCACTCTCCATTCTTGCTCACTGTATCTCAGCCCCACTATAAAGGAGGCTTTTTTTTTTTAATTTTTTAAAAGATTTTATTTATTTATTTGACAGATCACAAGCAGGCAGAGAGGCAGGCAGAGGGCGGGGGGAAGCAAGCTCCCTGCTGAACAGAGAGCCCGATGCGGGGCTCGATCCCAGGACCCTGAGGTCATGACCTGAGCAGAAGGCAGAGGCTTTAACCCACTGAGCCACCCAGGTGCCCCTAAAGGAGGCTTTAATCTAGCTAATGTGCACAAAGAATGAAGCATGTATTCCAGCAGCTCTCTGTGCATTTTGTTCTAATAACTAAGCGAAAAGGTGTCCTTTAAACTTAAGTTTTGTAAAATGGTTAACATTTTCCACCACCAGAAATAGTTAAAACTTAAAAGCATCCTCATAGTATTTATCCCACTTATATTTTAAGGAGATACATACATACATACATACTTACTTGTATGTGGATACAAATTCTTGAATGAGGGACAGAAACTTTTAACAATAGTCACCATGGATAAGTGGCTCTTAGAAGCGGGGGCTGAAGGTACTTTAACTTTTCATTGACTATCCTTGAACTGTTAGAATTTTTTGCCACATGTGAGTACTTTTACATCTTACACTATTTCATTGCTTCTCACGGGGTCATTTTTCATATTGAAACAATCCTGAAATTGCGATGTTTCGTAAAATCAACGGTATGCGCAGTTTAATTGGCAGCAGGTGTGTGTGTGTGTGTGCTTGTACATAAATTGAGTCTTAAAATCAATGGCATCTTAGGCTTGATGATAAAGTTAGGAAGTGGGGTAATACATAATGTTAGTGGTTCACATCTCTTAGATGTCTTCCTCGGAGAACTGATAGGAAAAATTTTTTACGTAACGTTACATAAAAGAGTTTTTCAGTAATTTATTGAGCAGCAGCTTCTCACAAGGCCCTGTGCTCGAAGGACGACGGGGGGAATACTGAGACAGTCTCTGCTGTATTTTCTCCTAGTTTAAGCATGGGGGCCCTTCCTGGGGAGTAACACTCTCAAAGCGAAATTCCCCTTTTAAAAAGTTTGAACGTGACCAGTGACTCTCAAGTACAGTTTATCAGCCACTGGGTGCAGAACAGGCCCGCACAAGTGAGAGGAGAAGGGGCTGCGAGTGAATCTTCCTGGAAAAGGCCGGCGGGGGGACCCATTTCCCGGGGCGGAATGCTCCGCAGATAAGCTCCCTGAGCCAAAGGAACAGCGTGCTCCTCCTCCCCCCAGCCCCAGCCGCGACGTCTCCCAGTGTCCGCCACCCTGTGACGCGAATTTGGCCACACGGTACCAAACTCCCGTCTTATGGTCCGAGAAAGCGTGTGGGACGCGTTCGGAGTCCCCGGCCGCCCTCGGGCCGCAGGCGCGGGAGCAGCGCCCGCGCGCAGGAACGCGCAGCCGCCGGGCGGCCGGGACGGGCTGCGCAGGTGCCCTGGCGCGCGGGCCGCGGGCGCAGGACAAAAGGTTGCAGCCCTGCGGGCCGGGGTCCCGCGACTCGCTGCGCTTGGCCTCGGCTTGGTTACTTCCCTCGCAGGCAGAGCCTACCCGCGAAACAGTAAGTGCTAACTTCGCCAAACAATGAGAAACGAATTTTTAAAATGGCAAGAAATCTTCCCAAACATTAGGGCTGCTTCTCATTAGGGGCCACCTTCTCCCCAGAGGATAAACTTTCTAATCCACTGTCCCTACGTTGAAAAAAAAAAAAGCACGAGTCACTTTGAAACTTTGAACTAAATACCCCAGTCTCCGAAGGGGCGGCGGCGCTGGGCCTGCCTGAGGCGCTTGGCACGCCGGCGGTAACGTCTGGCCCGGGACGTGGGGGCTGGCGCCCCGGGGCGCATCGCTGCTCCGAGGTTCACTGCGAACGCCTCTGCTCCTCAGGAGAGTAATGAGAAGTGAAGGGAGCAGCCGCCCAGGCCGCGCGGTCCTGCTCGAGGCCCCCGCAGGTCTGAGTCACAGAGCTTCGCGGGTCAGAGGCGCCCAGGGGAAAAACTGTCTCGTTTGGCTTCCCCCGCCGGGCAGTGGCCGGCTGGCGGGATCCTCCGGCGACGCCGGGGCGGGGGGGCACGCGGCGCACCACGGGTGGCGGGGTCGCCGAAGCCTGGGACCGCGGAGCTGCGGCCGAGGGACTCGCAGGGAGGGGGAGGGGAGCGCGCGGCGGGCGGCCGCCGCCTCGAGGCGCACACTCGGCGCGGGGGGGCGCCCTTCCCCGCTCGCGCAGCTCAGCTCCCGCGCGCCGGGGTTCCGCCCCCACCTCCGCCTACACTCTGAGGGAGCCCCGGGACTCGCGACGGGACACGCCAGCCCGCGTGGCGACGCGAGCGTTCTCCTTCTGCCCGGGGCAGCGAGCGCTCTGCTGGCCCGCACCGAGTGCGCGGCGGCCGGCGGCTGGACCCCGCGGCCGGAGGGAGAGCGCACGGAGCGCTAGCAGCTCGGAAGCGGAGCAGTCCACCCGAGCCGCGCCGAGCCTCCGGACAATGGGGCCGCGGCGGCTGCTGCTCGTCGCCGCGGGACTCAGTCTGTGCGGCCCCCTGCTGTCGGCCCGCACCCGAGGCCGCAAGCCCGGTGAGAGCTGCCCCGGTACTACCTCCCGGGCCGCTGCCGGCCCGGCAGCCGGGGCCTCCGCGGGATGGGGGAGGGCGGGAGAGGGGACCAAATGGGTCCAGGCTGCGCCTTCTCCTCGGCAGGGGGTGGGGGTGGGGGGTGCTCCTGGCCGCGCCCTCCGACTCAGGTTCCTCCAGCAGCCGAGCAGGTATTTGAGCTGATTTCGAGTCTTCCCCAGTCAAATCCAGGCGGGGATTATGACCCCTGCTTCCATGGACTTGGTTTCGAAGGGTGCAGCCTTCCTGAGACGTGGTGTTGGATAGGGAGGAGGAGGAAGAGGTCAGATTTTCCTGGGGAAGCCTGAGGCGCCTGGTCCCTCGTTGCATCTGTTGCACTGTGTGATCTGTTTCTCCCAGCACCACCCCAAAAAGAACGGGTCTCACGTTGATCCACCTGTCAGCGTTCTGGTCCCTTCAATATAAAGTGGAGCAGGGCTCCCATTGAAGTAGTTTTGTTGGAAAATTGTTTTTCTTGCACGTTTTACATGGGTGTACAGAAAAGCTCAGTACCGTGGACGTTTAGTAGAAAATCCGTACCGGCAGCCTCTGACACGAGCCTTGTGTTCGGAACGTGCTCGTCGTGCAAATATAGGGTGATAATAGGGTTGCCACAGGGAGGAGGCAGTGGCCAAGATTGTGGTGGTGGCCCGGAGGTTTGGTTACCTAGAACCCAGTCCTCCAGGTTGAGTTGAGGAAAAGAGATTCCTTCCCTCCCCAGAACCCGGTGCCCTTAGATATCCCTTGGATACTTAAGTATTTCTGTTTCTGGAGTCCTGCAGGGAAGAGGTTCTTCACCTAGAATACAGTTCCCATCCAGAGTGTATATTTAAGTATCTGGCTACTTGAGCAAATAAATGTGTTTTCCAAGCTGTCCCCCCATAAAAGCAGGACAGAACAGTTGGTTTTACTGGTAAAGACACTAGTTAGAAACTGAGAGGGGAAAAAAGTTTGTTTATAGCGATAGTGCTTTGTAAGCTTTTAGCACTTTTTTTTTTTTTTTTAGGTAGAAACAGATTCTAGCTGGTTTTCTTATCAGGGACAGAGTGTGTCCTTTACAGTGTTTTCACACCGGAACTGGTGTAGATACATGAAGAATAAGAGGTGACAAAGATAGTGTTTTCTCTGCTCTCCTTCTTTTCTCAGGGTGGGTTTGTCGGCAGTGTTTTTGGGAGAACTCCAAGCTCCAGGTAGGGGCCCAGTTTTGCAGCAGTTCCCCGGGGTGCTGTGGATAGCATTTGCATTGTCTCCTGGGGTGTTTGAGGAAACATGGAGAGCTGACAACTATATGGTATTGTATGTGCTGTGCTGTGGTATGTGACTTTGTGCTTTTATTTTAGGCCAAACTCTTGAGAATACAAACTGTTGTTTGAGATTTGGATGGTGGGGTCGGGAATAAGTTTGTCCCGGCGCTGATCCCCTGTAGTCACCCTTCCTCCCAGTGGCCCCCTGGAAGATTCGGGGCAGGTTAGGGAGTGAAGTTAAAGCTGCTGTTTGTGCTCTTGAGCGAAGAAGGTGTATGCTAAGATGCGCAAGCTAGTGTCAAGAGAGAACTGAACAAACATTGGCTAGTTTACCTACACTGGATTCTGGAACCACTTTGGGAGAGAAAGAAGAAAGGATGATGAGAAAAGAGAAGGAGCCTGTGCTAAGTGTCCTCTTCTATGTCAGACCCTGGGCTAGGAGGCATTTGCACCTCGGATTATCTGATTTCACCCTCTCCGAAGACACTGTTAAGGCAGGTGTTTATTCCTCGTTGACATCCTGAAACTAAAGCTCTGAGACAGTATACCAAAATTCCAAATGGAGGAGGGGCCTCTGTGTGCAGGAAGTAAGTGAGACTTTGTCTCCAGAGAGTTTAAATCACTAATAAAATCAACTAAAAATAGGTCTGCTGCTTCTTATCACCTTTCACAGGTAGTTCTAAAAAGTGTCTGTCATAACCAGCTATGGTTATGGAGGAACTGGAAGACCTCAGGCATGGGAAGACCCTCCAGGCTGGCCCTGCCCACCAGTTTGAGCTTTCGAGAAGCTCTTGGGTTTTTTTTGGCCCCAATGATTTTTGCATTTGCTGCACTGTCACTATATAGGTATCTCATCTCTGCGGCCAAGAGTGCAAACTTCCATTTATCCCCAGAAGTCTAGAACTAGTGTCCACTCAGCAAATGGCTGTTGAGAAATTCTTAAGTTCATTAGCCAGTTTACTTTCCTTTGTCCAGACAATGTGAGATGACTCGCCTTCATCAAAGAGGGCCAGCATCCAAGAGGTGACGTTTGTAAATTTTATAAGGATCTGAAGGATGAAAGGGTTCAAGAATCGCTGGTGGTTGGGGCACCTGGGTGGCTCAGTGGGTTTAAGCCTCTGCCTTCGGCTCGGGTCATGATCTCAGGGTCCTGGGATCGAGCCCCACATCGGGCTCTCTCCTTGGCAGGGAGCCTGCTTCCCCTCTCTCTCTGCCTGCCTCTCTGCCTACTTGTGATCTCTCTCTGTCAAATAAATAAATAAAAACCTTAAAAAAAAAAAAAGAATCGCTTATGGTGACTGTGGCAGGGGGGATTGAGTGGGAGATGCCCCATGCTGCCCAGCCACCCACAGGCCCAAGTTCCTTTCCTTAGCATAGAGTGAGGTGCCCCTCCCCTTGCAGGATGGGTCCCCAGCCTCTACTCAGCCCTTCTATTACATAACCTGTTAGATTACCTATACTCTACCCAGCCCTACTGTCCAGTTCCTCCTCCAAGGAGCTATGCTCTCTGTGACATCTATCCCCCTGCCACTGGCCACCATGCCCCCCTTACACCCCACATGTTCACATTTAATTAAAAACAACCACTCTATATCAAGCACCCACTACAGCAGCATCCTGCTTAGATGCCTTACATATACAATCTTGTTTGTTCCTCACAACAATCCTTTGAGTAGATGTCATCTCCATTTTACAGGTAGGTATAGGCCCAAAATGGTTAAGTCACAAGTCTAGCAAGAAGTAGAACTGGTGTGTGACCACAGGCCTGTCTTTCATAAGTGCAGGCTTTCTCTCTCCACCCCTATAGAGAGGAAACCATCCGGATGCCCAGCTGTAGAGAAGAGTAACTCTCCTGTGCTCCCCAGGACACTTAGAGGGCAAAGTCTGCACCCCTTTGGTCTGTAGCCCAGGCCTAGCACATGGATGTGTTTAGTGAACATTTATGCTTGGGCGGTGGTCTCCTGCCATTTACTTTTGCAAACACATGATAAGACAGGCTATAAATGGATCTCTACTCATGAATATGCTAATTAATTGGCTGTTACCCAGAGACCATGGTCCTAAGCCTAAACAAAGGCACAAAACAGGACAATGATTCTGCCCTAAGCAGACCAGAAACCTCTATAAAGCCTGAAAGCCAGATTTCTTAGGAAATAACAAGAAGTAAATTTCGTCTAAATTAATTTCTTCCTTCTCTCTCTCTGCCTCCCTTATTCGTTCATTTTTTTTTTCATTCCCTAGTGCTTTTGACTTTACTTTTATAGGACATATGGAGATAGTATGTTGCCCCCTAAGTTAGTCCATTTCTCCTTTGTATGAGAGAATATTTTTGAGGCATGGAGAGCCTTTCTCAGGAATATTCTCATATCCTCTCTGCTGGATGCCTTTCCACCTCTCTCTCTCTCTCTCTCTCTTTCTAATTCAGCATCTCTTGGTCCTTTATGTCTAAATGGATCAGTGTGCTGTGAACCCTAACTTACACTTTCTCAGCAGCTCTGCATTTGCCGTTTTCCAAAATGCTTCTGGCCAGTCTTTGTCACTGTGCCCTTTCTACCCCTTCCCCTCCCTCATCTTTGTCCTTGTCACTGTCACACACTGGAACTCAGCTGAGCCTTGAGCTGGGTGGAGTTCCACGGGGACAATGGAGTCCCCACGGCCCTGGGTTTCTAGTCTTACCCCCCTCCTCCTGTGCAGACATACATCTCTCTTTTCCCTCAGAACTCCTTTCTTTCCTGTATTTTTAAATTGAGGTAAAATTTGCATAATATTAAAGTAACCATCTTAAAGTGTACCATCTTTAGTGGTAGTTGGTACATTTACAGTGTTGTGTAATCATCACCTCTGTCTAGTTCCAAAATATTTTCATCACCCCAAAACAAGCCCAGTACCCCTTAAGCACTTAATACTCATTCTCCCTCCCTGCAGTCTCTGGCAACCACAGATTTGCTTTTATTTTTTTTCTTTTTCCTATGTGAGTTTACCTCTTCTCTGCATTTCATATAAATGGCAGTATACAGTATGTGGCCTTTTGGGTCTGGAGGACTTCCCTTTCACTAGTTTTCATGAGTGTGTGGGCACCCCTTTTGCTATGAATACTTAGAAAAACACCCTAGAAGGGTCATTAGGAACCACAGCCTTGGTTTATTTTTTACTATGATGCTTGAATTGGGGGCTCCACAGTTTTAACATTCAGAATTTTCTGTTTATTTCCCTGTTTTGAGATTTCTTTCATTCTGCCTTTTGCCCTCTCTTGTTTACACCTGGAATTGTCAGAGCAAATAGCCCTGTCTGTAGGCTGGGTTTTTTCTGAATATGAGCTTCTACTTCCTTGAAATACTCCCTCCCACACTGACGTTGTGTTGGTACTTGTAGAAACCCACTGAAGTTACAGCCTCCTTCTCCTCCACCCCAAGGCATCCAATGAAGTTTTATCACGGAAAAGGCCATTATGTCCTTTATGCATTCTTTATTTAGGTTCAAAAGAATCTACTCTTTGAAACAACAGGAATAACCTGTAATTTGCATGTGCAAACAAATTTAACTTTAAGAAAGGATATTCTATCATCTATATTTCAAATCCATGATGAATTATAAGTCGGGTATTATAGTATTATAGAAGAGTGTTTTCCAGTATTTTCTTTTTTTGCTAGCCAACAGAAAAAACTGTAAGAAATATACATTGTGACACAGTAGTTGTGTGTGTTGGCAGTAAATATGCATGGGCAATTGTGTATACGTAGATTTGAAACAAAACTACCAAACTGTACTCACCTTTACCACTTACTGTGCATTCCAATATTTTCTACACTATTCCATTTTTTTAAATGCTTGTTAAACCCTGTAAACTGATTTCATAACCATTATGAAGTCTCCACCATCTTTTAAAACCTAGTGTAGCAGGCACAGCGAATCGTCCCATGGTTAGCGGAATTGACCGTCTTACTAGCTTTAGGAAAAGAGTTTGCTTTCCAGGAAGTGCCTTTTATGATAGTTTCTATCACAATCTAGAAATCTACTTTATTTGAGTTCAGGTTTACAAACCGCCGTGGACTTGGGCGGGGTTAGGAACAGAGACAGCTTGGTACCAGGAGGAGTTGCTAATTATTAACATCCTTTTTGGGGAATTAGATTTCATTTCAGCTTGTTGTTTTAGAGAGCCACATTCCCAGGACAAGGAGCTCAGGGCCTGTAACTTTTGGTGCAAAACAGACCTGGAAGAATGGAAAAAGCCAGTGAATCAGAACGTTTCGCAGAGAGGCCTGCTACTGCCCTAACCCCACACGTCAGGCCCTGACCTCCTGGAGGCCCCAGGCGAGGGCCCCACGTGCTTCGCTTCTGTCATCCTTGTGCCTGTTCTGCCTGAGCGTGCTGACATTTAAATTTCCTGGCTGTCTTTATCTTGCGTTCCCCTGTCCCGTCACCCCTCTCCCAGCTAGGCTTGCTCTCCTATGCTTCTAGCCAAGTCCCTGCTCCAGGTTGTGGGCTGGGAGCAGAAGCGGCCTCTGATACTGGCCACCTTTTCTTAACCCTGCAGTCAGTGTTTACTTTATTTCTGGTTTTCCCATAGCGGAGATTTTTGTTCACTTACTGCTTTTGATTCTGCCCCATCTTGAACGCTGTTTTAAAGATTGGTTTTTCTGTTTTGTCCTTGAATGTCTCTACCACAGCTGATGTGTCTGTGAGCACTAGGTTGTTAGCATGTGAATGGTGTGTCGTCAGGCAGGACTCCTGAATCCCAGGCATCGTCAACTTAAGTTACATATTCGTAAGGTCATGTACTGCCTGCTGTAGTTTCAGTGGTAGACAGATTCATTTATCTGGTGAAGTGGTTAGAGGAAAATAATTGTAGTGTTTCAGGAGTAGGTCATGTATCTCAAGCCTTTTATTTTTAAAGATTTTATTTATTTTGAGAGAGGGGGAGAGACTGCGTGTGTGAGAGAGTCTGAGCAAGGGGAAGGACAGAGGGAGCCTGATGCAGGGCTTGATCCCAGGACCCCGGGATCATGACCTGAGCCATCGATGTGCCCCAAATCTCAAGTCTTTTAAAGAGACAGGGTAATGTGGTGTGGTTCAAAGAGTATGAGCTTTGGAGCCAGGAAGATCAAGGTTCAAATCCTGGCCCCTCCACTTACTAATTCTGTGTTTTGGATTAGTTACTTAGCCTGTCTTTGCCCCTGCATGTTGCCCATAAGACAGGAATTATAATGCTTGTCTTGTAGAAATGTTAGTTACATGAGGTAAGGTATGAAGTACATAGCACATAGTAGGTGTTCAAGAGATGTTAAGTGTTTTTCATAACAAGTTCTCCAAATTCCAGAAAAGCCTTTGAGGAGTTGGTATCACATGAATTTATTAAATGTTCCTGAGGGTGCATGGGTGGCTCAGTCACGTAAGCATTAGGCTCTTGATTTCAGTTCAGGTCATGATCTCAGGGTCCAGAGATCAAGCCTTGTATCTGGCTCTGCACTGAGCCTGGAACCTGCTTGAGATTCTCTCTCTCTTCCTCTCTGCCCCTCCCCCTGCTCGTGCATGCTCTTTCTCTCCCTCTCTCTCAAAAAAACAAAAAACACAAGTTTTCATGCAAACACTTAAGAACTTTTATCCCATCAAGACTGAGACAAAAGCAAAACAAAAGCAAAGCCTTTGTCCTTAGTTTCTAGTGGCAAGTAAATATGCATATAGAATTTGGGGGTTTTTTCCATTTATTAGGAAAATTTTAAACTATACTCAAAAATAAACTGTATAATTACTCCCAATATCTTGTTTTTTCTACACCCCACTTTTCTTCTCCCCCAACTAGACAATTTGAAAGCAAATCCCAGACATACATGTCATTTTGTCCACAAATACATTGGTATATATCCTCAGAGATAAGAATTCTTTTTTTTTTTTTTTTTTTTTTTTTTTAGATTTTATTCATTTGAGAGAGAGCATGAGCAGGGTAAAGGGCAGAAGGAGAGACAGACTTCCCACTCAGCAGGGATCCCCACTCAGGGCTCCATCCCAGAACCCTGAGATCATGACCCGAGCGAAGAAGTCAGACGCCTAACCAACTGAGCCACCCAGGTACCCCTAGAACTCTTTTTTACTTTTATTGTTTTTTAAGATTTTATTTATTTATGTGAGAGAGAAAGAGTGCACACAAGCTGGGGTGTGGGGCAGAGGGAGAGGGAGAAGCAGGCTCCCTGCTCAGCCCAGCTCTATCCTAGGACCCCCGAGATCATGACCTGAGCCAAAGGCAGACTCTTAACCAGTTGAGCCACCCAGGCACCTCTCTTTTTTAAATATGTAACCATAATACCATTGTATTACCTAAAAAGATGAATATCAACTTCTTAACATTTTGCACTGTTCAGTCAGCATTCAGATTTCGCTGATTGTCTCATAAATGCCCTTTTACCGTAGTTTTTTTGGAATCAGGATCAAATGAGGCCAACCACTGCATCTGATTGGTGTGTCTCTTAAGTCTCTTTTAATCTGTAACTGTTCCCTATCTCCTCCTTTCTCATGGCTATTTATTTTTCAAAGAAACTGGGTCATTTGTTGTGGAGCCTCCCCTGCACTCTGGATCCAGCCCGCTGTATCACGTAGGGGTGTTCGGTAGGGCACGTAGCATGCCCATCTGTCCTCGGTGTTTTCTGTCATGTGGTAGGTACAGTGGGAGGCCTGTTCAGACTCGGGCTTGGTTTTTTGCAAGACTGCATCAGCAGCGGTGCTGTATACTTCCTGATGCATCTCAGGACTGTCTTTTTGTGACCTGAAGATGGGTTACTCAGGGGATTCAGGCATTGTCTGCCTGCTCCAGCTCTTAGGAAATTCTCCCATCTACGGTTCATAGTGATCAGATTTTAGTGATCAGATTCAGTCCATTAGTTCACTAAGAGCTTCCAATTGATGCTTTCCTAAATCTGTCAAAATCTGTCATTGTTTCTGCATTTAGGAGCGGAATTATTATTATTTTTAAGATTTCTTTTATTTATTTGGCAGAGAGATAGAGAACAAGTAGGCAGAACAGCAAGCCGAAGGAGTGGGAGAAGCAGGCTCTCCACTGAGCAGGGAGCCTGATGCGGGACTCGATCTCAAGACCCTGGGATCACATCCCGAGCCGAAGGCAGACGCTTAACTGACTGAGCACCCAGGCGCCCCATAGAAGCTGGAATTATTTAATAAAGAAAACTTTCTATTGTTGACTATTTTATTCCCCTGAAATATCATTTACATAGAAAAGGCAGAATAAGTGCTTGAATCTTGCTTTTATTTATAGTTTTCATACAGGTCCCCCTAATTCCCTCCAAAAGTGACCAAAAATCATGTATCATTTTCCTTTGAGTATCATTATGAACTCATGGGTCTTAACACATATGACATGTTTCAAATGTTTCAATTCACTTTGTCCTTATTCTCTTGGTGATCAGTGTCACACCTTGGCCAGGGCCCCCCCTTCAGATTAGCTCCAGAGTCTTTCTGACCTGACCTTAATAATATTCTTTAGAGATGTTCAGGGCTCATCTTGTAGATGTCCCACCCCAGATCTGGAGCCAGCCATTTCCTTCAGATACACTGGTTCTTTGCATTAGAAAATGGTGTGTATCTGCCTTTGAGGCAGTGGAGTATTGCAGTAATACTGTTGTTTTCCATTTGATGGAGTTACTGTTTCTATTCATTTTCCATCATTCTCTTCTTTATTTCTCTTTAGCATGTAGTTTGGATTCCCTTGTGGAGAAGTGCAGGGTGCAGCTGTTCTGCACTGTGTGGGAATGTGGGCAAGGTCCTGGGACTTCTGCTTTGTTAATTTGTGAGCAGAGCTCACAAGTTTGTGAGCTCAGAGTTAGAACCAAGGCTGGTGCTTCAGGGGAGGCTGGCGTGGTATAAATCCCAGCCTCACGTGTGACCTTGATGATGCACATCTAGTCACCAATCTCCTTCCAAGCCAGATCTCTTCAAAAACAAGAAACCTCACCTGACTTTCTAATTTTTAAAATTCTCCAGAGTTAATCCATATTGAAGCACTTAGCAGTATGCTACATTGAACCACAAAACCACTCTAGAGCCATTTAAGAGAAAACTAAACTGAGTAAAACTTAGCAAGAAGCATGAGAACTGATTTTAGGATCTGAGCTGCTTTTTTTGTAGAGGAAGCCATAGCTTAATAACAATAGCAGATGAATTACAAGAGCTTTTGGCACACTGACAGGCACTTTCTCATTGACCTCTGAGCTGTGCGAGGACAGGAGGAGAAGGGAGATATGCAAACCCAAATTGCAGCCTAAGGGGCTTGATCTAGTTGGATATGTCTAATTGCTTGGAATTGGTTGTGTTTATTTCTTTGATGATGATGTATACTTAAATTTAAAAAAAATTTTTTTGGCTGGTATTTTTTTAATTCCACAAAAACCAAAATAGCAAACCTATAGGAGCATAGGAACAAGGAAAGGTGACACCTTAGCTAATGATATTTAATCAAGGGATTATGTACTCTCCCTGGATTCCAGCCTCTAAAAATTTCATGTTTCAGTGGGTATAATGTTTCTGTTATAAACACCGTACTGCCTAAAAAGGCCTAGCCAGTGAAGAATTTTTTTTTAAGATTTTATTTATTTATTTGACAGAAGGAGAGAGATGACAAGCAGGCAGAGAGGCAGGCAGAGAGAGAGGGGGAAGCAGGCTCCCCGCTGAGCAGAGAGCCCAATGCAGGGCTCGATCCCAGGACCCCAAGATCATGACCTGAGCCGAAGGCAGAGGCCTAACCCACTGAGCCACCCAGTGCCCCAAGAAATTTTTTAAAACAAATACTTAAGGCCAGAGTACTAAATATAAAGTAAAATCCAATGACAGTTTTATTTTTGGACAAAGTGATAATATCTAAGAGGCTTAGTTATGAGTTTTCAATAGTTTTTAAATTTTATCATTCCTCTAGGTAATGCCTGGATTCATACCTGTCTGTGCATGCCGTATGTGTACTTTTACCCCCCGCTTGCATGACGGAAGTCCTTAATCTAATCAGGTTCCCAAAGTGCAGAGAAAAATTGTGTTATCTTCAGGTTCTTCTGAGTCATCATTTTTAAGGACACTTATCTTTGTGGTATTAAAATGCCAGAACCAGGGCTCCTGGGCACTTCAGTCAGTTAAGCTTCTGCCTTTGGCTCAGGTCATGATCCCAGGGTTCTAGAGTCGAGCCCTGTGTCAGGCTCCCTGCTCAGTGGGAAGCCTGCTTCTCCTCCCTCTGCCCACTCATGCTCGCTCTCTCTCAAATAAATACATGAATAAAATCATTTTTAAAAATGAAATAAAATAAAATACCAGAATCCATTTATCCATTTCTGAGTAAGTTAGGTGCATCACAGAGGAAAGAAAGGGATACTTCTGGAAAAGGCTGTGAATTTCAAATTTGATATACAGCTTTGAATGCTGGGGCTATCTACTTTACAATCTGTTCATGTTCCTCATCATACTGAAAAACTAAATATTGCTAAATAGGAGGGAAGAGGAGCATAGATCCCATTTTAATTTAAAATAAGAGTAAGTGAATAATTGAGTCTAAAAGCAAGTTGCACTAAAGTGAAAAGAGAAGGATAAGATTAATTTCTTACATTGATTAATTCATACAGTTCATGAAGTAAGCACATGTCCTACTTCACAGGGGATACACCTGGCTGTCAGATTTGTAGATCAGACAGGTATTGGAATCCCGATTCTGAGACTGAGTTCAGAGGGGTTAAGTGACTACTGGCGGAGCCAATATTAGATGCAAATCTATGACTAAAAGCAGTTTAAAGAGCACCTACCATGTGCAGGGTGATGGAGATTCAGAGATTAATAGATATGGTTCCTTACCCTTGAGGAACAATTCAGACTTACCTGTTTTCTCAGAAACTGATCACTGGAGACATTTGACCTTCCCTGTGACAGATGTCCCTCTGTCACAGGGACAGAGGCCACCCCTTCACCCACAGGAGCCCAGTCATGACCTACACCTTTCACCATCAGGCCCTTTTCTACTCTAGCTTTGCTCCTTATTTTGGAAATAAATGCCATTTTATTGTATTTTACTTTCTAGTTCTAGAATTTCCATTGCTTGGTTTCTTTGCTGATATTTTTTTTTCATCCCTTTCAGTAAGATAGTTCCCTTTACTTCATTGCAGCACATCCTTCAGAGTCTTTATCTGCTAAATCAGCATCTGGGTCTTCTTAGGATTGGTTTCCACTGATTATCTTTTATTCTCGACACTGCGTCACATTATTCTGTTTCTTTTTGTATCAAATTATTTGGGATTGCACCCTGGACATTGCCATACTGTAAAGAATCAGGATTTTGTTTTATTTCTCCAAAGGATTTTGGTGTTGTTTCTTTAGCAGGCAATTGATTTGATTGGACTCAAAGTGGAAAGTCTCCATCCTGAGTGAAAATATCACTTTGGGTCTTTTGTCTTTAGCAGAGCTGCTTCGCATCGTTCCTTATATTTGCATGGTTCCAGAGTCAGCCAAAGCCTGGGGCAAATTCACATTGGAATTTGGGGCTGGCTCCCTTCTCTGACTTTTTTTCCTTTCTGAGAGTCTCTCCTCACTTTCCAGTGACTACAGTTGCCCTGGACTCTGTCCTCTGGTTCTTCAAGCCAGAAACTGTGGGTTTTCTATCTGGGTTTTAGCCATTCTTTGGAGCCCTGACTTTGGCCTTCTTTTGAGCTAACCATGAAAGTCAAGAAAACAAGAAAGTCACCAGGCACCATCCTTTCTTTCAAGATTCATTTCTCCTCTCCTCTGCACCACATTAGGAACTTAAATGACTTCAGGTCATTGATTTGGAGGACGAAGGAGGTCAAGGGTTTTTCGTTTTCATCTAAGGGATGGTTGGGTCCGGTGACCCTACAGAGCCATTCCAGAACTAGAACTATCTCTTATTGCATTATGCCTCTCTGTGTAAACTTTTGTTTGCACAAAGGGTCCACCACTGAAAAATAAGACCAAAAATCCACTTTCTAGCCAGATTTTAAATCCTCTAACATCACTTCTAAGTGACCTGCACATCCAGTGTTTGTTGTGGACACTCCCACTGGTAGAGGCTTTGCCCTTCTTCCCCTGGGCTTTCACTCTCTGGTCCTCAGCTTCCCAGGGCCCACCAAAGCTCTTTGTCCAACTCTTCTCACTGTTGGAACTTGAGCAAAAGCTCCTCAAAAGGAAAAGCCAGTTGGATTACAGCAGCGAGGTGTTGCCTTTCTCTGATGAACATTTTAAGTGGATATTTTTGGTGGAAGAGGGTGATAAAAAGAGGAAGCTTGCAACTGAGCCTTTATTTTGACTTCTGGTTGACACTCAAGAAAGCCTGATTGGCCTGGCATCTGCCTTGATGCCTGTGGCCTTCTGGAACTGAGCTGAGGAAGGCCATCGGCCTAGAACACTGGCTCCTCCACAAGCCTGCTCAGGAAGGAGACAGGAAGATGACTGAGGAAATGTGCACCTTGTGGTTATGTTAAAAGATAAGCCAAGAGACTGTTGTTTGGGTCCAAATGTGGTGAGAGATTTGGAACATCCTATGGTGTCAACAAACTAAAGATAGTAGAGGAAGACTACTGTCACATGGACGATGGCCATGGAAATGGGAGCCCTCCGTGCTACTCGGAATTTGCCTCTAGCTCAGCTCTGTAACTTAAGAAGTCACCTCACCTTTCTATGTAGATGTTTCCATTGAGAACAACGGGCTTCCAGGGATGTCTGCAAACTAAGTGGAGGAAATAAAAGCCTGTGGAGGAAAGTGAAGTCATAGAGCCTGGGAGGGATTTGTTTATAGAGACATTGGCTAGTATGGAAAAGAAGTCACTGCTTTTTCCCTTTATGTCAGGCACTTAGCCTTTTCTGATGTCTTCAGGGTGCATCTCTGAAAGTGTATCATCCCCCTCTGTCCTTCTAAGGAGCAGAGTTTTAAGTGTTTGCTTGTGCCAACAAAAAATGCTATGCAGTATTTTGAGTGATCTAATTTCCTGATAAAGTCTCTAATCCATTTGTGCATTACTTGCTCTTTACCACCCGCTCTCCTAGTAAGAACACAAAAAAATAAAAGTAAAATGTATTCACTTTGTCTTTTTGACTTTTTAATTTGCTTTTTTTATTTTTAAGAGTCAAAAGCAACCAATGCTACTGTGGATCCCCGGTCGTTTTTTCTCAAGAATACCAATGATGTATTTGAACCATTCCCCATGGAGGACGATGAGGAGAAAAACAGGAGCAGGTTCTCTGAAGACAGACTAAGCCCCATCAATATCAGCCGTCCTCTTCAAAAACTGGGCCCTGTGTTTATCTCGGAAGATGCCTCGGGGTATCTGACCAGTGCCTGGCTGACACTTTTTATCCCCTCTGTCTACACTGGTGTGTTTGTCGTAAGCCTTCCTCTGAATATCATGGCCATCGCTGTGTTTATCTTGAAGATGAAGGTCAAGAAGCCCGCAGTGGTGTACATGCTGCATTTGGCCACGGCGGATGTGCTCTTTGTGTCAGTGCTCCCGTTCAAGATCAGCTATTACTTTTCCGGCAGCGACTGGAGATTTGGTTCCGAAATGTGTCGCTTTGTCACCGCAGCCTTTTACTGTAACATGTACGCCTCAATCATGCTCATGACAGTCATAAGCATTGACCGGTTTTTGGCCGTCGTGTACCCCATCCAGTCCCTCTCCTGGCGTACCCTGGGGAGGGCTTCCTTCACTTGTCTGGCCATCTGGGCTCTGGCCATTGCGGGGGTGGTGCCTCTCCTGCTCAAGGAGCAGACCTCCCAGGTGCCAGGCCTCAACGTCACCACCTGCCATGACGTGCTCAGTGTAACCCTCCTCAAAGGCTACTATGTCTATTACTTCTTAGCCTTCTCTGCTGTCTTCTTCTTTGTGCCCCTAATCATTTCCACTGTCTGTTATGTGTCTATCATTCGATGCCTTAGCTCCTCCGCGGTCGCCAACCGGAGCAAGAAGTCTCGGGCTTTGTTCCTGTCGCTTGCTGTTTTTTGCGTCTTCCTTCTCTGCTTTGGACCCACAAACGTCCTTCTGATTCTGCATTACTCCTTCCTTTCTCAGGAGTCCACGACAGAGGCTGCCTATTTTGCCTATCTCCTCTGTGTCTGTGTCAGCAGCATCAGCTGTTGCATTGATCCCTTGATTTACTATTATGCCTCTTCCGAGTGCCAGAGGTACCTCTGCAGCATCTTATGCTGCAAGGAGAGTTCTGATCCCAGCAGCTACAACAGCAGCGGTCAGCTGATGGCCAGTAAGATGGATACCTGCTCGAGTCACCTGAATAACAGCATATACAAAAAGCTCTTAACTTAGGGAAAGGGACTGCTGGTGAGTTAAAAAGAAGAGGTTAAAAAAGCAAATAGCCTGAGGGTTCTATTAGTCCCCACCAAAAAGGTATTTACAATCAAAAACGACAAATCGGTGATTCACATGCCTCTTATGAGAGCTGTTGATCCTATCTATTTGTTAGTTATAGGAAAAGATAACAAGAATCCCAAGAGTGTATTGCCAGTGCTACAATAACTGACTGTCGTATTCTGATAGACTTTCTGTGTATATGTGTGGGTATATAGAGGTGTGTATACACACACTTTATCATTTGCAGTGCAGTATAGACTAGGCTCTTTGGAACCCTCTGTTTTTTCCACCAGAGATTAAGGAAAGAAACATTTAGGTTGGTGGAATTTAACCCTGAACATCTGAAGATGTTCGTCAATAGGGAGAGTTTCTGTGGTTTGGACTTATACAGCTTTTGCAAATAAGTGTTTTTTGAAATTGTTCAAAAACAATGTTTAAGTTATTAAGGGATAAGACTTAGTACCATCTGTGTGTAGAAAAAGTTCTACTCTTTCTCATTGTAAACATATTAAGGTTTGCATTTTTTAAATTATGAAAACTGATGATAGGGGTAGCCTTTTTGATATTTTACACTCTGTGTCTGTAAACTGAGAATGAGCGTAGGTCCCATGAGTGACCTTAGGTTGGCTTTCAAAGTAACCTGTCCTGGGATGGAGGACTCCGAGCAATAGATAAAAGCAGGGCTGTTTCAGACACAGCCGGCCACAACGCCTCCAGCTGAGCCTCCCAGAGGTCAGCACTGGGACCCCCACAGTTGCTCTCTCCTCCTGAGGTTCCCTCAAGGGGCGGCTGTGAACTCTCTTGTTTATTAGAGATTGGTAAAGTAGGTCATGGTATCCCGGGAGATAATGGATATAAAAGACTTGTCTGCCCATTTTAAGAACAGAGAAAGAAGGCCCACTCACTTCTAGCAGTTATACCCCAGGGAGCATTCTGGATGGAAACACTCATGGAGCAAACATGAACACACATTTTGTGCTCTGGGCACAAGGATGGGTGCTGGGCATACGGGGTCGAGAAAGACCAAGACCTGCCCTCAAGAAAAACCAAGTAGCCCGATGCAGAGTGTGGTATGTGACATAATAAATAAATATGTCCTTCTGTAAGAAGTTTTTTTAGCCAGATGTCACCATGCAAGTTGCATACAAGCGAGGATTGTCAGTTAAAGAACATTGAACATTTGGGTTACTGCTTCCTGTGGTTATAACTTGAGATGAAAACATAATACAATACAGGAAGCATGTTTTAAAAACAGTTCCTCCAGTCAGTATTGATTGGACATCATTCATTTACAAACGCGTCCAATAAATTAAGTCTAATTTTTATAAAAAGAAGCCATTATGCCAGTTTGATGAGAAATAACAGAAGACAATGAAGTGGACTTTGAAATCTAGGAAAATGATTCTATATTTTCCATTCACTTTTTTTAAGAGATGATTTTAAAAGCATTTTTCAAAATAAATAAATAAATAATAAAAGTGTTTTTTTAACCCCCTGATTAGTATCAAGTACAGAAAATCCTCATGGATGTTACAAAATATTTGAAAGCTAAGTTGAAATGTATATTTTTTTCTTATGAAGCAATGTTGGCCTTTTACATAAACGAGAAAGTGAAAAGTTCCAAGGCAAAAGCTCTGCCTATTTAAAAGAGCAAACTATTTCCAAATGGCATAGAATACTTTACATCAAATAATGTAAGTATAAGCTAGCTTTGATTTTATTTTTTAGCATTATTAATTTAGTTACTGTATTTTATCCAATTCAGTGAAGATTTACTAGTTTACTCAATCTGAAATATTAAAATACCTCTGACTTAATATGAGTATCATTACTATATTACTGGTCTGTCCTTATGATTGTTTTTATGTTCTCTCTTTTTAAGAAATGTATGTAACCTCTATTAATAAAGATGAAAGTTTGCTTGGTATCTGTTTGGAATAAATTTGGAATAAATAAATGGACTTTATCTTCAGAGCCACTGGAGGAAGGCCAAGTCTTAGAGTTTAGCTCTAATGAAGAAGCAATGTGCAGAGATGTTGACAGGGTTGAGGGAACCACCAGGGGATGGGGAATAATTAGGCTAACACCCATAATAATTAGGGGAGGCCATTACCACCCCAGGCCCAAAGGTGTGAAGGGAATACTTCGACCTCCTCTCCTTGAACCCTCTGACCTCCTCCTGGTGCCTCCTAGTTTTGCTCCCAAAATCAGAGCGCAAGGGAACCTGGGTGGCTTAGTCCATAAAGGTCTGCATCTTGGGGCATGTAGAATGGAACTGGAAGAACAAGGGAATTAGGTGACGAGATTTCTGCGTTGTTGTTGTTTTTTTTCCCAATCCTTTCTAAGAAAAAGTTGTATCATTGAGAATGTGTTCAGATATCTGGGTTGTAGGCATCATGAACAGTCTGTAATTCTTTGCTACAAAAGAGGAGAGAAACAAATTACATATCAGAGCCAGGAGGCTATCATGAAGCCCCAAGGAAGACTGTCTTGAGGGACAGCCCTTTATTGTCCAGTGCTCCCTGGGGCAGGGGGCAGGGGGCAGGGGAGGGAATTAAAAGTAAAATGATAAGTACCTCTGAGAGTTGAAAGTAAGAAACATTCTAATAACACATATCCAGATTCATAGTCAACAGAAAAACTGTTTTCAGTTGAAGAATTCTGTGAACACAGAGAATTTTTAAGTTAATACACAAGCTTAAGTTTCTGAGGCCTGGACACTGAGCAAGTGTTTCAGGATTGACTATATTGAAGGAGGCCTGGCTTGTGGCCACCAGAAATAGGATCTCTGCCCTAACAAGAGAGTGACCTTTCAACTCTTCTATTGTTATTTTTGAAAATATGTTAATTTTGAAAATATTTCAAAAATATTTTTGAAAATAAGTTAAAAACAAAAAACAACACACTTGAGGGGTGCTTGGGTGGCTCAGTGGGTTAAGTGTCTGCTTTTGGCTCCTTATGATCTTAGGGTCCTGGGATTGAGCCCCACATCAGTCTTCCTGCTCAGCGGAGAGTCTGCTACTCCCTCTGTCCCTCCCCCTACTCATGCTCACTCCTTCTCAAATAAATAAAGGGGCACCTGGGTGACTCAGTGGGTTAAGGCCTCTGCCTTCGGCTCAGGTCATAATCTCAGGGTCCTGGGATCCAGCCCCACATCAGGCTCTCTGATCAGCAGGGAGCCTGCTTTCCCCTCTCCTGCCTGCCTCTTTGCCTGCTTGTGATCTCTCTCCTATCAAACAAATAAATAAAATCTTTAAAACACACACACACTTGAATTTCCTTAACATAAAAATGCTTGTTTTCCAACCAAGTCAAAAATGGGATTTTTAAGGCTATAAAATATTTAGCTATTAAATATAAATGTGGAAAATTTTAGGTTATACTTGCAAACATAAGAAATTAAGTGTTGGCATATCTTTCAGGAAGTTTTGAGCTCTGAGATCAAGTGGAAAAAGTTCAGTGGTGTTTATGACTAAGTTTTTTAAGTGTGTGAGGCCTGGAACTTCCACTAGAAACTTATCTTTACCCAGGTGTCATAGTAAAAATTAAGGGGGAAAACAGTCACCAACAGTAATTTCCTGGTGGAATTGGCATCATTGTGTGGCTATTCCTTTCAAAACTAGTAGACCTCACGTGTGTGTGGAGAGTGAGCACAGGATAAACCCAATTGTGTTTTATGAAGGAAGTGTGGTTAAGCAAGCTGCAGTCCGAACAGAGAAGAAATGCTCTAAGGCAGTGATTCTGAGTCCTTGAGACCTTTGTCGGAGATGTATGAGGTCAAAACCATCCTAAAACACTAATGTGTTGGGCGCCTGGGTTAGCTCCGTGGGTTATGCCTCTGACTTCAGCTCAGGTCATGATCTCAGGGTCCTGGGATCGAGCCCCACATCGGGCTCTCTGCTCAGCAGGAAGCCTGCTTCCCCCTCTCTCTCTGCCTGCCTCTCTGCCTACTTGTGATCTCTCTCTCTGTCAAATAGATAAAATCTTAAAAAAACCCCAAAACCACTAACGTGTTATTTGCCTTTTCTTGGTCTGATTCTCACAACCATACAGTTGAGTTTTCCTGTGGTTGCATGACATGTGATATCTCAACAGACTGAAAGCAGGAGACAGGAAAATCTGACTGTCTTCTATCAAAGCTGACCGCTAAAGACATTTGCAAAAATAGAAAACAATGCGACTCTCCTCAGGAAATCATTATTTTGGGAACATTTTTTTATGAGAGAATATGATACTTACGTTAAGATGTCATGAATTTATTGTTATTTCTAAGTGGAAGAAATATTTTCAAAAAGTTCTCCATTTTGGGGCGCCTGTGTGGCTCAGTGGGTTAAAGCCTCTGCCTTCAGCTCCGGTCATGATCTCAGGGTCCTGGGATCGAGCCCCGCATCGGGCTCTCTGCTCAGCAGGGAACCTGCTTCTTCCTCTCTCTCTGCCTACTTGTGATCTCTCTATGTCAAATAAATAAATAAAATCTTTAAAAAATTAAAAAAAAAAAAGGTTATCCGTTTTGCTGTCTAACATGGTAAGTGGTGGGTATAATCTGTGGTTTGCTCTTGATCTCCAGAGTAAGAAAAAGGCCCAGATAACGACACATTCGTCAATTTTCATAGTGTGAATACCCTTCTCGGCTGCCAAGTCCAAGCTTTCAATGGTTCGACACTGGGCTTGAAAAAATTCCTGAATGTTGAATTCTGATACAAGCTGACTCCCAACACGCCACTGGATTTAACCTACGTAAATGAAAACTCTTTAGGGTCCTCAGTAATTTTTAAGTATATTAAAGTCTCCTCAGCTGAAAAAGTTTGAGAACCCTATTAGAAATAGGTCATGATTCGAAAGCAGTTGCAAGGGTGAACACGTGGCTCCCATCTGCCAGCCACCACTGAGCGGGCAGGCTCACAGCCGAAAGGATCCATACCTTACCGCAACAGCAGATTCGAGCAGGGCTAGAGCAGCTTAGAAGTTCGCAAGCTTTGTGGGAGGCCTGCTTTTCAGCCAGCGGCTGGGAACCACCCATGGCAGCCTCACTAACCACTAACGTGAACATCAGGCTCTGCACTTCTCGTTCTAGGGACTGCCGGCTGCATACTGGTCTTCTGGAAACAGAGAAAACCAGAGGTCAGATTTCAGCAGCATCTTGGAATTGAGATAACACAGTGTTTTGAACCAGCCGGCTGTAGGCTCATCACTTCAGGAAGTGACTCGCAGGCACTGCAGAGATTAGCTCTGAAAGCTTCATCTAGAGGCTGAAGACATCAGACAGTGGCAGGAGCAGCCTGCCTGTTTTGCCCACTTTCATAACCACAGTATTGGGCCTTTTTAGCCTGCTGCTGTGTGACCCGTGCAGAGAAGTGAGAACATGGCGGAGGGTGGGATACCAATACTGTGATACATGTAAGAATAAGACCCTTGGAGGGGCCCATGGGAGGACAGTCGGTTAAGCGTGCAACTCTTGATTTCGGCTCAGCTCATGATTTCAGGGTGACTTGGGGCTCTGCGCTCGGGGAGTCTGCTGGAGATTCTCTCTGTCCTCCCTCTCTTCCTCCCTGCACTCGTGAGCTCTCTCTCTCATATATAAATAAATCTTAAAAAAAGAAAAAAAGAACTAAGATCCTGGGTTGCCTGGCTGGCTTAATAAATAAAGACTCTTGATCTCAGGGTCTTGAGTTCAAATCCCATATGGGGCCTAGAGCTTACTTAGGGGGAAAAAAAAGACCTCAGTTGTTCTGCATGTTTTTGTTGTTTTGTTTCTTACCTCAAGATATATAGTTGCTCTTGAAACGGGTCTGCATGGTGTTAAATGTATCCTTGTTTTCCAGGAGCTAACCAGGTTTTGGATTTAATCATCATATAGAATACTTAGTTAAGAAGCGTGGGATTTAAAGATCTCATCGTAGGTTTTAGCTACTCTGCCTTGTTAGAAGGAAGTTTGGGAAACTTTAGATCAGTTCTCACCTCTGGCTGCACATCGAGTGCTTGTAAATCTGCTAAACAATTCCAGTGCCAGTCCCCACTCTCAACCACTAGGAGTCAGAATCTTTGGGGTGGGACCTGGACATCCATGTTGTTTTCAAGGTCCTCAGGAGATTCTAATGTGTGAGCCAGAGTTCACACCACTGCTTTATGAGAGTGATTCTTGGGGCTCCTGGCCGGCTTGGTCGGTATAGCATGTGACTCTTGATCTCCGCGTCGTGAGTTCAAACCTCACATTGGGCATAAAACTTATGTTAAAAAAAAAAAGTGCTTCTCAAATGTAACATGCGTTCAAATTATCTGGGGATTTTAATGGCAGTAGGGCGTGGGGTGGGGTCTGCATGTCTAACCAATTCCCAGGCAATGTTGACATGGCTGTTGACTTGGCGGTTCCACGGGTCACACTTTGAGGACCCAGGGCCCTAAGAGATGGCCCTGAGGCAAAATTTGGCCATGCTTAAGGTCCAGGCCCTCAAAAAATTCAATTCTCACATCCTTAAACTCATTTTCGGAGGCATTATTATTTTTTTTTATTAATTTTTATTAACATATAATGTATTATTTGCCCCAGGGTACATGTCTGTGAATCTTCGGGCTTACACATTTCACAGCACTTAATAGCACATACCCTCCCCATTGTCCACAACCCAGCCACCCTATCCCTACCCCACCACCCCCCCCGGCCACCCTTAGTTCATTTCTTGAGTCTAGGAGTCTCT
>CM053607.1:83012327-83023458 GCA_028646535.1 Procyon lotor
AAAAATATTTGTTTCTGAGGGCGCCTGGGTGGTTCAGTCCTTTAAGCATCTGTCTTTGGTTCAGGTCATGATGTCAGGGTCCTGGGATTGAGCCCCACGTGGGGCTCCCTGCACAGCGGGGTTCCTGCTTCTCCTTGCTGCTCTGCCTACTTGTTCTCTTTCTGTCAAATAAATAAATAAAATTGTTTAAAAAAAAATCTTTAAAAAACATGTTTCTGAAAAGTAGGAGGAAAAAACAGAAGAGGGAAAACAATTGATTTTTTTTTTTTTGAAAAGACCCTTTTAACTATTTGAGTCTTTTTTTTTTTTCTTTTAGTCATGTCTATGTAAACTTTGATGTAATGGTATGTAATGGTTGAATTATGGAAACTACTGGAAATCTGACTTGCTTATCTATCTTTGAAATTACTATCATCATTGCCTTTAAGTATTTAGTTCAATGAATTATAGTTTTTTGCTTATTTGGTTTTACAGAAGAGTTTTGAAAATCACCCAGAAAAAGTGATGTGTGGCTCAAGTTGACTTTTTTTTTTTTTTTTCAATTTATTAGAGAGGAGAGAGAGATCACAAGTAGGCAGAGAGGCAGGCAGAGAGATAGGGGGAAGCAGGCTCCCTGCTGAGCAGAGAGCTGATGCGGGGCTCAATCCCAGGACCCTGAGATCATGACCTGAGCTGAAGGCAGAGGCTTTAACCCGATGAGCCACCCAGGCGCCCCTCAAGTTGACTTTTTAATGGAATAATATTAAAATTTGCTTGGAAGTCCTTATAACTTCCCAAAAGGAAACTGGTGACATTATGGTTTCCTGAATGTACCCTGAAATCACAGGTGCACATGTGACACAGTGGGAGTCACCCAGACGCTTGGGCACCCACTTTTGGCTAGGGAAAGTCACCAGAGCTGGCAAGTAGCAGAATGGACTTGTGGGGCCCCCTACTGTCAGGCTGGCAAACTGCATCTTCCTGGACCCCACTCCAGGGTGAATTTCATTTTGTTTTTTGGGGGTTTTTTAAAATAGCAGTAGTAGAGGAACCTGGTGGCTCAGTTGGTTCGGCATCTGCCTTCAACTCAGATCATGATCCCAGGGTCCTGGGTTTGAGCCCCCTGTCAGGCTTTCTACTCAATCCCTGCTCTTGCTCTCTCTTGCTCTTTCTCTCTCTCTCTTAAATAAATAAAATCTTTAAATAAAAAAATAGTAATAATACTCCTGAGCCAAAGAGGAGACAACATGAAGATAGTGTGGGAGAACTGGGACTCCACGTGCATTTATTTACGTGCTTTAATAAATCTTTCCAAAATCACTCACATAACAATGTGAGATTTGAACGTGGACTGCATATAGGGTATTACTGCTAATATTCTAATAATGATACTGTGGTTGTACAGCGTGTCCTGGTTTTCGGAGATTCACGCTGAAGCATTTAGGGGCGGAATGTAACATCTGCAACTGACTCTCAGAGGGTTTCTCCTTTCTCACTCAGAGTTGAAGCCAAAGCTGTATGAAGTCCTTTTCCCAGGGAAGTCCGTTCTCATCTTGTATAACTAATTTGTCATTGAGAAGCAGCTGCCAAACCCAGGACCACATTTCCCAGAATCTGCAGCTAAATGGCACAGGGTGACTTCTTGCTGATGTCCATGACAAAGCCTTTCCCTTGGGGCACCTTGCTGGCTCAGTCCGTAGAGCACGTGACTTTTGATTTTGCCCTCTGTCAGGTTGTCAGTTCAAGCCCTATGTTGGGTGTAGAGTTTACTTTAAAAAAAAAAAAAAAACCAGGGGCGCCTGGGTGGCTCAGTGGGTTAAAGCCTCTGCCTTCGGCTCAGGTCATGATCTCAGGGTCCTGGGATTGAGCCCCGCATCGGGCTCTCTGCTCAGCGGGAAGCCTGCTTACTCCTCTCTCTCTGTCTGCCTTTCTGCCTACTTGTGATCTCTCTCTCTGTCAAATAAATAAATAAAATCTTTAAAAAAAAAAAAACTGTTTTTGCCTGAGTGGCTGGGTGCCTAGGTGGCTCAGTGGGTTAAGCCTCTGCCTTCAGCTCAGGTCATAATCTTGGGGTCCTGGGATCAAGCCCGCCTTGGGCTCCCTGCTGGGCCAGGAGCCTGCTTCTCCGCTTCCCTCAGGCCCCCCTGCTCCTGGGTGGCTCTGTTGGTTAAGCATCTGCCTTTGGCTTGGTTCATGATCTCAGGGTCCCAGGCTCCCTGCCCAGTGGGGAGTCTACTTCTGCCTCTGCCCTTTCCCCTTACTCATTTCTCTTAAATAAATTTTTTTTTTTTAAAGATTTTATTTATTTATTTGACACAGAGAGAGAGATCACAAGTAGGCAGAGAGGCAGGCAAAGAGAGAGGGGGAAGCAGGCTCTCCACGGAGCAGAGATCCTGATGCGGGGCTCGATCCCAGGACCCTGAGATCATGACCTGAGCTGAAAGCAGAGGCTTTAACCCACTGAGCCACCCAGGTGCCCCTCTCTTAAATAAATTTTTAAAAAATCTTTTTTAAAAAAGTATTAATTCTTTAGTTGTTTGTCAGTTGAAAACTCCTGGTTCCCAAGGGATAGAAGCACATGGATCCCCCCTGCACTGTCCAAGCCTTATTAGTATCATCAGTTGTATATTGGTGGGTAAAACAGGAAACAAAACTAAAATGACAGAGGTAAAGAAGAGGGTAGTAACGTTTTAGCCAGACAGAAACTACCCCCAATGCAAGAAATCTAAAAATTAAAGCAGCAAGCATCATAGAGCCAAACACTATGGAAAAGTAGCGTGCTACCACCATGCAGCCCCTAGTAAAGCAAAACCAAAATCAAAAATGCTGAAAAAGCCGAAGATGTGATTCTAAATCATCCCCCTGACTCTAGGTGTGATCTCAAGCACTTCCGCCGCCATCTGGGACTCAGTTTGCTAGCCTGTAAAATGAGGCATTGGACTGGATGCACCCCTGGGCCCTTTCCGCTTATGCCTTCCTCCCTTATATGGAGGATGTTCCTGAACCCTGAAGGAAGGCGAGAACACCCAAGAGCACTTGGTAAGACTTCTGACTGGACTGGCTAACAAGCCTCTCTCTTGGTCTCTTGGCCAAATAACAAGGAATCCATCGTACAGCCTCTAAATGGGTCAATTTGGATGCACAGCGGGCGCTTTGAAAAGCTAGTGATTTAGGCCAAACTGGCAGGACGGGCTTGGAGTTGCCTTGGAGATGCAAATAGGGATGGCAGGCGCAAGAACTGTAAATCGTTCTCTGCTGGGACTCTCCTGCTTTGTCCCTCCCTCCCATCACGCTTTCCAGCCCTGGGAGCCATTTTCAGGGTGAGCAGAGGAATCTGTGGAATGTTCATTGGTTTCTATTATTCGCCACACGCAGTCTTTGTTTTTTTTGTTTTTTGTTTTTTTTTAACTTGAGTACTGAACATTCCCTCTTAAACCCAGGACACAGTAATAAAAGCTGTGCTTCACACTATTTGCAATAGCCGAAAACTGGAATCTCAGGTGTCCATTAAAAATATGACGGAGCGCCTGAGTGGGTTAAAGCCTCTCCCTTCGGCTCAGGTCATGATCTCAGGGTCCTGGGATCGAGCCCCACTTCGGGCTCTCTGCTCAGAGGGGAACCTGCTTCCCCCTCTCTATCTGCCTGCCTCTCTGCCTACTTGTGATCTCTCCCTGTCAAATAAATAAATAAAATCTGAAAAAGAAAATAGGACGGATAACATGACTGGCAGGATAGCCACATAATGAAGGAGTATAGGGCAGTGACAGGGGCAAAGGACAACCGTCAGCAGCCACAGGGGGAGTCTTCCTGACTAAACGAGCAGAAGAAGCCAGAGAACATGATTCCCCTTACATCAAATTCAAAAGTACAAAGAAGAGACAAAAGGAATCTATCCTTCTAGAAGTGAGAACAGCTGTTGTCCCGATGGGAACTGACAACTGGAAGGAAGCATGAGGGGACCTTCTAGTGTCCTAGTAACATTCTACTTCATGATCCGGGCTCTGGTTACAGGGATATTATTCACTTTGTAAAACTTCATCAAGTTGTGTGCTTATGTCCGCTTTTTGTAAGGATGTAACGCTTCAACAATTTTACATAATTTTTAAAAATTTTTTTACATACATTTTAAAAATTAATATGCATATATGTATTTTAAAACCAGGATTCTGCGGGAGGAAAAAAAAAAGAGATCATTATATCACATAGAACATAAAAGATTTCCAAAGTTCAGAGACACACACCCACACAAGCACAAACACACACACACACACGGTGGGGGCAGGAAAAGGGAGAAATCTTGATACTGTATAGAAAAAAAGGCTCTCATTTGTGGAGTATGAGTAGGATGTGGGGGACAAACAAGCCCCTCAACCCTCAGGAGGTGGGAAGGAAGCAGTAGGCTTGAAGAGGAAAAGGAATTAGTCAGCAGCGAAGTATGACTCACTCAAGAATAGGAACAATCCCGGACTGTCCTTTGTCAGTTGGACTCCGAACAGTACTTGGTGAAATTATTCTGAGGTGCAGGCGAGGGAGGGGGTGTGCCCTGGGCACTGTGTACTCAGAGTGGTTTCTGCCAGTGGTTTCTGAGTGGTTTTACCACTCAGAGTGGTAAATCAACACTTCTATCCTGCATCAACTCCCCGCTTCCCTTTTGAAGATAGTTCATATACCATCAGGTATATGATGTGATGGGTTGTGGGGTCTGGGAGCAAAGAGTCAAGAAAGAATTCTTGAGACGTTTTAGATGCAAAAAAGGTGGTTTCATGAAAGCACAGGAACAAGACCCGTGGATAGAAAGCTGCAGTGGGATGGTGAGGACCGATTAATTATGTACTTTTCAGTTGGGGAGGGTAGAGACAAAGGAAGTTTCCAAAGGGATTTTCTTTTTTCTTTTTAAGATTGTATTTATTTGACAGAGAGAGACCCAGTGAGAGAAGGAACACAGGCAGGGGGAGTGGGAGAGGGGGAAGCAGGCTTCCTGCTGAGCAGGGAGCCCGCCTGTGGGGCTGGATTCCAGGACCCTGGGATCATGACCTGAGCCAAAGGCAGAAGCTTAAGGACTAAGGCACCCAGGTGTCCCTCCAAAAGGATTTTCATATGTCGAAGGACACTTACAGGATCCTGGAGTCCTGGCTATTATCAAACTAAGATGTTTTTTTCCTCTAGCACGGCATTAACATTAAGACAGTTGAGAGTTGCTGGAGGAATGTCCTCCTTTGCCTGTCTCAAGTTTTTGTCAGGGGGTTATAAATTATAAGGAAGTTTAATTTTATCTAGATTTCCTTTTGCCTTTGTTCTCCACATCAGTATATACCACATACCATTCTCTGTGATCATTGGTGTGATTCTAACATCCTTCCAGATTGCCAGATCTGGTCAGAATCTCAACAGCAGTCCTTTGACTATAGCATAAATAAGCCTTTAGGGAACTTCTTAAAAATACAGACCTCTAGGGGCAGAGGAGTGCTCTATTTAGCTTTGTTGTCAATTACTGTCTGCTGAATAGACCAAAGAAGGACCTCTAGGTATCTGGCTGGAAGACTGCCATAGGGCGAATGAATTGCCATCAGACAGCCCTGGGTGATGGCAGGACCACCTGTGGGACATCAATGGCGAGCTTTACAGGAAGGGCTTCCTCCCAGGAATGCGGTAACAGTAACACAAACAACACTGTGAGCCTATAAATTAAACCTTGGGATAGCGTACCTGGCAGGTGACCTTGCTCAAGATCAAGCAGCCACTAATTGCCAGCCTCCTGCTAATGACTTAGGCAGAAAACCAAGCACCCTCCTCCCTGGAGCTGGCGAGGCTACCTCAGGAAACCAGCCCAAGCCTTCGGCTCCTGGCTGCCCGTCTGGCTATTTCCCACACAGCTTGGGGCACAGGGTGCCGCTCTGATCACTTTCTTTCCTTCCTTTCACGTTTTTATTACAGAAGGAGCAACACATTAATTTTATTCACGGCACAAAGGATACAGCAAGTGAACAAAATGTGAAAGCCCCTCATTGTTCTTCACGACTCCCCCAGCCCTTCCTTCCTCGAAGTAACTCCAGCCAGAAACTTCCCCTGCTCGCTTCCCTTCCGGTCCATATGGGCCACATGGACATGCACCTGTAGCTTCGATTTCTCGGAAGCCATTTAATCACAGTCTCTGCCTGGTTCTGGGATCTGCCCATTTCACCCAGTGGGGCATAGTTCTCGCTTGTGTGTATCCGCAGGATTATAAATGTGTGGGGTCCTCTAACGTAGTCCTCTGTATCCATATATATGCCGAAGCATCTATTTTTATTTTAAATAATGTTCTTTAATAATTTGTATTCTTTTTAGATGTAATTATTTATAGACAAACATTTTCCTTTATATTTGACGGATGTCTTAAGATTAGATAAATAGGCAAGTTCTTTTATGAAATTAATTTCAGGGTAGTAAAGAGAGCATTAAATATATATTTTAAAGGGTATATGGTCTGGGCTGAGAACTGTATCAGTTTCCTTCATTTCAGATTCTGTGCAGTGACTCCTGACATGAAACCAATTTTTTTTTTTAACCACACAGACATTTGGGTGTCTCCCCGTAGTCCCTCCGTGGCCAGCAGGGACACTTTCCTGCATTGCCGGCACCCCTGCAGTAGGACCTCCCCCTGGAGTTAAGGCTGCAGCCAGGCTTTATAAAAGCAAGCCTCGAAGCCGGTTCTAAGTCAGGGAGGACTCTTGGCTACAAGCAACAGAGACCTGCTTGGGCTAACTTCAGCAGAGAAGGAAGGTACTGGAGGGTTGTTCGGTAGCTCACAAAACAAACAGGAATGTTGGAGAAGAGAGCGGGAACCTGGGAGGGGACAAAGCACGGGGCGAACTCAGGTCCTGCCACAGTGCCAGGCCTGGTGGGCGGCTGACGGCTGCTGCTCCTGGCCCTTGACACCTCTGTCCTGGAAGTAAGCTTCGATTCTCCAGGCCTCTGTGTGTCACACCCTCACAGGTCAAAACCGTGGGCTGAGAACATCTTATTGGGCAAGCCTGTGTCATAGATGGGTGCTGCGCTGGCTGCCAAGGGGGAGGAGAGAGGACTCTCTGTGCCAGCTTTTGCCTGGGGGAACGGAGTGCTTCCCCCTTCCCATATTTCTTCAGGAAGCAGGAACTGGGAGGCGCCTGCGGGGGGTGGAGGGGTTGTCAGTCGGTTAAGCCTCTGCCTTCAGCTCAGGTCACGATCTCAGGGTCCTGGAATGAAGCCCACATGGAGCCTGCTTTTCCCTCTTCCTCTGCTGCTTCCCCTGCTTGTGCTCTCTCACTCTCTCTGTCAAATAGAATAAATAAAATCTTAAAAAAAGAAAAAGGAAGCAGGAACTGGCGCCGAGGGGGCCCCATACAACCAGGAGGAATTAACAAGCAAGAAAAGACTTCTTAACCATCTTCTGCTTCCTTTAGATTTGCTTTTTCTTCCCTTATCTTCCCCCACCAGTCTTTTCATGTAGATACAAAACATTCTGTGCATTGTGGGGAGCAGGGAATTGAAAACGCCGTCCTCTGTATAATAACCACTGAAAGATATCAGATCCTAATCCCTGAAACCTGTAAATGTGACCTTATAAGGAAAAGGAGTCTTTGCAGAGAGGAGTAAATGAAGGATCTTGTTGTGCAGAAATTTTCCTGGACTGTCCAGGTGAGCCCTGAATGCCTCACGAGTGTCCTTATGAAGAGAGGCAAAGGAAGAGTAGGTTCCCACAGAAGAGAAGGAGTAATGTGACCGCAGAGACAGAGACTATGGGGAGGAGGGCACATGTCAAAGTGTGCCGGCCCCCCCCAGAAGCTCAAAGAGGCCAGGAGTGGACTCCCCCACAGAGCCTAAGGGGGCACGGCTCTGCCAATACCTTAATTTCCAGCAGGTGCTACTGATTTCAGATTTCTGCCCCCAGAACTGTGAGAGGTTATATTTCTGTTTTAAGACTCCAAGTTGGTGGTGATTTGTTACAGGAAACTCATACAATCAAGATAATATGAAAGTATTCATATCTTTATTTTTTTAAGATTTATTTATTTTAGAGAGAGAGAGAGTGTGTGTGTGTGTGTGTGTGTGTGTGTGTGTGTGTGTGTTTGCACGCACGTGCGCGCATGGAGGGGGCAGGGAGGGGCGGAAGGAGAGGGAGAGAGAATCTCAAGTAGGCTCTATGGTGAGTGCAGAGCCCCATGTGGGCTCCCTCCCATGACCTGAGATCATGACCTGAGCTGAAATCAAGAGTTGAACATTTAACTAACTGAGCCACCCGGGTGCCCCAAAAGCACTCATATCCTTAAAACAAATATTCATATATTTAAAGCAAAATGGAAGGAGTGCCTGACTGGCCCAGTCAGGGGGGCATGCAACTCTTGATCTTGGGGTATGAGTGTGAGCCCCTTGGTAGGTATAGAGATTACTTTTTTTAAAAATTTTTAATGAAAAAAATGTTTTAAATTAAAATAATAAAGTAGGGGAGAAAAGAGGGAAGGAGAGAGAGAAAAGAAAGAAAAAGAAGCCAAGCCAAGTAGTTGGTGAGCTGATGAAAGCATTATTAGTCATCTGTCACACAAAGGAGTGAAAGGCAGACAAAGTAATCGTGAAAACCGTTCCTCTTTTGAGAATAAATCTAGGATTAGAATAGGGCAGGCTTCCTGAGGCAAGCAAAAGTAATAACTCTGTTAATCCATCTAAAGCAGATGTGTTCTCTCCTGACAAACACAGCAGGAGGTAGTGGGGGAAGTTCGAGTTTCTTGACTGCTGGGGTGATTTTTGAAAAGAGAGAGAGAGGGACGCCAGCAAAACAAACCAACAAACCGGATGAGTCAGGGGACAAATCTGTTTTCAGATAATTGCTTCCTATGTAGCGATGATGTGAGTCTTAGTCACCCTGATAGCACTTCCACAGAGAGCAAATGAGCCAGAACGGGGAGAACGGGGGGTGCTCCTCCCACCACAGTAACCCGTGGGAAAAGTTCCTAGTGAGGCCCACGTCCTCGACTCGGAGCTGCTCTTGTGTCAGAGGAGAACGCTGTGAGAAACTCGGGTGTTAGGGGGATGGAACAGTTCTCCACGCTGGCTTCCCATTGTGTCTTGTCACTGTGGGAAAGGGGACTTTCAGATAAACAGCATCCCAGCAGCTGGGGAGGAAGGCGGCTGGAAGGGTGATGTCACCCGCGCCACGTCACAGCCCGTGCATCTATTCTCCAGGGTAGGCAGCAGCCTCCAGCTCTGCGAGCCTTTCTTTTTAATCAGAAGGCCTGCACTGAGCTTCTCCTAGGGGCTCGGGGGCTGCTGGCTGGCGGGCCAAGGAAGGGTGGCAAGGGAAATAAGACTCAGACCCTGTTCCCAATCCAGATGTGTGGCTAAGATGTAAAAATTAAAAAATGATGAGACCACAGCACACAAGAAAATATTATACTGACATAGCAACAAGGCTCAGAGTTAGTGGCTAGGAATGCAGCTCTTTTCTTGACTTAGCATGTGGTTCCTAGGATTTGAGGAAGGTGGCTTTAGTCATGGGCTTTTTCTGCTGCGGGACTTGGCTGTTTAAGCAGTGAATAAATGACCCGTGTGCACAGCTTTGTGCTAAAAGCCCAGGACCCTTGATCCTCAAGGCATTGTGCAATGCAGTGGGGAACATTAAACAACCAAGAAGTGTCATAAGCAATACAATAGAAGTAAGCTGTGTGCTTTGTTGTGCCCGCCATAGTTCATAAATCCCTTCATGAAGCCAGTGGTTATTGAATGCCTGCTTGGTGCCGAGCATCTTCCAGACACTGGGATACAGCAGTGAATAAACCAACCCCAAAGCCCAGCCTCCTAGAGCTTGCCTCCTGTTGGAGGCTGTGGTAAAGTCAGACATATTTGAGATACTGCTAAACAGCAAGGGGGAGATCGGAGTCATGAGTCTGCAGACTCAGGGAAGAGATCTAGCCCAGAGTTCAGAGAAGGACAACATCGGTGGGCTGGAGATGCTTCAGGGAGCAGAGGAGGGTTGAGTGGGGCCTTGAAGGGTGGTCAGAATTTGGGAGGACTGAGAAGAACTGGAGAGGATTTGGGAGGGGGACAGGGAGACAGGAAACAAAGCTACTGAGCCATGACTGGGGAGGGAGAGGTAGGTCAGGCTGGAAAGTCAGGGCAGGTCTGGCTTCGGGGCACTGGCTTACGACAGGCGGGACAGTGAGCAGCCAAGCCACCGACATCTGGAGCCACCTTGACTTGTCCTCCTGCCTGCAGCCTCAGCTCCTGGGTTCATGGAGGCTCTCAGTCCCCAGCTGGGCTTGGCTGGGCTTCAGTTCTGGCTGAGTTGGGTTAGTTCTGCTCCTGCACATTTGATCATCTTCTTTAGACCAGCAGCTCCTGGGAGATCTTTTTTTTCTGCCATGGAAGATCACAAGAATGTGAAAGGGTGAGCAGAAAAATATGATGCCTCTTAAGGTCTTCACTTGAAACTAACATACTGTAACCACCACCCACATTCCATTGGCCAAAGGCAGTCATCTGGCCACACCCAACATCAATGCGGTAGAGAACCAGGTCTTGCCCAGAGCGTTTTAAGTTTATGTAACAGGTAGAATAAAGAACAATAATCAGGGCGCCTGGGTGGCTCAGTGGATTAAAGCCTCTGCCTTCCGCTCCGGTCATGATCTCAGGGTCCTGGGATGGAGCCCCTCATCGGGCTCTCTGCTCAGCGGGGAGCCTGCTTCCCCCTCTCTCTCTGCCTACTTGTGATCTCTCTGTGTCAAATAAATAAATAAATAAATCTTAAAAAAAAAAAAAAAAAGAACAATAATCCAATCTTACCGCAACCACTGTTATCATATCACTGTATTTCCCTTCCAGGCTTTTTATGGGTACTATACATAGTTAAATAATTTTATAAAAAGAATCTTGTACTTTCTTATGTTTTTGCATTCATTGCCTTTTCCCTTGTATTCTGCTTATCTACTTCTCATCTTCATTCCTACCTATCTTCTTCCTCTTTATCTGCCTTCTTCCTCCAGTGCTTCCCTTCCCTTTCCAACCCCCCACCGCTGCCATGTCGTATTCTCCCTCTGGGTCCCCGAATTAGTTAAAGAAACAAGTGATTTATTTTTTGTTTGTTTGTTTTTTTAAAGAGCTTATTTATTTGACAGAGAGAGACACAGCAAGAGAGGGAACA
>CM053607.1:83023558-83033607 GCA_028646535.1 Procyon lotor
CGCCCCAGAAGCTTAATGACTGAGCCACCCAGGAGCCCCAGGAGTGATTTATTTTTAATTTAGCAGGATAATATAAGAATCTGTTGACTGAATTCAATAATATGCTGCAAAAATAGAGATCTCCCAAATATCTGGGTATGTAACAGCGAGAAACCACTTTCTTCTGGTGCCACATTTGAAAATTAAGTGGGCAGTGGGCTTTAGATATAGGGGGTGGGGTGGGAAATAAACATGTCAACAGAGGAGATAGAACCTATAGTGCCCAGAGGTGGGGAACATACAGATGTGGGTGCCGTAGACCAATAATGTTAAGGACTGTAAGCATCAGTTTCCTTTTTTTTTTTTTTTAAGATTTTATTTATTTATTTACTTGGCAGAGAGGAGAGAGATCACAAGTAGGCAGGCAGAGAGAGAAGGGGAAGCAGGCTCCCTGCTGAGCAGAGAGCCCAATGTGGGGCTCAATCCCAGGACCCTGAGATCATGACCTAAGCCCAAGGCAGAGGCTTTAACTCACTGAGCCACCCAGGCGCCCCAGCATCAGTTTCTTCATCTGTGACATGAGGAAGTGGGATGGGATAAGGTCATTGATTTATTGTCATTGAGCACCTTGTTTTACACAATATGCCCATCCTGGGTGTGCTGCAGAGAATAAGTAGGAAATAGTCCTGGACCTGATTCACTCATTCATTTATCAGGAAGAGTGATACCTGCTCCAACTTTAGAGTGCTATGGACTACCTGTGGATCTTGTTAAAATCCACATCTTGGTTCGGTAGGTCTGGGGGTGAGGCCTGAGATTTTGCATGTCTAATGAACTCCCAGTCTGAGCAGCAAGAGCCAGAGAGCTCGGTCCCTTGTCCCCAGGTCCCCTCGCTGCTAAGGGTCAGTGCCAGGTTCTCAGCCTAGCTTCAGTCGGACCCCAAAGCCTGTGCCTTTAATACTTACCAAAGATCCTGCCCCCAGAGCTCCCACTACAAAATTTTGATTCCCATGCCAGGTTCATTGGAAGAATACGAAGAAAATAAGAGCTGTCCAGGCATTCTCTCAGAATGGGTGGAGGCTCCTGGCGTGGGGCAGGAACAAGCTTCCATAGTTATAAAACCTCCATGTGACCCTCCAAAGGGTCCCTTCTGAGGTCTGGCAGTGTTCAAGCAGGTTCACCGGTAGCCTACTCTAAGACCTGCCCCAGGACTGAAGTAAATGAGTAAAGACGTTGTCATAAAGATAATAGCCATACACCGAACCCTGAACCGTGTGCCAGGCACTTAATGTTCAACTTTTATGGTAACCCTACCTGGTGGGACTATTACCATCAGCTTCCCTGGGCAAATACGGAAATGGAGGCGAGACAGCTTACCTAAAGGAGCACAGCTGAATGAAGGCAGAGCCAGCATCCAGACAGGGCCGCAGCTCTGTAGGGGAACACCCTGGGCAACCCGGCTTTCAGTTGATCATTCTGGCTGAGGAGGAGGAAGAATGCCCACGTTGGGCCAGAGTATTCTCACGCACTCCCTCACACCATACCCTGCCATCAGCCAGGGTGACTTCTTTTTTTTTTTTTTTTAAAGATTTTATTTATTTATTTGACAGAGAGGAGAGAGATCACAAGTAGGCAGAGAGGCAGGCAGAGAGAGAGAGAGGGAAGCAGGCTCCTTGCTGAGCAGAGAGCCCAATGTGGGGCTTGATCCCAGGACCCTGAGATCATGACCTGAGCTGAAGGCAGAGGCTTTAACCCGCTGAGCCACCCAGGCGCTCCTGAGCCACCCAGGCACCCCAGGGTGACTTCTGTGTACATATAATCATGTGTACCCAGAATCGTAGGGGAAAGACCTGCCCCTCCTCCCTAACTAACCCCAGTTTGAGAAAAAGACATACCAAGTTGTAAAAAGCAAAGCAAAACAAAACAGCCTCAGGAGCCCATGAATTAACTCATATAATTGGAACAACTTAATTCCTCCATGTTTATTCTAGGCCTACTATTTGTTCATGACCCATGCCTTCAGGAACATGACCTGTCATTTAAGAGATAATTTACGTATATGGCAGAATTAGAAAATACAGCACAATATCTCACAAAGTGATTAATCATGTCAGAGGCTTGACCTGGAGATAAGAACAGCTATCATTTCTTGCTCATGATCTATGTGCTTTATTTAGATGGGGTGTCTCATGTGATCTTCCCTGTAGTCCTCAGAAGGAGGTTCTTAATAAGTCTGTATTAAAGATGAAGGGACAGGCGCTCAGATATGAAGTGACTGCCCAGCAAGGCCAGGCAGCTAGTAAGTAGGAAAACCTGGGTTTGAACCAGGAAACTGGGGTCGCCGAACCCTTACACACACCCAGATCATACTGCCTCTTGCTGAAACCACTTCTCTATGCTGGGCAGCCTCTGGCAGGGGGAAGATGTGCATTGCTTAGAACTATAAAGAAAGGCCTTGTGGGGCGCCTGGGTGGCTCAGTCGTTAAGCGTCTGCCTTCGGCCCAGGTCAGATCCCAGGGGCCTGGGATCGGGCCCCGCATCGGGCTCTCTGCTCTGCAGGAAGCCTGCTTCTCCCGCTACCATTCCCTCTGCTTGTGTTCCCTCTCTCGCTGTGTTTCTCTCTGTCAAATAAATAAAATCTTTAAAAAAAAAAAAAAAGGCCTTGTGAAGAAAATGATGTTTGATAGACCTTGAGCCAAAAAATCAACCACCAGCTCATCTTTATTAACCACTGAGTACAGTACTAGAACAATGTAAATAGTAAGATAGTAAATGCTTTTTTCTTAAATCTTTTTTATTTTTAAGTTTTATTTATTCAATAAGTAGTCTCTACACCCAACATGGGGCTCGAACTCCTGAGATGAAGAGTTGCACACTCCCCTGACTGAGCCAGCCAGGTGCCCTGACAATGAATATTTTTTGAGCTAAAATATTTTGCTTAACTAAGAGTTAGCTACTGAAGGGTAGGTGTGTGTGTGTGTAGAAATGAAGGGATAGGGAATGCTGTTTGAAGGGCTTGTAAATTTGCCAACAATGAGCTCAACGTGGTTGGGGAAACTGAAAAACCCAGAGTGTTGAAAAGGGAGAGTTCATTCAGTCATTCAGCAAAGAGTTCTTGAGCACCTACAATGTGCCAGGCACTGTGTTTGAGGTTAGGGATACAAACGTGAGTGAGACACAAGCCCAGCCTTCAGATGCTTCACAGTCTTGAGGCAGGGGGTGGTTAGTGGGGAGGAGACGGACAGGCGCAGATGGGGACACAGATGTGTGCTGTAGAGGCTTATGAGTGGCTTAAGAAGGTCTGGAGAATGAGCTGAGCTGAGGGTGCATAGAGGGAAAACCGATGGGGCATTCGGGAGAGAAGTTGACTGGGGATGGTCAGGCCCCCACAGGCAGTGAGATGAAGAGGGCAGGGGATGGGGTGAGCAACGAGAAGGAGGAGCTCCTTGGCAGATGAGAGCAGCTGGGTTATTTCAGTGACCCAGGGAAAGCCTGGCCAGACTCCCCAGTTGCACAAGCACTTTCAGGCCACGAACAGATAGATGTCTTCAGAAGTGATCCTTCTGTACGATTAACAAGGCAGCTGTTTTCTGTGTTTTCAGGCAATTTCCAAGAAACACTTATGCATATATCTTTCTTTTAACTCCTGTAACCTCGTCATAAAAAAGAGTAGGAAAAATGCTCATGCTCTTAACTTTTCTACACAAAGTTTTCTTCAGCATCAGACGTTATTCTTTGTGGGGCACCTGGGTGGCTCAGTGGGTTAAAGCCTTTGTCTTTGGCTCAGGTCATGATCTCAGGGTCCTGGGATTGAGCCCCACATCAGGGGCTCTCTGCTCAGCAGGGAGCCTGCTTCTTTCTCTCACTGCCTGCCTCTCTGCCTGCTTGTCATCTCTCTCTCTCTCTCTCTCTCTCTCTGTGTCAAATAAAATCTTTAAAAAAAAAGAAAGAAAGAAATCATTCTGTTGTGCCTTCCATGTGCCAGACAGAATCTTAGATGCTGAGGACACAGCAGTGAATAAAATCCTTGAATTCACAAAGCTCACATTTAAATGGGGGCCACAGACACAGCCAAGGAAAATAAAATAGATATACAAAACGTGAGGGGGTGATGTGTGAAGGGAAAGCAGGGAAAGGGGGAGAATGATGTCGAGAAGGGCTATTTTGGGGGGGACCACTCTGATGGAGTGATATGGAGCCAATACCTGAAGGTGACAAAGGAGGGGGTAGATGACTAGGGACCGAAGAAACTGTCTGAAGTAGGAGAGTGCTCAGTGCTTTCTAGAAACAGCCAGGAAGCCAAGGCGACTGGAACAGAGTAAGAAAGGGAAAGAGGAACCCAGAGGAGCCAGGGACGGTTTGGCTTTCCTTCCACGTGGGGTGGTAGCCTCGGACAGTAGGAGCAGAAATGTGCCAGGGTCTGGTGTAGCTTTTAAGCATCGCTTTCGGACGGGCTGGGAAAACCAGCAGGAGACTACTGCAACAGCCCATGTAAAGGAGGATGGGGTAGTTGGGACTAGGGTGGCGGCAAGCAGAAATTGTGCCATGATCTTAATCTACAGATATTTTGAAGTCCAAAAGGATTTGCTGATGGATTAGGTATGGGAGAGAGTGAGTAGTTAAGGATGATTCAGATTCCTTGGATTTGGGCCAGACCAAGTAGGAAAACTGCCAATTACTAAGACAAGAGGACTTCTTGAGGTTGGAATTCAAAAAATTTGATTTTGGACATATTAACTTGAGGTGGCTGTTAGGACACATGAACCCTGAGTTCAAAGGAGTGGCCAGAGCTGGGGACAGTAGTTATTAAAATAAGAACAGGTAATTAAAGCCATGGGACTGGGTGAAGTCACCGGGGGAGTGGGGGCGGGCAGGGGAGAGGTTTGGTCTCAGGGCAGGAAAGGGTGTGAAGGAGGAGGAGAACCAGGAGAGAGTGGTATTTTGGAAGTCAGTTGCTGCTTAGAGGGGAATAAGCTAAGGAAGTAGGCTAATCCTTGGATTCGGCAAAGGAAGATCACTGGAGATCTTGACAGAAACCTGTTCAGAAGGAGTGCTGGGGATGGAAGCCTGTTGTTCCCATCAGGGTTCAAGGGAAAACGTGGGAAGAGAGGATGAGATGACAAGAGAGCACCTCTCTTTTAAGGAATTTTGTGTAGAGTGCAGTTAAGGAATTGGAAAGGGGCGCCTGGCCTACTCAATCAGAGGAGACATGACTCTTGATATCTGGGTAGTGAGTTCGAGCCCCACCTTGGGTGTAGCGATTACTTAAATAAATACTTTAAAAAATGAAATTGGAGGAAGACCAAGAAGGAACACGTCTTTTCATAATGTTAGGCACTGGAAATGAACCAGCTAAGAGGAAACAATTATCCATGCAGGGAAGAGGAGTGAGGACCGCTGCAGTGGCGTTTCTGTTCTTGAGAGGGATGGGGACCCAGTGTGCATGTGCAGGGCTGGCCCGGGTGGGACCACGGGCAGCTCACTCATTGTCGGGAGAGGGAGGTCAGAGGCTATGGTGACTGGATTTGTTGGTGGAACGTGTGAATGTTCTTTTCTGACTTCTCCTCCTGCTGTTTGTATGTAGTAATGGTACTGTTTTCATCAGTTCTAAGATGCAGATTTCCATATTCTAGCACCTATAAAATTGGAATAAATCTTATACACACACAGACACACACACACACACACACATATATATTTAAGATTTTATAAAAAGATTTTATTTATTTATTTGACAGAGAGGGGAGAGATCACAAGTAGGGAGAGAGGCAGGCAGAGAGAGAGGGGGAAGCGGGCTCCCCGCTGAGCGGAGGGCCCGATGCGGGGCTCGATCCCAGGACTCTGAGATCATGACCTGAGCCGAAGGCAGAGGCTTTAACCCACTGAGCGACCCAGGTGCCCCAAATCTTATATATTTTTTAAAGATTTTATTTATTTATTAGAAAGAGGGAGAGAATGCGAGTTGAGCTGGGTTAGGGGTGGAAGGTAGATGCTGACCAAGATGGAGAAGCAGAGAGCCTGACCAGGGTTCTATCCCAGGACCTTGAGATCATGACAGTCCGAAAGCAGACACAACTGACAGCCAGCCAGGTGCCCCTAGAATAAATCTTAAAATCAATGGAGCATTTAATTTAGTATTTATAGTCAACCCTTGAACAATGAGAGGGTTTGGGGCACCAACCCTCATCCCCTACATAGTCAAAAACCCATGAATAACTTCTGGCTCCCCTAAAACTGAACCCTTAGTAGCCTACTATTGCCTAGAAGTCTTACCAATAACATAAACAGTCGAGAAACCCATATTTTGTATGTTATATGTATTATATACTGTATTTTTACAATAAAGTAAGCTAAAGAAAATGTTAAGAAAATCATAAGATTTACAGTGCTATACTTTATAAAAAAATTATCCAAAAATATGTGTGTATAAGTGGACCCACACAGTTCAAACCCGTGGTGTTCAAGGGTCTTTCTCAGCACCACATAAAATAGAGAAGAGTGTACATCAAAGTGACTCAGATTCACTTCCCTTTGGGCCTAACTAGAGTTGTCCGTTGGAGAGGCGCCCAAGCAGGGGCCCAGCAAGTGCGGTTCACCTTGTGAGCCAAAGGGAAGATGTCAACATTTGATGTCAACATTTTCAGGAAGAAACTTTGGGCTGGGATGTGACTATCTCTCTGGTAGAGATGCACCCAGCCCAAACTTCTGAAGAAAGGTCCAGGTGCCTGGGGAGTGGGGGAAGGAGGCTGGCCAACCGCCTGCAGGTTGCAGGATTGTTCTTCCTTAGGGGACTATGAGAGACCGAGGACAAGGCAACTATGCCTGGCCCACACCTGAACCTGGGCAGTGAGGCCTGACTCAGAGACCAAGTGCTTCCTTCATTCAGATAAGATCTTGGCCCCATATCCTGTGTGGTCAAAACAAGAAGTCCGAGGGTCTGAGAACGGGGAAGTGTGTCGTGGCACGCCTCTTGGGTTTACTTCAGCTTTATTGAGTGCTAGCAGGGGGCCTTTTACTTCTTGGGTAAAGGGAGCTGGGGCCCCAGTCCCCCTTTTCTGTAGCTGGAGTCTAGGAAAGGTTTGCAAGATTCTCTTTGTCCAAAGAGTTGAATGCTTATCGTACTCAGTGCGAGCTGATCACTGAGTGTACAAGACAAGCAAACCCAGAAAGGGCCCCTGGCCTCAGAACTTAGGAAGATGTAGTCATAAAAAAACTATACATATATATATATATATATATATATATATATATATATATACACACACACACACACACATATATATACACACATATATATATACACATACATACACACACACATATATGTATATATTTTTTAACGATTTTATTTATTTATTTTATTTATTTTACAGAGAGAGAGAGAGCGCAACAAGCAAGGAGAGTGGCTGGCAGAGGGAGAGGGAGAAGCAGGCCCCTGACAGAGCGGGGAGCCTGATGTGGGGTTTGATCTCAGCCCCTCAACCGACTGAGCTACCCAGACGCCTCTCATATATATATATTTTAAAAACCTTAAAGAAGCTATGTGCCAGAACATGTTCTGAGCACTTTACAAAAGGATTAATGCCTGTAGTTTGTACAATAATCTAAGAACCAGGTGCTATTACTATTATCCCTGCTTTAGAGAAAAGAAAAACTCAGGCACAGAGAGGTTAATTATCTTGCCCAAGATCACAGCCCTCATTAAGTGCAAAGATTCAAACCCAAGCCATTTTGCTCTGGGGAGTCCTAACTCTCCACCAACAAGGCCAGGCTCCCTTTAGAGTTATTTTGTCTCACACAGTTATTGTGAAATGCAAAGTCCCTTTGGAAATGGAAATGACGCATCCCGGAAGGAGGGATTTTAGCATCTGACAAGCCAGCGGCAGCTCTGAGCCTGGCTAGGGAGACTGCTGCTCCCTGAGCAATGAGGAATTTGCAGCGGGCCCTTCTGGGGCATATTAAGCCTTGGGCGTCTCCTCCCATCGCCTTCACAGCTCCTCCCACCTCATCCTCACCTTGCCTTGCCTTTGATGTTTCTACTCTGCCCACTGAAGCTTTACTGTTGGGGGGCACAGACTTCTTTTTTTCTTGGACCATGCTGCTACAGTGCCCTTGGCTCAACACAGCAGAGGATCGCATCCATGAGAGCGCCCAGTCAATGGAAGGGACATGGGACAAGGGGCGAGGAGTAGAGAAAGACTGGAAATCGGAGACTAGGAACAGAAGCAGCTCCAAGACCAAGACTGTGTCCACCCTGGACAACAGAAGAGAGTCCTTGCAAAGTCTTGTCTATTGCATGGACTGACTGGTTCAAGGGCCTGTACCTTATTCAGACTCAGCGCTTTTATAAAACCCAGTGGTCCTTTAGTACTTGTCGCTTTTCCAAACCCATTTGTAGTCGTGATCTCCTTTAGCTGCGACAGCAACCCTGGGAGGGATTCCTGGCAGAACACAGCAGGCTCTCACACGGTCTTCAAAGCCACAGTTCGACTTGTGAGTCGCTGGGATCCCATACTCCTGGGTGAGTTATTTGCATGTCTAAAGTGAGTCTCATTTCAGAATGACTGGGCTGAACTGTGGCGGTACAGAACAGGGCGGCAGAGCTGGCCGGACAAAGCTGGGATTCTTGGTGCTTTAAATGCCCAGCTCTTCCTCTCTTGTCTCCCCCTTTCAGAGGAGGAAGACAAGACAGTCTCAGATGCAATGCCTCGGAGAACCAAGACCTGAATCCCTGGACACAGCTTCTTGCCATCCTGGGCTCCAAAGCCAAAAATTGGCCTGATTTTTTTTTTTTCCTAATAAATACCACATTTCTTCTTATAGTGCAAACATTCAGGGAAGCTTCTGGTAACTCCGGCACAGAGTGGTTCACGGAATGCGGCCCCTGTTAAGGTTAGGAGTTTGGCATCTGTGTCTGAACATGCTTCTGGAACATGTTATTTCTAACACAAGGGCAATACTGGTCTCTATTTCATAAGACATAGTGAAAGTGAGTTAATAACTCAACATGTGCTCGCTTCGGCAGAACATAGTAAAAACTTGAAGGATACAGAGGAGTTTAGCACGGCCCCTGCGCTAGGAAGACAGGCCAATTCCTGAAGCGTTCCATACATACAAATAAAAATAAATAATTTAACATGTCGCCCATTCCTTTTACAATATTTTTTTTTTCTTTCCAAAATCCCTGTGCTCTCTATATTGGATCAATCACTGAGGTAGCTGAGAACTTGGGGAGTTCTGTAACTAGAATGGATTTTGGCTGTAGCTGGGACAGAAAGAGATTCAGGGCCTCGTGGAGTCTGGTAGGTTAGACGGGCCTGGGTCCTGGAAAGGCGGCCGCCGGCGGAGCCCGCACGCTCCCCGCCCCCACGGCCAGCTGGCGCGCCTTTGTGCGGCTCTAAAGGCTCGGCGGGCATTCTGCGCGCTCTTCCTTCAAATGCTAATGAAAGCTCACAAATGGTAAACAGCAGGATCGAACTAGTTTCTGCAGCCCGCACGGAGCAGCTGGGAATCGTTGCCCCAAGCACCCTCCCGGGATTTCCCAGACACCACCCCCCGCCCCCACCCAACTCCTCCTGGTTTCCGGAGCTGTGGTGCAGCTGCCGAGAGCCTTCGGCCGCCGGAACCCTTGTCTCTCCGTCTGCCTGGCCCCCGGTTATCTTTCGCATCAAATCCGAACGCCCTAAGTCCCTTGCTCTCCTTGCCAGCCTTTCCCAGGCCTTTGTCATTCTCTACAGTTTCACCGGGATTCCAGGCAAACGGCAGCTTCCTACCATCCCCCGCCAAGCACAAAGCACCTTTGAGGAGGGTCCCGCGGCGAGGCCTTCTAGTCCTTTGAATACAGCGTTCTTGTAAGGTACATAGTAATGTCCCCATTTTGTAGATGAGGAACAGAGACCCAGGGTGAACGAGTGACAGAGCCAAGACTTAGCCCAGGCCTGTTGGACTCCCTGGCCAAGACCGTTCCTCCTTACTACATAACTCTTTAAAGGCAAGAGACATTTCTTTTTTTTTTTTAATTTTAATTTTAATTTATTTGAGATAGGGGAGAGAGCACAAGCAGAAGTGGG
>CM053607.1:83033707-83064712 GCA_028646535.1 Procyon lotor
CTCCCTCCCAAGACGGGGGTGGGACTTGGTTCCTGACACCAAGGATGGATAGATAGCTTTCAGGCCCCAGGGATGAGAGCGCACCCTGGGCTTCCCTTCCTCCTCTGACAAGCTTTACTACTTTTCAAAGACATCCGTTTCATGCCAAGAGTGATTTCCTGAAGCTGTGAGATCCTGGGTGGTTAGGGAAGTGGCTCTGAGCACTCTCCCTCTCGCCCAGAAGAATCGAGCAGATCTACAGGACGTTGGTGTAATCCTGCTGGGCTGCAGAGAGAAGACTTGTAGTTGACTAGGGATTATGGGATCATTTGTCCGAAAACCATATGATACGTTTAAGATCAGCAATAATATGGTCATTCACCGTGGTCAGTGACAGCAGGAGTTAGAATCCCCGTGTATATATAGTGTTTCCATGGTTTCCAAAGGACTCTTTTGCACATTTTCTTCTTTCCTTGCCACCGGTTAACGTGTGTCATGCTCAGCTTGAAGCGTTCGTATCACTGTTTCACGTAAAAGGAACCTGACCCCGAGGTCTCACTATTGGTTGACGTCCGTAGCCAATCAGCACTATGGACTATGAGGCAGGCACCCTGCTCCAGCAATGCAGCCACCGTCCTAAAGCAACTCTGCTGAGAAAGCCCTCCATACTGCTACTGGTGCAGATGCTTACTGATTCTGTGCTTAGATTATGCTTCAGAAGTCACAACTCCCCCTCTCTTAGGTTCTTCTCACCTCCATAAAAAATCCTTTTCCCTACTCTGCGGCTTGAGGATGTGAATGTTAATGGTAAGGCAGAATGATCAAATTCGTAAAGATCTTTAAAAGCAGTAACTCCCCGAGGTCTTACTTAAAAAACAAAAAACAAACAGTAACACCTGTTACTGGTGAAGATGGGCAACTTATACACGGTTGAAGTTAGCTGGTGAAGATGGGCAACTTATACACGGTTGATGGGACTATAAATTAGTGCTTTGCTTCTGAAGGACAATTTGATAATCATTAAGAGCTTCTAAAATAGTCTTTGATGTCATATCCACTCATTTCTAAAAACATTTTTTTCGTGAAGAAATAGTCTGAGACTACAGATGGAGGTGCATTTAGTAGGATATATTTGTGTGTGTGTGTGTGTGTGCATGTTTGTGTGTTTTAAGATTTTATTTGTCAGAGAGAAAGAGAGAGAGTGTGTGCCTCAGCGGGACAAGCTGCAGGCAGAGGGAGAAGCAGGCTCCCTACTGAGTAAGGAGCCCAACATGGGGCTCCATCCCAGGACTCTGGGATCTTGACCAGAGCCAAAGGCAGTCCCTTAACTGACTTATCTCTGTGTTATCTAAAACATAACAAACACCTGAAAGAATCTGGCCGTTCAGCACGACAAATAAATTAAGATCTACAAGAAAATGACATATTCTGCAGTAATTTTATTTTTTAATTTATTTTATTTTATTTTCTCTTTTTTTTTTCTGCAGTAATTTTAAATGGTGCTATGGAAGAATAACAATTTTGGGAAATGTTCACTGTTGAGTGAGGAAAAGTAAGTAACAAAACAGTTAATATAATGTCAATCCGATTGTTAAGCTTTGCCCCGTGGTAGCATCGTAGCCACTGAGGTTTATCAATTTGGTTTTTTAAAAGATAGCTTGAAGTAGAAAGCTATCAAACTGTTAAGAGTAGTTATATGAATCCTTCCTCTCACCCCTCCTTCTTTTTTAAAAAATTTCCAGTCTTTTTTCAATAAACTTTTTTTTTAAAGATTATATTTATTTATTTGACAGAGACACAAGTAGGCAGAGAGGCAGGCAGAGAGAAAGGGGCAAGCAGGCCCCCCACTGAGCAGAGAGCCCCATATGGGGCTCGATCTAGGACCCTGAGATCATGGATTTTTTTTTAAGATTTTTAAAATTTAGGGGTGCCTGGGTGGTTCAGTGGGTTAAAGCTTCTGCCTTTGGCTCAGGTCATGATCTCAGGGTCCTGGGATTAAGCCCCTCTCTCTCTGCCAGCCTCTCTGCCTACTTGTGTTTCCTCTCTCTCTCTGTCAAATAATGATTAAAATTTATTTGACAGAGAGAGAGGGATCACAAGTAGGCAGAACAGCAGGCAGAAGGAGGGGGAGAAGCAGGCCCTCCACTGAGCAGGGGAGACCCAATGAAGGGCTCCATCCCAGGACCCTGGGATCATGACCTGAGCCAAAGGCAGACGCTTAACCCACTGAGCCGCCCAGGTGCCCCAACTTCTTATATTTTTTGTTTGTTTGTTTCTGCCATTGAAACACTTGGGGGAATTTTTTTAAGGACAGGACTTATGAAGAATGTCTGGACTGGAAGTGTGATTGAATGACGCATCACTGAGAGTAGTGCCACGTTATGGGACATATACCCACTGTCTCACTGTTGTGAAAAGATAATGCTGTGGGGAGCAGAACTGGCAGCCCGTATCTCATAAAGACTCAGGTGATGGCATCTGCACCTATGATTACTTAATGAAAGAAGCACGGCATGTGGGTGATGGGGGCGAGGAGCGGAGAATGGTCATTATGCCACATGGTGATTAAAAAGATGGGAACGGTTGATTGGACGGGCTGGGTTGCTCACTTAGGCAGCACTTGTGGTAGGAGTTAATCCCTCTTCTCTTCCCTTTTCCTCTCCCTGTTTCTTCCATCCACAAGTCTTACCAGATTTATTTTTTTCTTTTGGTTCCAGAAAGACCACCTTGCCAATCTCAGTGCTATGAAGATAGGATTGAGAATGGATAGTTCAGTCTTCAATGGCCTCAGGATTCAAGTCCAACGTCTTTTTCATAGGTGAGGCCGGGCTACCTTTCTAGCTTTATCACTAGCCACTTCATTCACGTCCACTGGTTTCCCATGGAAGTGTTCCCCAGACCCACCACACTTTGACCATACCTGGAATAACAGATTGTTAGCTGTCCACTAAGGTCCTTTACTCTTCCTTCTGGGCACACAGACTTCTCTTGCAGTAGGTTGTGGCCATGTGACTGAGTTCTGGTCAGTAGAATATGGAAATGATTGTGCACCACTTTCAGACCGGGGCTGTGGAACCTTGTACACACAACCCTTCAGATTTCCTTCTGTAGTGACCTTGGAAACCTTCAACTGAAGAAGGCTGAGTCCCAAGATGGGAAAAGCCCCGCTCATTTATCCTCACTTGGAAGAGAGATTCCCACCAAACTTAGCCTTGGGTTTGGCTTTAAGTGGGTAAGAAATAAACATCTCTTGCAGTGAATCACTAAGACTTAGAGATTCTTTTTTGTTTGTTTGTTTTAAAGATTTTATTTATTTATTTGACACAGAGAGATCACAAGTAAGCAGAGAGGCAGGCAGAGAGAGAGGGGGAAGCAGGCTTCCCGCTGAACAGAGAGCCCGATGCGGGGCTCGATCCCAGGACCCTGAGATCATGCCCTGAGCCGAAGGCAGAGGCTTTAACCCACTGAGCGACCCAGGCGCCCTTAGAGATTCTTTATCATAGCCACTAGCCTTGTCTTAAATAATCTCACCTAATATTAGCAAATATAGCCTTGTCTTAAATAATCTATCTAATATTCAAGCTTCAAGGCTCTCTTCACATGCCCTGTCCTTTAGAAAGCCTTTTCTGATTCCCCCAGACAAGAGTCATTCTGAGAGTGTCTTTCAGTCATTCTGAGTGTGTCACAGTCTTTCAAAGATGCATCACTTATCACTACTCCCACCCCCAATATTTTCTATGCATCTCTCTTCACATTTGACCATCAGCTCAGTAGAAGCAGAGATATTGATCTTTGCAGTTCTAGATTTTAGCAGAATGATCGTAGGTGTACAGTATATAAAAATTCTAGATTTTAGCAGAGTGAAAGATAGTAGGTGTGCAGTCTATAAAAACTGACTCCTTCACGGGTATGTTTGAGTTCCTTCTATGTTGTAGACACTATTCTAGCACTGGGAATACAGCAGTGGGCAAAACAGATAAAAATCCCAGTCCTCTACATTTTAAAAGCTGATGTTTGCAGTGTTTTAGACATTGGCTTCCCTGTATTTTAAGAAGTGATTTAAACTGGGACTTAAATACTAATTTGACATCATAGAGATGAGTATGTAGGATCCCACTGCCACCTTCAGATGGTGTTCCTGTCTCGATCTTTTAAACAATTCTGCAAGCTAAAATGTAAAAAAAAAAAAAAAAAATCTCTGTAGTCCTAGAACTTGCATTGCATTACAGTGAGGGAATTAGATTGTTAAGTAAATACATGTAGAGTAGCAATATTGGGGATGCGTGTGCCAGAGGAAAACAAACCAGGGAGGGAGGATGGCAAGTAGAGGATGGGAGAGTAATTTTATTTATTTTTATTATTCTTTTATCTTTATTTTATTTTAAAGTAATCCCTATACCCAACATGGGGCTCAAACCCACAACCCCAAGATCAAGAGTCACATGTTCCACTGACCGTGCCAGCTACACGCTCCAGGAGTATAATTTGAAATAAGTAGTTCTTAGAAGGCCCTGCTGAGAAAATAGTGTTGTAGCAAATACCTGAAAGAAGTGAAGACCGAAGCTATGCAGGTATTTGAGGGAAAAGTATTCCAGACATGGCTGGAGCAGATTGAGTGAGGGGAAGAAAAGAGATGAAGTAAAAAGGACTGTGTGTGTGTGTGTGTGTGTGTGTGTGTGTGTGTGTGTGTGTGTACATGCATGCATGTGTGGGGGAGGAAGGCAGGATACATACACTTTTGACAGACTTTGGTTTGCACTCAGAGGGAAGTGGAGAACTACTTCAGTATTTGAAATAAGGAAGTGCTCTGATAGGATGCACATTTTAAGAGGTTCACTCTGACCGCTATATTGGGAGGAGACTGTGTAGAGGGTCAAAGGGAGGGAAACAAGTCATAAGGCTATTGCGAGAATCCAGGTAAGATACAATGGTAACTCGAACCAGGATACCATTTCAGATGTCTTTTCAAGGTATGATTTGTTGCCAGATGAGATTTGGAATATGGCAAAGAAGTCAAGGATGACTCCAGCATTTTTGAGCTGAGCAACTCAAAGGACAGAGGTACAGTTTAAGGAGATGAGAAAACTCTTAACTGGGTAGATCTGGAATTGAGATTTGGACTTTTGGTTGATATGCCTATAGACAGGTTTAAGTGGAGATGTTGAAGAGCTGGAGGTGTGTGTTACATGTCTGAAATGGAGAAATCTGGGCTCAAATTGCAGATTTGGGAGTTGTCTGCATATACATGGTATTTAAAACCACAGGACTGGATTAGATCACCAAAGGAAATGAGTCTATGTTGAAAGAAGTCCAAGGACAAAATCAGGGGCACTCCATAGTATAGAATTCAGGAAGGTGAGTGAGACTCAGAAAAGAACCAACTCCTGGGGCGCCTGGGTGGCTCAGTCGTTAAGCGTCTCCCTTAAGCACAGGTCATGATCCCAGCGTCCTGGGATCGAGCCCCACATCAGGCTCTCTACTCAGCGGGAAGCTTGCTTCTCCCTCTCCTACTCCCCTACTTGTGGACTCTCTCTTGCTGTGTCTCTCTCTCTCAAATAAATAAATAAAATCTTTAAACAAATAAACAAACAACTCCTTATGAGTTGCCAGTGAGTAGGAAGAGAATGAAGACAAGAGTGGTCCTGGAGGCCAAGTATATATAACATTCAAGCAGAGAGAACTCAATTGTGTCGGCTTTCACAGTTAGGTTAAGGAACTTGAAGTCAGAATTGAGTGGGGCACCTGGGTGGCTCAGTGGGTTAGAGCCTTTGCCTTCGGCTCAGGTCATGATCTCAGGGTCCTGGGATGGAGCCCCGCATTGGGCTCTCTGCTCAGCGGGAAGCCTGCTTCCCCCTCTCTCTCTGCCTGCCTCTCTGCCTACTTGTGATCTCTCTCTCTCTGTCAAATAAATAAATAAAATCTTTAAAAAAAAAAAGAATGGAGCAAAGGATTTACCAAATGAGGATCACTGCTAATCTTGTTCAGAGTGTTTGCTCAATGCATGAATGAATGGATGTAACTTTTTCACCATTTGTATTTGGCCAGGACCAAGTGCAGGGACTAGATCTTAGTTTCTCCAGCAAGAGTTTGAGAAATGGTTGTAGAATTGAGTGAATGAAATGGCTTCTCCCTTAGTGTCTGGCCTATCCCATTACCTACTTTATTTACCTTAGAATTGTAGAGGGTGGGGAAACTGCACATACTTCTCCTGGAAGCCAGGTTATCTGGATTGGCCGTGCTTACTTCTCTGACCTGTTCCACAGCACCATACAATTCCCTAAGCCCTTCAGGGCAAAGAAGTCATCAACATCAGAAAAGAAATCACTGGAAAACATGGGCCAGTGGACTTAAATAATACAGTTCATTTAGTCAGGTGGTTGGAAGAAAACACACTCATGAGATAATTAACTCATAGCAGTGCTCAATAAAATATTTTCTTTGAAATGTTGATGATTCAAGGCATGTTTACATAAAACACCAGTGAAAATTTAACTCAGAACAGCTAGAGTTTTGTGCATTATTCTCTGCGCAGAGGAAGACTCTCTCTCTTCCTGGCCTAGTCATTCTATAGTAATCTCTTAAATATTTACTCTATACCAGGAACTGTGCTAAGAAGAATTTATGGGCATTTAGCAGACTAAATCTTCACAACCATCCTGTAAGAAAGGTACTCTGGACATCCTCAGAGTATAGATAACAAAATGGAGCCTGGGGAAAGATTGAAGGGACATTATAGGGATTGAGTATCTTCCCTAGTGAGAAACCCTTAGGAGAGGACTGATCCTCATGAGAAGTGTCCCCTGGACAGGATGAGGAAGACTCCTGCGCTGCTGCTAGAAGGCAATTTTTCCTGGAAAGGAGAGAGGGCACAGGCTGAGGCAAGTGGCCCTGGGAGGCCACATCCTGAGAGCTAGGTTGGGGGTTGGGGGTATAAAGAAGACTGCAGAGAGAAAGGAAGGAAACAAAAAGCCTGTCTGTTGAGCTTTCACCAGGCATCAAACATGGTTGCTATTTTATCCTTAGACACCTTTTTTTTTTTAGATTTTATTTATTTATTTGACAGAGAGATTACAAGTAGGCAGAGAGGCAGGCAGAGAGAGAGGGGGAAGCAGGCTCCCTGTTGAGCAGCAGAGAGCCCCATGCGGGGCTCAATCCCAGGACCCTGGGATCTTGACCTGAGCCGAAGGCAGATGCTTAACCCACTGAGCCACCCAGGGATCCCTCCTCAGACACCTTTAAACTAAAAATATATTGACTCCATTTTATAGGTAAAGAACCTAAAGCTTAGAGAAGGTAAGTAATTTCTCTAAGCTCACATAAATGTTAGCAAGGAGAGAAACCAGAATTTGCTTAAGTTCCATGATTTCAAGGCGAAGCTCTTATCACATTCCCCAGAGAACTGGAGATAAAACAATGAGAGGTTCCTAGAGGTGCACTACCTCTAGGCACCTCTAGGTGAAAGGCAGCCAGTGAAAAGAATTCTGGTGGTGCGTGGGTAGCTCAGACAGCTAAGTATCTGACTCCTGGTTTCAGCACAGGCCGTGATCTCAGGGGCCTGAGATTGAGTCCTTTGTGGGGTTCTGTGCTCAGCAGGGCATCTGCTTGTCCTTCTCCCTCTGCTCCTCCCCACCCCGGCTCTGTCTCTTCTGTCTCGCTCATAAATAAAGAAGAAAAGAAAAGAGAAAAGAAAAAAAAGAATTCTGGACAGTTGCTTGGCCATTCTTGGCTGTGTGTTCAAAGGCAGTCCATTTCTGTTATTCAGGGAGCAATTATTCCATTCTCATGGCAGTTTTTTTGTTTTTTTTTTTTAAGATTTTATTTATTTGACAGTGAGAAACACAGCGAGAGAGGGAACACAAGCAGAGGGAATGGTAGCAGGAGAAGCAGGCTCCCTGCTGAGCAAAGAGCCTGATGCGGGGCTTGATCCCAGGCCCTTGGGATCATGACCCGAGCCGAAGGCAGATACTTAATGACTGAGCCACCCAGGCGCCCCTCTCATGGCAGTTTTAAGGCCATTTGCTTCTCTTCGTTTTCAACTATTTGTTTCCCTACTCCTGTGAGCTCCTCTGTCAGGACCGAGGGAAAAGCAGAATGCTAACCATCCACTTAGGTAACTTGGGAAACATCTTATTGGGGATGTAGTTGGAACAACTGGCTAACATGATATTTTATACAATTTTGTCTGCCTGAATTATCTGGAGTCCACATTAGTTCTGCTCATTGGAATCAGTAAGAAGCCACACAGGGCCCTTACAGATCTGTGGCCATTTGGTTTATGGTTGTTCAAAAATTCATGATAGTCACCAGCAACTGACTGACCAAACTTTAGTCCTCTAAGCAGTATGGTGGACTCTCAGAGCTCAAGCCTCTCAAGGGGCTGTCTAGATTCACCCAATCAGGCCCCTCACCCTGGGAGGGAGCTCCCGTCTCCAACGTGCCACACGGATGGCCTGGTCCTTTGCTGCAAGTCCTGCAGTGATGTGGCCCCCAGTCTCAGCAGGCAGCTCTCAGGACTGTGACCAGTGGGACTTGCTAGAAATGTCTTTCGGGGCACTTGGGTGGCTCAGTTGTTAAGCGTCTGCCTTCAGCTTGGGTCATGATCCCAGGGTTCTGGGATCAAGCCCCTGCTTCTCCCTCTCCCATTCCGCCTGCTTGTTTGTGTTCTCTCTTTCCTTGTCTCTCTCTGTCAATAAATAAATACAATCCTAAAAAAAGAAAGAAAGAAAAAAATCTCTCTCTATACGGAGCCATAATCAGCCTCCCGCTGTGGCTTCCATATACTTCCGCTCTCAGGAGCTACTCAAAACCTGTCTAATCCTCTTCTATGACCTAATCCTTCGAACATCTGAGGACAATACTAATGTTTCTGTTTTCTGCTCCTCCATCACCCAGTAGTTTAGAGGGTAACTTTAAAATTTATATCCATTCAAAGCAAGTAAAAAGTATTACCATTATGATGCTGGCCCTTGTGCACCCATTCCCCACACGCTCACTCCTTTGCCCCCCCCCCCATCTTCTTACATATTTCTTTGGACTACCAGCTCCCAATGCGGGGGAGACTCTGGTTGAAGCATTTATAGTGCAGTGATTAATAGAAAGTGTCAGTCATAGACTAGAGATTAAATGTGGTGTGTGTTTATAAACTGTGCCTATAAACTGCGTAACTGTGGGCCATTTACCCAACCTTTCTAAACTCCGTTTCCTCATCTGTAAATTGGGAATAAATTGGGAATAATAAGCATACTTAACGCGCGGCTTGCGGTCGGTATTAAACTAGTGTTCCAGATCATTAGCTCCTGGCACTTAAGGTAGCTGTCCCAACTATCACCTGGGCAGCGCCACCTCACGGAGGAGGAAATGGGCCTAGAAGGGGGTGAAGAGGTTTATTCGAGATCACAGCTAGTTAACAGCAGAGTGGAAACATAATTTCAGGTCCTTGACCCCTCTCCGGGACTCCTTCCTGTGTCCCACCGCTTTTGCGGGTGTCCGCAGCCATCCACCATGTCTCGGCAGATTAAAAACTCACCCTTACAAGACAAAACAAAACAAAGCAGGAAAAAAAAAATCCAACAAACTCCCTCCTTATCCCCCCCACTGCCCGCTACACTGGGAAGCCTCTACCAATTACCGACGACAAAGTCCGTGAGTTCGGGCCTTGGCCTTTTTCACTTAACAAAAAGGAGGGAAAGGCGCGGGAGACCCTCATTCCCCCAGAGTAATTAAAGGGTAATGGTAGTTCTAGGCGGGGCCGGGTCTACGAGAACTCGCGGTCCCAGCGTTCGTGTCATTTGCATTCCAATACAGCTACTTCACCCGCCCCGCCCTCCGGCGGCTCCCGCACCGTCTCGCCCGCGGCTCGAGCACCTGCAGCGCGTAGGTGGAGGCTCGCGCGCCGGGCCAGACTGCCGGGAGCCGGACCCCAGCGTCGGACGTTCGCGGGGGCGGGGCCGAGCCGTGCGTTCCGGCCCGGGGGCGTGGCCTCGCGCAGGTGCGCCGAGCGGCTCCGGTTTCACTGAAACTTTTCCGTCTCCCGGGAGGCGAGCGCAGAGGCTTGGATTAGAGCAGGTGAGACCGCGGGTTCCTTTCGGAGCGGCGAGTGGAACTCCGAATTTCGAATCAGTGGCGGCGAATGCCCTGCCCGCCCGGCGTCCGGGCTGTAGGAAGGATGCGAAGCCTGAGCGCGGCGTGGCTGCTGGGGGGCGCCATCCTGCTGGCGGCCTCTGTCTCCTGCAGTGGCACCATCCGAGGTGAGAAATTGGTCAGGGAGGGCTCCTGTAGTTAAGGAGCGGGGGTCCAAGGCACACCGGCAGGTGGTGGAAGCGGGAAGGTGCGCGAAGGGTGTTCTGCTGGCGCTGCCACCCCCTTCCACATCCCCCTCTAGGTGACTTTGATGGGCATCCCCGCGCCAGGAGGGCCGACTAGGTGGGACAACCGGGAGAGGGAAGAGGTCGGGGTAGGCGGAGGGAAGAGGAGGGAATGGAGCGCTCGCATCTAAAGGGTTCCTAGAGGGCTCAACCTCCCTCCCCCGTGCTTGGCTTCTTTGTAAACTAAGGAACTTTACGCAAATACTGAGGGGCTGGCCCCTCAGGACCCTTTGGAGTTAGTTGGCTCGGAGCGGTGCGGAATGGGTGACAGCCCGAGGTCTGGGAAATATCTGTGTCGCTTTTATGCGAGTCCCTTCGGCTTTTGGAACCGCGTCTTCGGGGTCAACTCACGTAGTTCGAAACCCTCCCAGGGGGCGCGAAGCTTCTCCGGCACCGTGGGTGGCCCGGGTCTGGAAGGGCCGCACCCCGCTGGGTTGGGGGTAATGAGAGCTCAGCCTCGAGTTTTAGACCTGTTGCGCGACGCGCGGGTTTTACAAATCGGACTTCTTGGACCATGCGTTTTATTCGGCCAGGTGACCTTACGCCCCTGGTTTCCGGGCCTTTGTGTGCCACACGTAGCACACTTTGGCTGGCACTCAGGTGTGTACGGCCGAGGCTGCCGGCTCCGAGGGTGGAACAGCACGGGAGCGGCCCGGCGATGTTCAGGTGCTAACTTGTGCGGGGCTGCAGGGTTCCGCCGCTGTGCTGCGCGGGGTGTGCTCCAGCCTGTCCTCCCGGGGGCGGGGTCTCCCTCGCTGAGCCGGCCTCTGCGGGCGTGGGGTTTCCTCCGCCAGACATCACGCTACTGTTGCTAACCTCTGTCCGGCTATTTGGAGCTGCCAGGGTAGCCTTAAAAGGGAGATTTTCATTTCCCTGCGAAATTTGCAGACCTGCCGTAAAAGGCGGGTCACTTTTATCTTCTTCGTAAAAACATTGTAAAAGAGCAAATCACTGTCGATTTTATACTGAAGAATGTGACCCTTTTTCCTCTGGATTTATGGAAAAGGATGTTGTAGTATATACTTGAAAACTGCACCACTCCATACATTTTATTGCTCAGCGTTAAAGACATTTATTTATTACCAGGAACATTGAAGCTGTAGTGAACACTTTGGGATTTGCCTCTGTCTTTTAAAGTTGGAAACTTAAAATTCGGGGGCAAAACTAAGGATGCGCAAACATTTGAAAAAATATATGTAGGTGTAGATGACTGCTTTTCCGATTTAGACAGTTCATATAGGAAGATAGCTCTGAGTATTTGATGACTTGTTGTTTACAAATTGAGGGGACTGGGTGGGGAAGCACCCAGTGGTTCCTGGAAAATACAGTGAACTTGTTTAACAACAAAAAAATCAAGTTACTTGTTAACCAGACTATTTAAAAAACCTTGAGGGATTTTTTTTTCCTCCACAAACTTTTGTTCCTTTTTCATGGTAACTTTCCTAAAGGGTTAGTTAAGTGACAGACGTTAAGGTAGATGGAGCTTTCCTCCCAAACTGAAACTAAATTGAGTATGATTAAGAAATGGAGCATCCCCAACGTTGTTTTTGGTTTTTTTTTTTTAAGATTTTTAAAATTTGTTTGACAGAAAGAGATCACAAGTGGGCAGAGAGGCAGGCAGAGAGAGAGGGGAGGAGGGGAAGCAGGCTCCTTTGCTAAGCTGGATCCCAGGATCCTGAGATCACGGCCTGAGCTGAAGGCATAGGCTTAACTCACTGAGCCACCCTGGTGCCCCTCCCCAAAGTTTTTATGCCCCTTAGCATACTTCTTTGCTCATCCCTTTTTAGCTTGACCCTTATGCATGCTCCTCAGTTTCCTACAGGGAAGATATTAGGTTTGATTTTCTTTTCAGTTTTTTTTTTGGATCTCACCCAAAAGACTGACTCCTGGAGGGCACCTCCATAAATGGAGGCCACTGAACTGGGGATGGGAGTAAGGAAAACACTCCATCAGACCACATTTGCATTCCTGTCCCAACAGTAATTGACAGTTATTTGTGTAAATACGTCTAATTTGTCTCCACACTGTATCATAAACTCTGGGAGGCCGGGGACCCTAGTGTCATCTTCACCACCATAGTCCAGCACAGTCTCATTATCTAAAGGAGCTCAGTAAATACCGAAAGAGGAATGAAGTGAGTGGGCTTGCCCAGTTGGGGCTGTATAGGGTGATAGCAGATGGGGATTTACGTCAGCTTGTTTTAAGCACTTACTTATTAATTTTTAAGATTTTATTTATTTATTTGACAGAGAGAGACAGCGAGATAGGGAGCACAAGCACAGAGAGTGGGAGAGGGAGAAGCAGGCTTCCCGTTGAGAAGGGAGCCCGATGGTGGGCTTGATCCCGCGACCCTGGGGTCATGACCTGAGCCAAAAGCAGATGCCTGATGACTGAGCCACCCAAGCACTCCTAGACACTTACTTCTTTTTACTATGTCACAAGCCTGGGAGGTCCCCTGTGATGCATTCTCTTTTTCTTTTGGAGCCTGAAAGTTCTGTTTTCTTTGTAATTGATTATGAATTACACAAGTAGTATGTGATCTAGACATGTTCTAGAGAGCAATTATGAGCATAGTTGCAGGGGAGGGGCAGAGGAAGAGGGAGAGAATCCTAAGCAGGCTCCAGCCCAGGTACCGCACAAAAAATTTTTTTTGAAAAGGAAAGTTTAATTAAATCATCTTCAGTACTCAGGGGTGCCTGGGTGGCCCATTTTGTTAAGTGCCAGACACTTGATCTCAGCTCAGGTCTTGATCTCAGGGTACTGAGTTCACGTTTCACTTTGGGCTCCATGCTGGGTGTGGAGCCTACTTAAAAAAATTCATTTTCAGGACGCCTGGGTGGCTCAGTCGTTAAGCGTCTGCTTTTGGCTCAGGTCATGATCTCAGGGTCCTGGGATCGAGCCCCGCATCGGGCTCCCTGCTCAGCAGGAGGCCTGCTTCTCCCACTATCATTCCCTCTGCTTGTGTTCCTTCTCTCACTGTGTTTCTCTCTGTCAAATAAATAAAATCTTTTTTTAAAAAAAATTTATTTTCAGGGGCCTGGGTGGCTCAGTTGCTTAAGGGTCTGATTTGGGCTCAGGTCATCATCTCAGGGTCCTGGGATCAAACCCTAAATTGGGCTCCCTGCTGAGACAGGGAGCCTGCTTCTCTCTCTCTCTCAAATAAACAAATAAATAAAAATCTTTTTAAAAAAAGTCATTTTCAGTACCCAAAGTAAACCACTGCTGACATTTTGGTTTGTATCCTTTCCCATGCTTTCATACATCCATGCATAAAATATGTGCTCACAAACAGAAAATCTTTTTCTGGGGCACCTGGGTGGGGCTCAGTCTGTTAGGCTGTGAACTCTTAGTGTTGGCTCAGGTTCTGATCTCATGGATCGTGGGATCAAGCCCCACTGCTTGGTCCTGCCCCTCCCCCTACTCACGGCACCCTCTACCTAGTAAATAAATCCTTATCTTTTTAAAAATATTTTATTTATTTGATAGAATGAGAGCACAAGTAGGGGTTAGGGGCAGAAGGAGAAGCAGACTCCCAGCTGAGCTGAGCAGGGAGCCCAGCATGGAGCTTGATTTCAGGACCGTATAATCATGAACCCAGCTGAAAGCAGCCACTTAAATGGTTGATACACCTAGGTGCCCCTAAATAAAAAAAAATTTTAGATTCTGCAATATGTTCTAGGAGGATTTATCATAATTTTTAAATTAGTCTTCTGTTAATAGATGCATGGGGTATTTCCAGTGTTTTGTAATAAGAGAGAGTACTATAATGAATGTGAAGATGGGACTCTAAATTTGTGTTTGGTTTCTGGCTTGCTTTGTGCATAGAGTTACTAATTAACTTGGATAGATGATGTTTTGGTGAAGTCTGTATTTGACTTTCTTATGTTTTTATTAGTTAGGCAAGTGTTGAGATGAAAACAGCTGATCCTGAAAGAACACATGAAAATTTACTAACATGTACCTAGGCCAGGATGGGGGTGGGATAGTGGTGGTCTCTGGTAATGGAAGCCTTTTTTTTTTTTTAAGATTTTATTTATTTATTTATTTGACAGAGAGAGAGAGATCAGAAGTTGGAAGAGAGGCAGGCAGGGAGGCTCTTGGCTGAGCAGAGAGAGCCGGATGCAGGGCTCAATCCCAGGACCCTGAGATCACGACCTGAGCCGAAGGCAGAGGCTTTAACCCACTGAGCCATCCAGGCACCCCATAATTGAAGCTTTTAGTTTTCAGCCTATGTTCCCACAGGGTGAAAGCAAATAAATTTGGGGTGAGAGAATAGTAGAGAAAAGGATACAAGAGGAGAGAGAGTTAACACAAAGTACTTGCTCTGTAATTGGTTTGGTGGGAAGGTTGGGCCATAGAAGGATGCTTAAAATAGCAAAGAACAAGTAGTAGTTTTAAGATTTATATACTTACTTTAGAGAATGGGGGCAGGGCAGAGGGAGAGAGAATCTTTTTTTTTTTTTTTTGTAAGATTTTATTTATTTATTTGACAGTGAGAGAGAGAGATCACAAGTAGGCAGAGAGGCAGGCAGAGAGAGGGGGAAGCAGGCTCCTGCTGAGCAGAGAGCCTGAAGCAGAGCTCGATCCCAGGATCCTGAGATCATGACCTGAGCCGAAGGCAGAGGCTTTAACCCACTGAGCCACCCAGGCATCCCAGGGAGAGAGAATCTTAAGCAGAATCCCTGCTGAGAGTGGGGTTGTGGGGAAGGGGGGTGGATCTCACAAGTCTGAGATCATGACCTCCACTGAAGCCAAGAGTCAGGTGCTCAACTGACTGAGTCACCCAGGCACCCCACAAGCAGTAGTTTTAAAGTTAAGTGTTTTTCTTTTTCTTTTTTTTAATATATATATTTATTTTTTTAGGTTTTATTTCTTTATTTGACACACAGAGAGAGAACAAGCAGGGAGAGCAGCAGGCAGAGGGAGAGGGAGACACTGGCTCCCTGGTGAGCAGAGAGCCCCTTTGGGGCTTGATGCCAAGACCCTGAGACCATGACCGGAGCCAAAGGCAGACGCGTAACCAACTGAGCCACCCAGGTGCCCCTAAAGTTAAAAGTTTTTCATACATTTTTCCCAAAAGTAAATCAGAAGTGTTTTAAACCAGTGAAAATTCCCCATTCTCTCTTCCCCAGTCTCAACAGACTTCTATGAACAAATACATATATTTTGTAACAGTAAAAGGATTTTATTGTATATACTCTGCAACCGTTTATTTTTTTTTTTACCTTATCAGCTCAGGGTCACTGTAGGGAACTCTGTCCATACTTTTATTGGGGGAAGTATTATTCATTGTATAAATATCGTAAGTTATTGAACTAATCTCCTTTTAATTTTATTTATTTATTTACTTATTTATTTTAAGCAACCTCTGTGATTATTGTGGGGCTCGGACTCATGACTTGGAGAGCAGGAGTTGCGTGCTCTACTGACTGAGCCAGCCAGGCGCCCCAAATTGGTCTCCTTTTAATGGTTGTTGAGACTAACATTTTTGTTTTGTGAGGATAAACGATAGTTCAGTAAATATTCTTGTACATTCAGTATTTCTGTGCACATTAGCTAGTATATGTGCAGGGTAAATTTCTATAACTAAATTGATAGGTCCTGGGGCAAGTGTACTTTACATTTTCATGTTTTGCCACATTGACCTCCACAAAGATTGTACCAATTTACACTCCTTTGACCAAGAAATCCAAACAATGTAGAGGCGTGTGAAGAAAGAAAAGGAAAGTTCTCCCCTCCCCACCCACTTTACAGAGATGACCATGTATACTTTGATGGGTATCCTTCTAGAATTCAGATTTTGCATACAAAGGAATATTTTGTTGTACAAATGGAAGCACGTTGTTCTTTCAGTTGCTTTTTTCAGTCAACAGAAAATTGTAGTTATCTTTGCATTTTAGAATTGTTGAAAAGTAGGTAGAGCATCTACTGTTAATGTTAGGGACCATCTCGGGATTTGGTAAGTTAGGAACAGGGACTGATGAACATCGCTTATTTCCTGTTGCAGTGGTGGTGGGAGATGCTGCCTTGAGTATCTATGGGGATGTATTCTTGCATACTTGGGGCAAATACTGTTGATTATAGCCCATAAATGGGGATGCTTTTATACCCAGTCCTTCATATGTGTTCAAAATTCATGTGTGCATTTAATTTTCCCCCCACTATGAAATAGAAATGATTCTACCGGGGGGTGGGGAGGGCACCTGGGTGGCTTAGTCTGTCGAGCATCTGAGCCTTGGTTTTGGCTCAGGTCATGATCTCAGGATCGTGGGATTAAGGCCCCCATCGCATACTGCACAGTCTGTTTGAGATTCTCTCCCTTTCCATCTCCCACCCCCTGTTCATTCATGCACATGTGCCCTTTATCTCAAATAAATAAATTAAAAAATCTAAAAAAATGATTTTACATGGTTTACAAGTGGGAGATAGAGGTAGGTAGGTAGATATATAGTTGGGAGTTGGGATAGTATCAGCTCTAGACAAGTTCTGTGAGTGTTGGTGACTGATATAGAGCACTGCGTGTGGTAAATGTCTGTGCACTATGCTGAAGGGGCTTTAAGGATCTTTGAGTAGCATCTTGATGTTTACTAGCGTTCAACAGCATGCTGTTCGTGTGCTGGGTGACTGGTACCGCGCACACAGTTAACACGAATGCTGTTTCTGATTGAGACAATTCAAGGTTGTATGTTAGAATATTCTCAGGAAATTGCTCTCAATCCCTCCCTCCCTTTCTTTCCTCCTTTTTTTTTTTTTTAAAGTATTTCTTGCTCTTTTTTCCCCTCTTTATTTTAGTATTCTTATTTAAAGCAAAATTTGATCTCTTTACATCAAACTCTTGACCTTATGTGCTTGATACTATGGAGAATTTTAAACATCTGAAAATAGATTATATTTTGAATCCCATGTACCCACACTCGGGTTGTAGCTGTATCATTTCTTTTATTGCCAACTAATATTCCATTGTATGCATATACCACGTTTTGTTTATCCCTTCATCCATTGATGAACTTTTGGGTTGTTTCTACTTTTTTTATTTTTTATTTATTTATTTTAAAGATTTTACTTATTGACACAGAGAGAGAGAGAGAGATCACAAGCAGGTCGGGGGGAGCAGGCTCCCCTCTGGGCAGAGAGCCCGATGCGGGGCTCGATCCCAGGACACTGAGATCATGAGCCGAAGGGAGAAGCTTTAACCCACTGAGCCACCCAGGCGCCCCTGTTTCCACTTTTTAAAATTTTAAGTCATCTCTACACCCAGTGTGGGGTTCAAACTCAGACTCCAAACGAGAGTTGCCTACTCTACTGCCAGAGCCAACAAAGCACCCGTAGGTTGTTTCCACTTTCTGATGTTTATATGAATAGTGCTGTGAACACTTGTGTACACATTTTTGTGTGGACATGTGTTCAGATCGCCCCTACCCACCCGCCTGCCAAACAGGGAACCCAACACAGGGCTTGATTCCGGGACTCTGGGATGGTGATCTGAGCGGAAGGCAGATGCCCAACCAACTGAGCCACCCAGGCATCCTGGACGTGTGTTTTTATTTGTCTTAAGTATATACTAGGAGTAGAAATTGCTGGCTCATCTGACAATGCTACATTTAGCCATTTGAGGAACAGCCAGATTATTTTCCATAGTGACCGTACCATTTTACATTGACACTGGAAGTATCTGAAGATACCGATCCTTGTGTTACTCTGAAGTAAATCCAGATATAATTTCATCTTAAGATATTTCAGTATGGGGGCGTCTGGGTGGCTCAGTCAGTTAAGCGTCTGCCTTCGGCTCAGGTCATGATCCCAGGGTCCTGGGATTAAGCCACGTATTGGGCTCCCTGCTCGGCAGGAGGCCTGCTTCTCTGTCCCCCACTCCTCCTGCTTGTGTTCCCTCTCTTGCTGTGTTTCTTTCTGTCAAATAAATAAAATCTTAAAAAAAAGAGGGGCGCCTGGGTGGCTCAGTCGTTAAGCGTCTGCCTTCGGCTCAGGTCATGATCCCAGGGTCCTGGGATCGAGCCCCACATTGGGCCCTTTGCTCAGCAGGGAGCCTGCTTCTCCCGCTACCATTCCCTCTGCTTGTGTTCCCTCTCCAGCTGTGTTTCTCTCTGTCAAATAAATAAAAATTTAAAAAAAGATATTTCAGTAGATATTTCAAAAAAAAAGAATATTTCAGAATATTCATATTCGTATGAATACTTTATGTATTCATAAAAGGTGAAGATATCTTTATCAGACATAACTACATAACTACAAGCAATAATTTCTTAACATAATCATATTCAGTGTTCAAATTTCTAAGTGTCATAAGTAAGATTTTTTTAATAAGTTATTTTTTATTTTATTTTTTCCCTTCTTCCAAAAGATTTTATTTATTTATTAGAGAGAGAGAGAGAGAGCTTGAGCAGATGAGAGAGGCAGAAGTCAAGGGAGAAGCAGATGCAGGCCTCTGTCCCAGGACCTTGGGATCATGACCTGAGCTGAAGTCAGATGCTTAATGACTGAGCCACCCAGGTGTCCCAATAAAAATTTTTTTTTAAGATTTTATTTATTTGAGAGAGTTCAGTGTGAGCTGGGGAGGGAGGGGCAGAGGGAGAGAGAGAGAGAAAATCTCGAGTCCACATTGAGCCTAGAGCCTGATGCTGGGCTCCAACCCATGACTCAGATCTTGATTTGAGCCTAAATCAAGAGTTGGACATTTAGGGGACACCTGGGTGACTCGGTCATTAAGTGTCTACCCTCAGCTCAGGTCATGATCCCGGGGTCCTGGGATTGAGCCCTGTGTCGTGTTCCCTGCTCAGTGAGGAAGCCTGCTTTTTCCTCTCCTGCTTCTTCCTCTCCTACTCCCCCTGCTTGTGTTCTCGCTTTCTCTCTCTCTCTGGATCTCTCTCTCTCTCTCTCTCTCTCTCTCTGTCAAATAAATAAATAAATCTTTTTCTTTTTTTTTTAAGAGTTGGACGCCTAACCGACTGAGCCCCCCTGAAAAAAAAATTTTTTTTAAGTAAGGTCTACACCCAACGTGGGGCTTGATCTCAAAACTCTGACATCAGGAGTCACCATGTTGTACTGACTGACCCAGCCAGTTGCCTGTATAAGTACTATTTTAATAGTTGTTTGAATCAGGATCTAAATAAGGCCGACCACACATTACATAGGTTAATAGGTCTTTTAAATTCTTTAATCTGAGAGTCCTTTCTCTATACCTCATTCTCTCTTATTTTTGCTTTATAATTTGTATTTTGAAGACATCAGGTCCTTCATCCTGTAGCAGTTTCCACATTCTGGATTTTGCCAGCTCTAGTTGTGTGGTGTTAATATTTCCAGTAACTTAGCAGTTGGATCCAAGTGCTTGATCAGTTCAGGTTTGTTGTTGTTCTTGTTGTTTTGCAAGGTTAACTTGATGGGTGCTTCTTTTCTTAGGCACATCATATCTGGCCATCATTTTTGTGATGTTAGTAACTAGATATCAGTGCCTAGATTTTTCTCTTTTACAAAACAAGCTATATAATCTTTTTTTACTTTTCACTAAAAAAAATTGAGTTCTCGTTGTGGTAGTACTAAAATCTTGGCGGCTCTGTCCTATAGAAATGCAGGCTAACTCATTGAATTGGTCTTGTTGGGTGGGCAGTTCTGGGGTGGAGGATCTAGGTCTTTGAACGGCAGAGTTCCCAGAGTCCAGTGCACCTGTCAGGTACTAGCTCTGCCTGTACTCCCTCTCTGGGCAGCTAGGGAACACTCTATACAGACAGAATTTACAGGATTCTCTTATACTTCTGAAGGCTTCAAACATATTAATACAAATAAATATATAAATTATTAGAGAAGGGGCTAATTTAAAGAGAGTGGTTTTTAAAATGGCAAAAATTGGGGCGCCTGGGTGACTCAGTGGGTTAAAGCCTCTGCCTTCAGCTCAGGTCCTAATCTCAGGGTCCAGGGATGGAGCCCCGCATCCAGCTCTCTGCTCAGCAGGGAGCCTGCTTCCCCTTCTCTCTGCCTGCCTCTCTGCCTCCTTGTGCTCTCTCTCTGTCAAATAAATAAATAAAATCTTAAAAATAAAATAAAGTGGCAAAAATTTACATTTAAAACTTTCTGTTTGAGGAAAAAAAATGTGTGGAGTTGGCATAGTTTGATTGGTCTCAATGGATCACGGCATGTAAACTCAGGTCAGGGCCTCAGGTCTAATGGTGAGAAACATGGATTCTAGAAACAGACGTGTTGTGTTGAACCCTGACTCCTGCCTAACAAGCTGGTTAGCCTTGGGAAAGTGACCCGGTTTCTTTGGGCATCCGTTTATGGATGTATAAAATGCCAATCTGCTGATGGTACCCCCCTCACAAGGTTGTTGTGAAAGTGAAGTGAGTGAACACTTGTGAAATGTTGGATGCAATGCTGAACACATGATAGGAGCCCTATGAGGAACACTTCCTAGTTTTAAGGGAGTTTGATTTTGTAGGGCTGTGCTCCTGTAGCGCCCTTGCTGGTGCTCCTGTCCTTGTGTGACTTGGGTAGAACCCGGTCAGGCCAGGGTGCTAACGAGGTGGCAGGAGAGCTCCTGATTCTTCCTGGCTTCCTTCAGTTGTGCGCCGAGCTTCTTGACTCATCGCGGGTGTCGAGCACCTGCCCTGTGTCAGGGCTCTGCCAGGGACTGGGAACTAGAAAAAAAATGAGGACACAATCCCACAGTTAATGAAATTATAGTCTCATGCAGGGACCTTTGCCGTTTTGGATTTGGCAAGAGTTCCATGGACATCTCATCTGTCTATAAAAAACAAACTGGCCTCTTGAGGTTCTTTAAAATTGGTCACCCTGCTAACTGGTTTTGAAAAACACATAAGTGGGTCATGAAGTCAGGGTAGAGGATGGTGACTGGCTTTTTATAAGGATGAAATAGAATGTAATAGAAAGTATTAGAGTGCAGCCCATGTAATAAAGGTAATTGTTTTGTGAAACTTTCTTCCATTATGGGTAATAAGTATTAGAACCGGGTGTTTCTTACTGTGGGTTTTAGTCAAGTATCTGAGGAACACTGTAATATGTAGCGATATTTTATTTATTTTCTTTAAGATACTATTTATTTATTTGACAGAGAGAGACACAGTGAGAGAGGGAGCACATGCACAGGGAGTGGGAGAGGGAGAAGCAGACGCTCCCCTGAGCAGGGAGCCCGATGCGGGGCTCAATCCCAGGACCCTGGTGTCATGACCTGAGCCGAAGGCAGACAGACGCTTAACTGACTGAGCCACCCAGGCACCCTCCCTCCTTTTCTTCTTCAGCTCTGTGAATACTTGGTTTGGCAAGATGTAGGCTGGGTATGCCATTTGTGTGTGGTTTCTAAACTTTAATGCAGATATGGGAATGACAGCATAAATTGTTGAGCTTGCCATGGTAGTTGCTTGAAAGAGGACAAATTTGTTTGAACACAAATAGTGTACTGACTTGTTCAGTGACCCTGAGGTCAGAAGACTTGCCTGCCAGCTGGCCTCTGTAGGAAGGTTTCCAGGAGGCCCACACAGAAGCAGGGGAATCCCTGCCCATGGCTTGCACTGTCCTTGTGGGTGGAGAGGGAATGTCCCTGTGTTCCTAGAAATCTCCCTGTGTCAGACTTTGGGAGAGGGAATTATAGGCCAGGCTGGAACCTGTCTCACAGCCAGAGAGAAGAACAACAGGAGCTAGGGGTGCCTGGGTGGCTCAGTGGGTTGGGCCTCTGCCTTCTGTCAGGTCAGGATCTCAGGGTCCTGGGATTGAGCCCTGCATTGGGCTCTCTGCTCAGCGGGGTACTTGCTTCCCCTTCTCCCTCTGCCTGCCGCTCTGCCTACTTGTGATCTCTTTTTCTCTGTTAAATAAATGAATAAAATAAAAATTTAAAAAAATTTAAAAACCAGGAGCTAATAACTGTGGATAGTTTGTAAAAGTAAATTGAAATACCGTCAGGTTTTTTTGAGTCCTAGAAATTAATGTTCTATTTCATACGTACCCCACAACCTTCTGATTAAAAAACAATTTCTTTTAAAACAAAGAAGCAAAACCCAATAATCCCATCACCCGAAGAAAGTACTTGTAAGCCTTTTATATAGTCCTTTTGTCTTTGTCTAAAGTACTTTTATTTAAAGATTTTATTTACTTATTTGAGAGAGGGAGAGCGCGTACAAGCAGTTGGGGAGAGGGAGAGACTCTCAAACACACTCTACACTGAGGATGGAGCGAGCCAGGGCTCAGTCTCATGACCCTGAGATCAGTGACCTTAGCTGAAACTGAGAGGCGCACACCTAACCAACTGAGCCACCCAGGAGCCCCTGAAGTGCTTTTATTTAAACCATTACTGCTGAAAGAGTAATCCTGTAATGACCCTTCTCTGCTTTGTCTTTTTCGTATAGGAACCAATGGAACCTCTAAAGGAAGAAGTCTCATTGGTAAGATTGATAGCTCACCTCAAATCACTGGGAAAGGAGTTACCGTGGAGCCAGGGTTTTCTGTGGATGAGTTTGCTGCCTCTGTCCTCACTGGAAGACTGACCACCGTCTTTCTTCCAGTTGTCTACACAATTGTATTTGTGATTGGTTTGCCAAGCAATGGCATGGCTCTGTGGGTGTTTCTTTTCCGAACGAGGAAGAAGCACCCTGCTGTGGTTTACATGGCCAATCTAGCCTTGGCAGACCTCCTCTCTGTGATCTGGTTCCCTTTGAAGATTGCCTATCACATACACGGCAACAACTGGATTTATGGGGAAGCTCTTTGCAAAGTACTCGTTGGCTTTTTCTATGGAAACATGTACTGTTCCATTCTCTTCATGACCTGCCTCAGTGTGCAGAGGTATTGGGTCATCGTGAATCCCTTGGTACACCCCACGAAGAAGGCAAACATTGCCTTTGGGGTCTCGCTGGGGATATGGCTGCTGATTCTGCTGGTCACCATCCCCTTGTATGTTGTGAGGCAGACCGTGTACATTCCAGCCCTTAACATCACAACCTGCCATGATGTTTTGCCTCAGGACGTGTTGGTAGGGGACATGTTCAATTATTTCCTCTCTCTGGCGATTGGAGTCTTTCTTTTCCCAGCCTTCCTCACAGCCTCTGCCTATGTGCTGATGATCAGAACACTCCGATCTTCTGCGATGGATGAAAACTCAGAAAAGAAGAGGCAGAGAGCCATCAAACTCATTGTCACCGTCCTGGCCATGTACCTGATTTGCTTCACTCCTAGTAATCTTCTGCTTGTGGTACATTATTTCCTGATTAAAACCAGGAGCCAGAGCCACGTCTACGCCTTGTACATCATAGCCCTCTGCCTTTCTACTCTCAACAGCTGCATTGACCCCTTTGTCTATTACTTTGTTTCCCAAGACTTTAGGGATCATGCAAAGAATGCTCTCCTCTGTCGAAGCGTCCGAACCGTACAGCAGATGCAAATATCTCTGACATCAAAGAAGTTCTCCAGGAAATCCAGCTCTTATTCTTCAAGTTCAACCAGTGTTAAAACCTCTTACTGAGGTTTTCAGCATCTCCGTAAAACCACAGGGGGGGTTTGGAGCCTGCTTAATGTTATGGGTGTGTTTCTCTTGTTCTCTGACAAGTGGGTCCCACCACACGCCATGTGTATGTAGCACCTCTCAGGATTGCTAGAAGCTTCCCTGTTTGCATGAGGAAAGTCCCCCAAATTAGCCTAGATGGCAGTTTTAGAATTCCTCTCCTCAGGTGCTCCCGCAAATGGAACTAACAGTAGACTTTTCAGAAGGCGGTGAGAAAACAGAAGCTCGGGGCACTAGTTCTTACTAGTGCTGGCGTGAAGGCGCAGTTCACAGCAGAACCTTACAGCCGGGTGGGAGCTTCCGTGTCCTCAGAGATGAGCGGACCAATGGACTGACTGTAAGAAGAGGAAAGTAACAAGGTGAAGAAGCTACGCAAGTCAGGGTGGCTTCCATTCCAACTGGGGGCAGTGGTTAGGATTGGACTGTAGACTTAGAATATTCATTGGGGTTCTCCTACCACCTCCTTGTGGATCTTGTTTAGAAATACAGGTTCATCAGACTCAGGAATGAGAGAGCTCAGGGTCTGACTCAGGAAACTTCATTTTAACAAGGTTCTGCTGTGCGTGCTCGTGCACACCCAGGTTTGAGAACTGCCTGATGGGTGCCAAGGGAGAAACAAACTGTTTTGTGTCTCTTCTGCGTATCACTTGTAATGAGGTCTGTTTGTTGTCTCAGTAGGACTTTGAGTTATTTATCAGCCCTTTGAGCTTTTGTATATATCCTTATTGCTACAAGGAAAATACATTGAAGATTTTAAATGTGGAAACACAAAGTTCATGTAACTTTGTACTGACTCAGAATCTTCAGGTAGTCTTGAGTTATAGATGGTTTCAGAGTAAGAGGGGCATTTACCACTTAGTATTTTTCAAAATTATAATTGGATTATTTATTGTCAGTTTTTTTTCACTTGCTACAAATATGAAATTGTAATGTCTTCCCTGGATTTGAACCACAACTGTTTGGAAAAGAATGTGAAAGAGATGTGATTTATAATATATTTAGAGGGTACGTATTCCAAAATGAATTTATATAACTTGTATTTGTGATTTTTTTGAAATAATCTTATTGTAATGATTGATTTATAAATAACACATGACCCTTTTTTTTTTTTTTACAACTTATTTTTGAGTTGTATGTTTTGTGGGTTTTTTTAAAGGAGGGTGTGGGAAAAGGGAAGCCCCAGCATCACTTCTATAAAAAGCATTGATGTGATGTTCACACCATATTTCTTAGATAAATAGGGCCATATGGTACATATTGCTTGATGACAATTGTTTTCACATAACATTTTAGAATTTCTTTCATTCAGTGTCTATTCATTGACCTCCATTTTTAATGGAATACAGACTTTAATTTAGGGATATATTATGATGTATTTAGTCTTTTCCCTAGCAATATCTCCTGAAGTCTCTCTTTTTTTGTTTTTGTTTTTGTTGTTATTAAAGCGGTGCTGCACTGGACATCTGTGTAGACATGTTTGTGAGTATTTCTGTAGGATAAGTTCCTGGAAGTAGAATGACCAGGTCACAAGTCAGATGACCATTTTAAATTTTGGTAGCTCTTGCCAAATTGCCTTCAGTAATTTGTATTTCAACCAAAATAGTACATTTGCACCTCTTCCCTGAAATGCTCATCCATATTTAATCTGTCAATCTTTTAAAATTTTGCTAATCTGACTAGAAACAGAATCTTACTGTCCTAATTTGTATGGAAGCAGCTTAGCTTTGTGGCTGAGAGGCAGGGCTGATGTCTTTTTTTCTTTAAGATTTTATTTCTTTGGGGCGCCTGGGTGGCTCAGTCGTTAAGTGTCTGCTTTCGGCCCAGGTCAGATCCCAGGGTCCTGGGATCGAGCCCCACATCGGGCTCTCTGCTCTGCAGGAAGCCTGCTTCTCCCGCTACCATTCCCTCTGCTTGTGTTCCCTCTCTCGCTGTGTTTCTCTATGTCAAATAAATAAAATCTTTAAAAAAAAAAAAAAAAAGATTTTATTTCTTTGACAGAGAGAGAGCTTACAAGTAGGCAGGCAGAAAGAGAGAGGGGAAAGCAGGCTCCTTGCTGAGCAGAGAGCCCGATGCGGGACTCGATCCCAAGACCCTGAGATCATGATGTGAGCTGAAGGCAGAGGTTTTAACCCACTGAGCCACCCAGGTGGAGAGCTGATGTCTGACCCCATAGTAGCTTGTTTTGTGAGCTAAGGGAAGTTCCTTCCCTGTGCCTTAGTTTCTCTGTAAAATGAGGGTAACGGTGTTTTCCTCCTAGAAGTACAAGGATTAAGTGTTCGGCACACGTATGCACTCATAAATATCCTGGGGCACTGTGACTGTTACTCTCTGACTGCTAATGCGATGTCATTCCTGCTCCACCCCCTTCCCTCTTTAGTGCCCGTTGATACCTTGCCTTCCCCCACACGCTCTGCTTGGAGTCTCATAGCAGGCTTGGGTTGTCTTCATTTTACAGGTAAGAAAGCAAAAGATGGTGGACACAGAAGAAAAGGAAGCAGAAGCAAATGGCTCACAGGAGCCCTGCAGGTGGTGTATGGACTGACCAGTGGAAAAACTTACTTTGGTATTTCCCATTTCTTTCTTGGTCATTTTTATCATACATGCTGGTATATTAAATTGAACAAGAACATATGATGTGAAAATTTTCTTTCCTACCTATGCTCATTCTCATCTCACAAAGGAAACAAATTTTTATAAAACTTATAAAATATATATGTATATTATATATTAAATATCTTAACTACATGAATATATACATGTGCACACATGTTAACTTATAAATCCATTAATGTGGATCTTCCTAATTTTTTAAAAATTTTTTTTAAAGATTTTATTTATTTGACAGAGAGAAACACAGTGAGAGAGGGAACACAAGCAGAGGGAATGGTAGCGGGAGAAGCAGGCTTCCCACCGAGCAAGGAGCCCCATGTGGGGCTCGATCCCAGGACCCTGGGATCATGACCTGAGCTGAAGGCAGACGCTTAATGACTGAGCCACCTAGGCGCCCCCTAATTATTTTTAAAATATATTTTTTAAAAATTTTATTTTTTTTAGAGAGCAAGCACAAGTGGGGGGCGGGACAGAAGAGGGAGAGAATCTTAGACTCTCAGTTGAATGCAGAGCCCCACCCGGGGCTCAGTCTCATGACCCTGGGGTCATGACCTGAGCCGAAATCAAGAGTCAGATGCTTAACCAACTGAGCTATCTACTCTTCCTCATTATTTTTAATGACGAGGTAGTATTCCATGTATGGATGATTATTTAGTTTCCTAAGGAAGAGGATTGTTGTTGTTGATGTTGGTTCATTTTTCATGAAACTTTTTTTTTAAAGATTTTATTTACTCATCTGACAGAGAGAGAGAGAGATCACAAGTAGGCAGAGAGGCAGGCAGAGAGAGGGGGGCGCGGGCTCTCTGCTCAGCAGGGATGTGGGGCTTGATCCCAGGACCCTGAGATCGTGACCTGAGCCAAAGGCAGAGGCTTTAACCTACTGAGCCACCCAGGCGCCCCTTCATGAAACTTTTTTTTTAAAGATTTATTTATTTGAGAGAGAGGATGCAGTGCATGCCCGAAAGCAGGGGGAGGCACAGAGGGGGAGAGAGAAAGCAATCTCAAGCAGACTCCCCACTGAGCATGGAAACTCAGTCCTACGGCCCATGAGTCGAAATCACAAGTTGGACCATTGGCCCATCCAGGCACCAGTGGGGTCCATATTTTTTTTTTAAGATTTTATTTATTTAAGAGAGGGGGAAGCAGGCTCCCCGCTGAGCAGAGAGCCTGATGCCGGGCTCCATCCCAGGACCCTGAGATCATGACCTGAGCTGAAGGCAGGGGCTTTCCCCCACTGAGCCACCCAGGCGCCCTGGGGTCCATATTTTTAAAGCAATCTGCAAATTTAATCTTTTGCACTCCACTGGCTCCACTCAAGTTGAGGGGGTCTTCTTAAAGTTAATGTGGATTTGTGTGGGCACTAATGCTGAACTGCCCGGTTTCGAGTTGTTTTATGGATATTTCCAGGATGTCACTTTTGTTGTTCATAGCAGCGTTTCAGACTAATTAATTTCCTGATTATCAAGATTTCATAAATCCTGGGGCTGTAATCTCATTACTATGCATAGTTGAGTGATTACACCTTTCTTCCTGGACCTTGAACTCACTGGAGGCCCTTGGGAGGATTGGACTATGTTACAGAATCAAAGGTAAAATTTGTCACTGCTCCCCCAGGCTTATTGATTAAAATTATGTTTCGGTGCTGCAGAGTTTAGATGTTGTCTTTACAAGAGAAGTTTCTGATTCCATTAGTCAGAGGCATGTGTCATTCACCCCCCAGTTCTGGAAAAAAAAAAAACAAAAAAAAAAAACCCTGACAGATAAGTCCCACATTTTTTTTAAGCCTAGGAACTTTGCTGAGACCGTTGTTCTCCACACCTTGTCTTTATTGCAGGAGAGTCTGAGCTGGCTTAGGTGTCGGCTGCTCTTGCCTCGACCAGTTGGTCATTGGGTGGAGTTATTTCCCAGCTCTGTCTTTATTGGCGAGTGATCAGGCTCAACTGAAGTTAGGGGTCATTCCCTCCTGCAGAAACCACTGCCCCTGCCTGCAGTCTCCGTGGGGTGCTCCAGGCAAGCCATCAGCACCCAGGAGCAGTGTGAGTGGTTCTTTTCTCCATGCCACAGTTTCTGCAACATTATTGCTTATTAAGTGTAAGCAATCAAATCAGGATTCCTACATTAGCAGTAGTCATGGGGTTGATGTTCTCAGTGAAATGCACTGGTATTAGAAACAAAACCTATTCCAAATATCAGCCTATTCCAAAGTTAGATCTTGAGTATAGGAGAAAGTCAAGGAAAGCATGAAGGACAAGAAGGCTTGGGAAAGGCCATCATTATGGTTTTTCCCTCTGAACACTCTTTTGCTTAAGTATTTTTTTTTCTTTTAGAGAAATGCAGAGGTGTTTTTTTTTTTTTAAGATTTTATTTATTTATTTGACAGAGACACAGTGAGAAAGGGAACACAAGCAGGGGAGTAGGAGAGGGAGAAGCAGACTCCCCGCTGAGCAGTGAGCCTGATGCAGGGCTTGATCCTAGGACCCTGGGATCATGACCAGAGCTGAAGGCAGTCACTTAACAAGTGAGCCACCCAGGCCTCCTTTCAATATTTTCTTTTTAAGATTTTATTTATTTGAGAGAGAGAGTGTGTGAGCAAGGAGGGGCTAAGGGAGAAGGAGAAAGAATCTGAAGCAAGCTCCATACTGAACATAGAGCCTGAATGGGGCTAGATCCCACAACTGTGAGATCATGACCTGAGTAAAACCAAGATTCAGATGCTCAACTGACTGAGCCACCCAGGTGCCCCTTGCTTAAACATTTTAAAAAATAAACGTCTAAAACTGTACAAGTAGTAACTGGTCTACTAAGTAAATTTGAGAATATAAAAGGATCTAGCACATATTTCCTCCCTATCCACTTTATCTGAACTCAGTTACTTCCTTTGTGTGCCCTTTGAGATATTTTCTGTATGTGTATGAGCATGTGTACCAATATGCTTTTTTAAGTAAAAGAGGAGTTACACCATATATTATATATATTTAGATATATTTGTATATATGTATGTACATGTGCACACATGGTGTGTATGTACATATACACACATATACATGTACATACATGCATATATGTGTGTGTACATACACACCCCCACAGATGTGTGTATATGTATATATACACACATATATAAAATAACTTACCCAGAAACTTAAGAGGCTTAAGACAATAATAACAATTTACTACACATGCACAGTTTGTGTGGATCTTGAATCAGGAGTTTAGCCAGAAATTTCCTGCTTGGGATCTCACGAGGCTGCCATCAGAAGGCTTAGCTGGGGTTAGAGACTTGGCTTCCATCGAGGTTCCCTCACAGAGCTCACAAGGTGATGCCGGCTGTTGACGGGAAACCTCTATTTCTCTCCACGTGCACCTGCCCACAGGTCTGCTTGAGTGACCATACAACACGAAGATTGGCTTTCCTCAAAACAAGTGCTTCCAGAGAACAAACAGGAAGCTGCCATGTCTTGTAGAGCCTAGCCTCAGGAACCACACACCATTATCTCCAGCAAAGTGTCACATAGAATAGCTCCAGTCAATATAGAAGGTGACTACATACAAGCATAATTACCAGGAAGCAAGGACCATTGGGAGCCATCCTGGAGGCTGGCTACCGTGCTGTATATAAACACATCTGGGACATTATTTCCATATCAGCATTTATAGATTGTCCTCATTATTTTAGTTAGTTTTTTTAAGTAGGCTCCATGCGCAACATGGGGCTTGAACTAATGACCCTGAGATCAAGTTGAATGATCTGCCGACTAAGCCAGCCAAGCACCCTGACCTCATTATTTTAAATAGTTGTATCCATTGCATACATACATTGTAAGGAATCCTCTAGCTTTTAGATAGTTTCCAGTTTTTTGCTATGCTTGCATTGCTTAATCAAACAATCTTTTGAGTGAGTATCTTTCTATATTTTTGAATACTTGTGCATTCAATAGTCTTCTATCATGCACTGTGTGTCAAGTAAAATTCAGGGCAGTGAGGGATATTGTGGAGAGCAAAACAGGTAAGAACCCTGTTCTTGTGGAGTGTACTTTCTAAGTGGAGAGAGCTTGAAATTAAGAAAAATATCTAATACTAGTAAATTTTTGTTATTAACATGTAATGTATTACTTGTTTCAGGGGTACAGGTCTGTGAATCATCAGTCTTACACAATTCACAGCACTCACCGTAGCACATACCCTCCCCAATGTCCATCACCCAGCCTCAGCTCTCTAAGCCCCCTCCCCTCCAGCAACCCTCAGTTTGTTTCCTGAGATTAAGAGTCTCTTACGGTTTGTCTCCCTCCCTGATCCCATCTTGTTTCATTTTTTCCCTCCCTTTCCCCCACAATCCCCTGCCCTGCCTTTCAAATTCCTCATATGAGAGAGATCATATGATAATTGTCTTTCTCTCATTGACTTATTTCGCTTAGCATAATACCCTCTAGTTCCATCCATGTCATTGTAAATGAGACGATTTTGGTTTTTTTTTATGGCTGCATAGTATTCCTGTGTGTGTGTGTGTGTGTGTGTGTGTGTGTGTGTGTGTGT
>CM053607.1:83065212-83086825 GCA_028646535.1 Procyon lotor
CCTTAAGACACTCTTTATGAACCATTTCTTCGTTTAAAAAAATAAATAAATAATAATAATAAAGCGAGCTCTCCCACTCTTTTATACTCTGTATTTAACCAAACTTCCAGCCCTGGTCTTAACAGAGTATGTCTTGTAATGAATGGAATGCATGGGCCAAACCCAAAGTTAAATGACTGCAGGTCAGACTAAGCTGAAGCCTCCGACGACAGATCCGGTGGCATTACTGTCAAACTATCACTTATGTCACTTCTCTGGCTTTTATGAATGTAGACACCTTAACATTTTAGTATAATAACCTACAGGGTTGAGAAAAACCTTGTCATGTAGCTATATTTGTATATTTTAGAGCATAGAGTTGTCTTATTGTCATGTCACTGATTAAAATATACTTTACAGTTTTTTCAAGACTCTTCTTAGTTCTACTTAACTATAAATTTTCAGATGGGGGGAGATAAAAAACTTCAGAATCATCATGTTCTACACATTTAAAGCCATCAAACATGACAACGTCCTGCATAATTTAAGCTGGTTATGCATTAGTGCAAATCATCTCATGCCTTTTATTTAAAAATGTATAAGCAATGTGGCATTAAATCTGTGGTCAGGAAATTATGTTGGTAAGTATTAAAACATGTATACAAGGCGTTTTATTTAAAATGAAGAAGGAACCTGTCGTAGTGGTCATAAACTTTTCAAAAATAAAGGATGACCAAAGAGTGAAATCATTTCTTCATTGAGTGTATGGACCTCTTGCTGACATTATTAATTTCTTCCTGCGATTCATTTCTGTAAACCATAAGGAAATTCTCAGCTTTCAAATAGAGCAGAAAGAGAAAATTGTCTTTCATGTATCATCAATATGTTCATCAGTAGGGGCGCCGGGTGGCTCAGCTGTTAAGCATCTGCCTTTGGCTCAGGTCATGATCCCAGGGTCCTGGGATCGAGCCCCGCATCGAGCCCCGCATCGGGCTCCTTGCTCGGCAGGAAGCCTGCTTCTCCCACTACCATTCCCTCTGCTTGTGTTCCCTCTCTCGCTGTGTTTCTGTCAAATAAATAAAAAAATCTTTAAAAAAAAAAAAAAGTTCATCAATATGTTCAAAATTAAATAAGAATAAAAGAAGAGGAACATTTATTCCACAATGTTAAGGTGTTCCCTTAAAAAAAGTTACTGGGGAGGGGCGCCTGGGTGGCTCTCTCAGTTAAGCATCTGCCTTCAGCTCGGGTCATGATCCCAGAGTCCTGGGATTGAGTCCCACGATGGACTCCCTGCTCCACGGAGAACCTACTTCTCCCTCTGTGCCTCCCCTCTCCACTCTGTCTCTCATGAATAAAGAAAATCTTAAAAAAAAAAAAAAAAAAAGGAGCCCACAAGCCAGAAAGGCTTAAAAAAAAAAAAAAGTTACCACGGAGCTCTTAGCAGTTTTGTGTGTGAGGGAAATTCTCAAACCTACTCAGTGGTTAACTTCTAGATGTTTACATCAATTTTCTCTGGGCCTCCTTGATTACTGTCTGAACTCTTTGGGTAGGTGTCCACCAGCGACTTGGGAGCAAACTTCAGGGTGAAACCTATAGTTTCTTTGAGGGTGTTAAGAACATTCGAAGATCATCTAGGAGGCTGAATCAAAGACAAAGCTTAGGAGTGTTATAGTTAGTGGATATTCTCAAGTTTAAATTTGGCCGATGGTTCACATGCTTTATTAAATGGGCTAAATGGTCTTTCACATATTCATTTTTTTGCGCATGTAAGAGCTCTTTAGGTTGTCTTAGGGGAAACAAATTTCAAGTAGAATTCCTTACTGCCTCAAATAAAGCCAAATTTTTTAAGAGAGAGGAGAAGAGACTCATCATCTCTCTGAACTTGCATATGCTCATTTTAATTACCAGAGTTTTCTGTTCTTTATAGTCACTCCACTGAAATGGGTACAAAGAGGAAATGAACCGTAAGGCTCCACAGAGGTTCAGGGACAAGGGAATCAAACCCGCCACCATGCCATTTCACCGGCCTATCCAGTCTCATTCACTTGCCAAAAAACTATACAAGCTGTAGGAGAACAAACCTTACAAACTACAGACCAATGACTGGGAAGTAATAAAGAGCAGAGGTGTCAACAATACTTTTTCAGTTCCAAACCCTGTCACATAATCAGGGGCAAGAAATGACAAGCTTTAAGTCATAACCTTTTGCTAAATACCCTTCCATATTAGCCCAGTAAGGGATAGGTTCAAAAGATGACAAACACTGTACCTATGATAAAACAGGAAGGGACAGCTAAACTAGCTTCAAGATGCTTTGAGATATTTTGCATGGGCAGTGGGGCAACACCACGCCACGGGAAACTGCTGGACAATGCACCATGATTAAGGACAACACTGACATTGAGTGGAATTTTCATCACCTAAGGCAGTTTCACAAGGATACCAGTTGAGAGTTTTGCTGAGATTCTGCCAAGGAGAATTTGTGTCTTCTGTCGGTATCCACTTCCTTCGTACAACCCATTACTTACTGTTGACTTTATTGATGTTGCCTTGGATTTCTGCTTGAGTCAGCAGTTCTTCATATGCATCTCTTTCTTCTTCTGAAATACAGTTATTCTACAAAACAAAAGCCTTCACTGATTCCTGAGGTTCAATAAAATATTTCCAAAGCTCGGTATTCAAAAGCAAAAGGCTAAGAGTGAGAAAAACCATTTACTTATATTCATTCGAATTCAATATAAGCCTGAAAAATGCTTGCTCTGTGCAGGGCACTAAGGTTAGGTATGCCTGGCAAAGATTACAAAGATGAACAGCAGCCCCACTGACTCTCTGCAGGGGCCTAATGGTTTAATGTGGCAAACATCACGTTGGACTCCTTGACCATATTGCCATTTTTTGTAGATCCGAGTCAGTGGAATATTGGCAATTTCATTTGATCCAGTCTAATAAAACTGACACCATAAATAACAATTACACATAGAATAGAACACATTTTAGAGGAGAAGTACATATTCAGTTGGAAATAACACTTGAACAAGAGAAAACAATTGAGGAGGGCTTGGAGGAACAGAGCAATTATAAAGGCAGAGTGGGGAGCAGGGTGTAGACCACAGGATTGGTCGGCAAAGGTGAGACAGCTTGGCACACTGGGCTACAGCATAGAGTCTATGTGTCCAGGGTTGGCCAGAAAGATGGGGAGGCTGCGTGGGCATTCCGGAGGCTTTTTAAGGCCAAGTGAAGGACCTGTACTTAACTTGGTAGGCGGTAGGGAATCCAAGGAGATTTTTGGGGGCTGACATCCGATCTGGAGTTAAAGATTAATTTTGCAACCTCTAAGTCCGAGAAGGGTTGGCTTGCAGAATGGGAGGAAGCAGGGTCACGTGTGAGGAAGGTGTGCAAAAACACCACAGCACGGCTGGGGGACAGGGCTCAGGCCAGAGTGTCAAGACTAGAAGGTGTGGGACAGATGTAAGCCTGGCAAGAAGAGGCAACAGAATGCAGTGAGGGATAGGCTACAAGGGTGAGGGAGGTGGCATAGACGGAATTCTGAAACATCGTGGAAGTCATTCCAGAGGTAAGTCAGTGAAGGGCACGTGTGTGAGGAGGGCCCGGTAGAGATAAGCTCTCTTTCTAGAAGGTGAGGTGCAAAGCCCATGGCACAGGGATGAAGTCACCAGGAGGGGCATTCGAGCGGTCTGGTAGCAAGCTGACAGCCGCTTTCCTCAGCAAGTGGATGAGCCTGTCTGAGGAAGAACAGAGACAGAAGTGACTTAAGGTCAGACCTTAAAGAATCCCCGCAGGCAGAGGCAGGAGACACTGAGAGGAGACACTGAAGGCAGAGGAGAGCCGTGGCCCCAAAGCACCACGGGAGGAGGTGGGCAGCCCCCTGGGAGGCGGGTGGGCAGCAGCCACCAGCTCAGAGAAGGCAGTGAGATGAAGTGGAAAGTTTTGGTAATGGAGCGGAGGCTGACGGGGCAGGCCGTTAAAGGAAGAAAGATGGCCAGGAGGTGGAAGCTCAGCCCAGCAAGAAAGTCCTCAGTCATGCTAGATGGGAAGGCAGAGGTACCAAGTCAGGGTCAGGCTGCTTGCAGAGGAGGGAAGGCCAAATATGAGAGCGAATTCAAAAACATCAGCTCTCAACGTCACCACACCGAGTCATTAACCTCTACTAACAAAGCTATGGGTAACTTGGCTAACAAGGTCTGCAGGTGAGATCTTGAGCCGCTACTTCCACACTTCCCAGTGAAGTCCCAAGTTTAGGACATGACCTTCAACCCTTGGAGACTGTAAGAATCGGCACGAAAGGAACCCTCTTTTCTTTACGTAGTGCGTGGTCTGCTTTTCCCTTACATTCCACCCAAGCCAACTGCCTATGGCTACAGAGACCACTGCCAGGTGATTTAAAATGATCACTAGTAACATCGAAGCTTTTTCAAACTAGCCACTCAAAGCCGTATTATTGAGAATCTAATTACATACCTTCAGTCTTGCATTTTCCTCTTTCCTTTTCTTGGCTTCCCAGAGTTCCTTCTGGTATTCCTGGGCAAGGCTGTCATCTACTAAAGTTAAAACTGCATTTGGGTTTCTTAGCGTTTTAATGGTTTGTTCCGCTATTCCTTTCTCAATAGCTTCATTAATGGCTATAACTGCAGCGTGCACTGGGAAGAGGGAAAAAAAAAAAGACTTTCATGAGCCAAAGACAACAAGAACAGTTGCCTGGACACCGCATGGATGTAAACAGTTTTACTTTCTTCTCTGGCTTCGAGTTAAAAAGGCCAAAAAAGACACACTAGACACTTCACAGAGTACCCCTCTGACAAGCTCTCCACCTGCCCATCTCGCTTGGGTCCTGTCTCAGCATCTGTCACGAAATCCCTATGAATTTACGAATGGCTAAAATGAACCGAGCACTATGTTAACCCCCGAGGGCTGAAGGGGGATGTGGACACTCTTAAAGTACCAGTTTGTTTCCAAATGATGCTGGCAATTTAACTTGTAACCTGGAAGACAACATAGCAATGTACTCGACAACTAAAATCTGATGACGCAGAAAGCAACGAAGTATTTTGAATAAACGTATTTCTGAAAACTCTTATTTACATCGCATAAGAACATATTTAAAGTCTAAATTACACGGTTATATTTTCATATGCTCAACTTAACCACCTACAATACCTACAATAAAAACTTCAAAAGGGGGCTGAAAGTATCTTCTAAATATTCTTTCTTGTAACCAAAATCAATAAAGTACAGGTAAGTCTCATGGCAATACTAAGTTTTGATTTTAAATAGACTCACAAGCAGCTTCATCCACTGAGAGTTCATTAGCCAGAATCCCACCTATTTTGCTGAAAGATGGCATTTGTATTCCATATTTCTCAAGTTCCTTTCTCATATTACTGATTTCCTCCTCTGAAAAAGAACAACAAACAGTATCAAAGAAAGACACAGAGATGGAAGCCAGAATGAATATATTGATGTCAAGAAATGTCTTTATCCCACGGTCTCTCTCCCAGAAATTCGAGGCTTATTTTTCTGAATAAAGAATATTAAAGGGGGCATCTGGGTGGTTCAGTCGGTTATGTGGCCGACTTTTGAGTTTGGATTGGGCTGTAAGATCAAGCCCTGCATTGGGTTCCACATTGGGTGTGGAGCCTGCTTAAGATTTTCTCTCTTCCTCTCCTCCTGCCCCTCCCCAGTGGGTGTGCACTCTCTTAAAAACAACAACAGAATATTAAAAAATGCCACGCCATTATTTAAAAAAAGAAAGGGAAAAAAGTGTTCTTCATCAAGAAGGTGGGCATTTCTGAGCAAGAACTTTAGGAAGAAGCCAGCCTATTTCTCATTTCACAGATATGGTGAAAAGGAAACTGGTTGAATACAAACATGATGAAGTTTTCTTTTCTGATTGATAGAGAGGAAAAAGGGGAATCGATGCTGTCAAAAGGAAAAGTATTGATACATTTTCTTAGTAAATGTCAATGTAAAAATCATGAAGAGTAATACCTGTGAAGTCTACTTTGCCCAACAAATCCTGGATCTGGGGTGCTATTCCTAGTTTGAACAGGTATAAACTGAAAGATAGAACATAAAATTATCAGTTCAGAAGTTTTATCGTCATAAATCTTAGCGTTAAAAATTACTTAAGCCCTAAGGGCTTTTTTAGTTGAGAAATACCTAAAAGATTATCCCATCTAATCCATTCATTTTTTAGGTGGTGAAACTGAGTCCTGAGGTAACAGTCTTTCATGGACGGGGACTATAATCATAGGCTAAGTCCCAAAGACCAATCTTCTTCAGTACACGGCATTTCCATAGGGTCAACTAACTTTCTACCACCCATTTGTAGAGAGAATAAGAAACACAATTAATATAAAATAGCCAGTAATAAATCCAATTAACACTTCCTTGGATACTCCTTCTATGATTCTTATTTTGTTGAAAGTATAGCTCAAGTTATATTTTCCTTTTCAATATTCCTTTACGTACCACACACCCCTTGAGGACCTATTTGTTTTACATTTTCTGAAACAAAGAGTGGCAAGAGTATAGCAGAAGGGGTGATAAATCACAATGTGGGCATACTACTAAGTGGAAGATGGAGAGTAAGTTGTGTGTGTGTGTGTATTTAAAGCCCCTTAGGAAGTAATGATGACATGCACCAACCTATCCATAAGTTGACAAAAAGAGCAGAGGGCTAGCATCTAAATTTTACCAAATGTGCAAATATATAGTAATATGGCTTTTTCCATTTAATCACTGAACTAGTTTCTTTCCACAATGATTCTAACGTCCTCAGTCCCAAAGAGTAATCCTATAGACCAACTAAAAAAAAAAATCTATATTCACTTTACTATCAATTTTGATAGGTTTGTAATTTATGAGATTTTAATTAGAAGTTAGAAATTATACAATAACTTCTCAGAGAAAATGAACAGAGAATGATTTCATTGGCTTGATATATTTCAAGATCATCACTTCAGATGTGGAGGTGAGATACACCTAAGGAGATTATAAAATGCATAAAATTTCATTAAAGGAATTCAAGATCAAGGCTTTTTAAATGGTATAAAACTCTTAAAATGTATGATTATTCAATTCGAGGAGTACGCATTTAAAGTTACCTTCATTGATCATTTCTGTAAAACACAATCATTTAGAAAAATAACACATGGTCAAAGTTAAAAATTAGTCATTTGTGGCTAAAATAAAAACTACACAGAAGAACATCAGAGTAAACACTAAATATTTTGATATAAACCCTTTAATGTCTTTTTTTCTGGAAAAACTTATTCCATAAACTCACACAGTATTCGTAATATGAACATAGTGTATTTTTCTTAACCAATTCCATTTAGATGGTCACTAATGATTCCTCATTGCAAATAATGCTGCAGTGAACCTACCTACAAACAGATACATCTCTGGCATACATTTTATTAGTTACAATGAATCCCCAAGAACACTGCCAGGTTGAAAGGATATACACACAATTAAAGCTTTCACTATAGAGTCAAATAGTGTTCTAAAAAAGAGATCACACCCATTCTTTGTGACTCAAGGATTAACAAAATCCCATCCCCTCTGTGAAACAATAGGACTTTTAACTTTCTAGTTCTGTTCCTCTAGGAAGCTGATAAAGGCACATTGATAATTGGCAAGCAACATTGCTAAGGAGCAAAATAACCCCCCATTGATAAATGGTTTGAAGCAACTATAAATACCTACTAGGCATCACATGCTTAGGTGTTCCCAAGTTTGGTGACTTCTAACGCCCACACTCCATGCAGGAAACTGGGAAGCCCACTGGGAAGGTGTTACAATAGACAGTGGCTCCTGGGGCCTGAGGCTTTAGAGCAGGGAGGCTCCTGTACCCACCAACAGGGACGTCACTTCTTAGCACCTACGCTGTCACCTGAGGTACAAAGGAAACAGCTTCCAGATGGTTGTTTGGGCAACTACGGGGAGTGTTGTGAAGTCTCCCACTGAAGAGCAAGGACTTGATGCCGTCCTGCCAGCTGCTGGGTTTCCAGGCTTCTCAATCCTTCTGAGCAGCTAGGACCAGATGTGGTTTACCCCTGTCAGGAGACGCTGAATGCTCAGCTCAACCTAAGAACCAGCTGAAGGGTGTGACCTTATCCCACCACCAATACATGACAATGCCATTTTCTTGGTCCCCCCACGTACTACAGAATACTATCAGGGAAAATCTTGCAAAACTGATGGCCAAAAATGTTACTTAAGTCTGCATTCCCTTTTGTTAGTTGTGAGGAGAAATACTTTTTCAAACAGATTGTTCCATGTCCCTTTCTTCCACAAAATGCTTATTAATGAATTTTTGAATTTTAAATATTTTTTTGGAGGGGGCAAGTTTACCTGTCTTTGGTTTCTTCCATTTTCCCTCGAAACCACAACCAAAGAACAGAGAACAAATGACCTTTTAAACATATGTTCCAATATGATTTTCCCATCTTACCCACAGGTGGAAAACGTATTAGACTCTGAACATTCTTCAATATAAAATAGGCATTATGTATTCATAATTCAAAGCTAGAAAGACAGGATACATTCCTTAGCTTAAATTCTAGGTCTTTAGAGATAATCAGGGATATAAAACTATTTACACAGACTTTATTACCAAAGGTTCATGCCAAATAAGTCGTTAGGATTAAAACTAGTATGCTGACATTTTCAAAACTCTAATATTTTATGAACCACTTCTCAATTTATTATTACACAGAAAAAATATTCCTGTTAGGAGGAAGCCCACAACACGTGGAACAAATGAAATGGCAACCTCTTCAACTGTTACTTTGTACTAACAGGCACTACAAAATCAAACAGAATTAAATGGATAGGTATGGCAAAGCTGCAAAAGAATTCTAGGAAAATAAAAGCCACCCATTAAGAAATGACAAAAAAAAATCATTCTCTTGTCAATTTCTACAAAGAAAATATAATTTGATGAGAGAAACTTTGAAAATGTGACAATAAAATTTAGGAGACATTCACAAAATGTCTTCTAACAACCAATTTTCTATCTATAATTAAGTGCTTCATGCTGTGGATATTTTTTTTAAATAAAAAAAAATTTTATTTATTTATTTGAGAGACAGTGAGCAGAGCAGGGTAGGGGGTGGAGAGGCAGAGGGAGAGGGAGAGGGAGAAGCAGACTCCCCGATGAGCAGGTAGCTGGATAGAAGCTGGTCGTGGGGCTTGATCCCAGGACCCTGAGATCATACCTGAGCCAAAGGCAAATGCTTAACTGACTGAGCCACCCAGGTGACCCCCTCCTTTTTTTTAAGAGTTTATTTTTAAGTAATCTCCTCACCTATTGTGGAGCTTGAACTCACAACCCTGAGCTCAAGAGTGGCACGATCTACTGACAGAGCCAGTCAGGTGCCCCCACCAATTTTTCTCTTAATTTTATCTTTGTTTTTGTTGTAAGCTTAAGTGTTCAATAAGTAATTGTTAGGTAGATGATTGAATAAAAATTACCAATAGCACCTAACTTGATATTTTCCTTTATTCCTTGGCTGTCACTTCTAGTTGAATCTAAGGCCACTTTCAGAGGGTTGGTTTCCCTCAAATGTCTGGCATTTCCTGATCTGGGGCTCATCTTGGGGCTTGGGACTTGCTTTTTGTCATTGTTGACCCCAGGTTCCCATGACAGGAGCCAGTCTTGGGGGGGCCACAGGGGAATGTGAGGCCGACGCCACAAGGGTGCCCCATGTCTTGCCTTCTCACATCAGGGCTTCCAGGTTAACACTGGCTTTGGGATCTCTCTTTCTGGCTTGCTTATAGCAAGCCCCAAGGCAGCTCCTTGCTCTGCTGCATCCTGTGAATTCTGGGCTGTGGTCTTCTGACTTGTTTCTCAGTCAATCCCATTTCATCTCCGTGGTCAGTGGATGGCATCCTTTCTTACTGCAAATTATTTTTTTTAAATTACCACTTCAGTAATTTCATGTCAACTGTTCTCATACTATTTCTTCTATTTATCCATTCATTTAATTACTATGCATGAAATATCTACTACATAAAAATATTTTTCTCTGCCAAGCTGTTTCTAAAATAGTGTTTAAGCTTTCACAAAATACAGGTTTGTTGGTACTAGGAACTGTATTATACTAAAGTGCTAATTTTCCCCTGTGGTATTGAAGAAATTAGGTGACTATTTCCAATTATCCTTTCTACTTTTTTATTGTAGTCTGTAATACTAAATCCTACAATGAAGCCAATATCCTGCGTTAACTAAAAGTTACCACAAGGTGGTGCTGAGAAGTTACCTTTTGGATCAAACAATCTTGGCTTTTAAAGTGATTTTAGGTAAGAGATCTTCTGAAATAGGTATCAATCAGTTAGAAATCTCATCTGCGTATACATACTAACACCAAAAATATTTTTTTATTTTTTAAAAATTTTATTTATCTGACAGAGAGAGAGATAGCAAGAGAGGGAACACAAGCAGCAGGCATGGGAGAGGGAGAAGCAGGCTTCAAACTGAGCAGGGAGCCTGACGTGGGGCTCGATCCCAGGACCCTGGGATCAGGACCTGAGTCAAAGTCAGATAGCTTAACGACTGAGCCACCCAGGCGCCCCCACCAAAACTGTTTAAATGTAAATGTGTATTTTTTACCTGGCTTCAAGTTTCAACATTTACTGCCTCCAATACTGAAGCTTAAATTATTAGCTTTTTAAAAAAATGCCACTTTTGCCTGTGTGGGAGCTTTATAACAAATTTGTGTGGGAGGCACTCCCAAGTAGATTACTCAGAAGGGCAGTTTCCTAACCAGAATTCCCAGGCAAGAAAGAATCAGCCATAGCAGCCCACTCCTTCCCAAGCATTTAAATTCAAATGAGGCCATTCACTACCTGAGGCCTATAGGAAATCCAGAATCTTTATCTTAAAAAAAAAAAAAGCCTGTCCAATATAAAAGACACCAATTCTTGGAGCTCTTCAATACAACTTTTTAAGCACCTTACGTGCCTAAGAGCCAATACAAAGGGCTAAGAGGATTCCAAAGGAAGCCAAGGAAATTAACGAAATCATCACTTAGCTTCCCCCAAAGAAAGTACTTGGTGGGAAATAGGGAGGCTCTTATCACACCAAAGGGACAGCACACGTATACAGCTTAGAGGCCAGTTACAGAGAGGCTGCCCTGAGGTAGCTAAAGCCTCTCCAGCCCATGTGCTCCCATTTGTACAAATAACATTAGTTCAAGCACAGGAAGCAGTAAAGTGAAAAAAAAAATACTGTAAGGGCTTTTCCCACTACTTTCAATATACACATTAAAAGGTGCTATAGTAATGAAATGCAAGCTTACAAGGCTGGAGCTGGATTTATTTCAGCTTTTCTAGATCAAATCATAGGCAGTTCACTTTATGGCATAGCAAGCGAGATGAATGCTTATAAATCAAAGGCTCGGGTAACCAGAAAGACCATGGGGCCAGTATCCTAGGGGCCAGTATCCTAAGACCCAGATCCTGGCTGCACGGCTGGCCCCACCTAGTTGCGCATCTCTGTGCAAGTCACATAATTCATTGCTTTCAGTCCCCTCACCTCTGAAATGAAGACCTGGACAAAAGTAACTTCCCAAGGTCTTTCCAGTTCTGAGGTTCTGTGATTTCTCACTTTAAAACTTCCTAAAATTAACCACTGAGAGGCCTGTGTCTCTCAGGTTCAAGTTGGAAGCTGTCTTTAGAGTTTTCTTAGTAGGATGGAAGCACGTGACTCCCTTCTGAGGCCAATGACTAAGCCAGTCACAGCCCAGAACCTGGTCTCACACCACCTGGTTTTGAATCCCCACTCTGCCATATACTTGTTGTATGATCTTAGTTTCTCTGCTTCTTTCATTATAAAATGGGATTATTAACAGTATGTATAACATAGGTATACCGTGAGGATTAAATGAGATGCCATCTATACTTTGAACAGTGCCTGGCATATACTTGTTTGTCTTATTATTACTATGATCCTTGTTAAATAAGAGTGTCTTTTATTAATAACCAATAATAATTAACAACTTATTAAGAACTTATCATAGCAGTTTCCCCATTTTCAACACTAAGAATTTTTTACTATTTTCCTTCACTGACTCCATGTTTCAAATAGTTTTATCTAGAGAACCAAATTATTTTTCCATCTTAATCACATACATCACTGCCTGTATCCAGTGTTTTTCACCTAGGATTCAATCAAAAATAAAAAGAATTCCAAGGCACCCTTACCATATGGAAATTAGTTCAGTTAACCCAGCAAAAACTTTAAAAATATGAACTGCGAGACTTAATTTGGCATCAGTGGTGTGTATGTGCTGTGCTAGGTGACAAGGCGTGATTCACGGTCTCAAAGAGCTTAGAATTTAGTAGGACAAAAAGATGAAGCCCCGATACTATTTCAGGATAGGAAGAGGAGGAGAGAGTATGGTCTAGAGGGTTGGCAGAACTGTGAACAAGTGATTTGAAAGCTACATAAGGTGTCATCGTCTTTCTCATCTTAATTCCAAATATTGCCATCTCCATCCACATCTCCCTCCTGAGAACACAAAAGCAGAACCTGCCCTTTGGGTTAAGAAACTGTTTCTAGGAAGCTTCTTTATAAATGCAAGTATTTTCTCTGCCAGACCTGCCATCAGTCTGGTATAAGTTAGCAACTGTTTTTTTAAATGGTAAAAGGTCCTTAGGGCACAAAGTATAAGCCAAAGAGAGATCTGCATGAAAGCCTGAGGACTAGATACATAATCTGTATTACGTATACAATACTTAACATATATTATGTATATAATAAATACATATATTATATGTATAGACTGCAAGACAGCCACCTGACTGCGGGTGAGCTTCTTCCTTAAGCAATCAGTGCATTTGGAAGAACAACTGGTTAATTGGGAGTGGGGTCACCGAAGCCATCACCACAAATGCAAAACCCAAATGTGTGCTATTTCAGCATCACTGCATTTGAAAACACGACTGCTGGGGCAGTCATGACAGGATCGCTATGGGAGCACCAACCATGACCCAGAGGGGAGGTAGGCTCATCTTCAGCTTGGTGTTGTCAGTGTCTTAATGGTTCAAGAAATTTGGTGCGGTAAGAAAAGCAGAATCCAGACCCCTCATCTATAAATGGGGAAAAATCATTATGAGCATATGACTTGTAAAAGATTTCTTAGAGGGGAGTTGATTTCACATCTCGAAGCAGAAATAATTACGATAGGATTGGAACATTCTGTTGTGACCACAAAGCAAGGATATTTCTAATAGTGTCAGGGACAGTGCTACAAGGACGAAGGTCCTGGCCCCACAGAGCTCCTACTGACCAAAGGAATTAATCTGATCCATCAGAAGATACTAACCTTGGTTAAGTGTGTGAAAGGCCAGGAGTTCACAGCCCTCATCAAAAGAGAATGGTACAAAGTGTACGGAAAGCAAATTGTAATACAAATTAAACAAGTAAGACACGGATAATTACTTGTACCAATTTTAACAAGATGGGATGTGTTATTAAAATACAGGTGCTTTGTGTTTTTTTGAATCTATGGAACATAGGTATTTTTATATTATTTATTTTATACTTATATCAGAAGAATAAAAACCAGGAACTCTAAGCCAGAGTGTCATGGAAAACCAAGGAAGTGACCCAAGATAAGAAAGGCCTGAAGAACATACAGTTTGGGACAGAGAAACACCCAGGTGAGAAGGGGGTCTGGCCCTGACAGTCACATCATCATCAACAGACCAAGGATCCAGAAACACAGTCTGAGATGATATATCAGCCAAATCAACCATCTACTGAAGAACATTAGGTAGAGTCAATCCTTCATCTCGTGGGTGAGAAACCTCTAGAATGCCCAACTAATTTCAAGAAAATATTCAAAAGGCATATATAAACTTTTAATAATGTTAACAGATTATTATTAATAATAATTAATAATATTATCAGGCCAATACATCACTATGACAGGACAATGGGTTATGTAACACTGGCCAAGCGAGACGTAGGTGATAAATCATTTCTGGGGGATGTGGGGTATGGTAGGTGTAGGAACCAGAATGAAAATAAAAACCTCCCTGGAATCCATATTCTGAAAATCATAAAGGTCTGACTGACGTCTGGTAGCTCGGGCCTGACTCCCCTTGGGGGAAGAAGCCAAACTGGGAATATGTGCCCCCTGACAACTGACGGGTCAGAAGCCAGATCTACAACCCAGGTAGGTGTGAAGGTGTTCTTTTTGTTTCTGGTGCCCTTAGGATCATGTCAACTCTGGCTAATGGTCAATATATTCTAGTCCTGGGGTGAGTCAAAACTAGTGCATCAATAATTAAATGAGTGAAACTTGCAGTGTGGGTCTTTCAGAATGGGTTAAGTGTGTCAAGTTTGTAATGCTACACCCAGTATTTCCTCTGCCCTTTAAGGTCTCTGACGTGTTCAAATATCAGTTCTCCTAAGATTTTTTTTTTACTAATTCCAGTTTATAACCAATGTTTAAAGATTTAACAGTGTTTCACAAATCGAGCAACAAACAATATGCCAAAAGTGTTCTCCTCCACGCATAAACGCCCAGTTAAAAAAATCATTAGCAATAACTTGTTAGCAAGGCTCTCACTTCTTTAACAGGTTTCTTTTCATTGTAGATTTTCATACATTCCAAATGAAGCCACAAAAAGAAAACATGCTATGTACACATTTTAAGTGGAAATACACCAGAACGTCACAATATATGGGTGGTGCAATAATGGTACGGTACTTTAGCTAGCTTTTCCTTTGATATTTTTTCTGAGTTTTCCAATTTTTCCCACAATGAGAATTTAAATTTCTTATTTTAAGGAAAAGAAACATTCCTTTGGAAAAAGAATGAGGTCACCCTCACTGAAGTGAATCTTTCTACGTGAAGCAAAGTGGGAGGATGTCCCCTGGGGCTGCTGTGCTAACCATCACTGGCGGCATTTCACTGCGAACATCAAGCTGCAGACAAAGGGAGCAATGAGTGGCAGGCAACAAGACCAGGGTCAGAAATAAGGGTGAAAAGGTGAGGACTGGGCAGGAAAAGTGGAAAGCAGATACAAACAGGAAGCCAGGGCAAAACCGCAGCGGATCTTAATGAGGTTGTAAAGCCCAAATCAAGAAGACAGGGAACAGAAAACAAGTTGGCTGGGCTGAGAGCTAATGATGCAGATCACACCAGACCCATGGGCTGGGATAGCAGGAAGGTAGTGCCTGGGTACCTGGGAGATCTTTCCATCTGGCTTCTGATCTATACCGGGAACCTTTGACCTGCCTAATTCCCTGTCCAGTAATGATGATCTACACCAGCTATGTTGCTGTCTCCCCAGCCAGGAAATAATGGCCACACACATATGTGTTCATTTCCAGCATCACCTCTAATTATCCAGGGAGAGCGAACCCACTGTACTTAGTTAAGAGCTCTGCTACCCAGCTCCCAAATGTGTCTTGGCCAACAGAGCAGAATACGAGCCTCTTTTGAGTGACTCGATTCTAAACCATCGAGGGAAAAAGTTTTGATAGAAAAAACTTTAGATATACGTGAGACTTCTCAGTTCTTTACAGGAAGCAATCACATAGTAAGTTTAGGACAGAGAAGAGTGAAGGAGATTCTCCCAGGGAAGATTGCTTATTAAGTAAACAGTAAAGGTCCTACCTAAGGTCAGAGCTGGTGAGGGACAGGCTCAAGAGGAATCTGCTCCAGAATGACCAACAATAATGGGGACCTTCCACAAGTAACTGCACGACTGAGAAAACAGTCCTAGAAAATACCACACCAACATTCGCATACAAGTGGCAAGAATAAGAAGTTGCCTTTTTTCGTTTTCCAAGCTGCTGAAGCCATTGTTGAAATGATCACGAACCCATTTGTAAGCCTTGGCGCAGTTCTATATAATTTCTGGGGAAGAACAGTGACATCACTGGAAAGGAACTTAGTACACCGTGTCTTTATAAGCAGCTTAACATTAACACCCCAGGTGTCCGTGTCGGGACATCTTTAGAAGCTTGTCCAAGACACTCCGAGAGCATGCCACAGACTTGGAGATCAGCACTATGATGCACGGGCATAATGATGACATTAACTAATTGTAGCCGGCTTAGCAGGTCACAAAAGCAGTACTAAGTGCAGTGTTAAGTGATCATTTTAAGCTCTGAAAAAGATTTGACAAGGAATGTTGGGCAACACATTTGAAAACATTCCTCACGACAAGTACTTTTGCACAGAAAGCTTTCAGAAACACCGCTGGCATGAGGATATACCAGCCACACGTGAGGAGGCAGGCACAGAAGTGATCTCGCCCTCTAGCCCACTCTCAATTACCAGAATAAAAAGAAAGGCACCTACATTTACATAAAACATCTGTACATGTACATAATAGATCTGTATTTCTAACAACTGTCATCTTCCAAAGAAATCTCCTAAGTACTGATTGGGGGAAAAGTCAAATTATATGAGATAATCAAAATTCTTTTCTAGTAGGCCAGCAGTGCAACGAATTATTGTAGAAACCTTTTCCTCTGGAGGGGAAAAGAGCCAGGAAGAAGTTAATATAAACCTCTACGCAGAAGACTCTGCCAGGAAAATGACTTCTAGTGATATAAACACAAGGCAGATGTTCTAGAAGAAACTTAAAATTTAATTAGACATGAAGACTTCCAGCCATTACCTGCATGAATGCAAGATGACAGCCAGAAACTGGATTTTCAGAATCATCTGTGTTACCATCTAAAAATAACGTTTCTTCCAGTCCGGTAAGATAAAAAATGACTTATGAGCTAGCACAATTTAAGCGTCTTCAAAAATGAAGTTATCAGACAACTGCTTTAAATTAATGAATGGTAGTTTCTTGGGACACCTGGGTGGCTGAGCTGGTTAAGTGTCCGACTCTTGATTTCCGTTCAGGTCATGATCTCAGGGTTATGAGAATCAGCCTGAATCTGGCTCCACTCTGGGCATGGAGCCTGCTTAAGATTCCCTCTCTCACTCTCTCTCTTTCACTCGGTCCTTTCTCCTCTCCTTCTTTAAAAAAAAAAAAAAAAAAAAGAACGTATCTTGATTTTATTTACTCAAAGCAACTCTTGACCCTTCTTCTTCACCCTCACGGTGCAGGTTCTATTGAGCAAAGGTCAGAAGAAACTAACCCTATACTGGACTTCATTAGTCTACAATAAGAAATGAAGCAAAAGGATAATTGAAGAGTATCAAACTTACACTGACCAGTAAAGCTGCTCATTTGGTGTATTTTGGTTATACAGGGAAACTAGATCACAGCTGAAGACTATGGCAGGGTATAGGAGATCCCTAGAAGTTTCAACTTAACTCTTCTCATTGTACTCACAGGTCTTTCATTCATTGAATGAATGAACAAACTTCTCCAACAGATACAGGATCTGTTTGATGTACATCAAGTTCTTGGCCTTCAGACGCTTCCCATATCGTTCCATATACTGGAGCAACTGGGAATGGGAATTTTTCCAGTTCAAGAGAAGTACTTATGTGACAGTTTAAAAAATCGATGTCAAATTCAAAACAACCCCACCCAATAAAAAGTTCTTCAGATTATTTAAGTAACTTAAGACCCCCATTCTAAAATAGAAACTACAGTTTCATTTAAATCTACTTCCTCGACTCTAAGTTGTATCTTTTTCCCCACCTCAATGCGTGAATGCAGTATATCATTCTGGGTATGTTTTTCCGGTCATAGACATCTGTTGTTTCTGGATAAAATATCTGGAAAACAAAAGAAAAATGTATTTTATTATGTTTTGCTTTGCACAGTTATTTTAAATCTCCCTAATGATGCTATTTGTCTCTGCTGTATTTATTTAAATGTAGAGGAACCCCTCCGCCGTTGCTCCCTTTTGCTCTACGGGCAGATCCACTGGTACATCTGGTCCTCTGACAGCAAGACTCCTGGTGGGCTCAGGAGAGAAGGGGACTCCCAGGTGGTTACCGTCAGAAGGCTGCACCCGCAGGGCTAGGTGGCAGTTTCACTCCACACGTGGTAAGCCTGGTCAGGCTCTGCTCTCTGCAGCAGGGTCATTCCTGTGACCGCCTACAGGTACCCTAGCCTGAGAAGGGTGTCCATCGTGCAGTGCTTTATTATAACGTTAAACACCTAGCCTCACTTGGAGCACCTGGGTGGCTCAGTTGTTAAGCATCCACCTTCAGCTTCAGTCATGGTCCTGGGATTGAGCCCTGCATCAGGCTCCCTGCTTAGCAGGAAGCCTGCTTCTCCCTCTCCCACTGCCCCTGCTTGTGTTCTCTCTCTCTCTCTCTCTCTCTTTCTCTCTCTCTCTCTCTCGCTGTGTCTCTGTCAAATAAGTAAAATCTTAAAAAAAAGATTGAGGGGCACCTGGGTGGCTCAGCGGGTTAAAGCCTCTGCCTTCGGCTCAGGTCATGATCTCAGGGTCCTGGGATCGAGCCCCGCATCGGGCTCTCTGCTCAGCAGGGAGCCTGCTTCCTCCTCTCTCTCTCTGCCTGCCTCTCTGCCTACTTGTGATCTCTCTGTCAAATAAATAAATAAAATCTTTAAAAACAAAACAAAACAAAAACACCTAGCCTCACACTTGTCTAAACAGGTATGCACACACACACAGCACACACTGATGTTATTTGCCAGAAGGAACACATTTTACCAAATAAAATCTGAAAAGTAAATGAAGCATGAAAGAAACATTACCTACAATCTCACTTCCTAGATAGTTACCGTTAGCATTTTGGTATACTTTCTTCCAGTCTTTTCTCAGTATGTGTCTGACTTTTTATGTTTATGTCTGTATGTGAGAACAAAACTGTAATATTATAACCTCAGTAATGCTATAGAATAGTGTTATTATAGTACCATAGAACATGACTGTTTTTCATCCTTTCATTATTCTATTAGAATATAATATTCTATTAGAACATTAGTCTATTATTTTTTTTAAAGATTTTATTTATTATTTGACACAGTGAGACAGGGAACACAAGCAGGGGGAGTGGGAGAGGGAGAAGCAGGCTTCCTGCTGAGCAGAGAGCCTGATGTGTGGCTCGATCCCAGCACTTTGGGATCATGACCTGAGCTGAAGAGAGACGGTTAACGACTGAGTCACCCAAGTGCCCCTCCTTTTTTTTTTTTTTTTTAGTAATTCATTAATGTATTCGACAGAGAGAGAGAGAGAGAACACAAGCACACAAGCAGGGGGAGCAGCAGGCAGAGGGAGAGGGAGCAGACCCCCTGCAGAGGGGGAGCCTGATGTGGCACTCGATCCCAGGATCCAGGGATCATGACCTGAGCCAAAGGCAGATGCTTAACTGACTGAGCTACTCGGGCGCCCCTATTTCTAACAGATGTTTGTGTTCTTTTGTCTTTTTGAACTATAATTTAAGCTAGTCCTCCAAGGCTGAACTTTTTTTTCCCTCCCAACTTGTCCTTATTAAAAGTCACTTCAATGAACATCCCTGCATTTTCTGAACACCTGATGACTTTTTTTTGTATAAACACCTAAATACGGCATTACTTTACTGGTAAGGTTGAACACTGAGGCTTTTATACACACTTTTACTACTTTTAAGCCTGAAACTAAAAGCTTGATAAGAAACATTTCAGAATAGGGCAGCAAACTTCCCCCTTCCTAAGCACCAAAACATGAATAATTAGGCTTGAAGCTTCTAAGAAAAAGATAAGCATTCTAGCATTGCTGGCTTTCAGTAGATATTTTATAAAAGTTGACATAAAAAGTGAAATTATATCCTTTATCAAATGGTAGCACTTGACACTCAAGTACAATTTTTTTTTTTCCTAAAGATTTTATTTATTTGACAAAGAGAGACACAGCGAGAGAGGGGACACAAGCAGGGGGAGTGGGAGAGGGAGAAGCAGGCCTCCCACTGAGCAGGGAGCCCAAAGCGAGGCTTGTACCCAAGACCCTGGGATCATGACCTGAGCCAAAGGCAGAAGCTTAACTACTCAGCCACCCAGGTGCCCCTCAAGTACAATTTTCTATTGGACATTGAAGAAAGCTGAGAGAAGAAAGCAGCAAAGTTTCCTCAGCCACAATGTATACCCCTGAGCGCTTGAAGAAGCATCTGCAGCCTAGGAAACTTCAAGGGTCTTTACAACTTTCCCTCAACACATTTGCTGTTAGAGCATCCATCCCAAGAGGATTCCCTGTTCAGAAGAACAGGTCTATGGGGAAGCAGAAGAACCCTATAGCTACCCCCTCCCTTTCCTTTCAACAACTTTCTACATTTCTTTATATCTCTCCATTTGGAAATGTGTATTTATATAAGTATTGTTTCATTTCTTTTGCAAAATCTTCATGAATAGGTCTTCTTTTAGCAGTAAGATGCGATCAATTCATAGAGTTGCCCAGAACGTTTTATTCACCACTGTATCCCCAGCATTTTTTTTTTATTTGACAGAGAGAGATCACAAGTAGGCAAAGGCAGGCAGAGAGAGAGGGGAGGCAAGTTCCCCGCTGAGCAGAGAGCCCAACGTGGGGCTCAATCCCTGAGATCATGACCTGAGCTGAAGGCAGAGGCTTTAACCCACTGAGCCACCCAGGTGTCCCTGTATCCCCAGCATTAACATGATGCTGAGCATGGAGGTGGCATTAATATTGGTGAGTGAAGATATTAGTGGTGGTCAAATACATCCATCAATTCAATTGGTCTCCCATCCCTACAAGGTAATTTATCAATCACTTCAAAAAAAACAATCAGTGTTAAAACAGCATCTGCTATATGGATCACTTATTTGGCTTAAAATTAAGGAAATCCTGGTACAATACACACAATTAGAAAAAGTTTAAATCAAATCTATGAAATGTAACAAAATTATCCTAATTTAAAGTTTGTTGCCTCATAAAGAAAAATCCTATTTGAATTTTCTTTCCTTATTGTTTACTACCCCATTAGTACTTGCTAAATGACAATCTAGAGATATCAATTCTATAACTAGTGCCCAGATGGAAACAGCATTTAATGTTCTGCGCATTTTAGGAGAAGGGAAAGTAGTCTGGTTAAAAATGGAAGAAGGGAAATCAGTATGGACTATTTTGAGATAAGATAAGCTGAGCTAAATCAGGTATAAGCTCAGATAGATTGAAAATAGGCATTTTTGGCACATGAAAAAATGTTCATCACCATTAGCCATCATGGAGATTCAAATCAAAACCACACTGAGATACCACCTTATACCAGTTAGAATGGCCAAAATCAACAAGACAGTAAACAATAAATGTTGGAGAGGATGTGGAGAAAGGGGAACCTTCTTACATTGTTGGTGGGAATGCAAGTTGGTGCAGCCACTTTGGAAAACAATGTGGAGATTCCTCACGAAATTAAAAATAGAGCTACCCTATGACCCGGTAATTGCACCACTGGGTATTTACCCCAAAGAGGCAGATGCAGTACAAAGAAGGGCCACATGTACACCAATGTTCACTTGATCTTAGCCAAAAGGCCGAGAAGCGATACACCAATGTTCATAGCAGCAATGGCCACAATCACCAAACTGTGGAAAGAGCCAAGATGCCCTTCAACAGATGAATGGATAAAGAAGATATGGTCCATATACACAATGAATATTATGTCTCCATCAGAAAGGATGAATATCCAACTTTTCTATCAACATGGACAGGACTAGA
>CM053607.1:83095098-83136931 GCA_028646535.1 Procyon lotor
TTCTTTTTTTTCTCCTTCATTTCTTAATGAAAAATGTCAAACATAAAAAGTTGATGAAATAGTATAATCAACTCCTATATACCCATCACCTAACCTCAACAATTATGAACTCATGGCCAGTCTCGAGTCTCTCCACCCTCCTCCTGATTATTTTGGAGCAAATCCTAGATATATCAATCAATCTGTAAACACTTAGACATGTGTCTCTAAAATAATCATTTTTTAAAGTCAAGTCAAGACTGTTGTTTATTTTGATTTTGTTTTCTGCCCATGTGTCCTCCCAAATTACCCATGAAATAATTAAAGTAAGTTGCATACAAAAAAACTCAGTCTTATTTTGTTTTAAACATTCAACGGAACAGAATTTCTACCTGACTACTCATTTGATCACATTGGCCCTAACTCTTTGGGGCCACAAGTTCAAGTCCCAGCAGGGTACTTTACTCCTTGATGAGAACAAGGGGAATAATAAACTGCATCAGTGGCAGGGAAAAAAAAAGGAGGGTAGAATGCCCTCATTTTTACGTTTACTGGTGCTAATAAAAACTACCTCCATGAAGGAATAATGGAAGGGGGCTGGAAAGCCCCACAAATCAGATGTGTCTCAGCATCAGCCCAGAAATAGAAACTTTCTGCCTTTAAAACTGCTGCTGCCTCAGGAACGATTATTAGCAGGCTTCAAAGACCAAGGATCCCCCCTCCCCCCCATTCCACAAAATCCCTGTAGAAACACCAGGAGTAAAAGCAGGGAAAGGAAATGAAATACCGAACTTTCACTTTTAGAGGGAAGCCAAAACCAATTAGATCTTAGTTACCTTGTAACGCGTTTGTTCCACATCATAGATTTTTTTCTCTGATACCATTTTTGGGGCAAAAAACTTGGCTAACTTGGCCAGGTAAACTCCATTCCGGAGCCCTTCTTCCAGTTCAGTGGTTGGTGGCAATTCTTCAACTAAGCAGACTTCCATCCACCTAGAAGGATGAGAAAAGACCTTCAAGTGATTCCAGGTGGGTGACTTCGTGTAGGTGAAGAGACGCAGTATCTTGCTACGTGTGTTGGAGATATTAACAAACCGAGCAGAATCTGAAACATCTGAGATGGGAAGAGAGGCAAGGATTCAGAACATGAGACAACAAGGGGGGCTCAAAGCCCAAAGCCATTGAACTCACTTCCACGCCAGAGCTTGTCAACTCCATCTTTGTCTGAGTCTCTACCAATTCTCTTTTGTGCCAAAGAGGAAAATGGCCAAGCCATTTTGTATGGGTGGAATTAGTCTGCTGACATTATAGAAAAAAAGTAATTCCAACTTTATGAACCCAGAGTGGAAGAGATACTTGTAAGGCTGATGCCCTGGGGAAAGCAGAGTCCAAGGGACTGTAAAATCTTCAGTTGCCTCAGTCCAGAAATGACTACCGGAAAAGGGAAGAAGGCGTGGAAAAGGAGCGTCAAAAATTCAGAATGTTTTCTTCAAATAATACACATTCCATTTGCCAATACCAGGAACTTATTACACCATTCTTATCTTGGGGGGGAAAATGCAGTATTTACTGAATTATGAAAAAAATATCTCAGAAAAAGACCAGATTAAATCTTAGGACACCGTGCCAATATTGTAGAAAAGAGAGCACCAAGGTCATCGCGGGCTCAAGGACACACAGTGGGAGGGGAGACTGGGCCAGCTCACATTTCACACTAGTGTGTTGAGAATTTGCCATACTTATAAAGCTAATGCTATTCCTATCCATCCTCAAGTAGCTATTACCTACTGTAAGATCCAAGACGCAGATGTGCAAGTGTTTAGTGAAAGAGATCTCACCTCCCAGCCACTGATCCAGAAATCATGAACTATTAGTGTGAGTACCATCCCTCTACGGCCGGTCCCTGCCTGAGGATCATTCGCACATCTGCTGCTGATCCTATCAGCATCTGGCACGGGAGGACACTGTTCTGCAATATTAACAACCAACCCTGATCCCAGCAGTGAACACTGAAAAATACCTCAACTGCTACAGCTCTGGACAACAGTTTTTAAAAGCTCAGAGTCCCTAATAAACAGTATTTACTGGCCACTTACTAGGCATCGTAAAATGTGGGCTATATAAGAAAAATAGAAACATAAGCCCTGCCTTCCAAGAGCATTAGATATAATTGAAAAGGCAATGAGATTCCAAGGAAAGACCAAAGAACCACATGAGAAAAGTTATTATGCCCAATGCTATATGGCAGAGCATAAGAGTAAGGCTGGGAATAAAGGAGGGTAACTGGGTTATCACTGGACCCATCAGGGAAAGCCCTGCAAAGATGATGGGACCTGGATTTGGCCTAGAAAAATGGAGTATCTGCAAAGGCAGAGGCACCAGAAACTGGGGGGCGAGACAGGCTGAAGGCATGGCGGGAACATGGGCTAACTCATGGAGAAAACCCAGAGAAGACTTTGGGCTTCTGGGGCTCAGGGGGAGAAAGGAAATGAAGCTGAATATACAAAGCCGGGTTCTGGAGGACTAGCCCAGGATCAGCGCTGTTCTCTGTTGCCACAGGAAGCAGGGAGTTCCTGGCAGCCTCGTAGCAAAGGAGTGACATGCTGACAGCGGTATTTAGAGAAAATTAATCTTGTCTGATGGATGCCCCGAGACAAAGCACTCTTCCAGGCCGATTCCATTGCGAGGAACTGGGGGCTGGATTAGATGGGAGGCAACGGGAAGGAGGGAAGCCAGGAGACACGTTGAGGAAGCAGTAATAGGACTTGGTGACAGCTTAGAAAAGGAGGTCAGAGGAAAGGAAAATATTGCCAGCCAGGGCGAGGGGTCTGGTTTGAAGAGAGCTCTCTGCACGGGGACCCCGCCCCATGTTAACCGTGTGACCCCAAGTAAGTACTGTAACCTCTTGGGGCCTGTCTTCTCCTCTGCGGAAGGGGTAGAGAATGGGAAGGATGGGATGATCAAATTTTCCCCAGACTTGAGATACCAGGGAGACTGTGAAACCGGAAGATTAAGAAACTGGTCAAACAACAAGAATTGGCTTTCTCGTATCACATACAAGGTGTACAAGGGATACTTGTTTATATGAGCCTTGCTTCAAATTACTGAAGTAAGAGTCCACAGGCTTAAGAAATTCCTTAAAAATGAAGAAATCAATAACAATGCTGCCCTTTAAATAAAAATCTGGGCAAGTTAAAATCCACTGTACGAGGCTCACTTCCTAATTTCCGTAAACTACAAATCATACAGCATTATGCTAATTCATATTAAAGCACAATCTGCTTTTGAATAATTAGCTTGAAAATTTAAGAAATTGTTTTTCACGCAATATGGAATTGCTTTATAACAACCCCATGATTGGAGTATATGCGTGAGGGGTGGGTGAGAGGTAGACTGACAAGTGGTATCGGATGGGGATAAACTGACAATAAGGAACGCAGGGCAGGGAGCTAAAATAAAAAGTGAAATATGGTATTTTAGACTTGGGCTTGTTAAAAAAAAAAAAAAAAGATAATCACACTTATTTCTGTCTGAATTAGAATATACGTGCTGTTGGCTCCAAACACTATTGATACCAAAAGCGGGGTTAGCGACAGCCTCTTTAAACTACAGCCACTGCTGATGTTTACGACACTATAAACTACTCAAGGCAAAGGCCATCTCTTCTTCCACTTTATGATTAACCCTTTTTTTGCCTGGCAATGTGTTTACACATAGTAGGTACCCCATAACTTGTTATTTAAGGATGGATTCTGAGTGCCTAAGAAAAACTTTTGCAAGCATCACAGACGCATCATGAAATCTTCGGGACACTGCCAAGGATAGGTCAACAGAGCACTTTTGTAACATTAAGCATCAGCGGGGATATCTCCTGATATCAACAGAAGAGGTGCTATTAGGATCACCACTTTTAGATGATAAACTGAGGCTCAGAAAAGCCCTGGGCCACACAACTGGTAACCGAAAGACCTCAAAAAGCTGCCAGGGCCTCTGTTCCTCCAATTTTAACTTGGAACTTCTCACGACTCGCCCAGGCTACTTCCAGAGTAGGAGTAAGAGTTCCATGGTTTGGAGACATTGAGTACAGGGACTGTCAAAATTCAGTAAAATCTCCTGGAGTTTCATTTATCCTCTTAGAATTCCCTCTTTGTCACCTGTCTTGAAATAATGAATGGTGAATGGCAGAGGCTACCTCGTATGGGGGCTGTTTCAAGCAAGGATTCAAGCAGTGTATGTTTCAAGGAGGGTACAAAAAGCTTAGCACCTCTCCAGTGGGGACACCTTATAGGGGAGCCCTGCAAGACTAGACGAGATCTCAAAGAGTCTTTAAAATACACTACTTGGAGACTCCTCTTAACTAGCAGTGGATGATGAACAAAAATGGACTGACAGCAAGACTCTTCTTCTGGGACAGGTGGTAAACTCTGCCCCCAAAATCAGGTAGATGGGAGCCTTAACCCTGTTCTGAGAGTATTAAAATAGCTCACGACGAAGCACAAGCTATGATATGCAAACTTCTGAACTAGGACACAGTCGTGTGGGTTGAGAATCCTTTCAATCTACCTTTCCGAAGTATAAGGAAAGAAGCCGGAGCAGAGATACCAAACGGTTCGTCCCAGAAGCTGGGAGACAGCCAGGAGTGTTTGCTGGCCAGGGTCGACCTTTCCCAGCGCCGAGGTATCTGTGTGGGGCCAAGTGGCTGGGTCGTGACCGCACAATAGGAGAGGAAGTGAGGTGCCCTGCCCCCATGCGTGCCTCAGGAAAGTCTCCCAGAGATCAGCTTCCCTGTCTCCTCTGCGGTCTGCTGGCAGGACACTAAAGCTCAAGGCAAGGGTGAGGGGGGCCGGGGGGGGGCACCTGGCTGGCTCAATCAATCCCCACGCTGGGTGCAAAGCCTACTTAAAATAAATAAAGAAGTAAAAGAAAAATAACATCTTTAAAAAAAATAAAATAAAGCTGATGGCAGCTTTGAAAGAGAAAGTAGAAGCCCTATTAGCCCGGGTCCCTGAAAAACTATGGCAAAGAAGCGCCTGTGTCTCCTCATCCTTGTCTTGCATTACTGAACTTCACACGAGCAAGACTTACACTCTTACTGTCAGCCTCAACTCAGTGGCTCATGTGTTGTTGCAGAGGCCAGTGTTACCCGGCCAAACCAATACCAAACCTTAGCGTGATTTCTATGGTCTACTGGGGTCAAATTTCCTCTAATGATCCCAATGGAGACACAACTGGCCCGATGTTCAGGAAGTACGTCTGTGCCAACAGTAGCTGGATGGACTATAACAGGTCATTTAAAACTCTAACTGAGTTTTAGTCTGTGAGTCTAAAATTATAATGGAATTCTGTAGGACAGTGTAATTATGTAATATGATTTTGTTTTAACAGTTTTATTGAGAAATAATCCATACGCCCATACACTCACCCATTTAGGAGGTACAATGTAATGATTTTTAAACATTTATAGGGTTGTTTTTCTTTTTCAAACATTTATAGGGCTGTGAGATCATCACCATTATCAATTTTGGACCATTTTTATCACTCCCAAAAGAAACTCTCTACCCATTAATAGTCATTCCCCATTTATCCCGTTACTCCCAATTCACTAATATACTTTCTGTTGATTTTCCAATTCTGTATGTTCATGGAAAGGGAATCCTACAGTATCTGGAATTTTGTGAATTCAAAAATCACAAAGATATTCTTTGTGAAAGAATAGCTTCTTTCACTTAGCATACTGTCTTCAAAGTTCACCTATGGTGTACGATTTATCAGTACTGCATTCCTTTTAATTGCTGAGTAAATTCCACAGAACGGCTGTATCACATCTTATCAGTTTATCGGCATCTGGGTTTTCTCCACATTTTGGCTATTAAGAACAATGCTGCTAACTTGTATACTAACATTAGTGTACAAAGAAGGTTTCAGAAGGACATAGGCTCTCGTTTCTCTTGGGTCTATACCTACAAGTGGAACTGCTGGGTCGTAAAGCAACTCTATGCTTAGTCTTCTTAGGAAGTTCCAGATCGTTTCCCAAAGCAGCAGCACCATTTCATATTCCCATGAGGAATGTAAGAGGATTCTAACTCCTCCACGTTCTTGCCCACACTTAGCTATCGTTTTGGTTAGAGCCATCCTAGGAGATGCAAAGTGGTACCTTATTCTGGTTATTTTCATTTCCTGGATGGTTAATAATACTGAAAATCTTCTCGTCTGCTTATTGACCATGTGCATATCTTCGTCAGAACACAGTCGATTCAAATCTATTGACCATGCTTTACATGGGTTGTCTTTTTATAATGGACTTACAGGAGTTCTTTATATATTTGCTAGAGAAGTCCCTTATCAGAATGGTTTGAATATCTCTTCACTCTGTGTTGTCTTTTCACTTTCTTGATGTTGTCCTTTGAAGAACAAAAAGGTTTTAATTTTGACAAGGTCCCATTTATTCTTCCGTTGCCTGTACTTCTGGCATCACATGTAAGAAACTGATGCCTAATTGACATTTCTTCTAAGAGCTTTACAGTTTAAACTTTCACTTAGGCTTTTAATCCATTTTCTTTCTTTTTTAAAGATTTTATTTATTTATTTGAGAGAGAGAGAGAGAGAGAGAGAAAGCATGAAAGAAGGTCAGAGGGAGAAGCAGACTCCAAGAGCCCGATGCAAGACTCGATTCCGGGACTCTGGGATCATGACCTGAGACAAAGACAGTTGCTTAACCAATTGAGCAACCCAGGTGCCCCCTTTTGATCCATTTTCAGTTATTTCTTATAAATTTTGAGAGTTAAGGGTCCAAATTCATTCTTTTGTATGTGGATTTATAGTTGTCCCACCACCATTTGTTAAAAAGACTATGCTTTCCCCTATTAAATTGGCATCCTTATAAAAAAAAAAAAATCAATTGACTGCAAATGTATAAAGTTATTTCTAGACTTCCATTGATCTATACACGGATGATTTACATATGCACAGGACATATAGTATACACACACAAAATGAAGCTATAAAGACCTTATGTTATCAAGAGCCTGTCTTCAAAAACACCGACCTAAAATCCCTCAGAAATGAAAACCAGAATTGGTCTGTGCCTCCTCCTCTTGCCCTTGCATTTACTGTTTCTTCCCGGTTCCTTTTACTGATTACTCCTGTTGAACCACAACCCCAGTATGTGAATGTCTCATCCCAAAGCAAAAGTCAAAGCTGTTACGAGAATCTGAAGAGTCGTTAACAGAATTTCATCTTCCTTTTCAGGATAAAGGGACTGCTTTCCTATCTGTGGGCTTGTTTCCCCTTCTCTCGGTAGGGAAAGTTCAGATCACTCACTGGGCACAGAGAAATGAGAAGTAAAAGGAACTTTCCTCTTTTTCAGTCAAGCAGCCTCTCCTTATCTTTTATTTTTTTATTTTTATTTTCTAGGTGAAGGTGAAAAAGAGAAATAAATGCCATTTTGTCTTGCAAGAGACTCAAAAAACAAAATTAAAAAACCCTTATAAAAACCACGAGACAAATGATCCATTCTACTGTGTTACTTTGGGCCTTGTGGAACATATGAAAGTTGTTTCACTGAGGCATTTGCTATCTGAATTGTTATTCAGGAAATCGCCAACCATAAATCTTGGTCTCTATCATACAGTACTGTATGGAAGAAATATCCCGAGAGTACAACTGCTGGCCAAAAAACCAGAAAGTGTGTGCTTTTTCCCTGTACAAACATTATTTTATTGCAATGCTCTGTTTCGTGAATTTTCAAGTACTGTAAGTCAATTTAAAAATTGACTTGTTTTTTAAAATGTTTTAAAAAATCAGTTTTTTAAAACTGATTTTTTAAAAATCAGTGTTTTAAAAATCAGTTTAGTAGGTATTTTTTAAAAGAGTAAAAGCAAAGACCAGATATTTTTATACATACAGTATAATTGGTCACCTTTTTGTGCCAACAGGAAGTAAAATGTCAGTAAGACTGCATTGAGTTTTCTTTCTTTCTTTCCTTTTTTTTTTTATTTATTTGTCAGAGAGCGAGTGAGCAAGCACAAGCACAGGCAGGGGGAGGGGCGGAAGAGGGAGAAGCAGGCTCCCTGTTGCGGAGGGAGCCCGATGTGGGCTCCTCCCAGGACTCTGGGATCATGACCCGAGACAACAGCAGATGCTTAATGACTGAGCCACCCAGGTGTCCCTGGATTGAGTTTTCAGTGGTAAACCTTTCTCTTTGCTGGAGGCTGATGCAAAATGGCAACCATGATTCCATCAGCCTTAACAGCTCAGGGGAACAGGGATGCAGGGAATCACACCCTACAAAAGTGAGGTGGGTCCATCCTATTCTCATACAATACTTATTTAGTTCACTATAAGGAAGTGACATGAAATGTTAAAAAAAAAAAAAAGTGCGCTATTTTCTTTAAAATACAGATGTGCAGTACCATGAGAAGAATGAATAGATAACTCCACAGTCTAACAGGAATGGAGCCAACTTCAGGGGATATATTTCTTATTCTCCTCTTTAGGAGGGAGAGAATACAGCAGAATCTGTTGAGTTTGGCAGCATTTCCCCAACTGTGTTCTACAGAATGCGGGCTCCAGGAGATGCTAATAGTGTCCTGGGGGAAAGGGCGACCAACTAAGTTTAAAAACGCTGCACTCCATATCCTGTCTCAAAGATTCCTAAGTGGCAGTAGTATGCTGAAAGCTCAGAGAATTCCTAAAGTAGGAAACCAAGTTTAATTTCCTTTAACCTAGTGTTTCCCCAAAGTTTTGGGTCACAAAACCCCTTCTTCCTAGAACAGTTATTAGCAACATTTCATATAATGAAACAGCAGGCAACTAATAGACATAGTACAACTTACTGACTAAAAAACCACATTGTAAGGGGTTAGTTACACTTACTGGACTCAAACTCTAGTTCCAACGCTGCACCAGTGACTTTTCTTTAAAACAATGATATTTAAAATTATCTGTCCTCGGTGGTGGTGGTGGGGCTAGTGTAAGGAGATAATTAGTATACGTTACAAAGTTTGGCACTGTGCCCAGCACTCAGAACCCAGAAAACATTTGCCATATTCGATAGCTTCAAGTGTGAACATGGTCTATTCCCTTGCCAGATGTAGAATCTTGAGAGATTTAACACAATTATATTTTTGAGACTCTGCTACTTTCCAGACACTGTTCCAAGTGGTGGATCAGGCAAAGCCCCTAAGCTTACAGAGCAGAGTCCCAGGTTATCAATGATGTTAGGAAGCCAATGGTTCCAAGTTGTTTTGTGGATTAAACTGAACAGCACCAGGACAGCTTCCAGCAGAGAGCTGGCACTCAGAAGTTAATCGTTCGGTTCCCTTCTCTTCAAACATTTTTTTTTCTTGAGGGAATCTTTGTGGGTGAGATGTTTCCCGGAGAAGGATACTGAATGTATGAATGGTCCTTGTTTTCCCTTAGACGTGGGATAAGAAAGAAAAAGCAATAAGCAGACTGGCCTGAGACAATGATGCATATAAGAAAGCCTGCAAACTCTGGAGCCCCATTTCTAACAAGTTTGGATTAATTTTTTAACATATTGAAAAAAATGGTAAATCATCTCATAGAATAGAGCTGCTCACACACATGCTCTATTGATCATTCTTAACTCCAGGCACCAACCAGACTTTTCTGTACCTCTATTTAGGCTTGGCCCAGCGAACCACCTACCTGGATGGTACAACATGCTCGCACACATGGCTGGCTTGGCATATAAAAACACACCAACGCAAAAAAAGACATTTACATGTTCTGAAATTTCTAGGTAGGCAGACACTCCATAAAGCAAAGAGCCTGTAAGGTTAAAAAAAATGTAACCCAAAACGTGTACTTGTTTTTAACATGGGGATTAAAGATATACATATACCTGAGGGGCATAAGTTGGTTAAGAATTCGTCTTTGGTTCAGATCATGATCCCGGGTCCTGGATTTGAGCCCCATGCAGGGAGCCTGCTTCTTTTTCTCCCTCTGCTCTTCCCCCCTGCTTGTGCGCACGATTGCTTCCTCGCTCTCTCTCGTTCTCTCTCTCTCTCTCTCTCCCCCCTTGCTCACTCTGTCAACTAAATAAATCTTAAAAAAAAATAGATACATATACTTGTGAACAAGTGTTGGGAACCTTGGAGCCTCTGAGATCTAGAGATCAGAGTAAGAATGGGGAGGCTACAAGACACACCTTCTTCGAATATTCCACTGTGTTTTGCCCTCTACTGGTATCCAATATACATGCCTGAATGTTTGCAGATACAATCTTCTCCCCAGTATGTTCAAACAGTTATAGTCTGCTAGTACAAACTTTCTCAAAAGCAATCTGATGATACGATAGTAAATAACTATCATGTACCTGTGACGTTTGGGCACGGTGCTTCAGAAAGTTTCATTTACTCTTCTCGTAACCCAGTGAGTTATCATCTTTAAAAATATGAGGAGCCAAAAAAAAAAAAAAAAAAAAAAAAAACCAACAAAAAACCAAAAATCAATATGAGGAGTCGGATATCAAGGAAGATGAAATGTAGTGTCCAAGATTGTATATAAGTGGGGGAAACTAAGTATCAATTCCAAGACCACTCTGGAGTTAGTACATGAACCCCCACACTGTATGTTTCTTGAAAGACTACATGAAGAAACTTAAAATGTAACCCAGATGTTTTACTTCGTGAATACAATTTAATAAATACAGCTATGGTCCAAGATTTCTGTTCAACACAAAAGCTGCAAATAACCTATGTGTCTAACAAAATCATGTCCTGACCATTGTTTACAATGTTATACAGCCACTCAAGATACTTTCAAAAAATATTTAAGAGGTGTCTCCTCCTAAAAAAAAAAAATTTTTAAGAAAGTGGCAAGTGGAAAACTAGGGCTCCACATTGGGTGTGAAGCCTCCTTTAAAAAAAAAAAAAAGTAAAAAAAAAAGAAAATGGAACAATACTGGTGGTAAATTTAGAAGAAAAGGACAGGATGCAGTATTATAAAATACCTAATTCTATATCTAAAATTACATATATTTAAGTAAGTGCACATGGACTGGAAAATATATTGCAAAATAATAACAGCGGTTTTCCTTATGTAATCACATAACTGGCAGACTTTTCCTCTTTTCATGTATCATTTTTTCTCCGAAGTATGTATTATTTCATAAAGAGAAAATAATGAAATGAAGAATATTCTCAGGCTCCTGTCTCATTTGCATATGTAAAAACAAGAGCTGATTGGCTGATTACACAGACCACTTGAGCCAAAACAGAGTCTTGTGGTAGCAAACACTAAAATACAGACAAAACCTAGCGGTAATGGGAGTAGAGGGGAAAATGGTGGTTTGTGATGTAATCTTGTTTGTGATGGAGGATGGAAGCAGCCGCAGACTGAAAGAAAACACTCAAAGCTTTTTTTTTTTAAACAAGCCTACTAATTGACACACCTAACTAATACAGCTACTTCTGAAGGAAAACATGAAGTGCATGTCTCCCTGTACTTCCAACCCTATCAACAATCTGGCTTCAAGGCTTAGAAAGTAAAGTAATATTCATCATTAATGACTATAACAAACGAAACAGCAACAAATCAAGGGCACAGCTTGGATGAGCCTTGCTAGTAAAACACGAGAGGAAACCAAGAAATCGAAGAGGGGCTCATTAAGCAGGAAGGCAGAACCTGGAGATCTGGAAAGTTGTCAGGCTGTCAACCTTGCAAAAAGTGAGAAAGCGTGTTCAGGAGGCAAAACCAAGGGCGTGGCTGATTACTTGCTGCATGAGAGTGTCCTCATTCATCTCGTCAGTCAGGAATGCGTACAGATGGGGCGATACCAGCAGAGACACGGCCCTCTTGGACCACAACAAGAGAGAAGGCAAAGATGAAGACAGGCTCAGACAGCTGGGATTTTATGAATGGGACAACCGAATTACCTGGCTGTGAACAAGATAAGGGAGGAATGAGCCTGAGGATGATTCAGAGGTGGACGGGGCTGCCCTCCCATCCTAGGCCCAGACTCTGTCTCCTCCTTGGTTTCAGTGGGCCATGCTGCTGCCCCAGCGGGACTCAAAGGCAGGGCCACCACCTCGATGGCCTGAACGACAGAGTGTCAAGCAGATGATTCTTGAGCCTTAAAATCTAATGTAATGTTGCCCTGCTTGGTTTTGACTTGCTTGGGATCCATAGGTGCTTTCTTCTTTCCCTATTAGAACAGGAGGGCCTGTGCCCGACCCCACACTGTATTTTGGAAGCATGTAACTTGCTTGGTCTCACAGGGTTATGGCTGGAAAGGAACTTTTGCTTTGGAATGAATCTTACTTCCATTTTCACCCACACTGGATTTAGATGGTATTTAGGTGAGACTTGGGATTTAGAGTTGACACTAGGGTGGTTAACATTTGAGGGCTGTTGGGATATGGACAAATGCATTTTCTATATGAGAAGAACATGAATTTGGGATGTCTAGCGGGTGGAGTTTTATGGCAGAACTGTGTCCCCTCCAAATTCACCTGCTGATATCCTAAGTCTTAGTAGCTCAGAATGTGACTATATTTGGAGAAAGAAGAGATTAAGTTAAAATGAGGCTATCAGGGGCACCTGTGTGGCTCAATGGGTTAAAGCCTCTGCCTTCGGCTCAGGTCATGATCTCAGGGTCCTGGGATCGAGCCCCGCATCGGGCTCTCTGCTCAGCCCCGCATCGGGCTCTCTGCTCTGCTCCCTCTCTCTCTGCCTGCCTCTCTGCCTGCCTGTGATCTCTCCCTCTCGCTGTCAAATAAATAAATAAAATCTTAAAAAAGAAAAAAAAAAAGAGACCATCAGAGCAGGCCCTGATTCAGAATGACTTGTGTCCTTACAAGAGCAGGTTAGCACAGATACATACCAGGGCTATGCACACATAGAGGGAAGACAATGCGAGAACAGAGCAAGAAGATGGTCATCTACAAGTCAGAGAGGCCTCAGGAGAAACCAAACATGCTGACAGCTTGATCTTGAACTTCTAGCCTCCAGGAATTTGAGAGAATAACTTTGTGCTAAGTCACTCTTTCTACACTATTTTGTTATGGTAGCCAAGGCAAATACACTAGCTAGAATCCCAAACCTCATCACCCTTTAAAACCCCTTACCCACTTCCATTTCTCTTTACCACATTCATTACCACCTGGCAGATATCATATTTATTCGTTTGACTGACACCTACTTTAAGTGAAAACTCCCTAAGAGCAAGGTCCTTGTCCCTGAGAGGCATGGAACACAATAGTTAAAAGCACAAACTCTAGAGCTAGCTACCTGAGACTGAACCCAAACTCTGCCATTTACCCGTAGCGTGGTGAAGTCACTTAACCTGTGTGGGTCTTAAGTTTCCTAACTTGTAACACAGACGAATAGTATTACTGCTTCAGAGAGTTGTCAGTTAATAGAGGAAGAACACGAGGGCAGGGCCTGGCAGGTAGTAAGCACGTTAGTGGTAGTTATCCAGGGCTTTTATCGCTCACTGGTCTCTCCCGGGACCACTCCCTGCATAACCGCCAACGTAACCCACTAATTTGCAGCTGTCCCTTGGTGCTATTTGTCTAGCTGTCCCCTGCCACACATATTCTCCTGAGTCAGCAGTCACGCCAGCCTTCTACCACGTCAAACACGCCTTTTCCTCTCATCAGTCTGTGGCAGGCCCTTCGCTGACCCTGCCCGTCTCATCCACCCCACCACACACACACACTATCACCTTACACAAGTGATAGACTTAAATGGTCCTTAGTAGAGGCTCTACAAATACTTACGCATGTGTGTGAGAGCCTGGCTCACACTCTAAGAGGGGATCCCAGGAGACTGGCAATGCCATTCTCAAATGATTGTAACGCAAGGTGTAGCACACTGCCCAGCATTTAGCAGGCATTTGACACTTACATGAATGTCTTTTCACATTAACCCGATGAGATCAGTGTTACTTCCCTTTGACAGAGGGGAAAAGAAGCTCGGAGAGTTTAGTATGAACTTGCTCACAGAAGCCAGTAAACAGGAGCCCCTGAGTGGTTCAGTCCATTAAGCGTCTGCCTTCAGCTCAGGTCATGATCCCGGAGCCCTGGGATAGAACCTCGCATCTGGCTCCCTGCTTGGCAGGGAGTCCGCTTCTCCCTCTGCCTGCTGCTCCCCGTGCTTGTGTGTGCGCACTCTCTCTCTCTCATTCTGTCTCAAATACATAAATAAAAATCTTAAAAAAAAAAAAAAAAAGCCAATAAACAGACTTCAGTCCGGCTTGTCACCTCCACAGTGCCTGTGTCCTCCACACCGCACTCTGCTCTGACAGATCATTTATGATGAGTGGGCTCAAGAGGGCTCACTCACTCACTTCCTGGTGATGCTCACTTTGTAAGCAGAAACTCACGGTGAAGCCTTCTTTGAAACTAAAATAAGCTAGCTCAGATCTTCATAGACTGGTTTTCCCAGAGGGAGCTGTGCCTGTGCTTTAATATCAGATGAAGAGAATGTATTCTTTGGGACTGGCTAAAGAGACTTACAGTTTCAGAGGTGTTTGTGGGGTTCAGCTCATCACTGGGCTTCGAGTTCCCAAAACTCGAAGTTTCTGGCTTCAAACTTGGTTCTACAACCCATTAGTTATGTTATCTTGGCAGCTAACCAATAACCTGGACCTAAACTCCCCCTTCCAGAAATGTGGGTACAACGCCAGTGACCTCACAGAGATGTCCTGAGAACTCAAACAGGTACCCCATGTGGAGTCACCCAGGAAAGCAAGGACCTGGCATGCCGTAGGTGTTCCAGAAATAGTTGTTCATAAAAAAGAAGAAAAAGGAGGAAAGCAGGTAAGCATTAGTTTCAAGCTTAATGTTTCAAAGGATCCATCCAATCCCACGTGTTCTCCACGGAGGGTGTCTCCTATGCATCCAAGCAGTCTGGACACACTGACCTGTACATATAAGGTCCCAAGTCCTCTGAGGGAGACAACTGTCCACCTTTTGGGAAAACCAGTGAATCAAAGCGCCGTGGAAAAGTGAACTAAAATATTGGATTGTGTCTAGCTGGCTTCTCAGAACTTGCTACAGGTGAGATGAGGCTATTATGTTCACGTGCAGGGCAAAATACCTTCCACTGGGCAAGGCAACCACGAACTGAGCTGCAGAGAAAAAGAACTTCAAGTCCTAGGCAGGAGCAGTTCCTGGCAAATCAACACTCATCTGAGGCTTCCGTATAAATTTTGGCCTCAATAACAACTGAAGGCTTGATGAAGCAGATTCTCCTTCCTGGTTTTGTCTGCATTGTGCACATGACCTAACCACAAAATAATCACTGTTCCTGCACTTTTCAACATTTCTTTGCCTCAACGCTGCAGGAAAATGAAAGCAGCCAGGTTAATAAGCCCATTGTGAACTTAGCTATTTTGCCACAGCTCCTTTCTCCTCTCAGCTCTTTCTACAACACTCTCCTACTTTCTATCCAAATATTCAAATTGTTAAACAGACATTCTAGAACACCAAGAGAATGCCACAGCTAAGGCCAGGCCATATTTTAAAACGTCAACTAGCCCAAACTGCACCCAGTGTGGATTTCCTTTCTTCTCTTCCTTCCCTTAAGCAACAGCTATCTTGTGCTCAAAGTTAACCCTCTCCGGAAGATGCGAAATCAGACGGAGATACAGGAGCTAGTTCTTCTAGAGTCTTACGGAGTCAAAAAATAGTTCTCAGGGGATAGTACTGAACAGCGGGAGAAGACACTACTGAAAAGCTGACCTGCCAGACATGGGATTCCAGTACCTTACCCAGAGCCCATTCCCCTTCCAGCTGTGTCCTCTGCCCGGTGGTACCAAGGGAGTGACAAACAGGGACTCACTAGAGGCCATCAATCACTGTCACCAAGAGGAGAATGAAAAGAATCCAACAAACGTTCTTGCGAAAGCCTTCCGTGCTGCACTCCCACACCACCTCCTCTTCACCGATACACATCTTTATAAGCAGCCTGCCACTTCTTAATGGCCCTTCAGTTGGGATACATGAGGAGCAGACAGTAATATCAGGCTCCGGAGCACCATTCTTCTCCAGATGCACGACCATCTTTACAGTTCCCGGCTCACGTGCTCCCCAGGCCACACTGAAGCAGGGCTGTGCACCAACTGGCTACTGGTGACCCAGAGAGCGGAGGGCGCAAGGGCTCATGATTCACGTGGTGCTGTGCGTGCAGGAGGCCTGGCGGCAGAGAAAGGACACAAAAGCAGGTAGCAGATGGCACTCTCCACAACTCCTTCTCAACACAGAGAACCTGCAGTTCCTCATTTCTCCGCTGACCATCGTGACACTGATAAATCAATTTCCATGGCAACAGCTCTAACTATAACACTCCAAAAATAAAAGAAGTCTGCTTTCAATGGAAGACAGACACTTGCATTCATTTCTGGAAATACAGCGAGAGGCAGAATGTGGCAACTTGCATCGTAAACCAGAGAACAACATTTCTCCTTGACTCCAAAATCCCCTGTTACCCATCTATTCTGGCAAAATAACAGGAGAAAATGACAAGAACAAAAGACCAACTGTAGCACATGGATGTTAATTACAGCGATATTAACACATCAACAACTTAGAAGTTGTCTCATAGAAGAGACTGTGATATTACAGATATGGATGAAATATTATGTAGCCATGAAAATGCATGATGGTAGCTTAGAAAAACAGAGGAACAAAGACATAGTGAAGTGAAAAAAAAAATGATACCAATTTATGAGGTTTTTGTTATAATTCTGCCAGGTATATCCACCTATGAAAAGGTAGAAAAGTTGATACACTAGGTTGGTGGAATTTTAAGGTTTCCTAGATTTTTTTTGTTGTTGTTGTTATGTTAATCATTAGTTTTTGAGGTAGTGCTCAAAATTAGATTTCTTTTAAAGTATTTAGGATAAACAAAAACTAAGATCAAAACAACTGCTTCAACTCTATTCAAAATCTCAGTTCTGCCACAGCAGGCTAGGTAGCAACAAAGTAGAGGTACACCTAGCAAAAGGATGGAACTTTCAGAGCCTAATAAAGCAAAACCAAACCCAAAACCCTCAAACTACAAATAACTAAAAGCTAAAACTAAGATAGCTTTACCTTTGCCTACATTAAAAACACAGTTGACCCTGGAACAACGTGGGAGTTAGGGGCACTGACCCCTGCCCCCACAGGTGAAAATCTGCATATAGGTTTTGACTCTCCAAAAACTTTACTAAAGCCTAATGTTGACTGGAAGCCTTACTGATACAAGTCAGTTAACACATATTCTCTATGTTAGATATATTATTTATCATATTCTCATGATTTAAAGTCAGATAAAGAAAAAATGCTAAGAAAATCATAAGGAAGAGAAAATAGTTACAGATCTGTCTTTACCATATACCCCCACATTGTTCAAGGATCAACTGTCTTTTTAAGTTCAAATCTGTGCTGTTCAAGGGTCAACTGTACCTACACACAAGATGAGATACAAGAATGCACACAGACCTAAATGATACATTTTATACATATCCCAATAGTAGCCTCTGGGACAGAGGAAACTAGGGCTACAAAGAACTTAAAGAGAGCAGGGCCCAAACTGGTGGCCACCACTGTGTGACCTGTGAGACTATGTACCTTCCCCCAAGAGTGTGATCGGCTCAACCTCTGTACCTGTCATTTCCTCTCTGGAGCATGTTCCATGGTCTCCAACAGTAATTGCTTTAGAGAATGACCCAGATTCTAATTTTCAATCTGCCTAAATCACGATTAAAAGACTGCAGGAAATCATCATTACTGAAAACTATTTAATCATGTTCCCAAATTGTGTACACAATTGTGTCACACAGTTACATAACAACTGGAGAATAAGATGTGAGTGTATTAAGTTTTCATGTATTTATATTTGTGGTAGTACAACTCTATGTCACTATTCTTAGTGACACTTGCAATCTGCAAAAGAAACTGTCAAGAGTGGCTACCTCGGGAACGGAACTGGGAAAAGGAAGACATGATTCCCACTGTGTACTCTCTTCTGGACCTTTTAAATTTTGTACCATGTGCATGTATGACCAAGTAAACATTTCAAAGCACTAAACAACCACCCACCCTGTATATGCAATATTACAAAATAGGCCTGAGAAGCAAAATGTTCCAATTATACCAGAATCAGTAAGACTCCAACCCAGTTCTCTCTAAGCTCCTACTCCAGTTTCCCTGGGCTAGATACCCTTCCTCCCCAGTCCTTCTCACCCTGCTCAACCAGAATCAGCTCACCAGGTGGCAGCATCTGCTGCTGTACTTGGCTGGACATCTTTGATTTTTATATGCAGGTTAGTTATTAATGAGAGCCACCTAGATTATCTTCCCAGGACCAAAGGCAGCTGGGGACTGCATTCTCTGTTACATGTCCCCACCCCTGAGTCTGTAGGTCTTGGCACTGAGAAGTACAGATGCCCCTGTGATTGGATGGCAGGAGCCTCAGGGGGCCTCGGAATCCTTGCATCTTAACGAAACCACGTTAAAAAAGTTTCAACTTGGGTCCTCTTCTTTTTTTTAAGATTTATTTGAGAGAGAGAAAGTGAGCAGGGGGAGGGGCAGAGGCAGAAGGAGAGAGAGAATCTCTATCAAGCAGACAGAGCCTGATGGAGGGCTCGATCTCATGACCCTGAGATTATGACCTGAGCAGAAATCAAGAGTCAGTCGCTTAACTGACTAAGCCACCCAGGTGCCCCAACTCAGGTCCTTCTAGTAGAAGTCAATTTCTTCACCATGTGCTAGCTCTTGAGTCAAAACAGCACCCACCCGGGGGGTGGAGTGGCCGTCAAGAGGGAGGAGACAGGGTCATCAGGCAATCAGTGCCTGTGGGACCTGCTTCTATAGCATGTTGGAGAATGGGGTACCTTAATTGCCATCCACAGTGAATTCTCACTCAGAAAGCCTTTGAGATACGCCAGACTTTCCAGACAGATAATTAAGTACTACTTCACTTGTCTAACAATTTCATCATTGTTCTATATTAAAATAGGCATCAGAAATAGAGAAAACTTTTTTCTGTGGCAAACCCTTAAAAGAGGAAGGGAATGCAAGGCCACCACATGAATAAAAAGGAATCTTGTCCCACCCGCCATGGGGAAAAAGTGACACACAAGTGGCATTTGTAGGGGGGAGGGGCAAGAAGCCAGAAAGGAAACTTCTAGGGCAGGGAGAAAATGAAGTTCAAACTACACTGCAGAATATCATGCCTAGCTAGGAACAAGATGACCGGCAGGCAAAAAGTAAGAGACACAAAAAGAAAGTTGCCGGCGAGCAGGAGACACACACGCCACTGAGAGACATACGACAGTTTCCCCTCTGACAGGAAGCACAAACCATCGGGGCCAACCCTGCTTCTGAGAACGAGACTTCAAGCTCAGCTGCCTGGACAAATGACCAAAAGAGCTTCAGAGAAGAGACGTGGAGAGTGGCGGCAGGGAGGGGAGGCCCCCTCAAGCACCGAGAGGCCTCCTTCTTCCCCACTACCCTCCTGTTCAAGTAGGACGTGAAACACCTTGGGGGAAGGAGTCATTCTTGACCACACAGAGAGAGCTGGGCTGCAAACCACAAGGAGAGTCAAGCCAAGGTTTGAGGGAACGGGAGCTGGTTAGAAGAGAACACGATCACACCCTGGTGTTCTCAGGTTTCAGGAAATGTGGCTTGATGGACAGTGCGGCCAGCTCCGGGCAGTAACAAATCCTGCCGGGAGGCTGGTGTGGGGCCGGCTCACGTGTCACACGGCCTCCACCTCAGGGCCGCAAGGCAGCCTCACCTAACACCTTCCAGTCCTGAATGTCTGGAAGATACAGGATCTGAAGCCGACTACCTAGCAGCTTCACCATCAAAATACCGACAGAAGTTGCTGACTGTATTTCCAGACCACAGGTATCCACTCTGTTTATGTCTGAAGCCATAATTTTGGCAGAGACACAGAATATTAAATGGGTGGGCACACACTCACAAACACAGTTATTGAGCGTATGTGGAGAGCCGTTTCCTCCATATGATCAGCGGTGGCCCAGAACCACAAGCAGGGCCTGAGAATTAGGGTAACACAGTGAAGAGCCATGATGTTAGCGCGTGAGAGAGCTGGAGGCATACCTGTGCCTCAGGCATATACAGAAACGTGACCTCAAATTATTCCAGGTAAGAAGAAACACTCCAATTGGAAGCAGGCTTTAACCAGTCGGGACCCGTCTGTTGGCAAGACTGGTGCCAAAGGGCTTGGGGCACCCAACGACAGACACAAGATTTCAGAATTTATTGGAAAGTGTCAGTGGAGGTATTAAGTAGCCAGGTAGGGAGTAAGTATCAGTCACTTCTAATCACCTAAATTATTAATATTAACTGGAATAAGTGGAGACGAACTTTAGCCTCAGCCAATCCTCTCGAGCAGGTCCTGCAAACAGAAGCCTGCAGGGGAGAGGCGGTTACCGGCAAGAGGCAAAGCTGCCGGGGAGAGGGCTGTGTGCTGCTCAGTCCTGCTGCCTCAGCACAGCAAGAACCACTGGGGCCCCACCCTCAAGATTTCCTTGGAAGAGGGAAATCCAAGTTCCTATAAGCTTTTCTGATTTTTAAATACTCAGAACTAATTAAAAAATAGTTAAACACTCCGCATGTTGAAGGAAACACATCTTAAACTTTTATTACATTTCAAAGGGAAGTGAAAACATACCCCATGAGCATGTTTTCAGATGGGTAAAGGTTGGCCATAAATTTCCAAGGTCAACAGATGTTCTTTCTTAGCAGATTCTTGAGGAGTATAGTTTTAAAAGGGGGCCAGACACTCTATTTACACAGCACTTTTATGATAAAATACATTAGAAGCTGCATACAAGTCTAATAGGGACATTGAGGAAATGCCAATCAAAGCCACAATGATCGATCACCCGGTAGGATGGCTGTTTTAAGAACACACAGAAAATAACAAATGTTAGTGAAAATGTAGATTAGCTGAAGCCTTCGTGGATTACTGGTGGGAAAATTGTGTACTCACTGTGGAAAACAACTGGACGGTTACTCTAAAAAGTGAAGCGGAATTATGTATGATCCAACAATTTCACGTTTGGGTACATACCCCAAAGAACTGAAAACAGGGACTCCGACTGATACTTGATACCAGTGTTCTGAGCAGTGTTATTCACAACAGCCAAATGGGCAGGAACAACCGAAGTGTCCGTCAATGGATGAAAAAACAGAATGTGGAAAATCCATACAATGGATTATTCAGCCTTAATAAAAATCCTGACACATACCAACACACAGGTGAACTTTGAAGACACTGTGCTAAGTGAAATAAGCCAAATATAAAAGGACAAATACTGTATGATTCCATTTATAGGAAGTACCTAGAACAGTCAAATTCTTTGAGATGGAAAGGAGAATGTGTTGCCGGGAGCCGGGCAGAGTAGGAGTGAGTTAGGATTTGATGAGGATTGTGTTTCAGTTTTGCAAGATGAAATAGTTTAGGAGACAGATAGTGGTGAGAGCTACACAACATTATAAATGCATTTAATGTCACTGAATTGTACATGTAAAGATGGTTAAAATGGCCAATTTTCTGTTATGTACATTTTATAACAATAATTAAAAAAAAAGATGGGGGGCCCAAGTCCTTCTGATCGAGGCCCCCCCCCAAAAATAAATAAATAAAAATTAAAAAAAAAGAATAACAGGGATATACAAAGAGAAGGTAGTCAAGAGGAAGAGCCTTTCTTACCTACTGGCTTTCTTAGCAAACAATATGGGCCCGAGGATTCCAACCATGCTCGTGCTTTTTCCTCCTCACAAAGGCACAGGCATGTTAGTCTAATGGTGGCCCTGATCTTCCCTACTTTCACACTCATCTTCCTAAGTCTCTATTTCTGTTCATGATGCAATGTCCCTTCCTGTTCTCGTTTGGGTGGGCTCTTGGCTTCTACCAACTCCCTGCTTTCTCTCCCTTCATCTCTCCTGTTCCCTCTACTACATTGCCACTTACCCTATTCAGACCCTTTGACCTCTGGTCTGGCCTTTGACCTCTGACTAGGGCGCCTTATCTTCAACAACCCCGCCCGCCCGAGATGATCTGGTTTACAGGCTGTTGCCAAATTAATTTCACCCAGACAGGAATCACCATTTCACTCAAAGACCTCCAGGGGCTTCCCTTCTCTCTCTTGTATGTGTTGAACAAATGAACAATAAAGTAGCTTACTCACACCCAATTGTCAAATTGAAGTGACTGTCAGTTTATTTTGCTTTTTCCCTTTCTTAGGTGAGTGTGAAGAAGCAGTAGTTATCAAAATCTTTCCAGCAGAACATACTTCTACATTTCCAAGTTATTGGCAAGGAGTCAGCAGATGGAAGAAGACATCTCGAAGAAGCGTGAATTTCCCATCCCTACAGCTAAAAATAATTTTGGGGGGGGGGGGGGGAGTGTGCCTGGGTGGCTCACTTGCTTAAGTGTCCAACTCTTGATTTTGGCTCAGATCAAAACCTCAGGGTTGTGAGATCCTACCTAAGGCTCCATGCTCAGTGAGGAGTCTGCTTGGGATTCTCTCACCCTCTCCCTCTGCCTTGCACACCCCTGCTTGTGCCTGCATGCTTTTTCTCTCAAATACATAATTTTTTTTTTTTTTCCCCAAATGTCTCTCTCAGTTCTGGAGGTTGCAAAGACCAGAATCAGGGCCCCAGCCTGGTCTGGTAAGGGCTCTCTTCTTGGTTGATGGCTGGCACCTACTCTCATGTCCTCACATGGCTGAAGGGACAGAGGAGCTCTCTGGGGTCTATTTATAAGAACACGGATCCCATTCATGAGGCCTCCACTCTCACGAACGAATCATCTCCTAATACTATCACACTGGGCATTACGATTTGAACATAAGAATTCTGGGAGGACACCAACATTCACACCATAGGAGAGTCCATGGAGACTCCTGTGGTTCCTTCCTGAACTTAGATTTATTTTTAAGCCTACGATTCAAATCCTACACCAGCAGCACTAAGTATTAACCTGGTTCTGCAATAAAGGATGCACAGAAAAAACACCCCCAGCACTAGATGGCAGAAATTTAAAGAAAGGGAATATTACTAATATTAAGAAGATATAATTTAATGGGACTTTTTTCTTACTCTTAGCTTTATAGCCAAGGCCCAATGCTGAGGATGAGGCTAAGCACCCTACTTAGAAAGCCATATACATGAAGGGACAGACAGTGCCCCATGTTGCTTACCCAGAGGTCACAGGAACAGTCCTACCAGTTGACCACAGCCCCTCTCTCCCTCCAGTGCCCAAGAAAAGGGAGAACAGTTGCCATTGGCTTTGCAAAGAGGGCAAGTTTCTAGTGCAGGTTACCACCTGCTTCTCCAATAAGTCAGGAGCCTGGGAGAGGTTCCGAGACAATCTCTAGTAGGACAGACTGGGGTACATGCAAGATGGGGAGACAGGCATCCTATTCCTTGTCTGGCTGCTTGCTGAGCTGCAGAACCCACAGGCCCGCTCCAGGCTGGCAATGGAGCAGAAAGGGGCATGTTAGAGACTTAGGAGAACTTGGCCTCCATAACCTGGACTTGGGGGCGGGGGGGAGGAGATACCCATCAATACAAAGACTGGCATCCATTTCTGAGCTAGAGATGTGGAAGGCGGGAAGTCTGCGGGAGGAGCCACACAGAAGCCGAACTTACAGGGATCCAGGTACAGTATTTCAGGAAAGAAGGTGGGAATATTCCACTCCATTCCAGTTCATTCTAAGCCCTGGGCAGAGTGGGAGGGGGAGCCTGTACTTTGTAGAATCCCTTTTCAAGGAGTGTTCAAGTTAGTGGGGCAGGAGCCCGGGGGAGACGGAGATCCAGGAGCTAGTTCTTCTAGAGTCTTACGGAGTCAAAAAATAGTTCTCAGGGGATAGTACTGAACAGCGGGAGAAGACACTACTGAAAAGCTGACCTGCCAGACATGGGATTCCAGTACCTTACCCAGAGCCCATTCCCCTTCCAGCTGTGTCCTCTGCCCGGTGGTACCAAGGGAGTGACAAACAGGGACTCACTAGAGGCCATCAATCACTGTCACCAAGAGGAGAATGAAAAGAATCCAACAAACGTTCTTGCGAAAGCCTTCCGTGCTGCACTCCCACACCACCTCCTCTTCACCGACACACATCTTTATAAGCAGCCTGTCTAGGGAGAAAGAAAGCTATTTCATGCTGGTACCCTGAACAGTTCGAGCAAGGGTCCTCAAAAAACCAGCCATACTGAAAGCACGCCTAAGCACACATAAATTACAAACTTCCTAATTCTGTGCGGGGGAGAGACTGTACAATAGGATTGTACTGTAGCTTGAGGCAGCCCAAGGTTCACTATGGGCCACCCAGGTCGAACTCTCTGAGGGAGGGGCTTCAGAGAAAGGCCCCTGCTCACGCCCAACACAACGGGAAGAGAAAAGGCATGGGCCAGATGCACACAGCTGTGCCCTCAAGCCCTGCCCCCTCCTAGGTGCTGCCCAGCTGATGGAATGTGAATGCGTACGCCATCATCCCCACCATGCAGCAGGCAATATGCTAGTCACTCAAGAGCTCTGCCACATTGTGGTGGTACCCCACATCGCAGAAGCCACTGAATCTCCACGTTCCATTAACGGTCCAAAGTGTGAGACCAGGATTCCAGGTAGGCCCGACTCTAAACTGAATCCACACTGGCTCGGCCCCGCTACACCAAAGAGCAGAGATGGGGGGAAATGGGCCGGGAAGAAACCTACACATGTCCCAGGTGATTTCAGAATTGGCAGCTGCTCACCAGCAATTCTAAAACGCAGGCGATCTTATTTGCACTTTCAAATCTATAAAACCTGGTGTTGTGGTAGCTTATTATACATAATAAAACGAAGTCAGTATGTCCACCCCCTTCCCTGCCCTCACAAAGGAAAGCCACCAGTACTGGACAACTGCAGTCTGACCTTTAGCGGGGAGACAAAACCACTATTGAGGAAAAAAACACAAAAAACAAGAAACTAGTTCTGAACAGAATGCACCAGAATCAAACTTGCCAAGCTGTCTGTCCTGTGGAATTTTGCAGTGTTTAATGTCAGCTGTCCAGACTGGCCTTGTGGGTCTCTCTGAGAGACTTTAATATCACTATTACTACCCAGCTCTGTAGGTAGCATTTTAGATAATCCCAAGTTCCTGGAAACCACTGCAGAGCACACTACTCACGAAAAAGCCTTTATTAACCTTTTAAAAGCATTAGCCGGAGAACTTATCTTAACCTAACGATCTCAGAAGCCAGTCTCCTTGCTGGTTGAATCACTATGCAAATATCAGGGCTCTGAGTCATTGAAAATTGCTGAAAAGGACTTGAGCGAGTGAGCACAAGGTCTTCTCCCTAGAAATGTAATCTATGGTTTAGAGGGTGTTCTCACACTTTGCCCTGAAGATATCTCTGGTATAGAGCTCACCAAGACAACTCCTTACCAATAAAAAAGACAGCATCCAATTTCAGAATATCCCAAATGACAAATTCCACAGCCTTTTTGGTATCTATCCTTCCTTCCCTCTGTGCTACTAGTAGGTAACAATATATATATGCATTATACTTTCAATTTTCAAAATTAAAGAACTTGAAATTTTTGATACTTCCTATGAAAAGGCCAGGAAGGTCTTCACTCCATTTCCTAGAGGCACCAAACACAAGGAGAATGGTCCTAACACTTAAAATTGAGATGAAATTTTGAATTGTGTCTCACCAATTCTTTAAAGAAAAAAAAATTTTCTGAACAGGAATCTTTTTGCCCAAACCGGTGTTTCCTAAGCTATCCAAGAATATATTCTCAGAAAGCCAGTTAAATGGGTATGTGTCGGGAAGGAAGAATTCTTTTTTTTTTTTTTTAAGCCAATTCTTTGTTTTATTTTAAAGATTTTATTTATTTATTTGTCAGAGAGAGAGAGAGAGAGAGAGAGAGAGAGAGAGAGCGCGCGCATAAGCAGGGGGAGCAGCAGGCAGAGGGAGAAGCAGGCTCCCCGCTGAGCAAGGAGCCCGATACAGGACTCGATCCCAGGACCCTGGGGTCATGACCTGAGCTGAAGGCAATGTTTAACCTACTGAGCCACCGAGGCGTCCTGGGAAGGAATAGTTCTAAGGAACAGATTCAAATAGTACCTCCCTTTCTTATGTTATGTTTTCATCAGCCACAGCCATTAAAACAAGAAATAACAACGATTGTTAATTTCTACCATCATCCTCTAGTTCAGCTAGCTCAGTCATGATACTCATTTTCAATTTGGCTTTCAACCCTCTCTGTAGTTTATCACCACTACTAAGCCTAAGAAGGGCTTTGAACTACAGGAGCTTGTTTCCGTCTTTGCCCCTTTGCCTACAGCAAGGGAGTCACGAGCCTCACACTGGAATAGGCAGAGAAGCTTCTTAGGGGCTGACTCAAGTCAATCACACAGACTCAGGCTGAGGTAGAGGGTAGATCTGGAGCCCCACATTTGGTTTAATGCTCTGTTGTAAACACCTTGAAGTTCTTAACTTTTGAACAAGGGGCTTCATGTTTTCATTCTGCAACGGGCCCTGCAAGTTTTGTAACCAGTCCTGCACAAATCTGATTTTTAAAAATGGCATCGGAGGAAATGGATGAAAGACCTAAATGTGAGAAGAGTATCCGTCAAAATCCTAGAGGAGAACACAGGCAGCAAACTCTTTGACCTCAGCCGCAGCAACTTCTTGCTAGACACTCCAAAGGCAAGCTGGAAACAAAAGCAAAATGAACTACTGGGACTTCATCAAGATAAAAAGCTTTTGCACAGGGAACAGTTGGCAAAACCAAAAGACAACCGACAGAATGGGAGAAGATATTTGCAAATGACACTAGAGATAAAGGGCTGGTATCCAAAATCTATCAAGAACTTATCAAACACAACACCCAAAGAACAAAGAATACAATCAAGAAATGGGCAGAAGACACAAACAGACATTTCTCCAAAGAAGACATCCAAATGGCCAACAGACACATGAAAAAGTGCTCAACATCACTCGGCATGAGGGAAATACAGATCAAAACCACGATGAGATACCACCTCACACCAGTCAGAATGGCTAAAATTAACAAGTCAGGACATGACAGGTGATGCTGACGATGCAACGGGGAACCCTCCTACACTGCTGGTGGGTATGCAAGCTGGTGCAGCCACTCTGGAAAACAACATGGGAGGTTCCTCAAAAAGCTGAACATAGAGCTACCCTTTGGGATCTACTCCTGCCCAATGCCAATTTGCCTTCACAAGGCCAAAGCCATTGGACACTACAAACCTGATCTTACTCTGCTTAAAACTCTTCAATGACATATCCACTGCCCGCAGCACCAGGCTCACTAAAGACTTCAGGTGGCCACAAGGCTATGAGCTCTAGCTCCTGTCTGATGCTTGGCCTCACTGGCCTTCTTTCCGCTTCTAGAAAGTGCCTATCCCTACTCTACCACATACCAGACAGGACAGTACTAGCACCCGCTGTCCTCTGCCCAAGGGACAAATATTTCAGTCTGTCTATGGGCAAGGACTTAAATAAAATGAGGCAAAAATCCTAGACTCAAGTCAGCAGTCACTACTGGCTTTTATGTCATCGAAGAAACATAAGAAGGGTTTGACAAAGGCTTAGAATTCTTAGTAAATGTTTTTCACTTATGCTATGCTTTGGGGGAAACTTCTCCAACGGTGAGGATAATGAGCCTCCATCTTCCTTGAAACCTGGGGCAATGATGGGAAGATGAAGGAAAGGTCAGTTTTTAAGATTTTTCAGCTCAGGTTAACTGGCCACTTTTGTCATCTTCCCTGATCTCTTAGACACAATGTTTGCAAACAAATTAGAAGGGTTATGGAAAAACAAACTGGAAATTACTAATGGGACTTCACCAAAGAAGATATACAGATAGCCAATAAGCTTAAGAAAAGATGTTCCATATCTTATGTCATCAAGGAAATACAAACTGAAACAAAGAGATATGACTATGCATCTATCAGAATGACCAAAATCTAGAATATTATCAAAACCAAACACCAGTGTGGATGTGGAGTAAGAGGAAGTCTCATTCTTTGCTGGTGGGCATGCAAAATGGTACAGCACCTTTGGAAGACAGACCGTTTAAGAAACTAAACCTACTCTTATCATATAGTCAGCAATTGTGCTCCTTTGTTATGTACCCAAGGGTGCTGAAAACTTATCTACACACACACACACACACACACACACACACACACACACACACACACTCATGGCAGCTTTATTCATAATTGCCAAAACTTGGAAGCAATCAAGATGTCCTTTAGTAGGCGGATGGATAAACAGACTGTAGTACATCAAGATTACAGAGTATTATTCAGAGCTTTTCATGAGCTTTCAAGCCATGAAAAGATATAGAGGAACCTTAAATACTTATTACAAAGTGAAAGAAGCCAATCTGAAAAGGCTACATGCTGTATGATTCCAAGTATACAACCATTTGGAAAATGCAAGACTATGGACACAGGAAGAAGACTGGTGGTGCCAGGTGAGGACGTGGCATGAACAGGTGGAGCAGAGAGAATTTTTAAGGCAGTACAACTAACTAGTCTGTGTGGTACTCTGATAGGACTAGTCCGTATTCATAATGATAGATACGTCATTATATATTTGTTTAAAACCATAGAACATACAACACCCAGAATGAACCATAGTGTCAACAATGAACTTTGGGTGATTGTTATGCGTCAAAGCAGGTCCACAAATTTTAAGCAATGTAGCACTCTGGTGGGAGCTGTTGAGAAGCGGGAAAGCTGTGTACATATGGAAGCAGGGGGCATACTCGAAATCTCTGTGCCCTCTGCTCAATTTGTTGTGAACCTTAATTTGCTCTAGGAAAAATGTCTTGGTCTGGGAAAAAAAAATGTTACTGGGAATGAATGGAGGGCTCGCCTAAAAAAAAAAAAAAAAGAGGATTTCATGCACATTCTTTGAAGAAATTTCACTATTAGAGGTGATAAAATATTCATGTGGAAAATGTTGAATAAGGCTTTTCTTGCTCAGAAAGAAATGGACAGTTATGGCTAAGTTGCCTGTAATTTTAGTGTGCCTCTGTTTTAATGCTCTGATGGTATACCGGTCCATTGGTATACCGTGGATCTACAAAGTCCATTGCTACAAGAGCTTTCCCAGAAGAGTAGTGTCTTCTGGACTGAGAGGTCTCTTCATCTTGGCCTTTCGGATGTTTAGTATAGATGTGTCATTCTCCCCCACCCTGTCCTCTTTAGCTCTTTGAATACTCTTTATCCCAGTAGCCAGAGAACTTGCTGCTGGCTTTTCACAACGGTGTTGGAAGAACTGACTCTCCACTGGGAAAAAATTAAGAGTCCTATTCACAAAAATATTCCAGATCAATTAAAGCTCTACATGTTAAAAAAAATTCTAACTATGAAAACATAAGAATATACAGGGGAGTAGGTCTATAATCTTGGAGAAGGAAGGTCTTCTTAAGCCAGACACAACAAAAAAATCATACAAAGGAGAATTATTTATGGTCTATTGATGCCATCCAGTTTCCCAGTCAAAAGGCAAGGCGAGGCTTAGAGATAGTATTTACCACATAACAAAGATTTTGTTTTCAAATCAGACAATGCAAAGAACTATAAATCAATAAAGAAGGCATTTTTTTAAATTGAACTAAGGAGGGGCGCCTGGGTGGCTCAGTGGGATGGGGCCTCTGCCTTCGGCTCAGGTCATGATCTCAGGGTCCTGGGATCGAGCCCCACATTGGGCTCTCTGCTCAGCAGGGAGCCTGCTTCCCTGTCTCTCTCTGCCTGCCTCTCTGCCTATGTGTGATCTCTCTCCTCTCTGTCAAATAAATAAAAAAAATCTTTAAAAAAAAAATTGAGCTAAGGATATTAAAAGGCAATTTACAGAAAACTAAAAATGCCTGACAAACATATGAAGAGCTGCCTAGTAAAGAAAAACTTTTAATACTGATACACACATTTTTATTTAATAGACTGGCAAAAAATTTAATAAAAGATCAAATTTATGAAGTGTTGGCAAGTGTGTGGCATGTCCCTGAGATCCTACTGGTGAATAATTTGACAGTTCTATCACACAACCTCTACAACCCAACAGTTCCTGTTGGTCCTCAGCAAAGAGAAAAACCAGACCTTACACATGTGAGGAGGCAGCTACACTGTAAGTTTTTACTGTAACACAAGAAAATAGCAATACCCGGTATCAAAGTGAATTGTAAGGCAGGCCACCCTGGAAAGTCTCTCGTCCGTAACGAGCTTCCAGAGAAAGATATGAAGGAGGTTTTCTTTGGAAAGATCTTCTGTGAGATTCCAACAAGGCTCCCTCTCCCCATTAGACAAAGGCTAGGACCATCACCTTCCTGCCTCATGAGAGGGTTTTTGGTGAGACCAACTGGGGAGTTGCACAGGAGTTCTTCCCGGTTAAGGAAGCACAGAGAGCCAGTGTCTGACTTCAACCTTGGGAATCCAGAACACGAGAGGCAGTGTGGCTAGCTGCTCTGATGATCAGGGTGTGAAGGAACGCTGAAGCTACATGGGACTGGCTCATCCTGAGTCTGTTCGAGCAAAGAGTGCTAGATGTTTCCATGTGCCGGGGATGGTCCAGGTAAGAATGAGCCAGTCCAGGGCTTGTCTTATGTCTAGACCTATGAGGCTGTCTGCAGGGGCAACATGACATCATGAGGCAGAATTGGAGGGGGACCACCAGGCTTCCAGGGGCTCAGAGGGAGTAAAGATGAAGGTCTTCCAGAGAACCTCATGAGAACATCAGCTTACTTCTCTCTCAGGTCTTGAGAATGGAGGCCAACTTACCACAGCATCAGTCACAGAACCTGTGATTTTCTTGTCGCCTCTGCCATCCTTTCACCCCCATTCTCAAGAGAGCATGGCCAAAATAAAGATCCTGACCTGGGTTTTCTAAGATGTCTTAATTTTTTAAAAAAGCAATTTTCATTTTAATCCCCAGGATATGATTCAGTTTATATTAAGAAACATACTCTTGTGAACACTGACATACATAAACACATAGAAAATGGTCTACAAGGACAAAAATTGAGAACAGTTACTCCTTTGTGGGATAGTATGGGAGCTCAATGTCAAATGTGAAATTAGATTCATCCTCATTAAAAACACATTCATGTATTCCTTGAATACTTAAATGCATTCAAACAACAACAACAACAACACTGTTCTGAGTTAGAGAATCCTTCTGTCTTAATCTGCTAACCATGGATCAGCAAAAGTTCTTACCAGGAGGATACACATCTTTGGACTATTTGGTTAAGGTCTGTCTGCCTTGGTTCAGCTTTCTCTATGACATGCTCCCATTTCAGTGAATTCTCTATTTGGGGCTTGGCTATTGACTGTGGACCTCAAACACGGATCCTTTTCAAAGTAGACAAGGTTCAGAACTGAAGTTACATTGTTTTCTTAATTTTAAGAAGCTTTTTTGTGGGGGGTGCCTGGGTGGCTCAGTGGGTTAAGCCTCTGCCTTTGGCTCAGGTCATGATCTCTGTGTCCTGGGGTTGAGCCCCGCATCAGGTTCCCTGCTCAGTGGGATGCCTGCTTCCCCCTCTCTCGCTGCCTGCCTGTCTGGCTACTTGTGATCTCTCTTTCTCTGTCAAATAAATAAATAAAATCATCCAAAAAAAAAAAAAAAGAAGTCTTTTCGTGGTTTCCTCTGTCAGCTAGAGTGGGAAGACACAGGGACTATATACCAAAAGAAAACTAAGAGGTACATCTGGAAATACACTACCACATGGTTAATAAATGAAGAATCACTGAGTAGTGGATGAAAAAAAAATTAGAAGGACCTGAAGTTTTTAAGGTAAAGAGCCTGCCCTTTGACATGCGTGCGTGTGCGTGTGTGTCTGTGTGTGTACATATGCCCATACATTTGTGTACATACACAGTTTGTTTTGCAACAGGGGAGACCTACTAATAATACTAAACCACAGCCTATGAATCCAGAGACAACAAGAGTACTTTGGTTATAGACCAAATATCTTCGGACAGTTATTAATCAGTTTGAAGAAACCAGCTGAGAACATCATGGGTTCCAAAAATGAATAGTTTAACAACAATCAGTTGCCAAGAGAAGCGTGAAGTTCCCCTTTGCACTATTACAAATATATAGCAGCCTGTGTATTGTGCTGTTTCTTCCCTAAACTCATCCTGTTTCTACATTATACCCAGGAATTGGTGCATTCCAGTCTGTGTATCAAGGGTATTTTTTTAATTTCAAATGGTGGAAAAACTCTGAAAAAAGAGTATTTCAGGACACAGAAGTTGATATGAATATTGCAGGTGAGTATCCATAAATAAAGTTTTATTGGGACTTTGCCACATACATTTTTTGGGGATTGTCTACAGCTGCTTCCATGCTACAAGGCAAGCTGAGTTGTTCCAACAGAGACATTGTGGCTCTTAAGAGTATCTGATCCTTTACAGAAAAGATGAGCCAACCCCTGTCTAGACCAAGTGAACCCTCTTCATTCCCATTCGCAAACATCACTACTGGTATTTGCAAAAAGCTCCCCATTTTGCTTCTTGTATACATTTGGTGATCATCCATTGCTCAGAGGTGGTAAGTCCTCCTTTATCAGCCCAATGATTGATTAGTATTTATTCAACCAGACTTTCTGAGTTTGAGCCACTTCAAAACACCCCCTTGATGCTGTTCATGGGATGAAGAAGGTCCTCAAAAACATGTAGCTCTAAGCTTCTAAAAATACTCAGTGTTAAAAGAATAAGCATATTCTGGGAATTAATCCCCCACAGCTTCTGCCAGTTGAGAATATAAAAAACTCATTATGATTCACATTAAACTCTACTTTGAAAATAACCATTTTATGCCTATATATATATTATTCTGTCTACTCTAAAGTTTCATGTAAAAAATTATTCAGTAAAAGGAGTTTGAAGCTAGCTTATTCATAACATCCCTTAATCATAAGAAAATTACTGGCCCCATCAGCCTCAGGAAAAACAAACCTAGCAGCTATCAGTCATATTTGTCTTCCAACGTTATCCCCTCCCCTCAGTGTCACACAGCTCTCCCACCTGCTCCTTCCAAAAGCCCCCCGCCCCCCTTTTACAATCACACATGCTCTCAACGCAGTGATAACATTCGTCTCATGCACAAACCTCACCCCGTCACATCCCTGGCTATCCCACAGGCAATTATGATCCAAAGCCTTCTGAGGGTGCTTGTGCTATTTTCTAAGTCACCTTCCCTTTCTTCCTCTAGCAAATCAGAACTGGCCTCTAGAATGCCACCAACCAGGTTTACTCCCAACTGTGTAGATCAGCCCTTCCATTCCTAAAAGCAGAGCCATCTATGAAGAAGATGTGAAATTTAAGAGCAAGAGCTTGGCACTATGTCCCAGAGTCTAGAGAACACATGCTAGGTTTCGGAGCAGCTTCAAACCAGTAATCCCGGCCACCTAGGGCAACCCGCTGGCAACCCTATTTCCAGGAAAAGGATGCACTGATCAGCATTCCAGTGGCCCAGAAGTTAGACTTCTTACTGTGGGTAAACTGACAATCACTAACCTGAGCTTGATCTATTATTATTATATTTAAAAGACCTTATTTATTTGAGAGAGAAAGAGAACACATGAGTTGAGGGGAGGGGCAAAGGGACAGGGAGAAGCAGGCTCCCTGCTGAGCATGGACCCCCCCCCCCCCAACCTGGGGCTCGATCTCAGAACCCTGAGATCATGACTTGAGCCAAAGTCAGAGGTTTAACCAACTGAGCCACCCAGGTGCTCCTGAGCTTGGCTTTTATAAATTAGTTCTCTGAGCTGATCCTGGGTCAACTCTGAATAAATTGGGAAAAAGTAAGTTTTGGGTTCTATAAAGCAGACATACTTAATGTTGATGACCACATCAAGGGTCCAGCTCCTCCTATGCAGTATCTAACTCTCAGCACCTTCTGCCCACTCCCTCTAAGTATTTATTGAACAGTTACCATGTCCTGGTGATTTGCTGGCAACTCTAACATCTAAAATTAAATAGAGCAGAGTCTATTCTACTATTAAGTTGCTTGGGAAACAAGTCAACCAACTTACGTGAAATACCAAAAGGCTAATATAAAACCCAATTAACCAAATAATCCAAATGGGTGAGAGGGGGCTGCAAGAATGCTGGTGAGGCACTGTGGGCCAAGATACAACTGCGCAAGGACAAACCAGAGTGGAGTCCGGGAGAACGTGTCGAATTTGGCAAAGAGAAAATCCCACAAAAGAAAGGATAAAACAAGGGGGCGCCTGGGTGGCTCAGTGGGTTAAAGCCTCTGCCTTCGGCTCGGGTCATGATCTCAGGGTCCTGGGATCGAGCCCTGCATCGGGCTCTCTGCTCAGCGGGGAGCCTGCTTCCCCCTCTCTCTCTGCCTGCCTCTCTGCCTGCTTGTGATCTCTCTCTGTCAAATAACTAAATAAAATCTTAAAAAAAAAAAAAAAGGATAAAAAGGAACAAGTGTTATCCGACCCTGACCGAGCTACCCTCATGAAGCCAAAGAGCCATGCTGGTGATCAGGGAACAAGATTAAATACAGGGGCATCACCCGAGGGCCTGAAGGCCAGAGAAGTTGAGATGTGATAGGGAAGCAAAGGAAGATTCTTAAATAAGAGGCTGACATCATGAAAGAAGCACAGGGGAGGAATATAAAAATCTTCCTTCTGATTGGACATGTTGGATCAGAACAGAGAAAATCATGAGGCAAGGAGCGAAGTTAGCAAGTTAATACAGGATAAGTCACAAGCTTAAGTACTTGGAACTCAGATTAACAAAAGAGTAAAAACTGCAGAGAGCCAAGATGTAAGTTCTCATAAATGCAGACAAAAGGCTTCTTTCCTTCCCTTGTCCTGAGAGATTCCCATCCATATGTAGTCAGGAAATTGGTTAGTAATAATCAACAATCAGATTGATGGGCCATATACTGGAACCTCCTCAAAGTCCTACTTTTACCTCGAGATTATCACAAGGATGGTCTTCACCTTTGGCGATTTAATTAATGATATGTTAAAAATCAGTCATCTCTACATAGTGGATTTTGTAATTCTCTACAAATTTCAACACCTTGTTTTTCTAACCATACCCTTTAACAGTTTACTGTATTTGCTCGCTGTACCCCACTTCTGCACCCAGAAATGTCCAAGAATAGGAGACAGGAAGTGTCTCTGAGATGAGCCAGCATACACCTTCTCGAAGTTGTTTAGATATTGTCTCCATCTGTTCCCCTTAACAGCTTCCTTCTGCTGAGGCGCAGCTCTCCCGTCTTATCTGGCTTGAGTTACTGCCAGTTTGTTTTCATAAAGATCACTATCTCGGCCAGACACTGGGAAATAAGTGAGACGACAAATCTGGTTTTGATGAAAAGGAGACATTAAATGGGGTGTCAGTATTACCCAAGGGACAGGGAAACTCTGAAACTCCACTGCCTCACAGACTTCACACCCCCACTGAAGGGCTGGATCAAACACTACAGGATCCTGCCTTTAAAAGTCATCAGAGGAAAAAGGATTGATTGCCCGGCCCCGTGCACAGACCTACTCGTGTGGCCAGCCAGAAAGAGAATACATCCTCCTGCCCTAGAGGTTAAGTTTACCTAAGAAAATATTCATACAAAACCAGGGCATCCACCATTCCGAGTTTCTCCTAAAGTAATAAAACTAGAAAAACCTCACATATTAAACCAGAATCTAATAGAGTAACCAGACTTTTGGGGGCTCTGTAGGTATAGTACATGTGATCTAAGAAGGTAGTAAGCCTGCCTGTTCTAGAAGCAGCCAAGACAAGCAGCCAATCAAACATCAGGGGACCTACAAGACAAATGGAAAAGCTCATGCCCAAAGGGGCTACGTGGCAAAGTCACTTCGAGTTCCTGTTCAAACCCCTACAATGAGCAGAAAGCTGTGCAAGTCTGTGCAAGTGAAGGCTGTGGATCGGAAGGCAAAGAGGAAATTTCCTAAAACATTCCTTCCCTCAAATTTTGTAATGCTTCCTTTCCTTCATATTCTACCATGAACCTACCCCTTAAGCCCTTTACGGGTCAATCACCATTAAGAGAATCTAAAGGTAAAAGGAGTTTTCTTCTCTCAGTATAACCTGTTTCTGGTTTCTCTCCTTAGTTGAAAGTCTGCCCTGACCTGTCAGCAGGAGTGTTATTTCACCATTTAACCACTAAAGGAAAGCCCATCAGAGGAACCAACATGCCTTCTATCTTGACACAAGGAGTGAGGCTAGGCAAGCTATTCTAAAGCTTTCCATCAACTCTGCAGAGGGTAGGTACATTCTACTCTCTGCGGAAGAGTAAACAGACTATATATGCGGTTAAGCTACATTGGGCCAAGATCGAACAACCAGTAATGGTCCAATTAATATTCAAGCCAAACACCTCTCACCAGGGGACCTTAACCTGACATCTACAGATTCCTGGTCTGGGGACTGGAAAATCATGACATTTTATTTTTCATTAATCTCTACCTGAAACTTAGCATTTTCTTTTAATGATGGATATGAGCAACCAATCAGCATAGGTACTGGCAGTACCTGACTTTGTCACTAGAAATGTCCCTATCACTCTGCAGTTGCTGTTGATTTCAAAGTATTACTTAAGCTCATCACTACTTATAAATTTTAACAGTCATGAGATCTACCACTAAGCTTGTGATTTTGTGCATTAATGAAGAAGCACATACTACTCCAACACAAATTTGTTTTCTTAAATATTTTGGTTACTATTTTTCAGTGTAATGGGCTTCCTGTAGAGTTCTTTTCACCTTATTCTATGCATTTAAAACATAATTCTGGGGGTGCCTGGGGGGGGGGGTCAGTCAGTTAAGCGTCTGCCTTCGGCTCATGTCACAATGCCAGGGTCCAGGGATCGAGTCCCCCATCAGTCCTGATCAGCGGGCAGCCTGCCTTTCCCTGGCCCTCTGCCTGCCGCTCCCCCTACTTGTGCTCTCCTGCTTTCTCTCTGTGTCAAGTAAATAAAATCTTAAAAAAAAAAAACCAACCCATAATTCTGACGGGAGTTCCACAGACTTACCAGCCTGCTAAGAGAGCTGCCAGCATACACACAGTAAGTATAAGCCGTGTTACTCTAACCCCTGAACCTTTCCCTCTGTTCGTTTCCTCACCTCGCCTGCCTCATCCTTTTTCCCTCCCTGGTTCTCTCTTTTCCCAGGCTATCTTAAAATGGTTCCCTGCACAGAATTTTAAAAAAAAAGCAATCATTGGAGACTCAACCACTAAATCAACTAAATGTACTGTCTCCTATTAAGGAGTACTTTTATTTATAAGACTGCATGGCTCCAGATTTTCAGTCTCCCATTAGCTTTGAGTATGATGACCCCAAACCCAGCTTAGCATTTTGCTGACATGAAGCAAGACACGGGCAACTCCCATTTATCAGAAATCGTAGAACTGTCTCACAAACTCCTGCCAGCATGAAAAGATTCCCATCAGCCCGCAATGGCACAATAGGCTCAAACAAAAAGCACTAATATAAAACAATAGTAAACTAATCCAGAGGTGGTTGCTCAGTGGCAGCCACAATTCTTCGATTCTTCGAGTATCAGGTAACATCTTTCTGACATTTGAAAATGCAAAGACGCTGCTCTCCCCCATGTCCAGACTTAATGGCAGTCTCATGGGAGTGTGCCTGAATAACACACCAGACTCAGACATAACGTCCAGGCGTGGGTTCCCTCAATGAGAGGACGATAGAGCCAAAGAGAGCTTCCTCACTGAATACGTGGGCACAAGGCATACATTTACGATAGGGCATGGAGGAATCGCAGGGGGTCAACATCCTGATGTGATCATGAACATATACATTAGTCCGAAAGAAAACCATGTTAGAAATTTTCAAGAGTGAGTCTTACATTACTAAGTTTTCCCTAAAGTTCTGACAAGGCCATTTATGTTAACTTGCTTTTCAAAAGAGCCTTCCATTCAATACACAGAAGAATGTGAAGGCCGAGGTTATATGGTTGAAGAATTTCTTTAATATAAAAATATTTCTCAGTTGATTCAACGGGGCATGATATCATTTCTTCCTCTGGCTTGTTCAACCCTATGTTCCCTGATTCCTAACAAAGAAATTCCTTGTGGTTTCATCTTAAAAGCAAAGTAAGAAATTGTGGCCTATATTATGCCCGGACACATGGCTTGAATGGTCAACACTGCTTTCAGTTCTGTTTTTCCATAATCCTCGTGTTTTAGTTTGTGCGTCACTGGATCAGTGTTAGCTGACTCTCCAACACAGGGCGCCTTTACAGAGCAGCAGTAACAGAAACCCTGGCAGGGTCTCTGGGTTTGTTACTAATGGGTTATCAAGTGGCTTTATCATGCTACGCCAATTAGCCCAGGCTCATGAGTTCTGAAAAGTCCAATGTTTAGGATACAGAGACTAGATAGTCAAGTCATGCCTATGAGACAACAGGTAGAAGTTGAGACTGAGACTTCTAGCTAAAAGGCTGTGTTTCCTTCAATTCCAAATGCTACTTGATTCCTTACATGATCAAGACCAGGATTAATTCTCTTGAACTCCAAGGTGAACTTGAGGTGGGCTGTCCTAGGCCTTGCAGGGAAACTTGTTCCTACAGTGAGTGACCCCACAAAACTTGTATCCATCTCGGAGTGGGTGCCCCAGATTTACAGATTCATAAAGAGATCAGGTTGCATGCAGGTTCCTGCCTGAGTTTAAGGTTTCTTAAATCTGTAGGTTAAAGATCATTGGGCAAATGGCATTTGTTATCTATCTAATCTTGTGTGTCAAAAAGCAGCTGAATAAAGCCCACAGTGTGTCCTAGGCCCAGTGTGTTTTTAACCACCAAATCAGGATGTAACCAGTCTCTAAAATCCCAAATCTTTGCCCCACCCGTTTCCTCCTAATCAGCTCAATTTAAGCCAATTAAAAGAAACAAACCCATCATTATTCATCAGGAGCTCTTCACTACTTACTAGATGAAAATCCTTCTTTTCAAAGCACTTTAGAAAAGTAGGCTCCAGAAAAGACTGGTGATGAGTCTATCATTTTATTCAGGATGAAGGCTGAGCTATTACTACGTAGTTGATAGGACAAAGTATTAGAAACTCCTCCACTTCTGGTACCTGTGACAAGCTACGTCTTCACTGTTTATTCAGCTGGGCCTTGTCTATTTGTCATCTGCAGACAAAGTGTATGTCTTTTAGAAAGACATGAAAATTCTGTATTTCAACACAAGCATCATGAATAGGATATGGCAACATCTCTAATGAATGAACATAAAGCAGCATGGTGCAAACAGTTCTTTTGAAAATTAAGACTGAAAGGAAATTCTTGAGTTTGCTAACTACATTTCCTCTCTTTTTGACATCAGGGTATTACGCAGTGCTCAGAAAGGTATTCAATTTATAACAGGGATGATGGTGGTAAGGGATTCAAATAGAGTATCACTTACTCAGTTGTAAGTAAACAGAAATGAAACCTCAAGGCCAGAGAGGAACTTAAAAGACCAAAACATTTCTTTCCTGACCAAATCAAGGCTCGAGTAAATTAAATGACTTATCCAAAGCCACTGTACTGAGTGTCTGAGGCACACAACACCACATAGTTTCTTAGTTTATGATCCATTTTCCCACTCTATCGTATTATCAAAGACACACAGAAGTCAAGGTAAGCATGTTAGAATGAATCACTTAGTGCCCTTCCAAATTCCTTCTGAATACTGCTAAATTCTTCTCCCTGCATCCGAATCGGGTCTGCTTTCAACTTACAAAATTTAACATGGAATTCTCTGACCAAATGAAAGAAATCCACTCAAACATCCCACACCTCTCACAGGCAAAAGCCCTTGAGATCCAAGCTTAAGATGATAAGCAGTTAGATTTCTAGGTATCTATCCCATTCTATTTTGACAAAAGGAGAAGGCATAAGGCAACATGACACAGCTCTCTTTCTTCCCTCCACATTTTCAATAGACTGGGCTCTTGAGTGGAGGACTTCCTATTCCCTTTGAATAACCCAAATGGTTGAAACTGTCACTTATGAGCAAGATTTCATTATAAACCACATCTTAGGGAGATTCAGTTGACTGTGTGTATATATATGTATTTATTTAATATCAAACCTTTTTAGTGATAAACTGAAGGAATGAATCTCAAAGTGGTCCCCAAACTGGCAGCCTTAGCAATTCCTGAGAATTGTTAGAAATATAAATTTTAGGGCCCATCCCAGACCTTCTGACTCAGAAAATGCAGTAGTGGGACACAACCACCTGTTTTTAAACATGCTCTCCAGGTGATTCTGAAACAAGCTAATGCTGGAGAAGAAATGAACTAGAACATTCCAAACGCTACCTTGACTTGTATTGATGCCCTGATAACCCGGGCACACAGATATGCATACAGCAATTTCGAGTTCCTAATGCTTTCTCTACAGGGGCCCAGAGACTTACACAAAGCGTCAAGCTTATCCAAGTTAGATCACTTTCTGGCAACTATCTATGGCAGACGCTGCCTAAAAATGACTCATTTTCCAAAAGTAATGGAAGAGTTTTACGAAGACAGAATTTATGACTCAGTTTTCTATTGTTTAAGTGGACAACTAGTTCTGTCCATTACAAATTAGATTTTGCCTGCTTTTCCCCAAAGACAGAAATCGTAACTTAAAGTGAAGAGAAATAGGAAATAGTGACGTCAGAACACTCTCTACCTACTCTGTTATAGCTTACAAGAAGCTGGCCTAAAAAATAAAACTGGTCTCTATGGTCACTGCCCTATCAAGGTCGGGGGGAGGGGGGGCATTCTATCATTAAGGGCCTGGGTCCAGCACTAATTAGATAAAAATCTAGAATGACTTAGTTTCCTGATGTTCCTGCTGTAGTAAAGGATGATGAAATCAGATTTTTAAAGAAACCATGTTTTGGTTAGAAAAAAAGGTGAAAAATCCTAAGGCATCAGAATCAGTGAATGCTCTTACTTTAAAAATAAGACTTTTTTCCAACTTCAGCTCAGGTCATGATCTTGGGGTCCTGGGATGGAGTCCCGTTCAGTGGGGAGGCTGCTTGGGATTCACTCTCCTCCTGTCCCCTTCACCCCTTAAAAAATAAAGAACTACGAAACACTGATGAAAGCACCTAAAGATGATCTAGACAAATGGAGAGACCAATAACATTCATGAATGTTAATCAAGTTAAGATGTCAATTCTCAAACTGGTCTATGGATTTATCACAATTCCAATAAAAATTCCAGCATTTTTTTTTTTTTTTTTTGAAGTAGAGACAAGCCAATAATAAATTTTACATGGAAAGGTAAAGGGATTTTTTTTTTTTTTTAAAGATTTTATTTATTTATCTGATCAGGAGAGAAAGCGCATGTACACAAGCAGGGGAGCAGCAGGCAGAGGGAGAAGCAGGTTTCCTGCCAGCAGGGAGCCCCGTGAGGGGCTCGATCCCAGGACCCTAGGATCATGACCTGAGCCAAGGCCAGATGCTTAACTGACTGAGCCATCCAGTGCTCTGGAACAGTGAGGGATTTAAATAGCTAAAACAATTTTGGGGGAAAAAATCGAGGGAACTCATCTACTGAGTTTTAAGGCTTACTATAGTATTTGCAAAAGGACAGACATCTATCTAGATCAAAAAACTGAATAGAGGCTATAAATAAAAGCACGCAAATATGACCTGAGATTTCAAAGTACAAAGTAATTCAACAGTAAAAGGATAGTCTTTTCAACAAATGGTGCTGTTATAATTGGAAATCCATACTCAAAAAACGAAACAACTTATACTCTGTATCTCATACAAAAATTAACTCAAAATGTATCACAGACCTAAATGTAAAACACAAAACTATAAAACTATTAGAAAAAAAAA
>CM053607.1:83147051-83173139 GCA_028646535.1 Procyon lotor
TGGTGCTTTCACGGCAAGATGATGTGGAGGAAAGCACATCCGTTGCTGGGGGAAGGATGATGGTGGTGTTGGGCGGGGGGGGGGGGGGTACTAGAAAGTCCTAAGTTTGGTTCTGAACACCTGTTTGAAATACACAGAAGAGGTAAGAATGTTGAGTTTGCAACAACAGCTAGATCCGGGGCTCAGAGAGGTGGCCGAGCCCAGAGACAGACCCTTACGAGTCATCTCCTGAAGCAATCTCACTTTCATCCATCCATGTTATAAGGAGAAAGTACAGATTCAGGAGAGAAGGAACCCTAAGACTGAGTTGTTTTTGTTTTTTCTTAAGATTTATTTATTTGACAGAGCACAGGCAGGGAGAGCAGCAGAGGGAGGAGGAGAAGCAGACTCCCTGCCGAGCAGGGAGCCCAATGTGGGGCTCCATCCAAGGACCCTGGGGTTGTGACCTGAGCCAAAGGCAGAGGCTTAACTGACTGAGCCCCCACCCCAAGGACTGAGTCTTGATGAACATTTAAATGCTGAATAGACAGAGTAGCACACACATGGCAGTGGGTGGGAGGGTGGGCAGCGGGCGGAGAGTAGCAGCAGCGGAACAGTAGTAGCAATAACAAAAATCAGGAAGGCAAAGAAGAGCTCTGAGTAGAGAATCTGAGCAGGGGGAAAAAGAGAACTAGTCCCCTTGCCCTTGCTCACTTTGAGAGTACTGCCACTAAGACTTTGCCTGCCTGCCCAGCACCAGGGTGAGAGCTGTCAGAAGTCAGTGGCAGAAGGCTGATGAAATGCAAGGGTGGGGAGGGCTGGGGGGGAGGACGGCACTCTGGGGCTGATACCTGAACATACCCTGACATTTTAGCGAGGCACACTCCACTGTCGGCACACGATGGTCTGAAAGCCAAGGCCACTGTCGAATAAGCTGCCAGCTCCGATGGTTCGGAGAGTTTTAACTAGAACTTCAGCAGTTTTGGCAGTCTTTGAAAAGAACCCATCAAGGAGATCAAGTCTTGTGAGCTGTAAAATTCGAGGTAGACCTCCCCGGACAACACCAACCAAGAGGAGAATACCTGCCCCTCATCAGAAACCACCAATCCCGCGTGAAAGAAGTGCAGCCCATGAGACTTGCTTACTCAGACTCTACGCCAACGTAGGAAAGCATGGCATCAAAAGTCGTTCTGGGGGAAAAAGAAAATCATCTGTACCTCAATAAAATAAGAATAACTTTGTTTTTAAGAATAACTTTTTTTTAAAGATTTTTTTTAATTTATTTGACAGAGCGAAACACAGCGAGAGAGGGAACACAAGCAGAGGGAATGGCAGCGGGAGAAGCAGGCTCCCTGTGGAGCAGGGAGCCCCATGCAGGGCTTGATCCCTGGACTCCGGGATCATGACCTGGGCCGAAGGCAGACGCTCAACGACTGAGCCACCCAGGCGCCCCCAAAGAATAACTTTTTTAAAGAGAGAGCATATGTGTGCCAGTGGGGTGGGGGAGAGGGGCAGAGGGAGAGAGAGAATCTTTTTTTTTTTTTTTTTTTTGGAGAGAGAGAACCTTAAGCAGGCTCCATACCTAGCATGCGGCCCAACACGGGGCTCTATCTCATGACCTTGAGATCACGCCTGGAGCCGAAATCAAGAGTCTGACACTTAACAGACTGAGCCACCCAGGCACCCCAAGAAAATAAAGTATTTTATAGAATAAAACATTAAAAAAATCAATCTGAACTTCATTAGGTTTGTTATATTTAGGGGGGTAATCTCTCATAAGAGAATGTTCTGTAATTCCCCGAGTTTTTAAAATTATTTCACACTTCAGACATTAAGTCAAGATGCATTAAACTCTTTTTTAAAAAGATTTTATTCGTGAGAGCGAGAGTGAGAGAGAGAGAGAGACTGAGAGAGAGGGAGAGCAGGAGCAGGGAGAGGGGCAAAAGCAGGCTCCCCACTGAGCAGGGAGCCTGACCTGATGCGGGGCTCGATCCCAGGTCCCTGAGATCATGACTCTAGCTGAAGGCAGACGCTTAACCCACGGAGCCACCCAGGTGCCCTCATGTTAAACTCTTTACCTTGCATTATCCCCACTAAGTTTTGAAAAACCTGTTTTAATTCGAGCATGAACTCCAACTGACTGCCACATTACTCAGGCTGGACACCCACGGTGTAAGAACTCAAACCTATCCATATGTCTGTTTAATGGTGACCAGTTTCCTCCACTCCTTTTATTGATCTCAGCAAGCGGTGGTGGCTGTTGGCGTTTAATGGCTATTTGAGAAAAATCCTAACAGGGTTCTGCTAACTCCCTGGTCCCAGGCAGTGGGTTTCCACACCTCAAGACCCTAGAGTGAGGCTGAAGGTGAGGTCTGTCTGAACGAACACTCTAGTGGCCTCTCGAACTTTAACAATAGCTGCAGCACAACTCGTGAGAACTACACGTTATTTCCAGGAGAGACGCCGTTCTACCTAAACAAAGACAGCCTCTTATTCACATTCCATTTATGTACACGTCTTCGAGTTCACGGAGTGGACCGAGGATGCCACGGTGACTATACCCACAGAATATAACGAGCAACTGTAACTATGCCAAATTGAGTCTCCGCCTTCCACCCGTAGCAAGCGTGACTTACAAGTCCCACTGAGCTCCACACTGTCGCTGGGCAGCAGCCATAGCAACCATTTCAGTCTTTGCGACTCAATAGGGCAGTGTCTCGGAGGGCAAAGCAAGGAGTGGAGCTGTTCCCCCAGGCTTCTCGAAATCACAGATGCTCAGATGTAGAAGACTCAGCAGGAGGGCCACTTAGAACATAAAAGCCCAGACTCCACCCCACCACAACATGGGGGTGCAGAGGGAGTGGGGGAGGACCAGACAACCCAACACAATGGGCTCACCAAATAAAAGCAGACCTCTGACATGGGATACCATTCAGAAGATCAAGACATTGTTCGTTTTCCATATAGATTTCTCTGGCACAAGGACCATCTAAAAACTAAAGCTCCGTCATGTGTGTTATTCTTACTTAGAATTAGGCAGGAATGCCACATTTAATGGCCAATCCCTTCAATGTGCATGGCACTTCCAATATGTAGTCCATAAGGCAGCTTGGTCGGGGTAGATATAACAAGGAGTTTGGAATCAGACAGCCGTGGGGCTCCAATCTCTGATCTGTTCCTTATCACATCCCCTTGGCAACTTACTTAAACATTCTGAAACTCTGTTTTCCCATTAGTTAGAGGAGGAACTATTGCAGCTCATCGGGTGCGATGAAATTAAATCAATATTTAGAAAGACTGCCCAGCATATATTAGGTTACCAGCAGCAATTATCATTAGGATAAGGCCAGTCATGATCTATCATTACTTTAAGCTCCAAAGATAACAAAACGAACTAAAATAATGACGTGATAGGTAAATACACATGATCAAGTAGGCAGAAGAACACAGTAGAAAACTACATAAATCAAACTTGCTTGATTTTAGAAAACGAAATAAATCAAGACCCAGGTGCACAGGATTATAGGAATGGGCAGTGCTCTAGCTCTTTGGGGGATGGGTACCACACACGTAGTATTCCTATGGCTGTGCATACATGTTGTATGTACCTTTGCTGGCATGATGTGTTTCACACGCGAAAATATCTGAAGTTAAAAAACCACAGGGAGTGAAGACACCAAGGTGTCTCATTATTTCATAAGGTAAGGCTGTAAACCACTTTTATGCATTTCTGCATTTTCCAAGCTTCTATATTAAGGAAAAAGACTCTGTTATGACAACACTACCCCGCCAAGCCCTTGGTCAGATGCAGACTCTAGGTGCGGCAAGAAGACACTCCCTTTCTCTGACCATCGCCTCCACCAGTGAGCAAATCAGCACCGCTAACCAGTATCCACATTTCCCTTTATTTAGGAGACACCCACACTCCGAAAGTAGGGGCAAGCAAGAGAAGAAAGTGAAACAAGTGCTTCTAGGTACCCTCCCCCGCAAAAAAGTAAATTAACATCTGAGTTCTTACTGAAAGCTTCTCTTCTCAGTACAGTTGTATGAGGCGGCTTTTGTTATCCCCATTTTATAGATCACTTGGCAACTTTAAGCAACTTGCCCAAGACTTAAGTTGGGTCACAGCACAGTTGGCTTTTTGGATGATACCGTCTTACCTGGAAATTACAGCCTTTCATCAAGTGCAGGTGGGCACATGTGTATGCGTGATGCCATGCTTTAAAAATAAAGAACTACACAGATAACTAGCTATGGTATTCAAATTTTAAAGAGCTCAGAGAATTTCATGTTCTGCATCATGTCTCAAAACTCATGCAGGAAAGCAGAGGGATTTCTCCATATATAGAGGATTTGCTTTATTTTTGAATGAGTACAAGAAGATCCAGATAAACAGTAATGATGCTTTTAATGGCAGTTTCAAAAGACATCTGCTCAGAAGTCAAGGGGTATAGCTTCTCTGTGATTCAAAGGCAGAGGACAGGACTGAGGGCCCAGAGGCTTGCGTTCCAGAAGCAACCTTCCTTAGCACACATGGGAAAGACACAGACTTCATCATAGCAGGGCATTCGCTGTTAGTACATGAGGTGGATTTTTGAGTGTGGGTAAGAGATGGCTTCGTGTGTTAACACAGTCATGATTGTGCTATAAGTCCCGGCGGCAAATTGGAATCTAAATAAATCCCTGCCAGGTAGTCAGAATTCTTCTTTTTTTTTTTTTTTGTTGTCACATTAAGAGCCAGCATGCCTTCCTACTCCCATTTTTCTTTAAACAAATTGCTAATATATCTGAACGGCAAATCCCAAGGTCTGCCCAAAAGCCACTTTCCACTTTTAACTATGCTCTACTCATCTTCTTGCCTTCAAAGGATCTCATCCTGCATCACAGCAACTCTCTTGTGAAGGAGAATGATCTAGGACCCCAGAGATGGAGTCACTCCCAGTTTCGTAACCTTTAGGAATGCACCAGCATTCTCCCTTTCACTGACTGTGGATTACAGGCCTAGAATTTTACATGCCCAGATCCTGTGGGCTTGAGGGAGATACACCAGGAAGCCCACCTCAGTGGTGAGAAGACCAGAATAAATTATATCAATGGCTGCCATGTACTGAGTGCTCACCAGGTTTAGATACTGCACTTAAATTGTCCTTTCGCCCTAACAAGGCCAGTCTCTCCAAGTCACACATAAGGAAACAGAGGCTTTAAAGCCCAAGGTCACCGAGCTGGGATGTAGAAGAGGTAGGATTCAAATGGACTCCCCGCCCTTCACCACAATCCATTCAGAAAAGGTATCTAAACTCTGGAACTAGGGGAGCTTGGCCCTGTTTCTGTCTTTGTGTGACAGGGTCCTGTGAAGTCAAGCCTTTGAGCCTCAGTTTCCTCATCTATAAAATGGAGACAGTACCATCTGACTCGTGTCCACTGTATGGATGTGTTCATTCAATCAAGAAAAGATATGAAAACATTCTGAAAAGTTAAGCACTGCGCACGTATGGCATTAAGAACAATGAAAATGGGTAGATACTTGTTATCTCCTCCATTGTTTCTGGCAAATAATTAGCACAAGAGAAGGCTGGGCATTTTTCTGCTCTGAATTCTAATACAGATGCTGGGCATTATTACAAAGTGTACAGCAAGGACTACAAAGTCTCTTTGGTATGAGAGTTGGGAGGTTTGCTTTTTCCTCACAAAGGAGTTCTACTCTGTAAGATGGTGCGTGACTTGACAACGCCTTGCTGAGTCTAGTCAGTCAGCCATACACTTGGGCTATGATAGGTAGATGTTATAAAATATTCCAGAGTCTAATGACCAAGACTCCATCCTGCAGCCACGAGAAGTGCTGTAATGGGGCAGTTGGTACATCTCTTCACAGCAGGAGGTAAGTTTCAATATTCATCATGGCCTCCAATGGCTTGGTTGTGGGTGTGATCTGTCACTCAGCCACATCTTGTAGATTACAAATGTACCTCCAAAACTTCACATTTTAGTGTATTTTAGTGTACTCATCTCAACTAGCAATCTCAGTTGGGCTTTTCTGAAACCCATGAAATTCTTAGCATTATTCACCAACATTTTCCCATACAGAGGAGAGTTGCCTAATCATAACTTGAGCCAGTGCAAGGAGGGGGAGCCCAGCAGAGAACACAAAATGCCACAATTCTCATTCAAGAATGCCAAGTTACAATGCAAAACAAATGTCTTTTTTTTCAATCTAGAGACCAAATCGAAGTTTAAAGCTTAACGATGACTCTGGGTGAGACATAGCAAAGTTTATTTTCGCTGCAATGAGTACTCATTATAAAGAGTGCAGAAATAACAAAAGAAGAAAGTCCTACACTTTAAAAAAAGAAAAGTCACCTTTGAATTAATATTTCAATTACCCATTATTTACAATGGGTAACTGAAGACCAGGAAAAGCTCCCTGGGTTGGAGGAGAACCAGATTTTTCAAGCAAAAGAGCTGCATTCTCAATCTCCAAACTACAGATGACAGCATTACTGGCCTTTAAGAGTTAATATGAAACAAGCACGGGGTGGTTTCATCTTGCTTTCCAATGAATGTTATTAAGATGTAAGCCAGTATCTTCCTCCACCAAATCATTTTCTAAAATAACGCATTCCGTTTGGTGTTTGGAACACACGGAATATCATTTGTAGCAAAGCAACCCCCCCCACAATCCCCCTGCAGGGTATTCACATATTTACATTGTCACCTTCTCTTGAGGGCAAGCAGCACCTGTGATTTACTTCTATCCAATGGAAGACAGCAAAGGTGACAGTTGGGCAGCCCCCTGATTACAGTGCATTATGTAAGACTCTGCCTTGCCATCGTGAGCCTTTGTGCTTGTCTCTATTCCTCTCCCTGTTTGCCGGCTCTGAAGAAGCAAGCTGCTATGAATCCTTATAACCCCAGGGAATGGGATGCTGCCAACAACCACGGGGAGAAGGAAGGGGATGCTTCTCTAGTTGAGCCTCCAGATGAGAACGCGGCCCCGGTCACCACGTCGGTGGTAGCCTCCCAGAGAGGATTCGGTTAAGCCACAGCCAGACTTCTGATCCACAGAAACCATTAGATGATAAATATGTGCTTTTTAAGCTGTTAAGTTTAGGTAACAGAGAAGTCACACACCACCACAGCTGTCATTTTTTGTAAAGTGAGTAATCACTTCCTACTTAATTGCTTTCAAATTTGGTTCTCTCTCTTTTTTTAATTAATATATAATGTGTTACTTGCCCCAGGGGTACAGGTCTTCGAATCATCAGGCTTACACATCAAATTTGGTTCTCTTAAAGGAAATGCTATGCCCCTGCTGAGAGGTTGGTCCTCGTAAGAAGAGTGACCTGTCTACTGAGTCACACTCTGTGTCAAGTGCTCCCCACGCAGTAACTGCACCCCACAACAGTCCTAGGAGGACAGAGATGCTCAATACAGCCATCTCATAGGTGGGGAAATTGTAGGTCCAACACCACAGGTCCCACAGCTACAGCCATGATCCCAACCCATGATCGCCTAACCGAGAAATATTCTGTCTACGATTCCATGTTGCCTCTACTTGTTTCTGTTTCTGTAACCTATTAAATATTTTATGTGAACATTAGGGACTTTTTTATTAAACTACTTTTCCTTGCTTAACCACTGGGGAAGGACCTTTAAAGAAAAATCGTCATTAGTATGTTCCAGTCATATGTAATCTATTAAGTAACTAAGATTGCTCTCACTTCCATATACTGTGCTTATCATTAAATAACTTTCCCGATTATGGAAATGATATTGCCCTATTATAAAAACAAGAAATTTTGAAAATTATCAAGAAGGGTAATTTTTAATCCAGTAATACATACAATTACCATTAAGGAAAATATACATTTTTCTGAATACAGCATATACTACAGATATGATCCTGTATGATTCTATTTCAGTTACACAATATTGGACTTCACAAACTTGTTTTTAACGACCAAATAGCCATCATTTGCTTATATCACTTAATTAAACAGTCAGTTATTCCTAGTCAGGCAAGTTGCTTATATTTTCTCCCTTTTGTCAATGTGGCGAACATTCTTGTGGAGGAATGTGCTGAGTCCTAAAAATAACTGTTGCCAAATTATCCTCCCAGAGGATTATATATTATTTATACTCCCACCTAAGAGGTAGGGATACCTGTTTCCCTTAACCCTGTGAGTGGTGATCAGGTTTTAATCTTTGTCAATTTGATAGGCAAAATGGGATGCTTACATAATTTGCCTTTCTTCAATAAGTTTGAATGTTTCATAAGTTTACTTTCTTCTTTTTTAAATGTGAATTATGTATTAAGGTGGGTCAAAAACAAAACAAAACAAAACACCAAAAAACAACAAACCAACTCCCAATTGAATGTTCTTTTATTTACTTATTTGAAAGAGACTCTAAATATTACAGAGATCCATCTTTGTCTTACTTACAATTGCAATCTTCCCTCTCCTCTTTTCATAATTGATGCTTAGGCATCTTTTTAACAAAAATACTCTTAAGAAGCAGCCTAATAAATATTAAGGTAGAGACCTAAACTCTAAAATAAGGACCCCTTATAGCCTGACTTGAGATAAAAATAAATGTTCTGTAGCATTTGTCCTTTGATGATCAAATTTTCAGAGTTACCTACCACCTCTTCCATGTGCCAGGCCACTGTCTTATCATATAATTTACTGGAAAATTCCCAAGTGTCAGACGCTGTAGTAAGTGTGGAAGAAACAGATGAAAATAATAACCTCAACACTCAAAGTCCTTACAATCACTTCAGGAGAGAAACCATATGAGCTGTAACCACCATCTTTGGGATACTTGCAAAGTCTGGGCAAACTTTTCTTCTCCTGACATTAAGGAATGAGACAAGCCTTAGATGCTTGAATAGGGACACCTGGGTGGCTCAGTTGGTTAGGCGTCTGCCTTCGGCTTGGGTCATGATCCCAGCATCCTGGGATCAAGTCCCACTTTGGGCTCTCTGCTCAGTGGGGAGCCCGCTTCTCCCTCTGTCTGCTGCTCCCCCTGCTTGTACTTTCTCTCTCTCACTCTCATTCTCTCTGGAAATTAAAAAAAAAAAAATTAAGATGCTTGAACAAAACTTCAAAATTAATTCTTTGTCCAAGCAGATGCTGAAAGAAACCCCAACAGAAAATTCTCAGTGATGACCATATGGGTCACTCACTCTGATTATTCAAACCTCCTTTCAGGCAGGTGAAGCCTTAGGATGCCTACCTCACTCTCAGGAAGCTACATTTACAGGGAATCATGACCATAATTGTCAGAGGCACAGCCTCAGGAAACTCCTCAGTCACTTGTAGCTACGTCCAAACCCTGCGTGGCACATTCTTGTTCCTACTGAGGGCTGACATGGCAGCCACGGGTCTGGCCTGCCAGCCGCTACATTCAGCTCTTTCCAGATGGGGATGGTACGACTTCATTGTTTCATCCTTTCCCAGGACTTTGAAACACAAATGGGGAGAGGCTTGGTGGGTTAGAAGAAGAAACACAAGTAGGAAGAATCACAAGAGAGCAAAGAGGGCTACATTAATGGCAGAGGCATCCAGAAAAAGGGATATGCTGCTTCTCGGGGAGGTTGCATATGTGGGACATTCCAAACACCCATCACAGTCCCCAATGCTGCTCCTGCCCGCCAGTCCCAGGGAGCCCAGCGAACCCTCCACTTAGCCCTGCAGAGCAATTCAGTCTGTTCAACCACAGAGAGCTTGACCCAGCAAATGGATCTGCCTGTTCTGCCAGTTCAAGACTGAGGCCCTTGGAAGCAGCTCACTTTTTTTTTTTTTAAAGATTTTATTTATTTGATAGTGAGAGAGAGATCACAAGCAGGCAGAAAGGCAGGCAGAGAGAGAGAGAGAGAGAGAGGAAGCAGGCTCCCTGCTGAGCAGAGAGCCCAATGCGGGGCTCGATCCCAGGACCCTGAGATCATGACCTGAGCCGAAGGCAGAGGCTTTCACCCACTGAGCCACCCAGGCGCCCCGGAAGCAGCTCACTCTTTAACCATCAAAATAACTCCCCCCACCCCAAACAAAAGCATGAATGTCCAGAAGAGGCCGTTCCCAGGCTGGTGCTTCTGAGGCTAGGTCAAAGTGGTGTTACATAACCATTATTTTCGTTACTGTTCCCACCCTCCAGGGTGGGAAGTTTAGATGTTTCCTAATTACCCTCCCGTGAAATTTTAATGCATAGCAATATTGTGAATTTAATTATGCACTCTGTCTGCATCTGTCCTTTATACTTTTTTTTTTTTTTGCTTCCCAAGAGCCAGTGTTTGCCTCCCTGTACATAAAGAGCCCCATTGAGGAATGAGTTATATAATAAAAGGTATAGCAACAGCTCTTCTGGAAAAGGAACTTTTTCACTTAGGGGGAAAAAAAAAACAAAAACGAACACTCACATAGTCTGCCTGCAACTTCCCTATCTCAGACTATAAAGGGCCCCCATCTCACCTTTGGAAGTTACTTCTAAGATGTCAGGCTACATAATTAGAGGCTATCCAAAGGTCTGCACATCTCCACATTCTCTATTATGATTTTCTCTAACAATTTTTTTGATGGAGAGGGTGAGTGTGTATGAGTGTCTCATTCTGTGCACACAGAAGAAAAGCAGGTGAGGTGATAAAAAGCATAACAAAACTAATCCCAAACTGTGGTCCTTTTATGCAATTATTCTTTCTCCACCTTGTATTCTGTCTCGTTTGTTTAGTTTATTTCAGGGTGTGTGTGTGTGTGTGTGTAGTGCCAGAATTAAGAGGTAATAGAATGGTAAAGGTCATATACAATTGTGGGTAACACTTTTCCCCCAGTTATGATGAAGAGCTCATTGTCAAGCATTATTCAGATGCACGCAGGGAATGCATGCTAAAGGAACAGAGGACCCTACCTTCCAGCACTGCAAGATCCTGCAGATCACAAATCCTCTATGATATCATATGATGGGACCCTTCTGCCACATAACTTGCTTTTATTTGATAAGCAGACTTCAAATTTTCCTCTCTAGTAATTGTACATATTTCCCAAGACTTTGCCCTAAAAATCTCAGAGAAAGTGGGTCATTTGAAGAAAAAAATTGGGTAAAACATACAGAAAATTCAGACCATGATAGGATCAACTATCCTTTCTGATGACCAAAACCCGTTTAAAATGGGGTTAGAAGGGGTAGTTAACTAGGCCTTATGAATAATAGCAGGAAAATCACAATGCATTTAAACATTTATTAGCTTCTACTATGTACCAGGCACTTCTGGAAGCATTTGTGATACATCAGTTAATACATAGGTGATGCCTCGGGGCGCCTGGGTGGCTCAGTGGGTTAAAACCTCTGCCTTCGGCTCAGGTCATGATCTCAGGGTTCTGGGATCCAGCCCCGCATCGGCCTCTCTGCTCAGCAGGGAGCCTGCCTCCCCCTCTCTCTCTGCCTACTTGTGATCTCTGTCAAATAAATAAATAAAATCTTTAAAAAAAAATACAAAGGTGATGCCTTTAAAGAGCCTATGATTGGGCGGAGCTATGTGGAGAGGTCCCATGAGGAACAGTAATACCAGTAATAGTAGAGGTAGCAATAAATGATGTGTCATATTTGAAAGCAATTCAAGTCATGAATATTCACAGGTAGAGAAGGGTCACAGGGATGGGGGGGGCCCAGGGGAGGGTTTGTGGAAAGGTTGTAATTTTAAATAGGAATGGTCAGGTGACCTATGAGCCGACTTCAAGGAAATGAGATTAGACATGGAGACATGCAGGGGTGAGGCCTCAAGGGAAAGATTTATAGAAAAATCCGGGGAACACCAAGTAGGCCAGAGTGGCCAGAGCAAAATGGGCTGTGCAGGAGGAGTTGAGACTAGAGACATAATGGGTAGGGTGCCTTGGCTTCCACCGAGATGGGAGGCACTGGGGAGTTTGGGGAAGAGAAGTAACATCATCGGACTGGTAATTAAAAAGGCTCGCCTTGGCTAAGTGCTGTGAACAGAGTATGGTGGGTAGGGGGACAAGGAAAGGACCAGAAGGACGAGTTAAAGGGACCAAACTCCTGACAGAAACTACTAGCACATAGAGAATATTACTCTTCTCATTCATTGTGAACAGGAGCCCGATCTACCATGAGTGATCTTAGCATCATCCTGTGACCTGGCTGCAGTTTCTGTCACCTTATTACGCTATCACCACCCTCGCCTTCCTGTAGGTGGCAATTTTCTTACTCTCAGCCTGAGCACAGAGGTGATATTGGTATTTCTCACCCTTTTCTTGCAAAGGTACCCTTCCTCACTTACCTTTGAATGCCCATTGCCTGACACATAGGACTCAGTTTTGCCGATGGAGTCAATGGGGCGGGGGGGGGGGGGGGGATGCGCCTTACATTTTGTTTTTGCTTCCTGCCTAGACTATTTAAGAGCCTCTTTCCCTGTCCAGTTTCCCTCCCCTCTCATCACTGTAACTGTTGGCTTCTTTCACTTTGCAACTCCAAAAATTTCAGACATTCCTGTGCATACCAAGCTAACACCCGAACATCTTAACCTCCCAGTCGAGGCTCTCCAGAGCCGGTCTCTTGCGTACCTCGCCATCTTCCCTCCCACCACTAATTCCGGAACAGGAAGTCTGGGCTCCAACCTTTGGCCCAAATACCCTGGCCCTTCTCAAAGCCAATCTTTTCCTTGTGCTCCTCCCCCCTCTCTCCTCCAGCTTAAAGAAATGCCATTCGTCTCAAGGCAGTATCCCAGGGTTTCCTGTTCATTCAGGTTCGAATTCTCAGCACCACAGGCATGACCGCTCCCCCCACTCTGGGGACGGGAGGTGTGAGCCGCTCCCAGCCTCACTCAGGTGAGGGCAAGCCCGAACACACTCCACAGATTCATGCTACTCTTGCTCACTTCACAGCCCGCCAGCTTACCAACTCAGCCATTCTCCCCCAGGACAGGCCTTGTTCCCCAAGCCTGAAAGAACTCTTGGGGCCAAGCGTATCTCAGACGTCTCTGAATCCCTTTTCACAGCCTCAACAGATTCACGTCATTGGTGGGTATTCACTGATGACCCGCTTTTGTGAAATTCTTACTAAGGTAATGAACAGGGCTGTGTCCTCCTGCAGATCCTGCTATGTGTGCATCTGGGGTGGCCACAGGGCGGGGGCAGGACGGCAGGTGGACAAGCCGATAATGACTACCCAGTGCAGGAAGGGTAAGAAAGGTGCATCGGGGGTTGCAGGAGTCCAAGAGGCAAATAAGAATCACCGTGTGTGCAGAGCTGCCAGAGGCAACAAGTGAGAGCCAGGGTGAACTTCAGAAGGGATGGCCCAACTCGAATGTCCTCAGGGACATGTTAGACCTAGTGATGCAAGAAGAAAGGGGACAGACATTCAAAGCAGAAGGGACAGTGTGTTCAAAGATATACAAATCAGGCAGAGAACCACAAGGAGCTCACTTTGTCTGAAGGAAGGAGGCAGTGGGAAAGCCAGAAAGGGATGGAACAACTGAGGGGAATCCTGTTTATTGATGACAAAGGTTCAAGTACATGTTAGGACGCAAAAAGCAACATTATGTGAAGTAAGACACACTCTGAGGGATTGAGTATATCTTCTCAAACAGATGAAAAGCCCTATAAACCTGTAACACGACTGGCACAGACATCTATTTAATGGTTTCAAATATTTTCCATAAAGGAAGTACGAGAAAAAAAAATGCATCTTCCCAGTGTCTTCCATTACATTCCATCTAACCAGGCTTTTCAAGATCTGGCAAGCAATTAAAAGACACATTCACATTTGGCCATTTGGAGAAGCAACAGTGACAACAGTGTTTCCTCAGGTCTATACCAATGTGACATTAAACACATCAAGGACAACATGAGAGAGAAAGCAAAGTTTGTGAAAGCAGAGGAAGGGAGTCCATTTGAAAGTACACACTACTCACGTCACTCACTACTACTAGAGAAACATGTGATAATGCCATTAAAAGTTTCCACCTGGGAGTGCCTGTGTGGCTCAGTTGGCTTAAGCATCCGACTCTTCGTTTAGGCTCAGGTTATGATCTCGGGGTCGTGAGATCAAGCCCCTCATCGGGCTGCACGCTCAGTAGAGTCTTTTTGAGATCTTCTCCCTTCCCATCTCTTTCCCCCTCTGTCCTCCCCACTTGCACATATGCACACTCTAAAATAAATAGAATCTTAAAAAAAAAAAAGTTTCCAACCAATAAACCCAAGGTTTCAAAAAAATGCAAGATAAAAATCTCAAATGCTACACTTAGTTTACTGAACTTTCCTTTTAGGAGTGCTAAGGATTACACTTTTAAGCTTACATAGTTAAAAAGAATGTTCATAACTGCTCAGCCCTTTGGTCCTGAAATCTTCTGAACGTAGTTCATGCATCTTATTCTGCCACACAGATTCAATATTATTTTAAAAACGGAATGGTCATATTTGAAAGTAAGAATAGGAATCAAACAGTATTCAGGAAAGTTTTGAAAGGACCTAAAATATACATAGCGCCTGTGGCTATTGTAACAATAACAACAAAATTGCTTTTATCTTATGGGCTCTATTATGCTTTAGGCTCTATTTTTGTACTTGAGTGGTACTTTGAGGTCTTATTCAGTTATTATGGAATCTTTCCTTCGCTCCATGGATACCTCACCCCTTGCAAATCCCAATGCTCTCTAAAAGCACTCTAAACACAAGACATTCAGTCCTACGGCACTGTATTTTTAGATTCAAATCACCATCTGATAAATGCTTTGCTGTACTTCACAGGTGGGTAAAGGAACAACTGAAAAGAAAATTGGCCTTCCAGGGTGACGGCAGCTTATTAATTCAGGAATTAAACCCAAAGTTACCCATCCTCCCTCAGATTACTAACGATCCCATAATGGTAAAGTTTCCGAGAATATGTTTTTATTGTTGTTACATATAAAAACCTTTATAGCGGCCCAGAGCTGCGTAAATCCATCATCTACAATCTTGTTACATGCTTAAAAAGGAGAGGTGAGGAGAAAGGTAACTTCTTGAACACTGCTAAGGTAAAACCTACTTTCTTCCTGGGAATTCTACAAGGATGAGAATGGGTACAAGGCAATTTACATTTCAATGAACGATATTGCTTCAAGTGGGTCGTTACTTCTGACTGGCACTCCCAGGTTTGAGGCATACAGAGAGCAAGGGGGAGTGCCAACAGAGCTTTCTCCACACAAAGGTGAAGGCCTAAGAACTTTCCTTGCAGCCGGATAAAGTTTCATTTTGAAGTGACTCATCCTGAAGGTGGGTGGTAACCCGTGTCGTGTGTGTATGTGAGGCGTGTACATGGACTGTGCGTGTGATGCCAGTGGGGGTGATAAGGGAAATGAGAAACAGGAGTCAGAAGTAATCCTCGGGAAAACAACAGCTGGAGCCAACCTGTAATGGGCTCAGCCCAATTTTATCAAGACCGAGTATTCTTTCCAGCAAGTTTGTCACAGAGGTGGGAGAGAAAGATGAAAGGCCACCTTACCCGGCAAAGATGCTTTCCTACAAAAAGTGACCTCAGGACCTGACGGGTATCAGGAAACAAGGGACTGAGGTCTAGAAGACAAAAACTGTAAGGCTGAAACCAGGGAACGCAGAAGCAGGTGTGACTCCCTGCAGGGACTGCGTGTTGTGTATGGAATCAAGGGGCCTTTCTGCTCCCACCAAGCCCACCTTCTCCAGAACAGCTTAGCCACAGGTCCAACTGTTAAAATGTGGGTTTCCTGCAAGTCTGCCACTAAGAGGAGGGGCGGGGGTGGGGGGCTGGGGGGAACGAAGCTGTATGAGGCTCAAGCTCAAGAGGTGTTTAGAACACAGTGGAAGAGCTGGGATGGGAGCCTGACCTCCTCAGGTCTTTTTTCCACTCTTTCTAGTCACGTGACCTTGAGAGATTATGCAATCTCTTCACACTGGTTTCCTAACTGAAGTGGCAAGTGATACCTACGTCATAGGCCTGCTGTGGGACTGGCTGTAACAATGGATATAATAAACCTAGCTGGGTGCTCGGCCTTTCAAGGTAGGTGGCATTTATTAGCTTCGTCCCTTCCCAAACTCACACACCAAGAGAATCTGGAAGCAAAGTCGTTTGCCTCTGGTTTTGAAGCTAACAGATGGGTAATCTTACTAATAGAGGCTGCGGATTAGTCTGGCATTACAGGATTAGGGGGAAAGGGCACACCTTCCACCTCTTCCTCTGAGACAACGTGTACCTTGGACCTTCACGCCTCCCTTACTCAAGCAGAACCTCATCACACTGTTCCCAAAAATGACCTACACAAACAGGATGGATTCCAGAAAGATGAATTACTGAATCTCAGTTTCTCTTTCCCTTCCCTAAATTGGGATATTTTTCAGACCAGAAGAGTTTTATTCCAGAAAGCTGACCTTGAGATAATTCAGAACCAGAGAGTCCTTTGTAGGGCCATTATTAAGTTACACTCTACCTTACTACCTTAGACCAATATTAGAAGATATATTTATACCTTTTATAAATTCGATTGTAATTTATTATAGATTGCTTTCCCCTCAAGTTTATTCATCGGCAATTCTTAAAGAGAATACTCAAGTCTATAGAAAAGACTTATTTATTTTATTTTTCTGTAGAAAAATAAAGGTTTGACCTTAGCTGTGATTAACAGGCACCAGAAACCAGTCTCGTGGATCATTTGATACTGAATAGCACACTAATTACTTGCTAACAATAATTTCTCCTCCTTTTCACCTCACATTTATAATAATGTAACTAGGGATTAGGGACTGGCAAGTACTGGACACCCAGTCCCCAAGGAAACCGTGTGCAAATCCTTCCAACAGTTTCTCTACAGCCACTGCCACTTCTAGTCGTACAACCGCCCCATGGCGTGGGGATTATTTCCCCTTCAGTTAAGAAGCCACTGATGAGAGGTTCACAATCATTCAAGGTCCTCGGCTAGAGAAGGGGAACCCGCAGAGGTGAGGCCAAGCTCCTGCCTTTTCGCAACTCCACAGAGCCCGGAACTCCTTTCCATCTTCTTCAGATCCAGGATCTTCCCGTGCCCCATCTTAGTACTTCCCAGTATACGGCCGTCATTTTTAATTTTGAAAGCACCGGACACATGTGTTTTCTAAATCACTGTTTCACTTCAGCTCTGGGTTTTCTGTTCTTGAGGGAATCGTACCAGACAGCCCCTCCCCAGGGCAGAGGGGAGAGAATCCAATGTCTGACCAATGTGCCCTCTTAGCCTCATTCCAGGCGTTCCCCATTCCCAGCCCACATACACAGTCAACAACCCTGAAATGAGAGCTGGAAGCCAAAAAGCTTAACTCCCCAAAGTAAGGAACAGTGAGTGCCGAAGCTCATTGTGACCACATCAGTCGAGTTCCCTCCAGTGTATATGGCTGTCTTTCCTGTTTTACAAGAGCCTTGTGACTGCACTTCGGACTCTCCCAGATAATCCAGGAAACTCTCCCAGCTCAAGATCCTTAATCACATCTGCAAAGACCGTTTTTCTAAGTAAGGTAACATTTATAGGTTCCAGGAATTAGGACTTAATATCTTTAAGAGCCATTACTCGGCCAACTGCACGCTCAAACTGACCACTTACAACTAATAAAAAAAAATTTTTTTTAAGTAAAATTCACCTAAAAGGTACACAGTACAACCTCAGAACTGACTGGAAACTCTATTCTCATCACTAACTCACATATCCCCCAAATTCTCACTCTACCTTCCGAACAGCTCTGAAGGCCAATTTTATGCTTACTTTACTTATTAGCCACCAAGCAAAGGCGAACAATTAGGGATAGCAAAAGATAATTCTTACATCTATATATTCGGCTGACTGCTAATTCAATTGACATATCTGACTGATACCAGGAGGCTGGACTGGTAGTACTTTAACGGAGAACAAAATCAGATACATAAACCAATGCTGGGGAAATGATTTCTCTTTTAAGTACATAAAATAACTCGAGTTCTCCGAGAAACAAATGGAACCGTGAAGCTCCTTATAGCCACCAGTTATTGCATACAGAAAACCAGACTCACTTTGTTTCTCCATTGGAAGGAAGCCAGCTCTGAGGACGACTAGCTATGCACGTCTGTTGGTTATTAATGAATATCCTACAGACTGTGGATCTTTCTCAGTTAAATGAATGGCATATAGTGTATGTACCTGACCTTATCAGCCATAAATTTTTAAACCACCTTCTAGGAGTTGACTTCAGAAACACGTACCATCAATGAGAGCTTACTATGCTTGTTGTCCTCTGTCTTGTAGGTCTCCCTGTCATAGGCTAACTTAGCCCCTTCAACCTTCCCTTCATTGAAATAACCTGGGTAACTGTTTTGAGATCCACAAGGGCGGGCCATGTGCGCTGCTTCCAGCAAAGTCCCCACATCTGGCCTCGGGTGAGGTGGCACAGCAAGGATGAGGCCGAGATGCTACTGCCTACTCAACATCCATTTGGCCCCTTCTTAGGTAAACAGGAGTCTAGGTTTTGGGTGAGCTCCACGCTCCTCACAATAATGACCATATTTTCCAGCCAAAATAGCTTTTATACTTCCAGCCATCACAGACACACACTACCACACAGGCATAAGGTCCACTGTTCTAAAAATATCTTCACCTGGTCCATTTTAAGTTGCTTCCCGGTTTCTTGGCTTACAAGAATTCAACAAGAGTCACAGAGGAGATCAGGATTTTCACCCCATTTCCCTTTGGGTCGTCTGTAATCTCTTTACAGAGTGCCGTTTAAAAACATGAGATTATTTCCACACGAGACAAAAAGACCCTGCCCTCCACCCTCCAACCCATCGTGGGAGGACGCACCCACTTGCCCCAGCTCCAGTGGGCGGGGGCCACCCTGCAGTCGTTGGAGGAGTCGGCCTGCCACGTGGGGGAACCGGGCCCTTCTGCTCCTTCAGCAGCCAGTTTACAACATCCTCCAGTTCAGATCTTCCTACCAGTCCACCAACGAATATCCACCTCAGGAAAGGATATTAGAAAGCTCAGCTTCAGTCTCAGAGTGCTACTAACCCCCAGTCCTCAAGCTGACAATACCAAACACCGAATAACACGGAGGAAAAACGGAGGAAAAACAGTGTTACTACGTTTGGCATGGAGTAAGCACTCAGTTAAGATAAAATGCTGGAGACCAAACAAATTAAACATCTTAGATTCCAGATAGCTTACAGGCTAAATGATCACTAATCCAGTAGGTAAAAAAAAATGTGCTTGGGACAGGGGTGAGAAGGAAAAGCAACCAGCAGTGGGAACAGCTCGCTTATCGCTTCTAACTGTGCTTGTAATGGTGGCTACCAGGACAAAAGAGTAAATCTTTTTGGACCAAGTTTAAGATCAGTCATCTTTTATGCAGTATTCAAATTTGTCACCAGCTTCTTTTAAACGGTCATTTTGGATGATATAATACTCATTCTACTCAGGGAGTGACTTTTTTTTTTTAATTGAATTGTTATACTCTTCTGTGCTGCCAAGACCAATAATACATCAAAATTCCAGAGAGTTGGCAAAGGATCCAGGAAAATATTTAGGAAAATGCTAATTGATAGGTGTTCACCAATACTTACTCAAAGACAACAGAAGCACCTAATAGGCTCATACCTGCATCACAGGAGCTGAAACTGATGAAATTTAGGTTTCAGGGGAAAGTATGAGTTTATTTCAACATAAAGCAGTATATTAATATAAGCATGAATTATAATGAAAATTATAAGCTAATCTTCTATGGGTAAAACTGTTTGGGGCAGTGGGAGAGGGAAATAAATTGGGCAGAATTTTAAATCAATGTCTTGTAGAATCTAAACTGATACTATTCTTGGCTGTAAGAATTATTTTATTCAAAAGATGTCTAGAGGAGCAAGGAGACTCTAAAATGCAGAATAAAAGCTGAAGTTATTAAAAACAAAAAAGATGGCTAAAATTTTTAGGAAAAGCTATTTAAGCTATAAACCTTTTTGTTGTTTTTTTTTTTTTAAGTCCTTATCAACTTTTTCCATGAAGATTCAGCTGCACTTTATACCAAAGCTCGTTCTTCCTCCTCATTTTATTATTTTTTTAAATTTTATTTATTTATTTTTTTCAGTGTTACAAGATTTATTGTTTTGCACTACACCCAGTGCTCCATGCAGTACGTGCCCTCCTCAATACCCACCACCGGGCTCGCCCAACCCCCATCCCCTCCCCTCCAAAACCCTCAGTTTATTTTATTATTATTATTTTTTAAGATTTTATTTATTTGACAGAGAGAAACACAGCGGGAGAGAGAACACAAGCAAAGGGAATGGTAGCAGGAGAAGCAAGCTTCCTGCCGAACAGGGCTCCTGATGCAGGGGTCGATCCCAGGACCCTGGGATCACGTCTGAGCCCAAGGCAGACGCTTAACGACTAAGCCACCCAGGTGTCCCCTTCCTCCTCATTTTAAATGCAATCGACTCTTCAAGCATATTGGTCTTTGCATTAATATGCTTTCTCAATTTCTTCAAAGTTACCACAGCAACTCTAGATAATTTGGCCTTGATAGGAATTTTACAAGGAGAAAAAGGTGAATCTAAACATTTTTAAGGACTACATTTTCAACAAAAACATGCTACCACCAAATATTAAAACCAGAAAAAGTCTATGTCCTGAGGTAATCACTGAAAACCTTCCCACGAGGCTGTGTGAAACTCAAAATTAAGACTCAAGGTTAAAATGTACTTTCAATATGTCAAGTATCTAAAATACAATTGGAAAAGATCAACTCTCACTCCCACCCCCAACCCCAACCCCCCATCCAGAAGCAACAGAGAACAGGCTGTGCTAATAGCACACACCTGTTTTCTCACTGGAGCCTTGCCCAGGGCACTGAGCACACGGAGCACCTCGAAAGGAAGGACACACAGACACCAAGGGATCTGATCAGACCTGCTCTGACACCCAGCTCTGACTCTTTCTCCTGTGACCACATACTGCTGACCTCCAATGAGTGCTTGTATTACACAGAGAAGTGATTTCTATAAAGACTCCAAACAGTAGGACTCTACTTAAAGAGTCTTTAAGAACTAACACCCAGGCAGATGTGAAGCTAGGGAGTTTTCACTAAAAACACGCAAACAAGGAAAACTCAGATTTGTTTACTTCCTATTGTAATGAAAATGGAGGAAAGAAAAATTCTATCCTCACCACACATCAATCAGAAACTATCATTAATGTCAAAGTATCTCTTTTTTCCCCAAATATGTTTATTTTTTCAGTGTTACAAGAAAAATTGTTCATGCACCATACCCAGTGCTCCATGCAATACATCCCCTCCTCAATACCTACCACCAGGCTCACCCAACCCCCCCACCCTCTCCCCTCCAAAGTCATTTGAGTCTTTGAGTCACTGAGTCTCTCTTGGTTCATCTCCCCCTCTGATTTTCCCCCATTCCCCGTTCCCTTCCTTCTCACAATGGCCTCCATGTTTTTCCTTATGCTCCACACGTAAGTGAGACCATAAGATAACTGGCTCTCTCCACTAATGTCAAAGTATTTCAAAGGTATCACAGTATTTTGTTGTACCTGTCTCTGTATGCTATTTAATAAATCTTTTCACGTCAAAATATTCAAGATAGTTATGGAGAAAGCACCATCATCTGGAGAACTGGATTCTGGCCTGGGCTCTGAAAATCAGTTTCCTCCCTTCGGCTAATCAGCACCCAATCCTACCACGCTAAAAAGAAAACAGAGATGAAACTATTTTAAAGAATTAAAACCACCTGACAGGCCTGATGCATTTAGCCACCGCTTCACAGGGTGGAGAAGAGAACTCCCTCCATGTTCTGATGTCTACCATCAATGAGACAGGTCAACACCCCAGAGAAGAATGAGAATGTGGTGCTCAGGTTTGGAAAAAAGAGCATCTAGAAGATGGACAGAGGCCAGTTGGCATTCTAGACAACCCTCCCATTTGCACGGCTTCCCAGAGCTACCTGTCATAACCTGCCCCAACCACATCTGGAATGACAGCTGGACTAGATTATTCCTATAAATCCAAGATGATGGTCAGCACTTGAGGGGAAGTACCCCCCCCCCCATAAGCCTTTACAGCACATGAAATTATATGCTCTATTTTGGGTTCTTTGAAGTTTCAGTCAGCTCTTTTTTTGGCCTTAAATTTAGGTTTTAAATCAGGACCCATCCAATGGAACTCCTGGGACTCAAGCTCGAAGTCATTTTAGTTACCACACCTTTTAAAAAAGCCTGCTGGAAAACATATTCTGCAAAGCAAGAGAAGAAATAAGATCGATGAGACAGTCTCTGTCCTCAAAAAACTTGCACTCCTGATATCCCAAGTCAAGCAGGCTTCTTCCTGCTCCCACAATGCAGCCCCTTATTACTTTAATAATTACAGAAGATTTCACAGGGAAATGGAAAAGCTTTCATTGTTGCCCATTCTGTGGCAACTCCTGGCTGTCCTCTGAGGAGCAAAATAGTCCTCCATCCAACCTGCCAGTTCCGCTTGACTGGCATGGGATGGGGGCAAGGGTGGAGAGAAGAGGCATCAGGATTAGCAGAAGGGGACACAAATAAGAACAGAGTTAGGGAAGAGTAGTGTATGTGGACACTTCACCTATGGGGAAGCGTACGAGGGGAGGGGAGCCCAAATGAGCTTGATTTCAGATTTATTTCAGAAAATGTGCTGTCCTGTGGTGTTCCAGATGGCCAGAAGGAAACCTGCAGCATTCTCTGTACTTAACTCAAAGAAATCCAACTGACCTGCTGCCCAAGTCACCTCTCACTGTCTGGGACTAACCTCCAGCCCTGCCCAAGACAGTAGGGTCAAAGAGCCAACACTTTTTAACCACCCTATTTTTCTTCCTGAAAGAGATGATGACCTATCCAGTAAGAATTACCTTGAAAAGCTGGATTTTTTATGTGCCACACTGGTCACAGATTTTCCTCAATGAATACTCTACCATGAAAAGGTATCATTAACCAATGTGTATCTTTCTGGGTTTAAAAAGCAATTTCCTCCTCTCCTCATGCTATAAAAGAGGAGCCTGTATCTGGTATCGAATACACTGTTTACAGAAAGAGGATTCCACTTCTAGCTGTTTGGACATGCTCATTCTTCCCTGCATAAACCTACTCCACCTCTATTTATGCTAGACAGGAAGTAAATGTGCAAACGGAATCAATAAAAAGCAGCTGAAGGCACACATTCTTAGACTCTAATTAAGGTGGGATGCCTGATTCACAGCTGTTCCTACCACTGAAAATGTTTTTGTAATAAATGGTGGAGCTTAAGAGGTATTTTGTTTCATGTTTCAACTTTTTTATAATTTACACCAATGTCCTCTTCAACTCTGAGCCTGCTTATCAAAGGTGAAGTGCTGGATGGCGGTACAAGAGGTATTCCTGGACCCACCTGGTAAATAAGGAGGTTGAGACACCGAGATTTTGCTTGGCCCAAGGTCACCCAAATACTAACACAATCAGCACTAGGCAAAAGTAATCAACTAGACAGTTCATCCAGCGAGGACAACCAAATCAGTATGTCACCTCCACACCTGCCTTTCAGTCAAGGCCAGATCAGAACGCTGAACTTGCTCCTTTTATTTAGATAATGCTGCTCTGATAACAAAGAGGCTGTATTTTCTATTGTTTCTACAGCTGTACACAAGGAACTGTCTTGTGAATAAAATTTAGAAAATGTCTGCCTAGGTAGAAAGAGCATCCTTTTTGGCCTTTATTAACAGTAGAGACTTTGTTTTTAGTCCTGGGTGTTAAAATGTTGATACTGGGCTGACTTCCTTCTTACGCCTGTATCACCCACCTCCTCTCTTTCCATCACCACCCTTGTAAAAAGTAAGCATTATAGATAGGTCTTAATTTAACTCCATTAAGACTCAAAATACAATGGCCAATATTGTCAGAGTCGATCATTAAGTCCTTTATTAAGGGGCGCCTGGGTGGCTCAGTGGGTTGGGGCCTCTGCCTTCGGCTCAGGTCATGATCTCAGGGTCCTGGGATCGAGTCCCGCATCGGGCTCTCTGCTCAGCAAGGAGCCTGCTTCCTCCTCTCTCTCTGGCTGCCTCTCTGCCTACTTGTGATCTCTCTGTCAAATAAATAAGTAAAATCTAAAAAAAAAAAAAAATCCTTTATTAAGTAAGAGCCAAGGACAAAAGCAACATGGATTGATGCCCACAGAGGCTGCTGGTCAGTAGGTGACTTCCTGATCACTACCTTCTCAGTGTCTATTTTGGTTACTGAACTTCATGAGCAACCCAAGAAACCACCAGAAGCACAGGATGAAGTGGCTGAAATCCCCAACCCTCCTTCACAACATCTCCTATAAAGACACAGTGATATTATCTGCTCCTCCTTGAAAAAGGTGAGTCAGGTGCCTGTAGAGTGGAAAACAGTAAAGGGGAATGCACTGCCTATCATTTACATCTTCCTCAAGAATCTTGGCAAGTTCAATTTCTGTTCTAAATATGAATATGGGAAGGAAATTGAGAGAAAAAGTCAAGTTTACCTCATTGGTGAATTCTTTGTTCTACTCTCTTAAAGCTTTACTTTGCTTCCTAGGTACACAAAATACATCTGTCTCTGCACCCTTTCTCATCTTTCCTTGGCATGGTCACAAGTTCTTTGGAGGCCCCCATAGACCAAACCATCCAGTACGCAGGGCCTGTCCCAACATATGCGGCAGCCCCTTGTCCTTGTGGCTATTAAACAATTCAAATGCTGCTAGTCTGAGTTAAGATGTGCTGGGGAAGAAAGACAGGAATTTATCTCAATAGCTGTATATAGTGATTACATATTGAAAGATTTCGGGTATACTGGATTAAATAGAATTAAAATTACTTGCACTTTCTTCTGCTGATTTGTTCATGTGGCTACTAGAAACGGCGTCACTCCTGCCTGCCCCCACCCAAGCCTGACTGCTTTCCCTTTGTTCTGTCCATATCCAGCCTGGGAGGCACATCAGGAACAAGAAAATAACATTTCATCTCCTCTTTTTGTCCATCAGTTTCTCAAAACACACACACACTGGTCTACACAACACGAATCAATTTATTTCATTGTCTGATCTAGCTGCTGGACTTCTGTGTATCCCCATTTATCATTTAAGTTAGCTGAACCTTTGCTAATCCATCCTCGAATCTGTCTTGCTGGTATGTATTAGACCGTAGGCAGTTCTGACCCACAAAAAGCCTATTTCAACTTAGTTGTGCAAAATGCATCGTCAGGGGTAGCTATCTACACATAAGTCCTTTAAAATTCCTATTCCATTACACCATGAACAAAGAGCACCAACTAGACAAAGCATCCCACTAAAATGGAAAGGTGAGCAGCACCCGGTCTTCCATTATCCAAAACCATGAGAGGCATGGCATGGGCACCACTGAGCATTATGGGTAATGGAGTATATATGGAACATGACTACAACCATTTTGGGATCCCCATTTCCACAAAAAATGCCAAAGCAGTTGGTTGGTTTGTGTTGCCCAAAGAGACCCATACAATTCAGAAGTGAGAATCATCCACTATTAGCAAGAACTATTCAACAGAGAGAATCAGTACCCCTCTCAAGGCCCCTCTAGGATAAACCACCCAGGACTTCTGAGATCCCCATATTGTTTGCTCTGCCAAACCAACCTAATACCCATTCTGTGCCAGGCCCTACATGAGGCACTGAGAGCAAAAAAGTCTACCTCAAGGAGTTCCTTGATGGCTAGGAAGGACAACAAGTACTAAGAATTATCATCAACTCTACTAAGTGCAGTGGGAAAAGGACAAAGAGGGAATGATTAACCAGAGCAAGACTTCATCAGGTAAGACCAGTGCAGACCATTGTGCGGCGAGGCTAAGGACGTACATTTCGATCCTGTAGGAGGTATGGAGCCAGTCAAGATTTTAAGCAGGAATGCAGTGATCAAACAGGACTTCTTGGCTTCTTCCTGATCATACAATAAGCCCTAATTATGATCAACACAAAGAGAATGAATATTCTTCATGCATGAGGTACCCAGGAAACAGCACTCACATTAACCCCAGCAGGCTTAAGAAGGCAGACGTAGGTCTGTCTAGCAGCAGGCGGAATGCTGCATGCATCATGAATCAATGGATCGTGACCAGCA
>CM053607.1:83173239-83207792 GCA_028646535.1 Procyon lotor
CTCATCTGTTTCACGGAGTCTTACTCAACATTCCTCTTATATTTGCCCCAATCAACTAATTCCTTCTGATGTGTCTCTGGAACTCTTGGCCTGTTTTAAAAATGCAATACTCCCATATTCTCAACTTCTTGTTTACACTTTCCCTACTGGCTTAATAGCAATCTGGCCTTTCCTTCATAATACTATTTCCCATAAAGCAGGGATGGTTGTTCCCTCAATTTCTTTTACTCACAGGACCAGGGAAGAAAGGGTCCCTTATCCCCCTTCCAGTTGAGCTTATCTTCTTCCAGGCCACATCCCATCACCTCTATTCCAACACCTCTCCATCCAACTCACTTCTGTTTTGCTTCCCAACCTCATCACTCTTCTCCTGACCTCCAGCATTTTGCTTATTTTGCTTTTTTGCCATAATCCGGGTGTTCCTCCCATGCTCATCTCTGCTTAGAGAGAAGCTTCAAGAAGGTGGAGGACCCTAAGAACACCCAAAGCACAGTTCAAAGACTTCCTCCTTCATCTGAAGGGTTCTCCTCCATTCTACTTCAGCCACACACAAGCCCCATCTTGGACCTTATCATTACCCTAAAATACTCTACCTTTAAGATCTAAGCTTCCAAGTATCTGGAGCTTTCCATTTATCCACTTCTCTACTTCTTACTCTGACAGATCCTGCCCTTCACCCTCATCACAGCAGTTCCTTGACTCTCTCTACTGCCCCACTCCATCTTAGCCATCCTGGCTCCACCAGCTTCCTTATCAAGATGGAACCTCAAGGCCATTCAATGTCACTGATGCTCACACATTAACACCCTGACCTTCCTCTTTCTGTGACTTTCTTGGAGCCAACATGCCAATCTCTGAGCCCAGGTGCCCCATTCATTTCCTGTCATCTTGTTGGAAAAATTCATGTGAACAAGCTGGTTGGCTCCATGAGGAAAACTCAAAAGCCAACCAAAGTTCTAAAAACTTCCCAGGCTTTCTACCCAACCCTGGCTGACGTACTACCACTTTTTTTTTTTTTTTTTTTTTAAAGATTTTATTTATTTGACAGAGAGAAACACAGCGAGAGAGGGAACACAAGTAGAGGGAATGGTAGCGGGAGAAGCAGACCTCCCGCCCAGCAGGGAGCCCGATGCGGGGCTCGATCCCTGGACCCTGGGATCATGACCTGAGCCGAAGGCAGACGCTTAACGACTGAGCTACCCAGGCGCCCCACTACCACTTTTTCTACAGCAGCTGTTTTCGTTCCTCCATCCTTCTCACTGCAGCAGAGGACACCCTCAATACCCTGCCCTTCCCTGCTCCGGTCACACAGCAAGGTCTATCTGTGCTCATCTGAGCTGGGGTGGGAAAGTCAGAGCTGCTGAGACAGCATCATTATAGATGCTGGTCTCTTCTCTCTTGAGAGAGTGATCCCCCAACTTCCCCCAACTTCAATATTCAGGTAGATGTGCATAAACATCTACCTGAGCCATTTGCTAAAATGTTAAAATGGCTTAAAAGACCTCAGAGCCCCACCTCTTCGAGATGGATTTGTAGGGTCTGGAGTAAACCTCAGAAGCCTGTATTTGCACAAGCACCCCTGCGGTCCTCATGCAGGAGACAACCGAACTTGGGCATCACTTTCCAAAGTCACCCTCTCACTCAGGTGATGTGACTGCCTCAACTTTTGCCCTGTGAAATCTCTGAGGCAGGAACAACTGTATCGCAAATTATCTGAAAGGAAGAAAAATCAATGACCATTTAAGCCAGGCAAGACTAAATGAGGAGAGTATGGAAATGACCAGAACTGAATTCTTGAATTCCCATGCTAGCACCTAAATGGGTTCAAGCTTCTCAGCAAAATCTAAGACAAATGACCAAAAAATGGGCAAATGGCTCAGTTCCTCACACTATGATTTTGATATATAACTAAAAGAAAACTTATAACTGAACCTTCCAAAAAAACCCAAGTTTAATATTTTTATTTTTGTCTCTCTTCACCATTGAACTTTCTACCAATACTTTTTCTAATCCACATGAGTTGGAACCATGGGAAAAAAGAACAGGTTTCAAACAGCCAGGAGACTTTATCCTGATCCCACAACTGCCAGAAACTCCACCATGGATTAGTGAGTTGATGAACTTCTCAGAGACTCCACGTCCCCATACTGGAGATTTGTACTCTGCTAGAGGGTAACAAGTCTTCAGACCAAAAAAAGCAATAGAAGACCATCCTACATTCTACAAATGGAAGATACGGAAAAAATCATTCCCCAGCAACCTTCTACAATTGTTTTCCCCCACCTGTCCTCCTTAGAGTTCCCCAAGGCCTTGAATAATGACACTGTTTTAAGAATTATAAGCATCACAGCACGAGGCAGCATCTGGTGGGGAGATACCTCCAGGAAGGAAGAGACCTCAGCGGTGTTTGCTATTTGTACCTTTTGATGTTTCGACAAGAAGGCAAAGCATTCTTTCAAGCCAGTTTTAGGAGTGGCAAAAACAAAAAACAAAAAAACCCTGATGAAATGACTGTAGAATCCAGACCCAACCAAGAACAAAGATGCACCAGAACTCACTTGGGTGAGAGGAGAAGAAAGTCTACATCACTGAAAATTCCTACTAAAACTTCAAGAAGTCTACTAGAACACAGACAGACAAGAGACGAGAAAGGGAGGGAGACTAAGAAAAGGGAGGGAGACTAAGAGCTAAAATCTTCCCAAAACTACTAGTTGAAGTATTAGTTAAAACAAAACTGAAACAAACAAGCAAGCAAGCAACAAAAAAGGTTGAGAGAGAGAGAGAGAGAGAGAGAGAAAATTACAAACAAAGCACAATGGATGGTCATACTGTGCTAATTCCCTCAAAGCTCAGGTAGTAAATGCTCATCAAGCCCTAGAACAAAGCCAGTCTATATAGAACCTAAAAACCAAGACCACCAAAATCAAAGAGTTCTGAACTTACGATAAAGACATTAAAACACACTAAGAAATAAGGAAATGAGACAGTGTGTTAGTTTTTAAGTACAGTCCTCGAAATTAGACAGACCTGGGCTGGAATACTATTTATGTTGCCTAGTTGCTGTGACCTTGGAAAAATTCCTTAAGTTTTTCCAGGACTTGTTTCCTCCATCTATAAAATAGGGATAACCCTTTGTAAGTTGAATGCTTTGGACACTGTGCTTGGTGGGTGGACGATATGCACCTGATAACCCTCACAGTCAAGTATGTTTAAGACCATGGAAAATTCCTAGCCTGTCCCAGTTCTCCAACTTCAAAGGGCCCGAGAAACAAATATAAACTTTGGGATCAAATATCAGTTGCTCAACTTCTCTTTGGCTGGAGATGATTAGTATTGATGATTTATATTTAAAAATACCAGCACTCTGAAAAGTTAAGCTCTGATCTATCAGATCATGCCTGACCGGCATCTGCCCAATATATACCCAAGGCTGGGACACAAAATAGGTGCAGGTGAAGTCTCTCAACTATGCGTTCCAACCCCAAGCTCGCCCAACAGAGACCATACAATATGTGTGACTGAGTCAGGGAGGTGAACTCTGGATCCGTCCCAAAGCAGCTGACTTCCCTGAGTCCTCTGTCCCTCAAATCTAGTCCTCAGCCAAAGCGTGCGGCTTCTCCCTTTACATCTTTAGTATCTGACCCTTCTCCTCCAGTTCCACAACATAACTCCCTGATTACCACCCACCTGGACTTTAGCACCAACACTGCCCCCGAGGGCCCAGCAACAAGCATAACACTCTGGCAGGCTGGGCTGGCTGGTACCCTGCCTCCTCTTGTGCTATGGAGACACCCCATCAAGACCAGATCTTATCTGAGGTGATCCCTTGATGGCTAACCCTGAAGACTTGCTCTCCTCAGAGGTGACTTCATCTCCCTATTGTTGATATGTACCTCAGGGGAACAACCCCTCGGCTGTCATAAAGGGCATGGACCGTTTGGCTCCCAAAGCAAGTGAACTGGAAAGCAGGTCCAAACAGGCCACTCCTCAGAAGCAGGCCCTCCCTCCCCTCACCCAGGAGCCAGGCCCTGAGAAGGGCCCCTGCTCGCAACTCAGCAGTACCCCCGCCCCGCCAGCCTAGCAGCCACTGTGTGCAACAACCCCGCACTTCGTCTTCTCTTGGATGGTCAAGGTGACATCAGAGCCAGCGAGAGAACAAGGAGAAAGGGGGAAAGCAAATGGAAATAGAAAAGCTACTTAAATTTTGAAAACGCTATGAAGAATTCCTTAGTATTTCCTTAACCTTTTTTTAATGGGTCGATGACCAAGAAAGCTATTTTCTTCCAAATTCCTTGTTTCTCTCAGTGTCACTTATAAGCACAGCCATAGGCAGCATCCTTCGGAAAAAAAAGAGTGAGGTTCAAGCAAATCCAGTGGATTCTCTAAAGCTTTCCCCAGTTAAAGATTCCTTTTCTTCAAGTAGTCACAAATACTCAGTGTTTATAAACCCGTACTCACGGCTCTCGCTCACTTCAATATTTGAAGTGTTTCTCCTTTCGAATCTAATTCTCTACCTCCGTACTTGGCAAGGCCAGAGCTGAGACCTGATCTAATCAATGAGGTGTCTTTTTGGTTTGCTGAGTTGTAAGCATGGACACAAAAGGAATCACACCTGGGTTTTGTTTCTCTTCCAGTACACATATGAAACTGTCCCCGACTCACTAATACAAAGAACAGCTTGGCTCACATCAAGAGCTCTTTGAAGATAGTATTTCTAAACAAGTCCATCACCAAGGGAAGGATTTTTTTGCTTTGTTTATTTTCAGGGGTAGGAGAGAAAAAAGTAAGCACACCAGAGGATTTGAAGTATTTTCTCTTTCCTTAAAAAAGAAATATAATATTTCAGGAACTTCCTTGGGAACCAAACAGCAGACTCATTCATAACTATTTGCTCAAGTGTAATTTGCAAATTCCCTGTCTTTTTCTTGCCAAGATACTCTCTCCCATTCCCTTTCATAATGGCTCCAATTTGATTTCCCTCCTCAGCCCAGAGTTTTCCCAAAGACAACTCTTCATCTTAGATTTTTTTGCACAGTTGTCCTAAAAACTAAAGAAATAAAGTTCTTAAAATAGATTCATTTTCATTATTCAAATCTAATTCTTTTTTTTTTTTTAATTAGCTCCTTTAATTTAAATGGTGGGATTTCTGACATCAGAGAGAAATTTTCAAAGTCTATATGAAGGGCACCTGGGTGGCTCAGGCATTAAGCGTCGGCCTTCAGCTCTGGCCATGATCCCAAGGTCCTGGGATCAAGCCCCATGTGGGGCTCCCTGCTTGGCAGGAAGCTTCCTTCTCCCTCTTCCACTCCTCTTGCTTGTATTCCCTCTCTCACTGTATCTCTCTCTGTCAAATAAGTAAATAAAATCTTTAAAAACAAAACAAAAACAAAGTCCGTATGAGTAGCAGACTTGTCTAAACAGTTTCAGTAAAACACCCACAACAAATTAACTATCGAAACAGCTGTTAGGGTCTACCTGAAAAAATTAAAAAATCCACTTGGTATTACTTACAATAGCAGAAGAATGAAAAGCTTAGTCCAAAATAGTTCCTAATTCAAAAATATCAAGGAATAAAAAACTTTAGTACCAGAATGATTTAGACCAAGACAACATCCAATGCCTGATTTGGTTTCTGATAGTAACAGAGGATTTTCCACGCTTAGGTACTCTCTCTGGGGTCAACTACAAAAGGATATGTATATACCTATAGAAGGCAGTTTGTGAGGCAGCCCCTAAGGATTCCCGCGCCTTTCAGAACTCATGCCTTTCTATAATTTCCCCCATTAAACACATGCTGGATTCAGTAACTTGAGTCTAATGAATAGAACACAGCAAATTATGGGACTCCACTTCCAAGAATAGATTACAAAAGGACTCTGGCTTCCATCTTACTCACCTTCTTGCTTGCTCACTGAAGGAAGCTGGCTGCCATATTATGAGCTACCCGCACAGAGAGGCCCATCTGTCAAGGAACTGAGGGAGGCCTATAGCCAACAGCAGCAAGGAACTGGGATCCTCAGTCCAAACGTCCATCAGGAACTGAATCCTGCCAACACCAAGACTAGGCTTGGAAGCAGATCTGCCCTGCTTCAGCCTTGTGACAACTGCGGCTTTACGAGAGACTGAATGCCAAAGGACCCAGGCTCAATGATGACCAGATTCTTGACTCTCAAAAATTGTGAGGTAAGTGTCCATTGTTTTAAGCTACTAAGTTTTAGAGTAATATGTTACACAGTCATGGGTAACTAGTACACATGCCAGATATCCTCTGCCTCCCAATAACTGGTTCTTCATGAAACTGTGTAAACTCTTTATCCTATGGAGAAACACTGGGTCAAGAGCCACTTTATTTTTTTTTTTTTTAAATATTTTTTTAATTTATTTGACAGTGAGAAACACAGCAAGAGAGGGAACACAAGCAGAGGGAATGGAAGTGGGAGAAGCAGGCTTCCTGCAGAGCAAGGAGCCCGAAGAGCCACTTTATAAAGTAGTTATTGTTCATGAGTGTTCTGTAGTTCCTCGAGTACAGATCCTTTACCTCTTTGGTTAGGTTTAATCCCAGGTATCTTACGGTTCTTGGTGCTACAGTAAATGGAATCGATTCTCTAATTTCCCTTTCCATATTTTCATTGTTAGTGTATAGGAAAGCAACTGATTTCTGTGCATTGATTTTGTATCCTGCCACAATACTGAATTGCTGTATGAGTTCTAGTAGTTTGGGGGTGGAGTCTTTTGGGTTTCCATATAAAGTATGTCATCTGCGATGAGATAGAGTTTGACTCTTCATTGCCAATTTGAATACCTTTTATATATTTTTATTGCCTGACTGCTGTCGCTAGGACTTCTAGTACTGTGTTGAGCAAGAGTAGTGAGAGTAGGCATCCTTGTGTTCCTGATCTCAAAGGGAAGGCTGTCAGCTTTTGCCCACGGAGAATGATATTTGCTGTGGGTTCTTCATAGATAGATTTTATGATGCTGAGGAATGTTCCTTCTATTCCTATACTGTGAAGGGTTTTAATCAGGAACGGATGCTGAATTTTGTCAAATGCTTTTTCTGCGTCAATTGAGAGGACCATGTGGTTCTTCTCTCTTCTCTTATTGATTTGTTCTATCACAATGATTGATTTGCAAATGTTGAACCACCCTTGCATCCCAAGGCTAAATCCCACCTGGTCATGATGAATACTCTTTTTAATGTGCTGTTGGATCCTATTAGCTAGGATCTTGTTGAGAATCTTGGCATCCATATTCATCCATCTTACACTGTTGGTGGGAAGGCAAGTTGGTGCAGCCACTTTGGAAAACAGTGTGGAGATTCCTCAAGAAATTAAAAATAGAGCTACCCTATGACCCTGCAATTGCACTACTGGGTATTTACCCCAAAGAAGCAGATGCAGTACAAAGAAGGGCCACATGTACCCCAATGTTCATAGCAGCAATGGCCACAATCACCAAACTGTGGAAAGAGCCAAGATGCCCTTCAACAGATGAATGCATAAAGAAGATATGGTCCATATATACAATGGAATATTATGCCTCCATCAGAAAAGATGAATACCCAACTTTTGTTATCAACATGGACGGGACTGGAAGAACTTATGCGGAGTGAAATAAGTCAGGTGGAGAGAGTCAATTATCTTATGGTCTCACTTACATGTGGAGCATAAGGAAAAACGTGGAGGGCATTGTGAGAAGGAAAGGAAGGCTGAATGGGGGGAAATCGGAAGGGGAGATGAACCATGAGACACTCTGGACTCTAAGCAACAAACTGAGGGATTTGGAGGGGAGAAGATGGGGAGTTGGGCAAGCCTACTGGTGGGTATTGAGGATGGCATGTATTGCATGGAGCACTGGATGTGGTGCATGAACAATTAATCTTGTAACACTGAAAAAATAAAAGTATTTGAGGAAAAAAGAACAAAGCAGTTATCTCTCTTTTTTAATTCTAAAAATATTCCTTTCATAGTTTTGTCATTAGTATTAGTATTGAGACTTAATTAACAAGTCCATATGCCCAGAAGTCATAATTTTATCAACCATTAGCCATAATTTCAGCCATAAGTCATCTTAATATGCAGGTGACCTCCTCCTTCTCCATTTAGTCATTCTTTCACTCACTGAAAGATACTCTATGTCCTTCTCCAGGTAACTTCTAGTTCACTGTGGTATCATTCAATTGTCTAGGATTCCCAGCTTCATAACCCACTGGGTCACATAGATGGCGCAAACTACCTAACTGCAATATAGTATTTTTCACCAAGACTAAGATTAAATTTTACCTCTAGGCTGGATGTCTAGCCAAACCATCTAGAATCTCATCTACCATAATTCACATTCTACTTCTTACCTCCAGGAAAATGAAAACATACAGAAAACAAAGTATAATTAACCCAAATTAGTAAGTAAATGATAATAATCCAATCCTGGGCACTAAGTATTTCATTCGAGTATATGACAGGTATAATGTTATCATACTTTGTAATAGGGGTTTTTGACCTCGATGGGTCTGTCAAAGAAGGACTCCCTGAAAAAGTAAGCTGAGATCAAAAGACCACAGTAACTGATTAGATAAGCAGGAACAGGGAATAGTACATGCAAAGGTCCTGCACAGGAAGGTACATGGAAAAGGGGTCAATGTGGCTGTATATAAAACAATTAGGGAACAGGGCACAATATGAACCTGGAGTACAGGCTGTAAGGATGGGACTAGGCAGAGCTTATGAGGTCCCATAAAAGGGTTTAGTGTTTATTCCAAGAGAATAATTAATAAATCAACAACCAGTGAGTGGTTCTCAGTGGGGTTGGCCAATGGCAGATCAGAGTTTTGAAGAAATTCATCTGACTATGATACCGATTAAGGATTAAAGAAGTCAGAAGAGTGGGAAGCCAGTCAGAGACCACTGCAGTAATCCAGCAAGAGAGGTTAAAAGGCTTCAGGAGGCTCATGGTGAGGAAGAGAGGTGAACATAGTAGAGATATTTAAGACAGTGATGGGCTGGATACAGGGAAATACTCGTGCTCACACATGCAGAGAGATTAAGGAAGCAAATATAAGTGAAGGAAAGAATTTTAAAGTAAAAGCTTTAACCAAACAGTAAGCTTTTTTGAGCACATTATTAGTTGCTTTATCTCCATCCCCCAAAGTGACCCTATTGTACCTGTTTATACACGGTGGATGCTCAAAAAACTATAAACACTTTTTTAGTACATTCAGAATTATGCAACCATCACCACAATCAATTTGATAACATTTTTGTCCTTGCAATAACAAACTTACACCAATTACCAGTCACTCCCCAACCCCTCTATCCCACCAGGCCTAGGCAACCAGTGATCTACTGTCTCCATGGATCTGCCTTTTTTGGACACTTCATATATATGGAACTATACAGTAAGCGGCATTTTGTGCCAGGTTTCTTTCACTCAGTATATTTTCACTGGCAATCTGCATTGAAGGATATATCAGTATTTCATTCATTTTTTTTAAGGTTTTGTTTAATTATTTGAGAGACAAATAGCGAGAGAGAGCACAAGCAGGGAGGAGGGGGAGAAGCAGGCTCCCCATCAAGCAAGGTGTCCAACGTGGGGCTCAATCCCAGGATCCTAGGATCATGACCTGAACTGAAGGCAGAAGCTTAACCAACTGGGCCACCTAGGTGGTTATTCTTTACAACCATTTACAATCATTTTTTCAATAACAGTTTTAGATTCACAACAAAATTGAAAAGAAGGTATAGAAATTTCCCATATACCCCCCACCCTCACACATACATGGTCTCTCCCACTGTCAACATCCTGCACCAAACTAGAGTATTTGGTCTAACTGATGAACCTACATGGACCCGTCATAATCATCCAAATTGCATGGTTTGCATCATGGTTCACTCTTAGTGGTATACATTCTGTGGGTATGGACAAATACATAACGACACTTATCACTGTGCTGTCATACAGAGTACTTTCACTATGCTAAAAATCCTCTGTGCCCCATGTATTCATCATCCTCCTTCCCGGACTACTGATAATTTTTACTGTCTCCATAGTTTTGCCTTTTCCAGAATGTCATAGCTGGAGTTGTATAGGATGTAGACTTCTCAGATAGCCTTATTTCACTTCGCAGTATGCATTTGAGGTTCCTTGAGGTCTTGTCATGGCTTGATAGCTCATTTCTTTCCATTGTCTGGATATGCCACTGTGTATTTATTTTTTCACCTACTGAAGGTCACCTTGATCATGTCCAATTTTATTATTAAAAAAATCTTTCAGGGGCATCTGAGTGGCTCAGTCAGTTAAGTGTCTGCCTTCAGCTCAGTTCACGATCTTAGAGTCCTACAGGTCATGATCTTAGGGTCCTGCATCAGGCTCCTTGCTCAGCAGGGAGTCTGCTTCTCCCTCTCCCTCTGCTCCTCCTCCTTCTTGTTTACTCTAATAAAATCTTTGTTAAAAAAAAATCTTTCATCAACATCTGTGTACAGGTTTTATTCGTGTATGTGTGTGGACCTAAGACTTCATTGGATAAGTAATAGGAGCATGACAGCTGGATCATATGGTAAGAGTATGTTCACTTTTTTTTTTTGTATTTTTACTTTTTAAATAAACTGTCAAACTGTCTTCCAAAATGACTATGCCACTTTTCATTTCCATGAGCAACGAGAGAGTTCCTGTTGCTCTAAATTCTCACAGTATTTGGTGTTGTCAGTGTCTCAGATTTTGGCCATGCTGCTAAATGTAGAGTGGTTTCTTGTTTTATTTTGTACTTCCCTGATGACATATGCTGTGGAGCATCTTTTTCTATGCCTATGTGTCATTGGTCTATCTTCCTCCATGATGTGTCTATTAAGGTTTTCAGCACATTCTTTAATCTAGTTCTTTTCTTACTGTTGGGTTTTAAGAGTTCTTTACAAATTTTGGGAAACGGTCCTTTATCAGATATGTTTTTTGCAATTATTTTCTATCAGTCTATGGACTGTCTTCTCATTCTCTTGACATTGCCTTTACCAAAACAGTTCTAATTTTAATGAAATCTAGCTTCCCAATTTCTTCTTTCATGGATCATACCATTGGTACTACATCTTAAAAGCCACTGCCATACTCGATTTCATCTAAGTTTTCTCCTTTGTTATCTTTTTAAAGTTCTTAAAAATTATTTTTCAGTGTTCCAAGATTCATTGTATATGCACCACACCCAGTGCTCCATGCAATACAGGCCCTCCTCAATACCCACCACTGGGCTAACCCTTCCTCCCACCCCCATCTTTTTAAAGTTTTATACTTTTTCTTCTTACACGTAGGTCTGATCCATTTGAGGTACTTTTTGTGAAGAGTATAATGATATATTTTGTAAAGAGTATAGGGTCTAAAATCTAGACTCATTCTTTGCATGCCCAGTTGTTCTAGCACCATTTGTTGAAAAGATCATCCTTGCTCCACTGTATTGGTTTTCTCCTTTGTCAAAGGTCAACTGATTTTATTTGTAGGGGTCTATTTCTGGGTTCTCCATTCTCTTTCACTGTCTATTTGTCTAATGTTTCACCAATGCCACTGTGTTCATCACTGGAGCTTTGTATTAAATTTGAAGACTAGAAGTATCTATTCTCCATCCTTATTCTTTAATATTGTGTTAGCTATTCTAGGTCTTTTGATTTTCCACGTAAAATTTAGCATCACCTTGTCAATATGTAAAAAATAACTTGAGATTCTGACTGACATTGCATGAAGTCTTTTTTATTTTATTTTTTTTTTTTTTAAAGATTTTATTTATTTGACAGAGAGAAACACAGCGAGAGAGGGAACACAAGCAGAGAGAATGGCAGCGGGAGAAGCAGGCTCCCCGCCGAGCAGGGAGCCCGATGCGGGGCTCGATCCCAGGGCCCCGGGATCTGACCTGGGCCGAAGGCAGACGCCCAACGACTGAGCCACCCAGGCGCCCCTCTTTTTTATTTTTTTAAGATTTTATTTATTTGACACAGAGAGAGAGATCACAAGTAGGCAGAGGGGGCAGGCAAATAGAGAGGGGGAAGCAGGCTCCCCGCTGAGCAGAGAGCCCAATGCAGGGCTACATCCCAGGACCCTGAGATCATGACCTTAGCTGAAGACAGAGGCTTAACCCACTGAGCCACCCAGGCACCCCGACATTGCATTAAATCTATAACTCTAGTTGCAAAGAAGTGACATCTTAACAATATTAAGTCTTCCTATCCATGAACATGGAATCTTTTTCCATTTATTTAGTTTTCTTCTACTTCATCAGAATTTTATAGTTTTCCTTATATAGATTTTGTGTTAATAAATTTTATTAAATTTATATCTAAGTCATTTCTTGGGAACTAATGGAAATGGAATTGTGTTTTTAATTTCAAATTCCACTTGTTCCTAGCTGGTATATAGAAGAATGATAGACTTCTTTATATAATCTTGTATCTTCCAAGTTTGCTGTGATTGCTTATTAGTTCCAGTTTTTTTAGGTTTTTTTTTTTAAGGTTTTTTTACATCATCAATCATTTCATCTGTTAAGAAATACCATTTTACATCTTCCTTTCCAATTTGTATATGCTTTCCTTTGTTTTATTACATTAGCTAGGACTTCTAGTACAATGTTGAAAAGGAGTGGTGAGACAGAACATCTTTGCCTTTTGTGTGATCTTAATAGGAAAACTTTGAGTTTCTCAACATTAAGAATGGATGTTAGCTTTAAGCACAATGTTTTTCATTCAGTCTTTCTCAAACTGAGTGTGTTCCCCTCTATTCCTTGTTAACTAAGAATTTTTATCATGATTAAGTTTTGGATTTTGTCAAATGCCTTTCTGCACTGATATATTGACATCATAATGTAATTTTTCTTAATTAGCCTATTAATGTGATAGATGACACTAACTGATTTTCGAATGTTCAACCAGCCTTGGACACCTGAAGATAAATCAACCTTGGTTTTGATTTAATCTTTTTTTATACATTATTGAATTTGATTTGTTAATATTTTTTGTAGATGAATATTTCATTGTAGGGATATACCACATTCTGTTTATTCATCAGTAGATGTATATCTGGATTATTTCCATTTTTTTGTTCTTATGAATAATGCTTCAATTACTACTTATATGTAGGTTTGTGTACACACAACTTTTCAGTTTTTGTTGGTATATAGCTGGTATTGCAATTACTGGGTCATATGGTAACTCCATATTTAACTTTTTTAAGGAGCTGCCAGAATGTTTTAAAAAGTAGCTGCACCAGGACACCTGGGTGGCTCAGCTGGTTTAGTGTCTGACTCTTGGTTTTGGCTCAGGTCATGATCTCAGGGTCATGAGATCGAGCATCATGTTGGACTCCATGCTTAGTGGGGAGTTTGCTTGAGATTCTCTCACTCCCTCTTCCTTTGCCCCTACCCCCCACTCTTTTTCCCTCTCAAATGTATTCTTTTTTAAAAGTAGGTGCACCATTTTGCAATCCAACCAGCACCTACCTTCATCCTTACAAATACCTGATACTGTCAGTCTTTTTGACCATAACTATGCTAGTGTGAAGCAGTACCTCATCGTGGTTTCAATTTGCATTTCCCTAAAAGCTGATGTTAAGAACCCTGCCCTGTTCTAATTTCACATTTGTATCATACTTGATGAAATGTCTATTCAGAACCTTTGCCCACTTCAAAATTAGGTTTTTACTTTTTATGTTGAGTTATATGACTTGCAAATATCTTCTCCCACTTCATGGGTTGACTTTTTACTTTTTTGATGATATCCTTTGAATCAAAAGCCTTAATTTTTACGATGCTAATTTATCTATTTTCTGTTTTGCTTTTGCTTTTGACATCAAGTCTCAGAAACCATTGCTTAACCCAAGATCACAAAGATTTGCTTCCGTTTTCTTTCAGAAGTTTTGTAGTTGTGGTTCTCATATTTAGATTAGATTATGCATGAGCTAGTGATCCAAATTCATTTTTTTAAAAAGATTACTTATTTATTTGACAGAGAGAGAGAGATCACAAGTGCGCAGAGAAGCAGGCAGAGAGAGTAGGGGAAGCAGGCTCCTTGCTGAGCAGAGAGCCCAATGCGGGGCTCGATCCCAGGACACTGGGATCATGACCTGAGCAGAAGACAGAGGCTTTAACCCACTGAGCCACCCAGGTGCCCCTCCAAATTCATTTTTATGCACGAGTATTACCAGTTGTGTCAGGATTACTCGTTGAAAAAACTGATTTTTCTTCACTGAATTGTCATGATTGATTTTTGAGTTAAATTAAACTTGCATTTCTAGGATAAATCCCGCTTAGTGCCATATAATGTTTTATTTTACTGGACTTGAATTGCTACTATTTTGTTGAGGATTTTTATATTTGTATCATAAAGGATATTGGTATATCATTTTCTTGAGGTACCTTTCTCTGGTTGTGGTATCAAAGCAACACTAGTCTTAGTAGAATGAGTTGTGAAGTGTTCCCTCCTCTAATATTTTTTGGAAAAATGGGCAATTTCTTGATTACTAACTTAATCTTTTTGCTTGTTATAAGTCTATTAATATTTTTATTTCTTTTAGAGTCAGTTTTGATAGTTTATGTCTTTCTAGAAGTTTGTCCATTTCATCTAGGTTATCTTAAACATATTTCTTGGCTTGTAATTGTTCATAGTAGCCCATCATTCTTTTTGTGTTAGTACTGGTATTTCCTCTGAATAAAGTAACTTTTAAATGGTCTAATAATTATAGAATTTGAAATTAATAAAAGCAAAGTTAGGGGCGCCTGGGTGGCTCAGTCGTTAAGCGTCTGCCTTCAGCCCAGGTCATGATCCCAGGGTCCTGGGATCGAGCACCGCATCGGGCTCCTTGCTCGGCAGGAAGCTTGCTTCTCCCACTACCATTCCCTTTGCTTGTGTTCCCTCTCTCACTGTGTTTCTCTCTGTCAAATAAATAAAAATCTTTAAAAAAATAAAAAATAAAAAAAATAAAAGCAAAGTTAGATATATAATGGACTATTAAAATTTTGAGTTTTTACAAATTCTGAGTTACAGGACATACAAACGTATCTTTCCAGCTCTCACCTCTAGAATGAAAAAAGAGAGGCACAAAGATAGATTCTACACATTTTTAGTTAAAACACACCAAAGTCAGTTCAACTGAATTAAGAGACAAGAATCAGCTAACCACACTCACACTAACACATGCACAAGTATGCACTATAATAAACCCACTGTGACAAATTCCGAAGGCATGAGCATTGTAAAACAATCATGTGCCAAACCCTCTCAATTTTTTGAACAGACACTAATTCACTCCTTCATTTATTTCCTGAGTTCAGGACTATCATAATTCTATACACTACGCTTTCTGAAATCATAGTTCACCTACTAATATATGTATATGTATTAATGACCACACAAATTTTTATAGTCTCTGTGACCAAGAATCAGGTTCCCTGAACGTCACAAAAACATGTTCAGATCTTAGTAAGATTCATAAATACCTATTAAATCTGATCTCTTCTTATAAAAAAGAATTTGTAAAACCATCAGAGGAAAAGTTGTGTATTTTCTAGTTTTTTCTTTCAGTGGAACTATTCTTAAACTTCCTTGAAAGAACCTGGACTAATTGTTGACTTTTCTAAAACAAAATTCAACTACAAAATTTTGAAAATGTTAAACAATATGACAAGCCTTCAAGTTGTATTGATACATTTGGTGCATTCAGGAGAAAATTATGCTTATCACCATATACCTGACTGGTACTCTAGTTTAAAGACTTACGTCTTTTTTGTTTTAGTTGATTTTTACGGGAGAAAAACCCCAGGATATAGGGCAGGTGGCACTAATGTATTTTCTTTTTAATTTAAGCATTTTATGACACAATGAAAACTCCTTACTACATTAACATCTTTATCATCCCAATAGAGAGGAGATCAAATTGAAGTTCCCCAGATTAGATGACCTGCCCAAGGTCACACAGCTCCAAAGTGATAATGTTGGGACCAGGATATCCAGTCCCCTGACTCCCAGTCACACATCTCTGTTTCTCACTAAGAAAAAAACTTTGAACACAAAGTGTGTTTAAGAAGAGAAGTTCCAGTAACTCTCCCCCAACTTTTTCTCTGAAAGCATGTTTATTTTCAATGTTTATGAATCACTCTCCTTATCTAACTTTGTTATCAAGAACTTGACTAACAGCCTGTTTTTCATAATCTTACCGATACTGAGTCTTCAGTGACCTGCAACCTGTCAACTTCACAGACATATTTAATAACCTTAAAGAGTAGTCTTCAGAGCTTAGATCTACATGATACTGTTAAAATATTAAACAACCCGGAGAAATCCCCTTTCAAGCAATTTTGAGGCCAGATTAGCTCATGTGTCACTTCCACACAACAGTGATTTAAAACCTCATTCTTTGCAACTAATGAATCGTTGAACACTACATCAAAAACTAATGATGTACTGCTATATATTGCCTAACTGAACATAACAATAAAAAAGAAAACCCTCATTCTTCTAGCTCTGTAGATAGCTATTTATCAGTCATTAGAGATAATCGGTACCAACGACCATTACCTAAGTATTTTCTATACGCTTAAGAAAGCTGGAACATATTATTTCCCCATGGGACCATACTGTTGTTCCATCAGAGCACAAAGCAGTCAATGAAAATGTGTATCATGGCAGATGGGTGTTGTAGCAGTCAGTATTCACCCAGCATAGGACAAAGTTCTGATTCCTCTGACACATAGGCCTAAGTACAAATTAGATTATCTTCACTTTCTCCTCAGAGAAACCAACATTTACTATAACCTAAAAAGTCGTCAAGAGTCAATATGATTTTAGAGACAACGTATCCTAAGTGGTCACACACCCATGGGTTAAAATGGAGATTGCAGTCATAAACCTACTCTTTAGCCTAGTGACCCACGGACTTTAATCCAAAGCGATACAGCCCTATGGGGCATTTATAGTTATTGCGGTGGGGGTGAGAAAAACATCTGAGGAAGCTCTGGGGGGAAAGGATTAAAGTACACTGATCATGACGAGCACTGAGTGATGTGTAGAATTGCTGAATCGCTATACTGCACACCTCATATGAACACTGTATGTTAATATTGGAATTAAAATTAAAAACATAAAAAAAGAAAGTTGATTTAAGTCTTCGCTGCTCACCCATAACCATACCAGGGACATGAGGAATCTGAAAAAATCTGCACTTTGGCCAGAGATTTCCTGGGAGGAAGAAGAAGTACTTGTTGCTTCCCTTGTGCCGTGACCCTGGTTGTGGGAGCAGCTTTCTCTCGATTTGCCTGACCATTTACAAAAAAACAGGTGGTCCTTCTCCCACTACACTGCTACCATCAAGACAGCAAAGGAGTTATTAAAAGTATAGGATCCCAAAGAGCATCTAAGAGAAGGTGTACAAATAGACTGTGTTGGGATCTTACCTTTTGGCTTCCTCTAGGTGGCACAGATATTCATAAGCAATGTTCTGCCGCCTCCTCTCATCCATCTCCTCTGCAGAGAGCCTTTCGTCGTCCACTATAGCTAAAAATAGAGAGCATTGCATTACTTGTCAAGGCAGTGATCATCAAATAAACACCTGAGACAACAACTAGAAAAAAACTCATGCAATTCAACATTGGACGCTGAAAGACAGGGGTATTGAAACATCAGGAATAGAAAGATTTGCCTTGGGATTATAACAGTATGTCTTTGCTAGCAAAATAAAATAAAATAAAATGCAGTAATGGGATAAAATTACTACATATAATGAGAACAGTTATCATAGTTCATAGACATGGTGTCAAAGAATTTAGACAGCCTAAATCAATTAGAGGATGGTCCACTTGCCACAACTTTCCTTAATAAGCTCGTAGAACTGGCCCAGTGGCTCAGGTTGGACCTTCCTGAAGATTCTGAGGTTTAACAAATAACCTACAAGGACGTGTGTTTTCCCACTCCTGAAGGGAATTAAAGTTTCTCATGCAATGCAAACCCTGTTTTATAGATGCCAAAGTCTCTGAGATTCCTCCTTTCAATATTTCTTGGCCTTTATGGGGCTAACCTTCCTGCTCAACAGGTATCCCAAAGATTAAGACAAAGGAGACATCGAGAGAGCAGTTTCCAAGCTCACACCATTTATTCCAACATAAACCTACTTTATGAGCTTCCACAATTCTGCTTTGCTTTTCTGTAGAGAACGTGGCCTCCCTGTTTCCTGAGTGCATGTCCCCTGCCCAGAGTCTCAATAGCACTCAACTGTCACATCAACCAACTCCTAGCTGTTCATTTTCATGACAACATTCCTTTCCCATAAAAAGGAACTCCTTTTTCTCCTTCAATCCTGAACTTTTAATTCTGATAGCTATAAAATCAATTTGGTTTCCAGTTTGTTCCATTACTCATCTAATGAACACAAGGTATGTGTATAGCAGGGAAACGGTCACATGGGGTACGAAAGTCAGTATGTTCTTTTCTTCCCCCCACCACCAGCTCCAATCACCCATTTCATAAATGAGACCCCTGGTTCTAAGCAGAAGAGTTAAGCTCACCCGTCCATCCTTAAAAAGGCCAATCCCATGCCCTACTGATGAGGAGTCCAAAATACCATCATGGCAGACAAAAGGAATGAAGATCAAGTTTCGAACTCTTACTGGAGCAAGGACAATACTAAATGCTTAAGACCTAAAAATAGTATCAGAACCCTTGAAGAACTCAAAAGAGAAGGGCTTAAATTTACATCAATATAAAATATGGCAGAATTCCACAAGCATATAAAAACATGCTAGCTGCTTATTTATCAAGCACTTACTTTGTTTCAAGTCTCAGTCCGTGTTTTTTAGGAACTGCCTCATGTGAGTCCCATGACACTATCAGGCAGGTAGTTTGTCCCACTTCACAGAACAAACACGTTTAAAGTCACTTGCCCAAGTGAAAAGTAGAAAGATAAGGGCTAGAACTGTGTGGGTAGAACAAAAATAAAAAAACAAAACCAGTATGAAAGAACTTAGGGAAATGTCTCTTCTTATCGATGAGGAAGAAAAGGAACCAGCAGAGGAGAGAGGGGAGATGTGGAAGAGTACCAGAACAGTCTTGGCTATGACAAACCTGGGGCCAAAGAAGCAGGAGTCTCCACACATCTCACCATCCTTTTCCTATGCTCTCTTCCTACCGCTCTCAACTTCCCAGTGTAGCTCCACTCCCTGAAACCATCCCGGACCAATGGTATCAATAAGGGTCAACAAAGATTTGTGTTTCTCAAAACCATCTTCTTCTTCTCAATAAACTCAATCCGATCTGAACTTTAGAAGAGAGCCCTCAAGTTTAGGACAAGTACCAAGCTTTGGAACCACCCTTCTCTGCTCCTCCACCTCAAGATCCCAGGTCTTCACTGTCTCTCCCCTGGAGTCTTGCAACTGCCCTCAAAGAGCCTCACGGCCACCCGCCTCCACCCATTCTCCTCACCATCACCAGTGCATCCTTTGAATACACAGTCCTGTAGATATTACTCTCCTTCACAAAACCTGTGATGGATCCCCATTTCCTCTGGGAGAGAGCTCTAGCAGACCTTCCCATTCCTGCCCGATAAGAAGACTACATTCCAGCCACTTCTTCCAGAGAGTGCAGCATTCCAGCATCATGCCAGGACCTTTTAGGTTTGAGTGCTTCTGTGCTCCACTTTCTCTCTGGCTGGAAAGCCATTCTCCCACCTTATGTGTGCGACATCTTCACAAGAAAAATTCTATGCGTCTCCAAATGAAGATCCATCTACTTTCCTCAGTGCTTTGGTTCACCTCCCTATTACGTCATTCATCACAGAAGCTCAGTCACATCTCCCACTACAAAATGGGGTTCTGTACAGGAAAGGACTCTTTTTTTTTTTTTTTTTTAAGGTTTTATTTATTTGACAGGGAGAGAGAGATCTCAAGTAGGCAGAGAGGCAGCCAGAGAGAGAGGAAAGCAGGCTCCCTGCCGAGTAGAGAGCCTGTTGTGGGGCTCGATCCCAGGACCCTGAGATCATGACCTGAGCCGAAGGCAGAGGCTTTAACCCACTGAGCCACCCAGGTGCCCCTGGGAAAGGACTCTTGATTGATTCATCTACATGCCCCCTCACATTGATCACAGTTCCCTGCACGCAGATGACAACAACCATGTGCTGGAAAATTACCTTCATGAAGTGAGCTGACCATCATCACTATATTTTCCAAATTATGCTTTTTCTTTTTTTTTTTTTTTTTAAGATTTTATTTATTTGACAGAGAGAAACACAGCGAGAGAGGGAACACAAGCAGAGGGAATGGTAGCGGGAGAAGCAGGCCTCCTGCAGAGCAGAGAGCCCGATGCGGGGCTCGATCCCAGGACCCAGGGATCTGACCTGGGCCGAAGGCAGACACTTAACGACTGAGCCACCCAGGCGCCCCTGCAAATTATGCTTTTTCTTATCCTGAGTCTTCTTACAAGGTAATTGGCATGCCCACATACCCTTGCCTTTTCCTCTCTCTCCACCGTTCCTAACACTTCATCCCCAGGACACGTCATGATTTCCAGTTTCTTGGTTTAATTCCAGTCTAAAGATGGTCTCCTATTTCTGGTAGGACACTTTCATTTTACAGTTACTTCAGACATATTAAAGTTTAAAAATAATATAAAACTCCTAGTATGAGTCCACGCTATCATCTTCCCCTCCCCAACTTTTAAGTAGGACTACAGGAGTCACATTCTGAAGGAGCCACTCTCACTGCCACCTTTCTTTTTGGTGTAGGAAGTAGCAACTTCCTTCCCCCTCAGTCAACCCACCCAGGAGGAAATAGAAACCTTAACAGCACTTGGTTCCTAGGTGTCGACCCCCAACTCCCTGCACAGCAACCCAAGAATCCACCAGTCCAAGGAGAGGTACCGAGGAGCTGTCAAACTGTGACATCACCCTGTCCAATGAGAAGATCTGACTTAAGGTTTCAATTAACACACACACACACACACACACACACACACCACCACCACCACCGCTTTTTTTTTTTTTTAAGATTTTATTTATTTGACAGAGAGAAACACAGCGAGAGAGGGAACACAAGCAGAGGGAATGGTAGCAGGAGAAGCAGGCTTGCCGCAGAGCAGGGAGCCCGATGCGGGGCTCGATCCCAGGCCCCTGGGACCATGACCTGAGCCAAAGGCAGACGCCCAATGACTGAGCCACCCAGGCGCTCCCCGACAAAGATTTCAATGGCAGTTCCAACATATTGCCCACAGCTGATAGAATTCTGCCCATCTTCACAGCTCAACTCAATCACTTCCTTCCTTAAGTCTTCCCTGTTTGCTCCCACTCAAAATGTGCTCTCTCCTAGCACCTCCTAAACAGCTTCTTTTAATAGTCAACTCCTAGAAGGCAAATTTGTGTCCTCGATGTATGCAGCTCACTACCCTGCACAGGCTATGTGCTCCATGAGACTATGTGACAAACAAATGATCTCTTATGAGGAATGGTTCATATGAGGGCTCTAAAAAATCGTTATAGTGAAACAACCGAAAGTGTGACAAAATTGCAGGATGTTTAGATAGGTAGAAATATACTCCCTCCAGTGGAGGAAGGGTCAGCAAGAATCATAAACATCAGGACCGGGAATCTCTGTTTGATGACATGGTAGGATTTAAAACACGCCCCTTAAGGAAAAGCAGGTTAAAAATATGGTATCATATTCATAGAAATTCATCAATTCATAGAAATGGCATCAATTCATAGAAATATACTAGCGTTTAGCATTTTATATACACATAATTATTCTGGGTGACTCAAACTGTAAGGAGCCCCAAAAATCTTCAGTCCTGAATATGTCGTTCAATTTGAATGTGCATCGAATCAGCTTGTAACATTTGAGATCAGCTTTTAGCCCAAAGAGCATAGCCAAGTGGTTATCTCCCCATTCTCGGGACTTAAAGAATGGCTACCAGAGATGGACACACCAAAGACGGAACTCGAAGGAAGAGAATTGATCCCAAGAGCCTAAAATGGTCAGGGGACAGGGGTGGGACATAAAGATGAGAGAATCCAAGTCCAAAATTTCCATTAAGGCAAAACACTCGGTAAACTTGACCCACGATAAATTCTGGCTTCACACCAGCTTCCTGAAGCATTCCCTAGCTACTTAATCCTGACGTGATCCAACTTCCCTCATATGAATCGTCCTTTGAAAAAGAGGCAAAACTGACGTTGCTACATCTCCAGAGAGTAAAATTTTGGCCCACTATGCAAATAGGAAGAATGTCACATTTTTTTTAATGGTCTAGAAATTCAAAGCAGGCCACAGAGATTATTAAGTTCCACCCTGCAGACTAGGATGGGAAGGATCGAGGACTTTGTTCCAATTAAAGGAAGAACTAAAGGCACTGATTGCTAGATTTGGGATTTCTTAATTATTATTTGAGAAAAATATTTGAGGAGCAAGAACACTTATTTTCCTTCCACGTAGGCACAAGTAAAATTCCATTTGTTCACTGCCTGCTCCTACACACTCCATCATCCTTACACAGATCTCAGTAAGGAAGGAAGGACTGTCAAGTTTCCAAGGCCAATTTAAAAATTTTAGCTCCAACAGTTAAAATAAGAGGAGGAATTGTAAAACCTTTCATCTGGATGAGCTTCTACTATTTTTAAAAGAAGAAAGGAATTCAAGTCATCTCTACTTGAGTATCAACTTTTTGTGCTTAAGATAGTCAGTGCAAAAAGTTCCAAATTATGTAGAACCGGTCCTAAAATTATTCTCCTGTTCTCTACAGATAAGCACACAGATTACTCTTTTTTTAAGATTTTATTTATTTTTTAAAAGATTTTATTTATTTGACAGAGAGAAACACAGCGAGAGAGGGAACACAAGCAGAGGGAATGGTAGCGGGAGAAGCAGGCTTATTGCGGAGCAGGGACCCTGATGCGGGGCTCGATCCCAGGATCCTGGGATCAGGACCTGAGCTGAAGGTAGACGTTTAACGACTGAGCCACCCAGGTGCCCCTAAGATTTTATTTTATTTTTTTAAATTAACCTATAATGTATTGTTTCAGAGGTACAGGTCAGTAATTCATCAGTCTTACACAATTCATAGCGCTCACCACAGCACATACCCTCCCCAGTGTCCATCCCCCGGCCACCCCATCCCTCCCACTCCAGCAATCCTCAGCTTGTTTCTTGAGATTAACAGTCTCTTATGGTTTGTCTCCCTCTCTGGTTTCGTCCTTTTCATTTTTCCCTCCCTTCCCCTATGAGCTCCTGTCTTGTTTCTCAAATTCTTCATATCAGTGAGATCATATGAAAATTGTCTTTCTCTGATTGACTTATTACACTTAGCATAAAACCCTCTAGTTCCATTCTTGTTGTTGCAAATGGCAAGATTTCATTTTTTGATGGCTGCATAGTATTCCATTGTGTGTGTGTGTGTGTGTACACGCAAGTGTGCGTACACGCACATCTTTATCCATTCACAGAAAGATTTTATTTCTTCAATCTATTTTGAGAGAGAGAGAGAGCATGCACAAGCAGGAGGAGGGGCAGAGGGAGACAGAGAGAAGCCCAAGCAAACTCCATGCTGAGGGCAGAGCCCCACACGGGGCTTGATCCCAGGATCCCAAGATAATGACCCCAGCTGAAACCAAGAGTCCAACACTTAACCAAGTGAGCCAGCCAGGCACCCCTTCCTATAACCTTAATGCTCCACAGGAATTATGATATTTTACTATTGTTTTACAGACTTAGCAGGTTACATAATGGGAGTTCCCTAGGCTGTTCTCAGGGAGTAGCAAGTCACTGCTAACGCTATGTCCCTATCCTCTGAAAAACTATCTCCAACAAGTCAGAGTATCAGAAATTTCTACAAAGCTTTTTGAGCTTTAGAAGACAATAGAATACCGAGTCTTGGTCCAATTTTTTCTTGAACTGTTAGGAGAAAATAACCAATCACAAATAGTTCAAAAAACAAAACCACCTCTTGCTGTGAGTACTGTTTTTTCTGCATGCTTCATGGGCATAGGTCTTTTTTAAAGACTTTGTTTTATTTGAGAGAACAAGTAGGGGAGAGGCAGAGAGAGAAGTCAACTCCCTGCAGAGCAGGGAGCCTGACTTGGGACTCGATCCCAGGACCCAGGGATCACAACTCAGCCAAAGGCAGATGCTTAACCAAATGAACACCCAGTCGCCCCAAGGTATTGATCTTATTTCTCTAATCAATGTAATCTCTTTGTAATGCATACATGAAACATAGCAGATGGAAGAGATTAACACTTAATGAGCACTTACTATGTGCAAGATATTTTACATATATTATGTCTTAGTCCCTGCATCCCTCCCTTTAAGATAGGAATTTCAATCTTTACTTCTCTAATGGGAAATAAACTCAGGGAGGTTAGATAATTCAGGTTTAGGTAATCCAAGGATCATAAAGACAGGTAAATGGCTGAACTGGGATTCCAAACAACTCCATTCCAAGTTCTGATCTTTCTACTATACCACAATGTCACTGCCTCCCTGCGTGTGTTTGATGGCCGGCCCGTTGGTGATTAAGTTCTTCGGAGGGTGTTACTAAGCAGGAGATAAATTTATGTGACTTTGTTTTTCCTATTATAAACTATATAAATTAATGCTATCTTGAGAAAGTATAGAAAGTAAAATGAGAGGCTTATTTCTCAGAGATGCTGTCATCAAAAATGTAGTTAGGCAAAGGAAAAAATATCGATTATTTATGCTGCCAAGTTACACTTACCAGGAACACAGGGGCAGTAACAAGGGCAAAATAAGAACAAAAATGTCAATGGTGTTACTCACATGATACATCACATTATAAGCAAAGTCGTGTGATCTGTAAATACTGAGAACACATTTGAGAAAATTAAACATTTTTTTCTCTCAGGGGACCTCCTTTATTCTTTACTCCTCTTTCTCCCCAAAAGGTGAATTTCTGACTGCACTGACAAAGACATCTGATGAAAAGGTGTGGCTGAGTGGAAAGGGAAGTGGCTTTGGGGTTAAATGTGCCTGTAATACTGCCATATTTAGTTATAGACCAATTAACTAGACACTGAGTTTTACCATCTGTATACTGGGAATAATGCAACCCACCCCAAGAAGCTGCAGTATGAATAGTTTTTAAAAAATCACACACTTACAATTATTTTACAGTTAAACTATAACATAACAAATTATTAAATAAGCAAGTTGTAAAATAGAAAATTTATAGATACACATAATAAAGACAATAGATAATCTGCTTGTTTTTGAAGAATAATTGATTATACTCAATGTTCCCCACTCAGTGGCTTTAGTGCATATCTCCATAGAACTTGGAAACTGAATGTATTTGAAATTACATAAATTGAAAAAAGTAAAATTTGAATTTCACACATGTATACTCATATTCAACATGTATATGTATTGGGTACATACTCTCAGTAACTATGTAAGGTTATTATATACACTGTAATTAGGAGGAAAACGCCTAAAAGGAAATGGCAAATGTTAAAGCACTTGTTTTTAAAAGAAGTGTTCTGGGGTTTTTTAACTTTTTTGAATCATATACATTTTCCAGATACTCTATACCATTGATGTGTAGTACTTTAATAATAAAAGATTAAATGTGTTTTAATGTTCAGTAACAGAAAAATAAGAGAATACAATGAGGAATAAGCCTTAAAGCCATTTCCATTGTGGGACACCTGAGTGGCTCAGTTGGTTTAAAGTCTGCCTTCATCTGCCTTCAGCTCAGGTCATGCTCCCAGGATCCTGGGACTGAGTCCTGCATCGGGCTCCCAGCTCAGCAGAGAGCCTCCTTCTCTCTCTGTTCCTCACCCCACTCGTGCTTGCACATGCTCTCTCTCTCCCCCCCTCTAACATATCAATAAAATCTTTAAAAAAAAAAAAAAAAAAGCCAGTTCCATTGTGAAGCATGTCTTCCATCCACTAATTGCTCCATTTGAACCTCTAGAAAAAGATCAGTCATTGAAAACGTGCAACAATTATTAATCAGCTTAATGAGGAAAAAAAGATCACCAAAGTTCAAAGACAGCAAGAGAGGAAGACAACCAAAGCCATGATATTCTGTCTGAAGGCCTTACATGCCTAAATGCTTGGGTAAGACAACCCGATTGGACAGAACAGGTAGGATTAAGACCAAAGCGAAATGGAACGAATGGAAGGGGACCTCATCTGAAAAATGAAGAGAAGTTTCCAACACGCCTGTGTGCTGTGAGACCTTAAAAGTCTGAATCAGGGAGAAGAAAGAAAAACGTAGCGATGCTCTGCAAGGGCAGAATTTGGCAACAGAAGGAACAGGATGAAGTAGAGCATGGTACGGGGGAAGAAAAAGGAAGCCAACAAGCAGCAGCCAACTCATTTTGTGACTTCAGATGGTGGAGGTGGAAATGGCTCAGCACCAGAAAGTCCCCTGATATGCCACTTTACATAAAGGCAAGTTTGTTTAATTAAAGAGACAAAAAGTGGAAGCATCCCACTGTTCTAGCAATACACTAAGGAGCTGCCTTTCAATCTCAATGTATATTTAGAAGACAAGTTTAATATAACAGACTCAATTCAAAGGCTAGGATGTAGAACAGAAGGGCACCATTAATGCAAGCATATGCTATTTGTTAGTGAGTGTGAATTAACACAATTCAGGACAGTCAATTTTTTAACTATGCCAAAAACTCAGCTTGCAAATAGATCATACCATGCAAATGGAGATATTTTGACAATACAGTCATGGATCAAGAATACTTTTCAACTGGATTGTTGGGCTAATGCAATTTAGGCCAGTTACCATGTTCAAGAAGTTTCTGTTTTTGAGGCGGACATGCAAATCACCATCATTTCACACCATGAGGGTTTGTGGGAGACCAGACATGAGAAATCATGTCACACCACACACGGTGCCAATATCAAACAGCAGGACTTAAACCAAGGAAGTTAGACTCTTTGGTTGTCTTTCTTATGCTTATCTATACATTCATAAAGTGTTACCACGAAAATTATCTCTTACAACTGCAAGAGCCCTAACAGATAGATGGATAAGTACAAATTACATCCCCTTGTCTAAGACTAAAATGTTCTAAATGCTCTGCTCCAGGTCCCAGAACTAGATGACAGACCTGGTTTGTATTTAAAACCAACTCTTGGCTCGTGTTTAGTTTTCATCAAACTTTTAGAGGTACCTTATTCTCTTAGAGCAAACATATTTTTATTCTTTTATGTCAACAGCACGGGTAGCAGTAGGAGGAAGTGGAATGGCTCATGTGGGAAGGCTGTTGAGTTGGCAAGAGTGGGTGAAGCTAACATCAAGTCTGCCGGCTGCAGAAAATGTATACAAACCCTGATTTTGTAAACTTCTTGAGGAGGGTATAAAATACCCTGGGAACGGCCCTTTTGTGGGAAAGAATTTACCCCACTTGGGCAACAAAGCTGAAAATATTCTGGTTTTGGCTTGCTGTGTGCTTTTTGTTCTAACACACAGTACAAGGTCCCAAGTTTAGAAACATGGATATTCCATGAGCACAATGAACGACACCACGGTTTTCAAGATCTTATGCTTTAGTCCAAAACTGAAAAGCTTTATACAACAGCCAGAGCAGCAATGACGTTAAATAGAATTCATGCTCTTCTGCTTCAGACTTAAATTAATAACTGATCTCCCTCCGGCGGTCCTGTCTTGGCTGGGGACCGGACCACGATACTGTACATAAACTACACCACATGTTTACTGCACATCAGAGGAGACAGCCAAAGCGTGTGTCAGCCAGCAGCTCCTTAGAGGATTTGAATATGATTGCAGAATTAAGTCACTGTTTCTACTCCAGACATGAGAACCTTGCTAGCATTTGTGCAGCACAAGTGTCCATGATGATGAAGCCAAGTGAGGATGGAAACTCACTATTGGTCCACGAGGTGCAAAATGCTGACAGAGAAGCAGAGTCCTAAAATGCCTTCCAAATGCCTTGTAATTAAATCCAATAAATACAACAACAGAATGTTTCTTTTGGTATGTGGCAAAGTCTCTAACTAATGGCTAAATAGATCCAGTGCATGGCAGGGGCAGAGAGAAGGGATGGAGTGGGGTGGGAGAAGGGACTCTGTGCCCCTCTGAGTTTACAATCTGACAGAACGTATACTTAATGCCGGAGACATGTTGGAAAGCTCCTTTGGAAAAAGGACAAATTAATTACAGGACAGACAACAGAAAAGCCAAGGGAAGAACAAAGATTATTCAGTAATGGGATTACTCAGGGCCAATTTTCTAGATTACAAGTGTTTGAGGTCAGGTTTGAAAGAGAGGACAGAAAGTTTGTTGGGGAAATACAGGTAGAGAAGTCAATGAAGAATGGGTGACATGCACCCACACCTCAAGATGCAATCCTGTGCTTGGTCTTCTGCCCCATTCCTTAGCCTTCAGAGTCTCCACTCTGCCCCTCCCCAATCACACAAAGGTCTCTGCATTTCTTGAGATGAACAGGAACACTACCCAGGATGCTTTACAGCGGCTCCTAAGCAGTGTAGTTGAAAGGTGTACAGTTGCTTGATGACAGGGAGAAGACCACATGATAGCTCATACTCCAAGAGCACGGCAGAGTTTCACTCTACTGATAAAAGCTCTTTCAACAAAGCTAACGGGGCACATCTAATAACACACATAATTGCAAGGGAAACAGAGTTCACTGGGCCTCAGTTGTTAAAGCAGTGACAAAAATTACTCTAATTACTATAAAATACTCAAGCCAAGTTCCTTATTTTGCCAGTTCGCCAGTATTCAGTCAACAAGGATTTGCTTTCCCTTGGAACGTGTTCAGCATTGCATCCCTGGGAGGTGGGGATGGAAATTAAGCCAACAGTCTTAGATCTGCTCTTCAAAATCCATGCTTCCCATTCCCTCTCTGAGTCTACCATCCGCTACCAGCCTGATGCCTCCCCTAGTCAGAGAGCTGCGAGCAGCACTAGGTGGGTTTCTGCCCTCTGAGGTGGTTTCTGCCCTCTGAGGTGACCTCCTCCACTGTGGTCTTGGGCAGCTCCAGACTCTCCCTCGACCCAGCTTCCCCTCCCTGTTGTGATCATACTGGAAAGAGAAAAAGGTATCTAGAAGATGATGAAGGGCAGAAAGAAGAGGCCCAAAAAGAAAATAAAGGCGGCTGTGACTGAGAAGGTGGAGAAGCCGGGCTACAGGATTGAGAGAAGAGTGGATCCGGTAAAGGGGCTGTGGGAGCAGCTGGGCAGGATTTGGCTCCTTGATATCCACCCGTCCACTGCCCCCTTGAGTGCTCACATGGCAGTTTCTCCTGGCACTAGTTTTTGCTGCATTGAGCCCGCAGTGGTCCTGTCACATTTTACAGATGTGGAAACAGAGACTTGGAACCGCTGAATCCTTGGTTCAAGACCACGGCTGACACATGGGAAGCAGTGTAGCAGCAGCCGGGACTGACGGGTCCATCACTTTCAGGAGACACAAATCTGCCTTTCTCAGCCCTCTCTTGACTTTCGCACAGACCCTAAGTTCCCCCAAACCGTGTATTCATAGCTTTTATCATAGAAAAACTGCCCTCAACGCAGAAGTGAGTGAACACATGGGAAAAAAATGGGGCATGAAGGGAAGTGCCCAAGGCACAGCTTCAAGGCCAATAAGCACGAGCTACTTTCTGTCTCACATTCAGAAGTCATCCACTGTGCATTTTAGTCCCCGGCTCATCCATGGTGCAGCACTTGGGAAAGGAATCCCCATCTCCGAACTCAACTAGAGCGGCCATGGAAAGCAGCCGACGCGTCACGTATACTGTGCGGGCTGCACGCGCCTGCGCACTGCGCGCCCCGGGTTTCTCGATGCACACGTCTCAGGCGCCGACTCAGCTTAGCTCACGGTTGGGAGTGCAGTGCGCATGTGCAAGCAGCCCAGATGCAGAACCAGCAGGGACGTGTCGTTCCTGGGAAGCATCCAATTCGAGGCACTTGACCCACTTATCCTATAGTGGGATAGCTCATTCCATCTGTTTTTATACATCTTTTTCCAGAGATGGGCTGGTTTGATGTTGGATGCTCTAAGTCTGTTCTTCATTCAAGTTATTAGAAACTCTTGGAAGGTAGCTTTACTCCAGTTTGGTATACAAAACTAAGCAAGCTCATTCTCTACACACTCCAGCACATAGCCCAAAAGCTCTTTGGTTCTAAATAAGTGCTTGGCGCAAGCATGTCTGTTATGAATTATCATTATCCTTCCAAATAGAGAGCAGAACCCATGCTCCTCCATACACAGCTCTGTCTGTATACATGCAAGGGGACAACGTTTAACTTTAAGGTTTATACATCTACCATAACCTCTGTTTCCATCCATTTTATGGCTGGATACCTATTACATATCTTTTTAAAATTTTATTTATTTATTTGAGGGAGAGAGAGAGGGCAGAAGCAGGAAGAGCAGTAGAGGGAGAGGGAGAAGCAGACCCCCAGCTGAGCAGGGAGCCTGATGTAGGACTTGATCCCAGGACCCAGGGAATGTGAGCTGAGTTGAAGGCTGACGCTTAACAACTTAGCCACCCAGGTGCCCCCAGATAAGTATTATATTGAAGTGAAGCTCTATAATGAGGATTTAAAACTCTGGAAATTATTAACTTGATTCTATTTTCTATCAACTGTGTCACTCCCACTGTAGAGCCTCTTCCAGAAAAAAATTTTCAACCAGGACATGGTTTATTTAAGCTTTCAATATACTTCTTTAGATTGAAGCAGAATGAAATTGGTCTTTATTCCTATATCCTATTGTTAGACGACTATAAACTTAGGGGGAAAAAAAGATGGGAGAGGTTCTGGGCGAGAAGTAACTCATTGAGGAGATAGGTTCATATACACACCCATTGTTTAACCTCTTCAGCCCAAGTGAAGGTAGCATGAGAGGCCAGGTGTGTTCTCAGCCCTCTCCTCTGGCTCTAAAACTACATTCAGTTTACTCTGAGTGAGAAAGGACTCACATTCCTTACCCTTCCCATTCCACACACACAACTTACTTATGCATTACTGGAGCTATTCAGGGGGATAAGTCAATCCATAGGCCTGTATTAGGACCAAGACTATAAAAGTTATAGCCTAGTTTTACTGCAATACTCTTTTCATTAAAGGAAATGAGATCAGGCTATTGGAAGTTAAGAAAGAGTCCTTGTAATCAATCATTCCATACGTTTTTAAGTGGAAGGGTGGGAAGAGAATTATAACATCCCCTACAGAAAATTTGAGAGGTAGAGTAGATAGAGTATCAATGAGGACACTATAGCCCAATCCTTTCTTATAACCCTCTTAACCTTTCCCACTGGTTTTAGACAACATTGTGATCATGTCTGAGATGGAGGGACTCAGATCACAGAGGTGGGAATTCTACTACCTCATTTAGCAGTGATGCAGCTTTGGGTCCCAGTTTTTGGCCAGTTCCTCTCTTTTCCCATGGCAATTCCCTAACCAGTGGGCATTTTGTGGGTAGAATAGCTTTTTCTGATTCCTGGAATTAATACAGGGAGAGCTGGATGCCTTTTCCCCACTCCCCCTAGGTCCGAACTTCATTCCCCATGTGCCATCCTGCTCCAACTCCTACTGAAGAGTCAGGCTTCGAATGTGGTCTTGATTTATGGCACACGGGGTTTCTCATGCTTGTTTTCTTAAAGCAGGATTCCTTTAATTTTGATAGCTATCACATGTTCAATGCAAGAGAGATGCTTGTCTTTAACAGGTCCAATAAGTTAACCAGAAGGGAGGGAAGTAACAGATACTAATAACACTTGGCAGGCTGAAAACACAGAGGCACAAAAGGTAGTGACTGAATGGCAAAAGGTACCTGGCTTGTTAACAACAGATGCAGTAAAACCCATCCCATGCCTGTGCCTGAATCTTAAGTACTAGCTTTGTAAAAACAAAAGAACAAAAAACAAACCACAGCATTGTTAGAAGTATGCCTTCATATTCAGCAGGCTCACGCTCCCACCAGGCTCATCATCTCTTCTTTCTCCTTTGATTCCCTTTCTCCTATTCCATGATTTAGACACAATCTCTTCAAAAGTCACCAGTACAGGAAGTTAATTTATGTATCTTCCCAGGAGGAAGGTCACTCATGTTTGATGGACGAGGTCCATGAAGGAGTATGATTTACACAAAGGGCAGAAGAATCCATGGCGTCAAGACTAAAGATGGTGATGATGATGAGAGATAAACAAAAAAACCTCATCATGCTAACCACTATTTAGCATTTATAGCTGTGCTAGATTTTTTTTTTTTTTAGATTTTTTATTTGACAGCAAGAAACACAGCAAGAGAGGAAACACAAGGAGGGAATGGTAGGAGAAGCAGGCTTCCTGCCGAGCAGGGAGCCCGATGGGGGGCTCGATCCCAGGACCCTGGGATCATGACCTGAGCTGCAGGCAGACGCCCAATTACTGAGCCACCCAGGTGCCCCAGCTGTGCTAGACATTCTCCTAAAACCCTTTACATAATTAATTTAGTCCCCACAAAAACTGTAAGGTAGCTACTATTATTTCCACTTATCAAATAAGGAAACCAAGGCACAGAGCCCCATGACACCCAGCGGGCATTTGTGGAGTTCAGACATGCACCAGCGTGGTCTGGCTCAACACCCAGCTCTTACCCATTGGGCTATGTTCCCTCAAAGAGCACTCTCATCATAAGGCAATAACGAGCGGCACGCCCCCAAGCACCAACTTCCTAGCTGGCCTAGAGTTCCTCTGCAGGTCAAGGAAATGAATAGAGAGTCAGGACGCAGGGACAGGAGACTCAGGTAACATGATTAAATTCTGGTATGTCTGAGTCAAGAGATCACACACAGAAATAAATATTTTATCTTTCAAAACAGCTGCCCAAGAAGTTCTATGTTCATTCCAAACTTGGCTGCCATTACTGAGCACATTGTTAGGGTTCTCTTTTGGAACGTCCTTCAACTCCATTATGCATTTGTTTTTAAATGTCCTGAAACTCAGTCTTTGGGGTGCCTGGGTGGCTCAGTGGGTTAAGCCTCTGCTTTGGCTCAGGTCACGATCTCAGGGTCCTGGGATCGGCCCCTCTCTCTGCTCAGCAAGGAGCCTGCTTCTCCCTCTCTCTCTGCCTGCCTCTCTGCCTGCTTGGGATCTCTTTCTGTCAAGTAAATAAATAAAATCTTTAAAAAGCAAAGAACAAGAAAATTTGGTCCTCAAAGATGGGATCAGATGTTTGCAAACACCCAGCAGTCAATCCGAGCCAAGCCTAGAAAATTAGGTGGCAAATTGAACATTACTTTAGATTTTTTTCCCTTTCCTGAATGATAAAATGATCTTCATGGCAATTCTAAAAGAAAGTAACAAAAAACTCTCCACCACAGAAGCTGAAGTAGGTTGCTCATTGAAATGTGTAAGAGCTAGCTTGTTGTTTAGCCTCCTAACACTGGTCACATCGCACAGGTGACAGACTCGTCTTGGGTTTTTCTTCCATTTCAAGATGACCATGAGACTCTCGTAGTCACCTCAGGCAAATAGTGAAACACTGAGTTTACAAATCAGGCTTTAACACAAAACAGACTGGATTCTGATCCCAATTCGGAGATTCACTGATTTCTAAGCGGCAACTTCTTCATTTGGAGTACTATCTAATTATTCATGTTATAGGCAGGAAGAAATGGTACTCAAACAGGGTAAAAGGAAAGAGTTTAATGAAAGCAACCATTTACAAAGGCATGAACAAGGTAAAGGCAACTAGCAAGGATTTGAGATCCCCAGGAGCTAGCCACAGCGAAGCACCATCACCTCTCTTAGGTCTGAAAGAACAAGACGACAAAGTAGTTGCATCAAGAACTTCAGTGCAGCCACAGCAGAGGAGAGCCACCGGCAGGATTTGTGTCTTTCAGCAGAGGAAACCAGCACCACCTCTAAACAACAGCCTGGGGGAGGTGGAAGCAAGAAAAATGAACCACGTGACTTATTTCCCAAAGGCCAGAGCACAAGGGATCGCATAGACTATCCCCACTGGCCTGTCTCCTAGGGCACACAGTATGGTGTGGGGATTGGAAGGGGCCAACAAAATAGCCAGCCCCATATTGTAAGCCAATCCTCTCGTAATCCCTTATTTTAGGTCTCTATCCCACTCTGTGGTAAATTCAATAAGGGCAGGAAGCATCTGCCAAGCCAGGTCATAGCTGAGTCACTGTGTCGGTTAAGTCCCTCTTACCAGCTCTCATTATGGTATTTATGGTATTATTTTAAATAATACCACGGTAGAAAAATAAGGTATGATTGGGTTGTGTACAAGACAAAAAATAAGTAGAGGGCTTATACCTTGAAAATACAGATCCGGGACTATATTCATGCTTCCACCCTGTTCTAATAGTTTGAGGAGTATGCGATGCTCAAAACAAAACAAAACAAAACAAAACAAAACAAAAACAACCCCAGAAGAGTAGCTCAGAAATAAACCAGTTTAAATCTTATTAAAGCTGTAAATCTTTTCTAATGTTACTGAATTTCCCCAATTTGATTATAGGAGTATAGTTAATTTCATTTAAGAGATAATACAAGCCTAAATGATTCAACCCAACACGAGTATGTCTACTCATAAC
>CM053607.1:83208292-83261503 GCA_028646535.1 Procyon lotor
CAAAACAAAACAAAACAAAACAAAAACAACCCCAGAAGAGTAGCTCAGAAATAAACCAGTTTAAATCTTATTAAAGCTGTAAATCTTTTCTAATGTTACTGAATTTCCCCAATTTGATTATAGGAGTATAGTTAATTTCATTTAAGAGATAATACAAGCCTAAATGATTCAACCCAACACGAGTATGTCTACTCATAACTTCTACTAAAGCCAGTGTGGAAAGGTCACTTGGAACCATGATGCCTTTCAGGAACTATGCAGCCACTGAGGCGACTTTTTGGTGAAGAACAGAGAAGAGAAAGCAAAACTAATCAACAACAAAAGAACGGGTTTTCTTAAACCTCTCTGGCATCTACCATGCACACTAAGCAGACTAGTTCCCCCCTGCACAAACAACACACCTATTACAGTGACTCGTAACATGAAAGACACGGAAGGTAAGGTGTAACGGCAGGCCCAGGAAGTAAGCAATTCCCTCTCCTGACTTACATGTTTACCAAGTCAACTTTGTGACATTTTAACAGTTAAAATCTTGGAGTGCCTGGGTGGCAGAGTTGGTTGGGCATCTGACTCTTAGATTTGGCTCAAGTTCATGATCTCTGGGTCATGGTATCAAGCCCCGAGTCGGGCTCGGTGCTCAGCACAGAATCTGCTAGAGATTCTCTCTCTCTCCCTCTGCCCCTCCCATTCGTGTTCACTGGCTTGCTCTCTGAAATGAGTAAGTCAATCTTTAAGAAAAAAAAAAAAAAAAAGTTAAAATCTCACACAGCAACTCCAAAGAGCAAGATAGGAATACTAAAGTCACTATAAAATTCAAATAGCATTGAACTACAGAGAGTAACAAATGAGTTCCCTTTCCTTCACACCTAAGACCCACTGAAATTATATTCTGGTCCCCATTAGAAACCCCCACTAACATGGGGCGCCTGGGTGGTTCAGTTGGTCAAGCAGCTGCCTTCAGCTCAGGTCATGATCCCAGGGTCCTGGGATAGAGTCCCGCATCGGGCTCCTTGCTCAGCAGGGAGCCTGCTTCACCCTCTCCCTGCCTCTCTGCCTCCTTGTGTTCTCTCTAATAAATAAATAAAATATTTAAAAAAAAAAAAAAACCCACTAACAGGCTGGGACTCCTTTAAGATGGTTTCCTAAAATTTCACAAATCTAAGTGATATTAAAATGTTAATGAATCCTTACATACATGTTTTTCTGAAAATACTATTTTTGCCTAATAGATGGACATATTCCTGTGTCATTCCATGTAGAGCTACATCATTCTTTTTAAAAGTCGCACAGGTTGCTAATACACTTACTTCATAAATTAAACCCCTCCCCAACTGTCAGGCTCTTAGATCAACTACAGTTTTTCTATTCACTGCAACTTTTTTTTTTTTTATTAAGGTACAGTTAACACACAACAATACATCAATTTTAAGGGCACCAAGAGTGATTCAACAACTCCATACATTACATTGCTGCCATCAGTCACCATATGGCACTATTACAGTCCCAATGACTATATTCCCTGTGCTGTACCTTTTACCCCTGTGACATACTCATTCCATAACTGGAAGCCTACACCTCCCACTGCCTTCACCTATTTTGTCCATCTTCCGCCCCACTGGCCACTACCAGTTTATTCTCTGCATTTATGTGTCTGTCTGTTGCTGCTGTTGTTTTGGTTTTTAGATTCCACACAGAAGTGAAATAGTATGGTAGTTGTCTTTCTATGATCTCTTCATTTAGTATAATAGCATCTACGTCCATCTAAGTTGTTGCAAATGAGCTCATCCTTTTTTTATAGCCAGGTAATATTTCACTGTATGCGTATGTGTGAGTGTACATACTACTTCTTTATCTGTTCATCTACCAGTAGACACAGATGGCTTCCATACCTCAGTTACTGTAAATAATGCTGCAACAAACATAGAGGTGCCTATGTTTTTTCCAATTAGTGTTTTCATTCTCTTTAATACCCAGTAGTTGAGTTACTGGGTCACATGGTAATTCCAAAATTTATTTGTTAGAAAGCATGCGTGGGGGAGGGGGGGCACATAACCAGGGGGAAGGGCAGGCAGAAAGACAAGCAGGCTCCCCACTGAGCAGGGAGTCCAATGCAGGACTCCATCCCAGGACCCTGGGATCATGACCTGAGGTGAAGGCAGACGCTTAAGTGACTGAGCCACCCAGGCGTCCCATGTGGTATTTCTAATTTCTTGAGGAACCTCCATTCTACTTTCCACAGTGGCTGTGCCAATTTATATTTCCACCAAGTGCCTCAGGGTTCCTTGTTCTTCCACGTCCTTGCCAACACTCATTACTTCTTGTATGTTTGATTCTAGCCATTCTGAAGGTGTGAGGTGAGAACTCACTGTGGTTGAGATCTGCATTTCACTGAAGGTTAGCGACGCTGAGCATCCTTTCATGTATCAGCCATCTGTAGGTCTTTGGAAAAGTGTCTATTTAGGTCCTCTTCCCATTTTTAAATTGGATCTTTTTGGTGTTGAACTGTAGTATAAATTCTCTACACATTTTGGATATAAATCCCTTATCAGATATATCATTTGCAAATATCTTCTTTCACTCCGGAGGCTTCCTTTTCACTTTGTTGATGGTTTCTTTTGCTGTGCGAAAGCTTATTTTAGTGTAGTCCCATTAGTTTTTGTTTGCTTTTATTTCTCCCCCCTGAGGACACAAATCTAGAAAAATGTGGCTAAGGCTGATGTCAAAGAAATTACTGCCTGTATTCTCTTGTAGAATTTTTTTGGTTTAAGGTCACACTTTAGGTCTTTAATGCATTTTTAGTTTATGTTTGTGTACAGTGTAATAAAGTGGTCCAGTTTTCCCAGCACCATGTACTGAAAAAACAGTCTCTTCCCCATTATATATTCTTGCCTCCTTTGTCCTAGATTAACCACATAAACGTGGGTTTATTTCCGGGATCTCTACTCTGTTCCATTGGTCTAGGTGTCTATTTTTTTGTGCCAGTACCATACCATTTTGATTACTAGAGCTTTGTAGCATATCTTGAAACCTGGGACTGTGATAGATCCAGATTTGTTCTTTCCCCCAGACTGCTTTGGCTATTTGGCTTCTTTTGAAGTTCCACACAAGTTTTAGGATTATTTGTTCTGCTTCTGTGGAAAATGCTACTGGTATTTTGAATAGGGATTACATTAAATCTGTAGATTCCTCTGGGTCGAATGGACATTTTAACAATATAAATTCTTCTAATTCATAAGTATGGTCCATCTTTCAGGTTTGCGTCTTTATTTCATCAGTATTTTATTTTTCTCATCAATATTTTATTTTTCCATAGAAGGTCTTTCCAAATTTATTCCTAGATATTTTATTCCCCCCCCTTGTTCTCTGTGCAACTGTAAGTGGAACTATTTTTATTTCCTCCTGCTACTTATTAGAATTTGTACAGAAATTCAAGAGATTTATTAATTTTGTTTTAATGTCTTCAATGTAATTAATGTCTTAATTTTGTTTCCTGCAACTTAACTGAATTTATTTATTCTAATAGTTTTTTGGTGGTCTTTAGAGTTCTGCAAATATTGACAGTTTTGCTTCCTTATCTACTTGGATGCCCTTTTTTTTTTTAAGATTTTATTAAGTAACATCTACACCCAATATGGGGCTTGAACTCACAATCCATTAATCAAGACTTATATGCTCCACTGACTAAGCCATCCAGACTTCCTAGATGCCTTTCCTTTATCTGATGGCATGTAGCAGCTTAGACTTCTCATACTATGTTTAATAAATGTGATCAGACTTATTTTCACTAATCCTTCACAACATACACAGCACATCTTTTATTTCCCTATTTACCATGAGCTCATTCTTCATACAGCTTCACTAATTTTAACTCAAGTTCATTTTTTTATTCAATCAGTGCTGCAGCATAGTGTGAATTAAGTAGTTTATGTGCCTCTTTTTAAGTGGTTACAATTTCTTTGATTCCTTCCATTTAGAGGTAGTCTAGGTCCCATCTCCACGAACCTGGGCAGACTCCCAAAGGTTTTAATCAATGAAGGGTGGCACAAGTAGTCGTATCGGACTTCTGAAGCTAGGTTATGAAAGCCCATGCCGTTTCTTCTTGGTCTCCTAGAACCCTCCCTCTCTGAAGCCAGCCACTATGCCAACATGGAGAGTCTACTGGTAGGTGCTCCGGTGAACAGCACCAGCTGAGTTCAGCCTTCAAGTCATTCCAGCCCAGAGACCAGGCATATCAGTAGAAAAGTTTCTGGATGATTCCAGTCTCCCCACCCACCAGAAGTTTGAGTCTTTTTCAGCTAACTGATCCAGCGAATGGAGCAGAGACATGTCCTTTCCACTGCGCCTTGCTGAATTCTGAGACCAGATAATCTGTAAACGGTGGTTTTATTCCACTAACTTTTAGGGTAATTTGTTACGTAGCACCATGCGAGTCAATCCGTATACACAGGCCTATGTGCGTAACTCAGCCAAGGGACAGTTCTCTCATCCTTCTTATTACTTCTTGCTTTAAAGACATGTTGAAAGACATTGAGGTCTGGACTAGTACCTCCCATTAGTCTTTAAACCACTGTAACTCTCCTGTCCTCACCTATAAATTAGAGGGGCTTAAGCTTTCCCTTCTTAGAGGGATATTATGAACAAACTAAAAAATATGCTGAAACCCAAATAGTTGTGTGCCCGTGTGTGTGTGTGTGTGTGTGTGTGTGTGTGCGCGCGCGCGCGCGCGCGTTTGTGTGTGTGTCCCTTTTCATTCAGCTGGAGCAAAGATATTCAAATGCAAATCCCCCATGAACTTGGGATTTAAGATTTACTCAGGATCTCTAGACTTCTGGAGAGTGTAAGAACTCAATGATTTCTGTTCTCCACAAAGGCTTTTGTAGATTGACATTCTTCTAATTTTGAAAAATTAGAAAAATAGCAAATTTACTTTTAACACCCTCATCGGGGCAATAGGAATCCTAACTAATTTCAACATAGTAAACAAACAAGAAACAGATATAGGAGGGAAAAAAAAAACCCCAAGAAATATGTCTAAGTCTTCACGATGATTATATTTGAGTAAGAAAATTAACAATTACTGAAATTTTTTTCTTTACATTTCAGGTTTTTTGCTTGGATGACAAGTTATTACTTCTACCATATATATTCTTTAAGTCAGATGGTTCAATAAGCCATGTGAAGACACTGCTGTCCTTGCAGATTGATACCCAATCCCCACTCCAGCACCAGAAGAGTGGGTGGCCTGGGCTCCCACCTTCCTTACATCGCCAGTTGGAAATGTCTTCCTCTCTTCCCACGGTTCCGAGTACCTTCTCCCACTACATCCCTGCTACCAGCAGACCCACGGAAACAAAGGCTCAGGGTAACCAGAACAGTACCAACTGCTGTGTTGCCCACTACCCTGGGATAGAATCCTTTGCTAGGACGGCAGATGCCCGGCTGCTCTGGTCCCCCCAAAGCTGAGCAGACACCGCGTTAGACCAAAGCTGTTCAGAGAGGTCGGTTCCCGTGCGACTCTCTCTCTACTCAAACTGAAGCCAGGGAGCCAAACCGCTCAGAGTCTAAAATGGTCTCTCTGCTGCCTTTCTGGAGCCGGCCTGCCCCTCCAGTGCCCGTTCAGAGGGTGCAGCCATCTGCCTCGGGCTGTCCTGTCCAACTGCTCCGCCCAGGGCCAGGGAAGTGGTTGTCAGCATCGGTCCCCCTGCCGCTGGACAGCCTGCGAGGCTACAGCCGGGCTCAATCACGTCTGGCCCACAGGAAGGTCTGCGGGCAGCCCCCGGCAGAGCAGATTGCCAAAAGCCTTATGCTGCCCCCGTTCAGAGGGTTGCATCATCTCGCTGGACCTATTTGCCAACTTTGCTTTAACTGCCAAGGGTCGGTCCTTTAGAGCCTCACGACTTAAGTGGGGTCTGTGAACCAACAGTGCGGGCAGCTCCTGGAAGCTCATCTGACTTGGACAATCTCACCCCCAGGTCTCCCAACTCCGCAGTGTGTTGAGGTCCCCCCGGGACACACGAGCACCTCAACATGGGACAGGCACCCTATGAGAGAATGCTTTTTTAAAATTGAACGTTTTCGTCAGTGTGAAACCTGTTATACTAGTCATGGTAGAAATACTGGAAAAAAGAGTTTTAAAAGGTGGGAAAAAGCATAATCCCACTCCCAGCAGAAAGGCCTTATTATTCATGCACTCTGGAAAGGGGAGGGGGAAGAGCTCAGCTCACTTTATTTCAGAGCCAAATCCCAGAGCATGAAAGTGAGGCGATTTCATTTTAAATCACCACCCACCATCACAAACACTAATTGGTCCAGTAAATGGTATTATAAAAGCTTAAGGTGGGAGCTGGGCCAGAACAGAACACAGCAACACGGAAATATCCAGAGAACAGTTCTGTTTCTTTACCTACAGCAGATTCTCGACTGGGGATGTTTGGCGATGTGTGGAGACACTGTGGGTTGTCCTAACAGGAGTGGGGGTGGGAACTACTGGCATCTCCTATCCCAGGGAGGCCGCTGAGCACCCCAGTGCACATTTCCCGCCCTGCCCCCACCCCTGGGATCAAGAACTGTCTTGTCCAGAATGTCCCAAGTGTTGAGGTTGAGAAAGCCCAAGCTAGAGAATTAACTATACCGACATTTTCTCTTCCCCCCTCGGCATCGGCATCGCCTACTGCTCACCCCACCAAGAAACCCCTTCTCCAGTAAAAGGCTGCACTCCCCTCCCTCAACGACTTTCACCCTTGACTCTGAGAGGAGCATGCCACTGAGTGTGTGACAGCCAGGGATGGAGGGACAGAGGATCTGGGGCCCTGCCCTCTCAGCAGGAAGGGTTCCCGCTTGTCGCCTCATTACCCATGCAGCACAGGCCTTAGGTTACCTATTACAACATCACAGGCTCAGAGAGCTTCCAGAGGCCTCTGGGATCCTCTTGTCCAGCTCCCTTGGCATATTAAAGGGGCTTCATCCCAGCCCCCGCAGCATGAAGACCAGCTCCTTTGTAACACAGAGGGAAAGGAGCCGGGACTCATGAGGAATGCAGAGAAAATGAACAATGACACAAACCCCAGCGTCTGAAGTGTCCAAGCAACTGTTGAATGGCTACGCTCTATTTTTAGCTCAACTTCTCTGAAAAGGCAAGCTGCCTCCCCTTTTCTCAAATGCCCCGCATACTCTCCAACTGTTTTGGCTTCTCCTCTCCTCCCCAAGGTTGCTGTCTAGGAAAGGGAAGTTCGTGTCACAGAACAGAGAAAGATCCATCCTACGGGGCTGGGGAAGCCCAGGTCTCCGTATGCCCAGCAATGGCCCAGCTGACACTTTGGCGTCATTAATAGAATTCGCCTTTCCCCACAAGGGTGTCTAGGTTCGGACAATGAACTCCACTGTAACCTTTCTTCTGGGGCATGCTATTCCCAGGGAAAACAAAGCTCCAGGTCCCGCGAGCTTCTGCAGAGCACGGTAAGCAACGGACCTGAAAGCAAAGCTGATGTGCAATTATGTCTAATTTGGTCCTTTCTGGTGACGTGCCAGCCGACCAAGATTCCGCTCACTGGAAACGACTGGACGCCGATGAAGGGAAACCCAGAACTCAGCCAAGGCATTCTAATCTCATGACTCGAGGGAGTCAAGAAAGAGGTTATTGGCACAGGCCATGGGAAAAACTACTCTCAACCTGATCCCTGAAGTCACACAACAGTTTCCAATTCAAATTCAGTCTATCCTCCAACTTCTAACACCAGCACACATGAAAATCTCCCATTTCCGGGTGACACACACACACTGACCCAGGAGGTTGGAATGGTTTTATGGAGCTTTCAGGCTCAGGGAAAAAGTAGCAGAAAAATCAAGGCAAGATGATTCATCAACAATTTGCTCTCTCACACCAACAACTTCTACCTGAGGCTATATTCCCCAAGCCAATCAAGTCCAGATAGGAAGAACTTACTCTCTCACAATCAGAAGCAATGATTATGAAATCTACTGCGGGGTTTTTCTCCCCTGTTTTTAATAGCATTACAGGTCTCCCTAATAAAGATAAAAAACAGCCAACCGCTCCATCTAAAACAACTGTTAGCAATTTGATGTACTTCCTTTCAGTCTTTTCCCTCAAAGAATTTAAGTTCTAACTTCCCTAGGGTATATCCTGACTTTTCACTTTATAACCATTGCTCTGTGTCACTGGAAATCAATGAGTTGTCAACTAATCTTCCACAAAGCAGACAAGAATATACAATGGAAAAAAGACATTCTCTTCAACAAATGGTGTTGGGAAATTTGGACAGCAACATGCAGAAGAATGAAACTGGATCGCTTTCTTATACCATATGCAAAAATAGACTCAAAATGGACGAAAGACCTAAATGAGACAGGAAACCATTAAAATCTTGGAGAAGAACACAGGTGGCAACCTCTTTGACCTTGGCTACTGCAACTCCTTGCTAGATTTGTCTTTAGAGACAAGGGAAATAAAAGCAAAAATGAACTACTGGGACTTCTTCAGGATACAAAGCTTTTACACACAAAGGAAATAATCTACAAAACCAAAAGGCAACCTATGGAATGGGAGAAGATACTTGTAAATGATCTATCAGATAAAGGGCTAGTATTGAAAATCTAGAAAGAACTTATCAAACTCAACACCTAAAAAACAAAAAAGAAATGGGCAGAAGAAATGAACAGACATTTCTGTGAAAAAGACATCCAAATGGCCAATAGACACATGAAAAAGTGCTCAACATCATTCGGCATCAGGGAAATACAGATCAAAACCACTGTGAGATACAACTTCATACCAGTCAGAATGGCTAAAATTAACAAGTCAGGAAATGACAGATGTTGGCGAGGATGCGGAGAAAGGGGAACCCTCCTACACTGTTGGTGGGAATGCAAGCTGGTGCAGCCACTCTAGAGAACAGTATGGAGGTTCCTCAAAAAGTTAAAAATTCAACTACCCTAGGACTGAGCAATTGCACTACGAGATATTTATCCAGAGGACACAAACACCCCAATGTTAATAGCAGTAATGTTCACAATAACCAAATGATGGAAAGAGCCCTGATGTCCATCCACAGACGAATGTATAAAGAGGTGGTATATAACACACACACACACACACACACACACACACACACAGAGGAATATTATTCAGCCATCAAGAAGAATGAAATCTTTCCATTTGCAATGATGTGGATGGAGCTAGAGGGTCTTAGGCAAAATGAAGTAAGTCAGAGAAAGAAATACTGTATGATTCCACTCATCTGTAGAATTTAAGAAACAATAAAATGAAAATGGAGAGGCACCTGGGTGGCTCAGTAGGGTAAAGCCTCTGCCTTCAGCTCAGGTTATGAACTCAGGGTCCTGGGATCAAGCCCCGGGTCGGGCTCTCTGCTAAGCAGGGAGCCTGCTTCCCCTTCTCTCTCTGTCTGCCTCTGCCTATTTGTGATCTCTCTCTGTCAAATAAATAAACAGAATCTTGAAAAAAAAAAAAAAAGAAAATTAAAATGGAGAAAGAAAGGAAAAATAAAATAAAAACAGAAGACGACAAACCATAAGAGATTCTTAATCACAGGAAACAAACTGAGGGTTGCTAGAGGGGTGGTGGGTGGGAGGATGAGGTAACTGGGTGATGGGCATTAAGGATGGTGTGTGATATAATGAGCACCGGGTGTTATATGCAACTGATGAATCACTCAACTATACCCCTGAAACTAATAATATACTATATGTTAACTATATTGAATTTAAATAAAAAAACTAAAAAAAAATCAGTTTATTTTAAGTTGTGTCTGTGGTTCTCCAATGGCAACATTAACAGCTGTCCGCTATGCAGACTTCCAAAGTTTATATATAACAGAAGGCAGTAAATAAAGAGGATGGAGGAGAAGAAAAAGCAAACTCAAGCAATAAAATTTTAATGAGGAATCTATCTCCCAAAATAGTCTTGGTCACCGATGTTAGGAGTTTCAAATCTCCCCATCAGTTCTGCTGCCATCAGTGAAGAGGGCAGGCACATGCTCCAGATGGAGCAAATACAGGGGCAGACAAAGCAAGGTGCACATGGACTCAGAGTTACTGTAGCAGCTGAGAAGGAATGCTGGAGGAGGAAGGTGCAGAAATGATGCCCTAGTCATTGCATCTCCAGCGCCTAAAAATCCTTGCCTTCTGGCAGCCAAGATCCCCCATCCCCTCTGCTTTCCTCTCATGAACCCCACACGCATGCACACATTCCCAACTCTGGTCTCAGCTCACGCCATCCCCTCTCTGGAATTCCTCTTTGCTCCTCTGAGCCCTCTGTACATGCCAGGCCCTGTGCTAAGTGCTTTACCCTTGCTATCCCCTTTTGTCCCAGTGACGCCATCTGATAGGTACACTCTGATTTCACAGGAGAGCAAACCACAGCTGAGCAACAAGGAGCCACAGAGCCAGGGCTCTGGGACACTGTGATGTCTCCTTGGGCAGAGATCAGCTCTCGAAGGGCAGAGAGCACTGCCCTAAGTGCTCCTTCATTGCATGAACACCTATGTCTTCCTTCCTTCCTAAGAATATTTGAACGGGTCAACCAAGATAGATATTTAGTAAAACACGAATAAACAAACAAAAAACAAACAAACAAAAAAAACCAACAACGAACAGTATAAAGAAAGAAATAAATGGGGTAAAACAAACAAACAAACACAACAGTTAGAGACAAGAGCAATGAAGGGAGAAGGAATAGAAATACACTGAAAGCAATGCTTAATGCCTTCACAAATCCTACATGTGAGCCCCAAGTTTGTTTCTGTGCTTATCGGGCCAAAGCAAAACAGGGAAAGTGGATATTCATTAACTTGAGTTATGGATTTATGTCAGAAAGTCCTGTTGCCATAGAAATTATGTTGGGAACAATGTTGATGTCAGCCACCCAGCCTGATCAAATGACTTCTAAATGAGCCTATTTTCTGCCTACCGGTTGGCTAAGCCTACAGACAGGGCAAAGTCAACTTGATACAAAGTGCTCTAAAAAGGACCACACACTACCCAGCTCTCTTTATCAGAAGGCACTCAAAAGACTTTAAGTCATTGAGAGAAGGTTTCGATTATGAGGATGAGGACCTTGCTGCTCAGCGGTGTTGCTATTACTGCCGTCTTCCACTGGGTCAGCCCCTAGGGAGGTGCTACATCGGCCTTCTGAGGCCGCCAAGCCCTTTCTTTGCCATCTGTTCCCCCTGCACGCTGTTTGCACCCCCTTCTTTCATCTGTTTGGCCACAAGCAAATGCTTGACTGAATAGCAGGTACCAGACAACCCCCTAACTCACACCTCTCCATGGAGATACTGACCAACTGTTTATGAGCAGCCAAAGTCCTTGTGCTAAAAATTTACAGTGCCTACAATTCTTCCTTTTCCCCCTGTTAATGGATGAACTGGGCTCAACGGTTCCCCCATCACCACCACCAAATTTCGGATGTACTCAGAATCTTTGAATGTGAATTTCTTTTGAAATGGGGTCTTTGCCGATGCAATGAATTAAAAATCAAGTCACACCAGATTAGCATGGGCCTTAATCCAAGGACTGGTGATTTATAAGTAGAGGAAACAGACACCCAGGAGAATGCTAGGTAATCACAGGGGAAGAGATTGGAGTGATGCATCCAAAAGCCAAGGAACTCTAAGTATCGCCAGCCACAACCAGAAGCAAGGAAGACAAGACTCAAGAAGGGATCCTCCTGCAGAGCCCTCTGGAGGAGCATGGCCCAGTCGAGGTGTTGACTGGGCTTCTAGCCTCCAAAACTGTGAGCAAATACATTACTGTTTTCTCTCCAATTACAGGTAAGTCCCCAGTTTGTGTTAATTTGTCAACAGGAAACTAATACAATGGCTTAATGGAATACCCAAAAGACAAAGTACCAAGTGCCAAAAAGCGACTTTTTCACTTCTCTCCAACAGGTATGGTGAGCGCAAAATCTAGAGCCACACGGCCTGAATTCAAATCTTGACTCTGCCATTTACTCACTCTGTACCTCCTTCGGCTCACCTAGAGAACAGGGATGACATTACCAACCCCGGAGGGTCTGTGTAAAGGTTAAATCTGGCGATTCATATCAAGTGCCCCAACAGGACCTGGCGTGTGGGAGGCCTTGTCTCCACGTCATCACCAGCACCTTCAGGAGCTAAACGGACAGAACAAGGCAGAAGCCAATTCTTCTGTTTAGAACTGTGTACACACTCTCCAGCTCTTGTGCTCCTGACCCTCCTAGGAGACACAAAGCACTATGGGATGTCTCTCCCCAGGCCACTGGAGGCAACCAGAGGCGAGCCCAAGACTAAGGTTAGGTCAGGGTTTCTCACTCAAGTATAATGGCCCAATTTTCAATACTTCCTTGGCTACTGGCTCTGCAGATCCAACATTTTCTCTTGTTAAATAATCCTTGGGACTTCACAGGCTCCATTTAGCAGAAACCCTGGCCTCATCACTAACACACAGCAACTTGGTTCGATGGAGATAGACTGATTGGAAAATTCTCAGCTCATGTTCAACCAGGAAACAGAAGAATCGTGAGCATTCCAGAAGAGGAGGCTGCCCAGTCCTGGATCCACCTGACACACGTACAGCGAAGCCAAAACCCACCAAACACACCTTCTTATTCTGGACCCCACAGCTGTAGCTGTAGGTAAAGACGACCCATACTCAGCCCTGGGAGTCTGCTGTGCTGAGTCTCACACACTCCTGCTACTTTTCAGATTAAGAATCCTCATTCCAGAAGCCCCAGGTTACCCGTAACAGACCTCCAAACAAAGATGCCAAGTCCAGTAAACCAATGGTAACTCATTTTAAAAAATGCCCGCTTTTAAATAATACTTCCAAAGACAATGAGCTCTAAATAACATCTTTGAAATTGATGGAATTATATTCATAGCTTGCACTGAATGAGTGCTTTCTTTGTACCAGAAACCAAGGACTTTATACAGATTAATTCATTCCACTGTCATTATCCACTTTTTACAGTTGCATGACATGACCCAAGGAAGTTCAGACTTTCCCCAAGACCATACATTTACTATTTGGAGGAGCTAACTATAATATTCTGTTTAAAAATCTGACCAGCCCCAGAGAGGCAACCTATTCCTCCCTTTGCACTACTTATGGAGACCAAGGTCAACTTGTTTTCTATGTGGTAATACTATTTAAGTTACCAGTCCCAAACTAAACTCTTTAAGAAATTATGCATATTGTTAAGGAAAGAATACACTCTAACCCTTACTCTGCATACCACCTGAGGTTGTAAAAAAAGTAAATCTTGCCACCGTTACATTTTACACCCTTGGTCTTTATCCCTTATGAAGATGAGGTCGATTCACACACACCTTGGGGAGGTAATAGGAACCGTAGCCTAGAGGCCCGCATGCTGACTTCCTCCTTAAACTCCAAGCTACTTCACCCTTCTGAGGCTTCTTCAACTCACTTTATTGAAAAGTGAGAGGTGGGTGGTAGTTTCTCTAAAAAGTAACCAGAACATTACTAGATGATGAGGGCAATCCCCTCTCTGGGTATATACTCAATAGAAGCCAAAACAGAGATTTCAACACAGTCTTATACACGCCTACGTTCACAGCAGAATTATTCGTAATAGCCAAAGGTAGAAACTAAGTGTTCATCGATGGATGAATGGATACACAAAATACGGGGTGTGTGTGCAGGTCTGTGCACACTCACCATATATATTATACACACCATGGAATATTACTCAGCCTTAAAAAGGAAGTTCTGATATGTGCTACAATTTGGATGTACCTTGAGGACATTCCAGTAGGTGACATAAGCCAATTACAAAAGGAGAGAAATCACAGATTCCACCTACCTGTGATATCTAGAGTAACGAGAATCATGAAGAAAGGAGAAGTGGGTGCCAGGGGCTGGGAGGAAGGGAAAATGGGCAGTTAGTGCTTCCTGAGCCCAGTGTTGCAGTTTGATGACAGAAAAAGCTCTGGAGATGAATTGTGGTTATGACAGCATAACACTGTGAATGTACCCAATGCCCAAGAAGTGTACCCTTAAAAATGCTTAAAATGACAAATTTTACATTGTGTTTCCCAACAAACATGCGTTCGCACAGAGCGAGGGGTTTTAACTCTGTGGATTTCGAGCCTTGGGTGCCCCTTGGCAGCTCATACAGAGTTTTAAAACTTATCTCTTCTTGACACAGGAGGGCCTCCTGATGCGGTGTGCGGGGAGGAAACCACAGGGCTCCTAAGGCATTCAGGCCAGGAAGTGGGCCTGGGCTCCCCGGGGCACTCGGTGTCCTTGAACTGATAGGGAGGCGGCCGCGGCCGTTTCAGGCTGGGCAAGACCAGGGTGGGGTTGGGCCTGAAACGTGAGAAACTTGCCTGGACCGTGGACCCGTAAAGTCAGTTGCAAAGTACACCTGGGGAAAATCCTAGTGTTGACTTCAAACCAGACAGTGGACTTGAACGCACGGTCCTGGTGGGACTGGGGATGCGGCAGGGGAGGAGAAGGTCCTTGTTGGCCTGTAAGATGGGAGCTGAACATTTAGTGGTGAGCGGCCAGTGGCTGCAGATGGAGTGTAATGGCGGGCGGTTAGCAGTTGGTGAAGCTAAGTGAAAGGAGTGGGTGTTCACTACATTGTGCTTTGAGGCTCTGGAGATTCGAATTTTTAATTAAAAAAAAAAAATACAACAAAATAAAAATACCTATGTCAGAGATCTATATCAAAACAAATAAACAGAGTATCAGGGGACGGGATTCAGGGACTCAACATTTTCTTTGTAAAGCTCCTGTGGAAATTCTACTAGGCAGCCAGGTTGCCAACCACAAATTACACAGAGTCCTAAACCAAGATGTGCTATTAAACTAACAAGCTGGCCCACTACTGGCACCCAGCAGCCCTGAGAATTCTTCTCAAGCTCTGAATGACCCCAGCTTCCTTGCCTTCCACCTTTCCTTTACTTCAAAATAAATCACAACATCTCGACTTTGGGAAGAAAGGAATTTTTTAATTTTTAATTATTCTTCTTTATTATGTCATGGTAGTCACCTCACAGTACGTCATTAGTTTTTGATGTACTGCTCCCTGAGTCATTGTTTACATAAAACATTCAGTACTCCATGCAGTCCGTGCCCTCCTTAACATCCATCACCAGGCGAACCCACGCCCCCACATCCCACTCCCCTCTCCTCTAAAACCTTTGGTTTGTTTCTCGGAGTCCACAGTCTCTCATGGTTCATCTCCCCCTCCGATTTCCCCTGGTTCATTTTTCCCTTCCTTCTCTTAATGTCCTCCTAATGCTATTCCTTATGCTCCACAAGTAAGTGAAACCATATGATAATTGACTCTCTCCGCTTGACTTATTTCACTCTGGATAATCTGCTCCAGTCCCATCCATGTTGATGCAAAAGCTGGGTATTCATCCTTTCTGATGGCTGAGTAATATTCCATTGTGTATATGGACCACAACGTCTTCATCCATTTGTCGGCTGAAGGGCATCTTGGCTCTTCCTACAGTTTGGCTACTATGGACATTGCTACTGTGAACACTGGGGTGCACATGGCCCTTCTTTTCACTACATCTGTATCTTTGGGGTAAAAACCCAGTAGTGCAATTGCTGAGTCATAGGGTAGCTCTCTTTTTAATTTTTGAGGAACCTCCACACTGTTTTCCAAAGTGGCTGCACCAACAACTTGCATTCCCACCAAGAGTGTAGGAGGGTTTTGTTTTGTTTTGATGTAAGCTCCACACCCAGCATGGACCCCAACGTAGGGCTTGAACTCATGACCCTGCAATTGAGACCTGAGCTGAGAACAATCATCAGATGCTTACCTGAGCCACCCAGGCACCCTAGAAAGAAAAGAGTTCTATCACCAGATTGAGAGACAGAGCTGCCTTCCCTAGATTCATCCCCCATTGCTCAACACACAGGTTTCCCCTGTCCCAGAGAGTAGTCTCCCTTTATGAAACACTTGCTTACAGCACAGGTCTCAAAGACACTACTCTTGACAAGTCTTTTCAAGTATAAAAATCCTACTATTCAACTGTATGTGGCTTATTTACACTTCCTGGTAAAAGAAATGTTCAGCTGGACAAGAAAATCCAAAGATCCCGTCTTAGGATTTAGAAAATTTACATCTCACAGGTAATGTTACCACGTGTCATAACTTTGCCTTTCAAACTAGAGGAAGAAGCAAAGACATCTCATTTCAAACATGTCTACAAAGACAGCATATGTCACAAAACTCAAGCGGCACTGCCTCTGAGGCAGATCGATGAAGTCAGTGATCAACACTGACGGGAGTAAGACTATTCCAGTAAGTTACTCAAGGAAATGGCAAAATGACTCCCAGACATGATCCCACATACACAGGCTTGAATCATTTTCAGTGCAACCTCCCATACCTCATATCCCTTTTGAGGTAAAGGTCAACTCATTTTTCAGATACAGACAGGAGCTCAGGGAAGTCATATGCAATGTCACACAGCAAGTGACACCTTAACCTAAGCGCTCCTATGCTAGATGCTGCCCTTGTCCTCACAGTGCCTCATATTTCTCATGGTTCCGGGGTGACAATCCTTCCACCACCACTACCTGGGTTGTGTAACCTACTGCAGGGGACAATGGCAGCTTCCAAGAGGCCAGTAAGCTTCTAGACTCCTGTGTACAGTGATCTGTGTACTGTTCACAATTATGTTCCTCCCAATTTGAGTGACTAAGGCAGAAAATGCAATCTCCAATTAAAGGGCACGCCAAAGCTTATTTTTTTGGTAAGACTCGGATCACACTTGACCCCCGAAGGCATTTGGTCTTCACACTGTATGAATTCTACCATATACACATGTTGAATGTAAGAAACCTCTTGTTGAATGAAAGAAAAATAGTGGTCTACCTCTTTACAGGCTGGTGAGACTTCTTGGGAGTCAAGAGACTCATCCCCCACTGTTATGTCGACCATCTTTATTGACACTGTGGACACTACTTGGGGTCATTATTGCTTTTAACAGAACAAGTTCCTTAATTCCCTTCACACGCTTTAAGAACTGGAGGTGCCTGGCTGGCTCAGTGGGAAGAGCACGTGACTCTTGATCTCCAGGTCTCAAGTTTGAGCCCCACCTTGGGTGTGGAGGTTACTAAAGCAAACAGAAAATCTTAAATAGCTATTGCCCAGCTAGGATTTTTTTCTTATCTCTATTGCTAAGTTCACCTCGCTGATCTTTAGGTTTTTCATCCAACCTCTCATCATCTCTATCCCAACTCCAACAGCTTAACAAGTCCCGGACCCCTGGACACTTCACCCCTCAGTGTGTCTCTCAGTGTGTCTCAGTGTGTACATCTCTCTCTCTCTCTCTCACACACACACACACCTGAAAATCAGATCTCCACTGAATCCTTCCACGACAACAGACCTGCCTTTTAGACTCTGATTTTCTCCACAAGAACTTTCTATCCTTATCAGGTAAGAGTAACTATTAAAACCTTTCTAACTATAGAAACATGTTCACAAAAAAATTTGAAGAGGAAAACCTTTTTTTTTTTTTTTCCATTATCTAGATAGACCCACTGTTGACATGACAGTTGACCTATGCACCAGATACTGGGGATACAGTAGTATCCAAAACACAGTCTTGACCCTCAAGGGTATTTTTTATTTTGTCCCTGATTTTCCTTAGAGTAATCCATGTCATACATTATTTTTCCAAGCTCATTTGTTTTGAAAGGTAATTCATAGTAAATCAATTTAAAATAGTATTCGCACCCCTGCCAGAGCCTACATTGAAGAGGGATTTGCAAGCACAATCCTCCCAACCACTGGCTAATTCGAACAGACAACAGCAAACATTTTATTAAAGAACCAAGGAAGAAATCTGAGACTCTCCTCAGAGTTAGTGCCAAAGGACTGGTGTCACCCCAGTTCCCATGGACAGGTGACTATCTTTTTAAGTATCTTAAGTAATGTTTTTCCTTCGGAACATCTCAGCTACAGCATGAAAGCTAAAGCATGTGTGTATCAGCTCGTGACCCTTTCTCAGACAAACTTCTAAGGGTTCAACATGAGCAAAGCTCTGGGAAGTCACCTGCCTGGATCTCATGAGGAGGCAGCACAGTTTCGGGGGTGGCTGAAAGGAGAACTCCTACCCCGTGAGGCTGACTGTATGACAAACATTTCCCAGCCCCCTTACCCCACCCCTGTGAAGCCTGCTTGGTCAGCCCACGGCTCGGGCCAAGGACCAGAGAGTGGCAGACGTAGCCAACAGCCATGCAGCAGTCACTCAAGTCTAGCCGGTCTCAGTTCTCCCTTTTTGAGGTAGTAAGTACGGGGGGGGGGGGGCCAGTCGGGGGATAGAAAGCTTTTATAGGAAATGTGCTGGAATCAAATGCCCGGTAGAGAAGGAGACCTGAATGGCTGCATAATTTCCAAGTGCCAAGGTGAAACGCAGCCGAGATTCTCCATTTCTCCTGGCTCCGACACACAGCCCAATTATTCTTACCCGTTGAGCTTCACTGGGCCCATAAATTTAAGCTTCACTAACCTTCTAGAAACAGTAAGGCCTGAGGGAGGTCAAACTCAGTGCACTTCCTTGCCTCCCTTCCAAACCACCACAGCACAAGGTGGACCCTGCTCTCCATGCCAAACTCTACGAGGGGAACCAAGTGTAAACACTAACACGTATTTCAAGTAGTTCCTGCTCATCTTGGGATCATCACGAACCCGTGGGCTTCCAAACCATCAAGAGCCCCAACAGCAATGGACTTAACCCTGCAAGAGACAAGAGGATGCTTAGGAACACAAAACGACAGTTCCTCACTCAGATGTGTGACTGACAACTCCACTACCGTTTTTAGGATGATAGAAAACCGCAGCACAGGAATCCAATTCCAGTCAAACTTGATTTGGAAACAGCAAGGAAACGTATTGGGATTTTTTTCTTTTTTTCTTTTTTTTTTTTTTACACATACATGAAGAAGGATAATTTGATCTCCACCCAAAGTAAAATTCACTCAATTTCCAAATTAGGTATCTAAAAAATTTTCCCCATGAGTATACACTTTCAACACAGGATGGGCCCAGGATGTTTTAAAAAAAATTTTTTAAGTAAACTCCATCTTCAGTGTGGGGCTCGAACTCACGACCCCAAGATGAAAGAGTTGCATGAAGCCAGCCAGGGTCACCTGGGCCCAGGATTTTAAGTCCACTTTCTGTTCAGGAGAGAAAAAGGCAAAGAGCAGGGGAGACAGGCATAGGGCAGGAGCGATGAGGGGGAACTGCCACCACCATCACCCTTGCCCCTCCAACTTTTAAGCACCGAACGTGTGCATTTCCATGTATTACATCACTTAGCCCTCTGAGCAGGAACCTTCCTACTTGCAGTTTCCAAGTATGGAAACGAAGGCACAGAGAAATGAAACGAACTTGCCTAGGTTTCACACAATATGAAAACAAATCTGAACATGAAATGTTTGCCTGGCACTTGAAAGCTGCTCTGATTATCTTTAACACATAGCAGAAACAAGTTCCTCCTTTTGAGAAACAGTACATACATATTAAGCAAAACCTTTAATAACAGCAAATATTTATTGAACGTTTTCTTAGTGCCAGGATACCAACCTACCAGCTAGATAATGAACACAAACATCACTTGATTGAAATATAGATTGCTTCCATCACTGCCAAATCCAGTCTTCTCAGATGGAGATAACTAAGGAAAGGCATTAACATTACTTAAGATTGAATTCAGCTCTGTAAACAATTACCAGGAACTAATTGATCTTAATTTTTTAAAATGATATAAAAAGGCCGTCCTTCAGAAATTTGATGGTAAGGGATATAGGAGAACAATTAAAAGTCATCTTTGGGGGCACCTGAGTGGCTCAGTCAGTTGAACATCCAACTCTTGATCTCAGCTCTGATCATGATCTCAGTGTTTTGAGATCAAGTCCCATGTGGGGCTCTACACTCCCTGGGGAGTCTGCCTGAGATTCTCTCCCTCTCCCCCTCCCTCCTCCCACCCCCAATAAAACCTTAGGGAAAAAAAGAAAAAAAGTCATCTTCAGGAACCCTAAGCAAAAAAGTCCAATCCAATTATAGGAATGTCCTCCCGTCCATAATTAGGAGCAAAACAAACAGATCTGGAGCTTCCCTGCAGTGTGGGGGTGACCTGAGTCCAACAGTATTTCTCTCAGCACATTCAACTGATCGTGAATAAGTGAATGACTAAAAAACACTTCAAGTTGTTCTGAAGGTAAAGATAGAGAAAGAGGACAGCCTTCACCCCTTCCGGTCCAGGCACCCGTGCCAGTTTTAGAGCTCAGACTTGCTAACTTGGTGGCTCCCTTTTACACAGAGAGTCCTCCCAGTGGCTCCTAAGAGTACTCCCTCCACCTAGAAATCCTTGGGAAGTGGGCCTCCATCCCTCCTCTGTGGAGATTTTGGACTTTATACTCCGCATTCCGTTTGTTTCTCAGAAGAGATAAAAGCGACCTTAAAGAGACACATAAATAAATTCCCTGATATAAACACAATTTGTATAGAAATCAGTGCCCGGGCTTGTATGAGGTGCCAGGTGTGTGCTCAAATCAAACATACAAGGAGTAAGTTAAATAAAGCCTTCACTGTTGTAGCCTTGCGTTTACACTTTTCTGACAAAAACCTGCAAGCATTGTGAGGAGGGGGACTGTGTATGAGGAACATCTTTTCACCTCTGCCCTTGACCAGGGCAACGGACTCCCCTACCAGGCTCCCTGACAGGGCAGGGGGCCCCGCCCCTAGGTGCTGATTCAGAAGGCCTAGGGGAGAGGGTGCCCGAAATTCGCCTTTTTAACAAGCACTCTGGTGATGTTCTGCTGCTGTTACTCCTCCAGAGAGTGCTCCCCGAAAACCACTGCTCTGGCCGGGGCGTCAGCTGCCAGCTGCGTGTAGGCACAGGGACACACTCGGTCTAGTCCAGGATTCCAAAACTAAAGGGGGGTCCACTGAGAGTCTCATTATATGGAGATGATGAACAGGAAATGTGGTATTAGCCATCTTCCCACAGAACTGAGATGCAGGTGGTTGGAGGGCACTAAATTTCCAAATTTTTTTTTTAAGATTTTATTTATTTATTTGACAGGGAGAGAGATCACAAGTAGGCAGAGAGGCAGGCAGAGGGAGAGGGGAAGCAGGATCCCTGCTCAGCAGAGAGCCCCATGCGGGGATTGATCCCAGGACCCTGAGATCATGACCTGAGCCAAAGGCCGAGGCCTTAACCCACTGAGCCACCCGGGTGCCCCTGCAGTCAAATTTTTGAAGTAAAAATTGCAAGTGATAGAATGTTAAAAAGAGGTGACAGAAACTCTACTGCCCGATAATTTACTTGTCAAGATCCCTGCCCTGCTGTAACTGTACCTTTTCTCCTCACCTGTTCTCAGAGAATGTACCTTCTGCGATGGTTTTGAGTCAGTCCTCAGTCTTCCTGGCTGGAGCCGACGAGCACCCATAGGGGCCCTGCCTGCCCGTCTCTGTATTCATTGAATGCCTTCAGTACCATAAGCATCAGCATCATTCAGCAACATCTGTCCTACCCTGAGCCCAACTCTGACAAACCCGCCCACCCACAGCACTCCCCAAAACCTGGAGGCATGGTGAAGGGACCTCTGAGCGGCAGAGAGCAGTCACCACATGCCCCCACGCACAAACCTCCCCTGCCCTCCTCGAGTTTCCAGCACCAGGCCCTCCAATCACACTTAACCTTCCCTCCATACCCCCCTTCACTGGGCCTCTCACCAATCAAAATCTAATGAAAAGTTAAAAAAAAAAGGGGGGGGGATTTTTAAAGAAAACGACACGTCAGTAAGAGACTTAGCTGAGCTACTTTCCTCAAAACAGCTCTGATTGCCCTTGGTCTTCTCCAAGGAAGTGATTCTTCTTTGGAGAAGGAAAACCCCTTCCAGCTACACCAGTGTGCCCCAGCAACTCTTCCCAACCACCTAAGCTTCCATCCCGTACACACTGCCCACACCATTAATACGTGCAAATTTTGCCTGCCACTCTCTCCTCCCACCTTCCTCAAGGTCTTGTTCAAATTCACCATCCATGAAGCCTTCCTATTGCCCCACCCAAACCCGTCATTCTCGTGTCTTCTCTTCCACAGAACTAGGAAGTGCACTCCGAGGCACAAGCATTACTCTATCTCCCGGGTTCTCTTACAGCCGGGACCGTCTGGGTCCTTTTTCTTTCACCCGTCATCTGTGGTACAGATTAGGTGCTCAATTAATTGAAATCTCCACAGTGTGTTCAGCAGTGTGTGCCCGGAACTACATCAGCCACCATTACAGGTGCATGAAACACCCACTGCGAGGTCCAGGAGAAAAACCCCAGGGCCACACAGGCCGTCAGTGCTGGCAGGAAGGGTTCAAACCCACATCTACTTAACTACGAAGCTTTTGCCATTTCACTGACACCATTCTGCCCTTCGAGGAAGAAAAATAAACAAGAAAAGTTAAGTGAAAACAGTCCCGGCTTGCTTGTCGGTCCCCTCACTGTAAGCTTCTGCCTGATTTCTCATCAACCCCCGATTTTAAGGCACAGCTAGGATATGTAGTCAAGTGTGTTTTACAAATTATCCCATTTGGAATCGCTGGAGCATACCACTGCATTACGGCAAAACCTTCCTTTCATTTCAGTGCCTCACAGTGACAGGAGATGTCTCTACACACACAGAAAACCCTCTGATGAAGCCTGGATGTACTCTATAAAAAGCTCATGTATTCTTCCAGGCTTTCCTTGGGGGTGGGGAGGAAGCAAAATCCCATTTAGATCACACTATCCCAATACCTACAGGTTTCTGGAGTTTGAGAAGACCATGGCCAACGCCTGCAACAGAAAGAGGTGGAACCCCTCCAAGTAATTCAGGGGAGACAAACTGACAGCTGGCGAGAGGCGGCTTCGGGTCCTACCCGCACCAGCTTTCAAGTTCCCAATGTCACCCGCCAGCTGTGTGGCCTTGAGACATTATCAGGGATTTCAGCGCCTTTGTGAAATGGGGAAACACGGGGCCCTCTCTAAGGTAATAACAGCAGATGATAACAGCTGTACATGAAAAGCACCGACTCTTGCCAAGTTCCCTAACCTTAATACCCTAGGCTGAACTGCCTACCCTGTAGGCCTACACCTGGCCATCCAAGCAGAAGGGGAGTGAGTAGCCTTGGTTTCTCCTTCGGTTACCATGAAGACTTGGTGCGTTAGGTCGGTTTGCATATGAGACTTGTAAGTAAAATGAGCTGTTAAAACACTTGCATGGTGGGAAGGAATGGGGCAACGGCAAACCTACGGTTCCCTAGAGAAAAAAGGGGTGGGCTAACACCCTAAACACTCAATTCTAAAACAAACTTGGCATCACCAAGCTTAAACTCTCCCAAACAAGTCATTTTGGCTAACAACCTGTGTAATTAAAGTTAAAGGCGTACTAAAATAACACTTTAGCTCTTGACCTTGACGATCCTTTGGAAAAACTCAACCAAAACAATAGCACACAAAAGAGTGACTTGACTTTCTAATGAAGCATCCCATGGCAACTCAGCAGTTATCTTAAACCTTTTGTATTCACGTGAAGACACCAAGGTAACGTTGAAGTCAAGATGCCCTGAACTGAGGAGGAGGAGGAGGAGAGAAGAAAGAACAGCTCAAAGCAACAGGCAGAACAGAGCCTCCCCAAGCACCCCCCCCACTTCACTGGGGCCCAACACAAGCACGTGCGCACACAAACACATACACCTTCTATTAGGCCCAGGTTGCACATTTTAAAACAGTGAAACATTGATCGCTACTAGCTTAACAAACATTGATCGCTACTAGCTTTACAATGTTTCTCAAGAGAGAAGTTTTGCCAAGGGCAAAAAACCAGTTCTTGCCAAAAGCACATTGACTACCCACCCATAGCAGGCACTTAAACGTTGACCGACTTATCAGTTCCAAAATCACCTAAATCTAATCACAAAGCCCCTCTTTTGCTATCACTGGTATTCTTAACTCTCAAGTAACTGGAAGAAACTTGTGTCAGATCACGGTGGCAACGTGGTTTGAGCATTACTTTGGCCAATTCATAATTCATTACAACAGCATGAAAATTATTTGCAAATCATGCCTAAGCTTAAGTGTCATTTCAGTTTGGTTTGGGGGCACCTGGGTGGCTCAGTGGTTAAGCGTCTGACTTCGGTTCAGGTCATGATCTTGGGATCCTGGGATCTAACCCACATCTGGCTCTGCGCTCAGAGGGAAATCTGCTTCTCTCCCTCCCTCTGGCCCTCCCCCTGCTCGTCCCCTCTGTCCCTCTCTCAAATTAATAAGATATTAAAAAATAAATTTGGTTTTGAGTTTAGAAAGATATTCTGGTTATAACGGTAGATCATACAATATTCTGGTTAGGTCTAAATTCGCCAAGCCATTTCCACCTTTGCCTTTTGCCACTTCTTCCCTGCAGCACGGCATGAATGAGCAGTTATTTCAGCTTTGTTCTGTAGTAATAGGACACAAAGTAATTTCAAAGGTTGCAGGAGAATGTGGCCAAAATGGAAAAGGCAGGAATTAAATAGAAAATGATCTATGTAATTTTAATTCAGTGCTCCTGGTGCCAATCAGGAAGACTTCAGCAGCCTCTCCTGTCAGAAATTGGAGAAAGGTGCCTTCACAGAGGACTCATCAAGAAATCCCTCAAGGACTTCGCACTATGTGGTATTTGACAGACACTCAGCCTGGTGAAGAAGAGAGATACCGTGACAGCCCTGAGCTCAGTGAGTTTAGTTTGTCCAACAATTACTGAATTAAATGACATTTCAAGGGGAGGAGAGATGGCAGAACAGAAGACCAGAACTAAAACAAGTTTCACACTTGATACCAACTACTCAAAAGTTGTTTTCAAAGCCCAGCCTCAAATACCTTTCACTCAGAATATATGGTCCTAGAACTGAAATAACAACCATGTGTGGGGCATGTAGTGAGGCTTTACTTATGTTTAAGTGTCAGGGAAAAAGTCTGTTTGCCACAGTTCAAGGTCTCATGGAACCTGTACTTACCAAACCCACAGACAAGAAAAGCACAATTCTTTAATCAACACAGCAAGGACAGTGCATTTTCCTTCCCCAGATATTCCCTTTTCCCCTGTGAAAAGCTCACAGCACTGTGTTCAGGATTGTGAAGAAGGACCCACCCCAAATCAATGCACTACCAGAAATTATGTATTCTGATACATCACAGTCTCCTTTTAAACAAACAGTAGGTGTTACCTGACACTGAACAGGCTACTTTATGAAAGCCTTAGTATTTTAGGGTGACCATAAAGTGCAGAAACCTGTTTGATAACAGGTTTCTTTTACTCCATGACCCAAGCAGCTCGAGAGCTGGGGGAAAGCACACGGGAATGATTCCAATAAGGTTGCACACCACCCCATCACACCAGACTCGTGTCAAAAGACGGACCATGATTTCCAGAGAAAGTGGCCATGTGGAGTGTTCTTTGTGGTTGTAGGATATGAATCTCCTTGGTTGCTACTGCTGGAGTATGCTAAGTCCAAGGCTACATTCCAGAGAAAAAATAAAAATCAAGCAAACATCACAGATCCCTCCGTCTGAGTGGGTGATTCCCGCCCTTGATTCACTGCCACTTTGCACAAGCATAATGAACTAGTAAGAGATGACCCAGCAACTACACCATGCATGAAAACATGGTATCAAAAGCCCTTTCTTGGTGTGTCTGTGCCACGTTTCCAGACTTCGTGGTCATCTTCTAATCTGACACGGGGAAGCTACCGTGTGTGCTGGGAGCCCGTCACATCAACTATAGCCCTTCACCAACCTGCGGCTGACACCACAGAAAATGAATGACTGCAGCATGCCTCCTTGAATCCAAGGAGCTCTGTTGGCTCTGTGGTTTACTCAAGGATCATCAAGGCTGCAAAGAACTGGGTCCTGATGAACTGTTCTGTGCACTTCGCTACTGCACAGAGGCTGCGGCTGGCTCCCCAGGCTTCTTCCTCATTGCCTGACACCAAAAGGATCACATGGCAAAACGAACTTCCTATCTCTGACAATCCATTTGCAGCCTAGCACGGAGGCAGAACTTCCACAGGTTACTCCCTTTGTTTAATTAGGCAAGTCTGCAGCCCTCCGGACCGGCCGCCCCACCCTCCCAAACGCACGAAACAACCCTGCGGCAGGTATCACCACCTCAACCCCAACCCGATTCCTCTGTCACAAGGCCAAGCCAGGGCAAAAGATTAACCAGTGGTCTTCAGCCACGGGTTCACGGACAGGGCCAACCGTGGAGACACAGCGCCAACTTTTTGTTTGTTTTAAAGGAAATACTTCCTGGCACACGTTTAGCGAAGACTCTGAACTCTGTGCATGAAGCCACGTGGTTGGTGCTAATCTAGCTCCATCCACCCATGAGCCGCCAGAGCAACCTCTTTCTGAACGGCAGCCCCTGGCGGTGTAATCTACACGATCTCGGTCAAGTCACGCGGGCTCGGGCCGGATCCTGCGGAGCCCAGCTCTGCGTCCTCTCCCGGTGGCAGTCCTGACTGGGTCGCAGGGAAGAGCGGGTTAGAGTGGGGTTGGGCCCGGCGCTGCCCCGTGCAGCAGCACCAGTATGGGATTCACGTCAGTGGGGTGCAAACTGGCTCTTGCTGCGCAGGGGCATTTTGAGGGAGCAGGGAAGGAGACGCCTGCCCTTCCAGGAGAGCCGACTTTGCCACTGGCGGAGTGCGTGGGCACAGCACTTGCGGCGCCCACCTGTAGCCACAGCAAACAAACTTTCCTTCGGAGTCTGCACGATCCGGTCCCTTACGCCACCCCCTGGCTCCAGGCGGCAGCGGCCGGGAGTTCCGAGGGTTCCTCACCTGATACCCCTACACCCCCAACCTGGCCCGTTCCAGAGCGCAACCCAGCGCTGCCCCCGCTCCCCAGGGGGGTTTTCCGGGCGAAGGACTGGGTTGCCAGCTCAGGAGCAGGAACCTGTGGGGAGAACGGCAGGACGCTGCTCACTCCCTTCTCCAACTTCAGCTCTCAACTTTGCCAACCACACAGCCGCTGCCCTCCCGCTCCCTCCGCGGCGCTTACCCGGCTCCCTCGGCTTCCCCAACGCGGTCCCCGGGGAGGGGGCTCCCCAAGGCCGGCGGGAGCCGCGCGCACCCGGCGTACTTACAGCCATAACGGGGTCTCTGCAGGGACGGCAACTCCTCGTGGGGCATCCTGCGCGGCTCCGGGGGCCCGCCCGAGGCGCGCCCCCCGCGGCTCCGCTCGCTGGCCAGGCTCGCCGGCTCCGCGCCCCACCGGGGCGCTCGGGTCCGGCCTCTCGCTGCCCTCCCCTGGTCGCCCCGGTCGGCGCTCGTTGCGGCCGCCGCGCGCTCACGCCCGAGCAACAGCGAACTCTCGTCCCCCACTCCGTCCCGGCCGCCGCCGCGTCCCGGGCAGGTTTCCTTTCTCCTGCAGCCGGGCCCCGTTATTCTCCGCGCTGGGAGCGCGCGCCGCGTAGCAGCGACCCCTACCGCGAGCGGGACGCAGCGCGGGGCCGCCTGAGCCCGCCCCTTTAGCCGCGGGGGCGGAGGAAGGGGCTGAGCGGGGCGCGGGCCGGGATCCCCTGCAGCTGGGGCCCGCGCGCCGCTGGCCGCCTGGGGGCTGCGGCCGCCCCGCCCGATTTTTCACTTCTGGAGGGTTCTGAGGGTGGAAGTGAACCCACGCGGGGAAGAGCAAGAAAAACCGCAGAGGACACAGGCAGCGCCGGTCGCCCGGGGTGTTGCTCAGTTACAGCAGAACAAACAGCGCGGTTCTTTGGCCTCTGGGGAGATGGCGCGGTGCCTTTTTTTTCTTTCTTTCTTTTTTTTCCTTCGAAAGTCGCTTCTGCGATTCTTTGTCTACACGTTGCAGGGCTCCCCTTTCGTGACAAGAAACTGAGAGCGTGTGCATGTGCGTTGGGAGAGCGAGATAAACATTACCCAGGCAAGCCCTCAAAGCACGAGCGCGAGTCGTCCCCGGCTCCCCTCGGGCGCGCTCCGCTTCCACGCCCCGCCCGCGGCGTACGCACCGGCGCCGGCCCAGGTGGGGTCCGCACCGCAGAAACTTCTTCCGGCTAAGCTTGAAAGGAAATTAAGCTGCTTGTGGCTCTTTCAAAAGGGGGTTTTCTAATGCGGTCACCTGGAGCTGTTCTTTTTTCGCTCTCTCGGTGCCCCAGAGCGATAACATCTGGAGGCGTGGGGGACTGTTCTCTACCTGTGCCCTCACCTGTTTGTCAAACGTGGGAGGCGTGGGTGACCACGTGTTGGCAAAATAAAATAATTGAGGTAGAGTTGTGAGATGATTGAACTGGAGAGAAAGTGCAGAGTGACACTCCTTTGAAGTATGCGAAGATGCAGACCGCGGCCGGCTGTTTTTCGTCTCAGACGGGTGATGCAGTCCCTTGAAGCTCAGACTCTTGGGCCCCACCCTCAGAGTTTCCAGTTCAGTTGCTGTGGGCTGGGGCCCATGAATTTGCATTTCTGACAAGCTGCGGGCGATGCTGACGGGGCAGATCGTGCTTAGAGTGGTTCCGGGAGAAAATAGGCACAAGGGATTTCAGCTGGACTCAGGGAAATCTGAGGCCTGCAAGAGGATTCTCTCCCCTCCCCTATTTTTTAAATTTAAAAAAAAATTTTTTTTTTCTTTTCTGGAAGCATTAGATTCTCACCTGACTGGACTGGAATGAATGGGGTTTTTCGTCCCTAAAGAGCAGATGCCTCTAATTATAAGAGCAATTCAAGGGGGAAACAGCCACATTTTAAGTTACAGCACCCTGTTAGTCATTGTTCACCCAGACAGGAACATGTGCAAGGACAATTTTCTACACTTCTGAACATGCCGAACTGGAGGATAATCTAAACTTCATTCCATCTCTGTGATTCCTTGAATTAACTACATGACGCTCTTACTTGTACCTATCAGTGTTCAGTGTGAGTGGAAGATTTAAGGCCCCCCCAAAAGTGTGTATTCTGTCTCTTTAGAGATGAGGGGAAAATCATAAACTTAGAAGAATGGTCAAGGAAGGTGATAGGATTTGAAAGTGTGCCTTGAGGTGGATCCTGAAGAGTGGGTAAGAGTTGGATGCACAACGTCTGCTCCAGAAAGACCCACAAGGACAAGGGCCAAGGGGTGGGGCATGAGGGTAGGTGGGGGGTGGGGGGAGCTTGGGAGCTGGTATCAGATCACCAAGGGCACTGAGGTCAGGCTAAGGAGATTGGATGTTATCACAGGGGCATTTGAAAGCCCTTAAAATTTTGGGTATAGGAGCTGTATGATGCAAGGGAGTTCAGGGAAGGTTAATCTTGCAACAGGTTATGGGCTGGATTAGAGAAGGGGCTATGGCAAAGGTAGAAGAGAGGGGAGCTTCAGCAACATCCACACCAATAAGTGATAAAGGGCCAATTTTAATACAAACAAGTTGGTGCCATCAACATTTACATGGCTATCACAGATTGTAATAAGTAAATAATCTGTTGATGATAGAAAGTGAAGGTTAAAACATAAAAAGGTGCTCTGCAGAAAAGTCGTTCTAAGTTTGCGTTCTAGCCTGTCCTTCTCTGAGGACTCTAGGGTGGTTTCAAGCTCCGTCATAACTAATGTTTCTGTAGAGAACTTAACACTAAGAAGAAACCATAAAAGCAAATGCTTCTGATTTTTTTTGCAAGTGCTGGAATTCATCTTTGGGATTTCAGTCCGCATTCACTGTGTAATGGTACTATCTCTCAGATCACTTCTCTGCAGAATCTCAGAAAATAATTTATTCACAGAATTCTGGGCTATTTTTTTTCTTTTAGGGTTTGACATTGGCAAGGGAGTCAAATAAATACAAGGCAATGTGCCAGCATACTTTGCCATCTGATTGTGCTCACAAGAATATTAGAAACAACAACAACAAAAAAAGAATATTAGAAACAAAAACTGAAGCCGTCTAGTAAAAAAATCTTTTTTTAATAAAGCAAGAAGCGTTTTTTCTTTACTGTGAAACAAAAAAATGACATTGAAAAATTAGACCTGGTAAAACAGTTTAAAGCAACATCACTTTTAAAAGATGGTTTTCTAAGACTTACCTTTGACAAACTGAAATGAGTATGAAGGTGTTTGGAAAAAATGCAACTTTGTTTTTATAATATAACAGATTAATTATATCAAGAGCATCAAACAGGATGAAAAAGTATGTTTAAGTAAAAGTCTCCACTTGCAACTTTACCATTCCATTCACCTGTGAAATAATTTGGTGATTTTCTAATATCATATTATTGATCATTTTAACATTACCAGAATAGTGAACAATGTGCTTTCATAGCATCGCCCAAAGAAGTGAAGCATGAAACAATAACAAGAAAGAAATGATTCAGAGCTTTTCTCAAGTCTTGGGAGCCCTGAGTTGCTAAGATTTTCTAACTCATTCCCTGTCCTGGAAAAGAGAGAGGCTGAGTTGGAACTGCACTTCTTTGCAAGGGAGACCTCTATAGCTAAAAAGGAAATTGTTACAGCCCAACATCAGATTAAAAAAGAAATCAGAACAAATAGATGCAACCATCAGCATTTTAGTTCTCAAAAACAAAGGAAGGGGGTCAAATAACTAGGATTGATGGCCTCTTAGTGTGACTGTATGGACAAGGCTGAGCAACACAGAGAGGCTATGTGATTCCATGGCTATGGAAGAATAGAGCCCAAATCCCAGGCCTCCTGAGAGTCTCCATGCATTGCTTTTTGTACCTTACATATTTTTGTTTATATATACATTTTTTTTTTCATTCAAGTCCTTTTTCACTCCACTAAAATCTGTATAATTTTGGACCACCTTCAACTATTCTGTTAATGTTAAATCAGTAAACAATTGTGCCTTTTTCTCTTTGCTTTAAAGTGAAAGTTCTAAACAAATCAAAGTTTGGAAAGACTATCTAAACTTCAATTTTCACAAGTAAATAAAACCACACACAATTCCATTGTTATTTTCCCATTTCACAGTTTAAGAAAGTTAGAACTCCAGTGACTCAGAACATGATTCCCAGGGCAGCCTGGCAGTGAGCAGAAGGAGAAAACAGCATTGATTCGAGGTGACCCCCTTCCACGTCTATCCCTTTTACACCACATTCATTTTCTCAGCTGCATTTATCACCTGACATTCCACATAGTGGATTATTTGTTCATTGTTTGTCCCAGAACGTGAGCTTCTTGACAGGTAGAATTTGATCTAATGTTCACTGCTGTGTGCCCGAGGACTTGCAGCAATGCCTGGAATGTAGTGGTTGCTCAATTATTTTGATACAATCACGAACTGGCTACATACTTAGGTGTACCAGGCAGTAGACTAGCAACAGTTGTTACTTTCAATCCTGTAGCAATTCTGAAGAAACTGAGACTTGGAGAGCCTTACAGTGGCAACTGGCAGCCGGGGGTTTATCTGAGTCTAAACATTTTCCCCCAGCACAGAAGCCCATCTCCCCTTCTTCAGACTAAGAAATTGAACTGTAAATTTCAAGACGCTCACTTTCTACTAAACATGTTTCCTTTACCCAGATGAATGCTATAGCCCCCAAGTTATGCAACAAGTTGCATAATGCAACTTGCCCCCAAGTTATCATCATGTATATGCCATCCCAAGAATTAGAGACCTGGGGTTCTGTTTGTGTCCAGGCACTGATTTTGATTATAATTTTACTGATAATCCCTTGCAGTTACCTGGTGGTCCCATATGTATTAATTAGATAAGCTCTGAAAGGTGCTCAGCACAATGATTTTTAGAAATCCTTCATGCCTTCCTCTGACTATAACTTCAAATATGTTTTACTTTAATCTCAGATTGATCTACCTTTGGCAGTAGTTCTTCTTAGTCCTAGCTTTAATTTTCTCTGACTCTTACACTCCTTTTCTGGAATACTTTGTCTCAATTGATTGATGAGAGGCGAACAAACATAGCTCATTTAGAAGAGCTTGGATATTTTGAAAGAAGCTTCACTCTTTATCAGGGAATATAAATTAAAACACCCACTAAGTTGACAAAAGTTAACATGTTTGACTAGTGTGGAATATTAGGAATGCGCATACAGTTTGGGTAGGGGTGTCCTCTAAGCAATCATTTAGGGGAATGACTTGGCCATCTCTAGTTAAGGTAAAAATTTACAGTTCCTGAAATTCAGTAATTTCACATCTACTAAGATCCTCTAGAGAAGCTCCCACATTCAGGCAAATGTGTACAAGGCTGTTCATTCCAGAAGAAACTGGAAACTGTCTAAATGTCCGTAAGTGGCAGAATGGATAAAAACATTGTCATACATAAAAATACGATAGAGTAAGAAAATACTTTGTGATGCTATTTGTGTGCAATTATGAACATACAAAATATCATATCATACATATTGGGACATTTGCATGTAGCCAAAGTATAAAAACATGCACAGGAAGAACATACCAATTTTAGTATAGTAATAACCTATGAGAAATGAGGGGAGGGAAAGGAAGCTGAGAAGGTAGACATGGAACATCAAATTCTATAGCATTTCAATTCCTTTCAAAAAACAGAAGGAAATATGGCATTTGTTGTATGCAGGTGGTATACACATAAATATTTGGTACTTTATCGTCTATATCTTTCTCTATGTTTGGAACGCTTTTCAAAATATTTTTAAAAAGAAATATGCATTCTGTTAACATAGTCAAAACACATATAATATCTTAGAATGTTGGTTTACCAGGTTTTAAAGTTCAGATTCATTTACTTTTCTTGATTAAGGCAAATCTACATTATTTCAAAACAAAGCCTCATTGAGATATTGATAGGGGCAATTTGAATATGCAAACATACACATTTTTCTAGCAAGTTGCTTATTATCTGGTGATAGGGTTATAGTTTCCACCCCAAAACTCAGCTGCTCCCTAAGGGCTGCTGAGACCCATTTCCTGATGACGGCTTTTCCTTAAGGCTCAACAAGGATAACTATTCACTTTATGAATGGGTGGAAGATTGACCATTTAATTGGTCTATTGTTTAAGCAGATATTGCCTCACTTTATCACAAAGTACTGCTTAGGGGCGCCTGGGTGGCTCAGTCGTTAAGCCTCTCCCTTCAGCTCAGGTCATGATCCCTGGGTCCTGGGATCAAGCCCCGATTCGGGCTCCCGGTTAGTCAGGAAGCCTGCTTCTCCCTCTCCCACTCCCCCTGCTTGTGTTCTCTCTGTTGCTGTGTCTTTCTCTGTCAAATAAATAAATAAAATCTTTAAACAAACAAACAAAAATGTACTGCTTAAACACTTTGGTGCTGTCTCTTGGTTTTGAAGCCTCTCCAATGTACTTTATTGCGTTTGGGTTGGTAGCTAACCAGCTGCTAAACTCAGTCACTCAGCTTCCTGAGAGTTAACTTCACATCTGGATCCAGTCAGCCTGAGGCCAAGGGTAAAAGCCAATAGTGAACCAAGGAACTTGACTGCAAGGAAGGCAGATACCGCCAATTCCTGCCTTTTGCCACACTATAAATACAACTGTCACCTCAAACTCAACAGACAAAAAAATCAGAATCAACCAATTCCACCGCAACCTCCTCCTCGTCTACTAATGGGTCTTTCCTCTGTTTCTCATACTCTCTTAATACAAACATTTTCAATCACTTAGATTCAAAAGCTCAATCTTTTTGGATGCCTCTAGAATCATTCCTCAGCATCCAACCCCTCACTGAGACTGGTGGTTCTTTGTGAGTATCTCTCATGTCTGTGAATGTCTCTTTTTCCTTTCCTTCTTTCTAAGACTGTTTTTAAAAAAGATTTTTTTACTTATTTATGTGACAGGGAGAGAGAGAGAGCACAAGCAGGGGTGAGGCAGGTAGAGGGAGAGAGAGAGGACGGCTCCCCGCCGAGCAGGGAGCCCAATGTGGGGCTCCGTCCCAGAGCCCTGGGATCATGACCTGAGCTGAAGGCAGACACTTAACCAGCTGAGCCACCCAGGCGCCTCACTTCTTCTTTATTTGCTCTTATCCTCACCATTGCCACACAGGTTCAAGCTCTTACCTGGGCTATTCCAATGGGTATTCCTGTGTTGACTTTCTCCTGCTTTCAATTTCGCTTACTTCCTTCTTTAAATTCCTGTATCACATATTCTTTAAAAATATTTTTTATTTAACTTTTTTTTTTATGTATTTGAGAGAAAGTGCACGTGCTTGAGCGTGCAGTGGGGAAGGGCAGAGGGAGAGGGAGACAGAATATTTTAAGCAGACTCCACACCAAGAGCAGAGCCGAATGAGGGGCTCTTACCTCAAGACCCCAAGATTGTGACCTGAGCCAAAAGCAAAAGGTGGACACCCAATCAACTAAGCCACCCAGGTGTCCCAAATAATTTTTAAATGAGTTTAAATTGCTCTCACTTGGAGAGTAAATTCTACAGTCTCTTGAGAGAAGTGAGAACATTCCAGGAGGTAAAATTAAGTAAAAATAGAAAAGAGTTAGGAATTTATCTTTTTCAAACTACAGTGTTAATTATCAATGTTGTTTAAAATGCGGTGGGTCAAACTCTTCTAAGTCTGGAGTTTATGTCTTATCAGAAAAGCTGTTAATCAGAATAAACTTGAGGTTGAAAAAATACTTCATTCAAATTGTATAAGATACTCTTTGAAAAAGAAAGCACTTAGCTAGAACTGCTATAGAGAGGATTCCTCCATTGGGTGGAGTCTTCTTCATTAGGCAACAAAACCTTTGATCAAAACTTTGAAATCTAAAAAAAAAAAAACAAAACTTTGAAAATCTTTCCCCAGTTCACATGCTTCCCTTTTCAAGATCAGCAAAGATGTACCTAGAATTCCAAACTTCCAATGGGCCAGAAGACTTGAGCTCACTTTGATTTTATTTTTGATTTTTGCACTAATTCCTTTGTAAACCCATTTACAAACAACTCTTAAATCTGAAATGATTTTTCCATTCTTCGTTCCATTATAGCATTACATTTTTTTCTAATTCTTCTATTTAAGCTAGTGACTCTCTGCGATAATGTAATTTTCAGTAGAATTTAGCTAACACTGGGCTATCTTATCTCTGTTAGGGTCTTGGTCAGTTTTAGAGTTCTTGATCTCAAATATTAGGTTTTAGAATTCCACTCATGTTTATTTCCCTTGATTAAGTTGTTCAGTCCCTTAAAAAAATCTCCAGGATCAAGCGTGCCTGGGTGGCTCAGTTGGTTGAGCATCCCACTCTTGCTTTGGCTCAGGTCGAGATCTCAAGATCATGAGATTCAGCCCCGTGTGGAGACTGAGCTGAGCCCCAAATCAGGCTCTGAGCTTGGCAGGAATCTGCTTACCCTCTTCCTCTCCCTCTGCCCTCCTGCACCCTGCTAGCATGCACTCTCTCTCTCTCTCTCTCTCTAAGATAAATAAATAAATCTTGGGGCACCTGGGTGGCTCAGTTGGTTAAGCATCTGCCTCCAGCTCAGGTCATGATCCTGGGACCTGGGATTGAGTCCCCTGTCAGGTTCCCCACTCAGCAGGGAGTCTGCTTCTCCCTCTCCCTCTCCCCTGACCCCTGCTTTCTCTCTCTCTCTCTCTCTTTCTCTCTCTCTCTCAAATGAACAAATAAAATCTTTTAAATCAATGAATCAGTCTTTAAAAAAAATCCCCAGTGTCCAAGGGCCTCAAAGAGAAGAGGTCATCTTTCCCCATGGCTCTTCCTGTGTACTCTTACACCAGGTGGGCACTGATTCTTCTCCCATGATGCTTCCGTCAGGCTTCATTGATAAAAGAGTCCTAATTTCAGACTTTTTTTTTTCAAAAGGAAAAGGTAGGAGAAGAGCTAACATATAAAGTATAAAGTTACTGTTTCTGGATAATTCCATTTCTTCCTCAAAGAGTTCTTGGGTCTCCATGTCTTGGAGCTCTTAACAAATCATCTGTTGTTATGGTTTAACTGCTTTCTGGTTTTGTCATTGCTTAAAAACCCAGTGCCTTGCATATAGTAGAGACCTAACAGATATTCATCAAATCAACAAGTGATTAACTTCAATCTCAATTCTCTCCAAAATTAATTTTTTGGTACACCCTCAAACTGGGGTTCTGAGATCAATGTCCTGCCTCTCCCTGGCCCTTTGATGTCAACAACCCGTGTCGTGTAGGAGAAATTCAGTAACACGGCATATGTGGTGAATGGCCAATGTTCAACCACAATCTGGTTGCAGCAGAGAGCTAAACCTCGGTAGTGACCTGCATGAAAAGCAACAAGTACCTGCATTGTAATATCTCCCTCCTAGAAAAAAGAAGAGCAGCAGCAGAGCAGAATTGCACCTAACATTCAAATGAAATCCAGAAAGAGGGGTAACTGACATTCTTGAGAAGGAAAAATACCTTGGAGCCCCTTGGAAAGTCACTTATGTGCTCTCAGTGCAAGGCTGTTTCTTCCAACTAGCCAACCTGTTCAACTTCCAGAAAGAGGAAGCAAAATGAAGCAAGCAAGGTGATGTATTTCTCTTGTGCAGGAGCTGCCCATTGCGGACAGGACCATGCGACGAGCTTGACTCCAGCAAGGGAAAAACTCTGTGGAAGTAGCAAGTCATCTCGCAGGGGCCTCTAGCTCCTGGAGCTACCACCAGGGGCAAAATTCCATCAGCACATTCTAATCACTCCACTGTCTAGAGGCCAGGGCAAAAGAGAAGGGCCAGGAAAGACACAAGCTATGTAAAGAAAGGTGAACGGCGCCTGGGTAGTTAAGTGGCTCAGTAGTTAAACATCTGTCTTCGGCTCAGGTCATGATCCCAGGGTCCTGGGATCGAAGCCCCTCATCAGGCTCCCTGCTCAGCAGGAAGCCTCCTTCTCCCTGTCCCACTCCCCATGCTTGGGTTCCCTCTCTGACTGTGTCTCTCTCTGTCAAATAAATAAAATCTTTAAAAAAAGGTAGAAGAATGGCAGGTTACGTCTAAGAATAGAAAAAGAAAAGTCCTGGGGCTCATAGATGGCCTGGAGACGAGTGTAGCATCAAGAAAACACTGTCCGGGGCAGAGTGTGATGCTGGTTTCCACTCACTAGCTTAGAAGAAAGCTTCCATGGAATTCTCTGGGTCACATCGTTCCTTACTGGTAGCTACCAAATGATTAAGCAAGGCTGTGCATATTAGGGAAGAATCTAGAGGCAGTGATGAAAATGATTACCTGGGAGAGAGAAAGAAGCCAGGAGGGGCTTAAAGAGCCTCAGTCAGCTTCTCAGCATGGAGGCAGGAGAGCTGAGCTGGGAACAGGGTGAAAGTGTGTGCCCTGGAGAGAGGAGCCCCGGTGAGATGCAGGAAGGACGGGCGTGCCCTCTGCCCAGAGCTGGGATAGCTGGGGCTCAACCTGCCTTCTGTTCCATTCTCATCCTCATGCATCATCTCCTTCAGCAGTCGCTGGACTTTTCTCTGGTTCAGTTCTTCTGCATATTTGACAATCTTTCTTTCTTTCTTTCTTTCTTTCTTTCTTTCTTTCTTTCTTTCTTTCTTTCTTTCTTTCTTTCTTCTTTCTTTCTTTCTTTCAGATTTTATTGGTTATTTATTTATTTGAGAGCGATTGAGAGCACAACCAGGGATAGGGGCAGAGGGAGAGGGAGAAGCAGACTCCCCTCTGAGCAGGAGCCTGCTGTGGGGCTCAATCCCAGGACCCTGGAATTGTGACCTGAGCTGAAGACAGACACTTAACCGACTGAGCCATCCAGGCGCTCCACTCTTACCCTGATTTTTTTTTTTTTTTGCAAATCTGTCATTCCAAAAGGCCAGCTGAGTCCAAATAATGTAAGTAAAGTAATAAAGGTGGAATGGGAAAGTCATTCTGTTCCCCCCAGGATATTCTCAAATATTCTCAAAAATTCTCAAAAACCTTATTTACATGTTGTTTCACAAAAGAGTGGTTCAAAATTAAATAACTGAATGAGCAGGATAATAGAAGGGAATTTTAGAAAAAAGAGTTCATTTTTATCACCTAAATATATCCCTATATTTACTAAAACTCATGTCCTGTTTCACATTGAGCTTCGTTAAGGTAGAAGGTAGTATTCAGAACAGAGAAATATGTCTTATTGTCCTGAAAGTTGCCTGTCCAGTCTTGCTGCTTTCAAAAGTTGCAGAGAATCACACTCTGTGAGTTCAATACTTCCTTTTATGCTGAATAAATAAACTTGCTTCCAAGTCAGGATGAGCAGATAGTTCCAAACACTAAACACTCCATGGCATTCAGCATGAAAGTCTTGAATGTGATTTCTAAAATGATTGTTTAGAACATTCTGAGCCTTTAAAAAAAGGGGCATAGATTCATCATGTAGTTTTTGGTCCAAGTGATATTCTCATGTACATAACACTCTCTATCTTTTTATGTTCATATACATATACCTTGCTATGTCACTTAGAAAAATAACCAGGCTTTTTCTTCAGTAAGTGTCTCTGGGGCGTCCAGAATTCAGCTAGGGCATCAGGTAATCAGACCTGGGAAGAGGTAGGACGAAGCTCAAAGATTTCAAACGTCACCCATTTTACACTCTGGCTGGAGGGCAATCCTGATTTCCACAGAGGGGAGCGCTCTATGTAGAAGGTTGTGAGGGACCTTTGGCCTTCCAAGGCCTTAGGCTTCTTCCATTTGTTTTATGGAGGAGTAAACTGAGGCACAGGTGTCTGGAAGATGACTAGCCATTCTTGGTTTTATGCTTTTTCTACCTGACAGAAGTTTCTCTTAGTGAGCAAAGGAAGGGAATCAGATAGGCTAAGAACCTTACCGAAGGTCATTCAGGGCTTCGATCCAAGTTCTAAATGTTGTTGGCTTGGAGATTCACCTGGAGCATTCCTGACTAATGACTGGGAGGCAAAGGTCTACTTTAGAATTAAGTGCCACCTCTCCAGAGAAATTTTCCTGCCAAAGCTTTATATTTTAGCTTTGTTTTTAATTAATTAATTAGTTAATTAATTAATTTTATTATTCTTTTTTTTAGCTTGGAAGAGAAGAGAGAAAAAAAAATGAATTGTACTATTTCAGGGTCAAGATATGGATATGAGATGTAAAGAGGCTGACAATATTGCACTTGGCTCTTGGCTCAAATGGGTTTTATTGATCACGAAGGGCCTCCCGCCCGTTAAATCGTTTTCTGTTAACGCACTAGAGCTGGGAAGAACAGTGTCTCAACTGCCCCCTGTATGGTCCTGGGCAGTCTCCTCCTCCACTCTTTCACTATTTCCTAGTAGCCAAAGGAGGTCCACGGATAATTTATTTAGCTTATACTGTGTACACCCATACAGAGTTTGTAAATAATTAAATTAGTTGCCAACATATTTAAAAAAAAGCTAGTTGTGATTTTTTTCCCTTTTCCCTTCTCCTTAAAAAAAAAAAAAAAGGCCAAAGCTGACCAGTGGGGGCCACGTTCTCACGTAGTGACAATGCCTGGGAGTGGTCGGTGACTGCCTCTATCAATGGGACACGGACCCCTACTCAGTCAGAGCCCACAGGCCCTGCCACCCCCCTGGGCTACGTGCCCAGCCTTGTCCTACCTAACAACCTTTCTCCTCCCCCACTTTTATTGGCACCAATGTCTACTGAGAACCTGGTGCTGGAGCTTTTTCTGACTCACCTGTCCATGCACACTTACCCCTGCAGAGCTCTGCCCCGTCTCTCGAGGCCATGCAATCTCCTAGCTGGCATTGGCACGCTGGACGGTCTTCCCGGCCGATCAGCGCCGACTTAAATCTTACACTCTCCAATGACACTTGTTCACCCTCAGAGGGTTTTCTGGACCTAGCAGAAAAAGCACGGTGGGGTGAATTTTAGACCAGGTGACAGGCTAGGCGGAAAGAGATTTTTGTTTGGGAGCTCTGGTTGTTGTCCCAGGCTCGGGAGCGCGCGCGCGCGCGCGCGTGTGTGTGTGTGTGTGTATGTGTGTGTGTGTGTGTGTGTGTGTGTGTTGGGGGGTGCCATCCCTTCTTGAGAGTGGGGATTCTCAATATTTGAGAACTATGATTAGGTGGTAGGGTAGTGGGGGGGTTATATCCCTCCTAAGGGCCATCTCAGGAGAGGAAAGAAGGACTCCCCACCCCCACATCCACCTCCCGAGGTCCCCCTCCAAGGAACTTCAATCAGGGCCTCCTTCTGGGGCCAGGCTGGCCTTGACCGGAGATCAGCTAGTGAGGAGTCTGTCAGAATCACCTGTGATTCTGGCAGGGCACCAGGCCTCCTGGCAGATGACCAGGCACTGCTGAGGGAAACACATGGCTTCTCCCTTGCCCTGCAGGGACAGCTCCAAGGTTAAACAAGGCTGGAGGGCTGCCAAGGTGAGGACAGGCATGGACTCCCACAGCCCAGAGAGAAAGGGGGCTCTCTAACTTATATTCTCTTCCCTGCCTAGTCCCCTCCTTCACAGCTGGCCCTTGATATGTTCTGTACTATGATCCCCAGCCCGGCAGCTGGTTCAGTTCCTACAGCTTTTCTTTCTCCTTCTCCAAACATCTAGCTTTAGGAAGTACTTAACAAGTCTTGTGTTTAAACAAGAACAAGGCTAGGGCCTGGGAACCCTAAGGAACAACAGGCAGGGAGCAATGACCTTTCTCACTGTCCCTCAATCTTAGTTCACAGCCCAGAAATTACTGTTTGAAAAATCACACTGCAAGGGACTGCAAGAGAAGGAAGGAGAGGAGAGAGAGAGAGACAGAGACAGCAGACATGGAGTTTGGAAATACGTTCTTAGAGCTAACATGTCCTTGGCAAACCTCTCTGATTTCCCCAGGTTGCAGGAACAGGAGATTTACAGAGCTGCGTGTCAATTTATATCATAGATTATCACTCTACACTCTGGGATTCACAGTCAGATTTCGATCCAGAGGAAAAAAATGTGATAGGAAAACTGAAATCGTGCACCTCGATGCTTCAAAATAAAACCGATGACTTGTATAAGAGTGAACATTTTGATTCTATGGAAATTACTGGGCATCAGAAATTATTTGCATGATGTCAGAGCATATTTATTGAGTGGCCGGTAAGCGCATGACCTCTGCTCTCCAGGAAATCATATGTCGTCGCCCTGGTTTCAGAAAGCATGGCTTTTGGAAAGGTTTAGTAAGAAGACAAATGTTAACCAAGCAGACAGAACAGTGTAGTAATGAGGACATTTCTTAGCAAAAACCAGTGTTAAGAGTTTTAAGGACAAAGAGAAAGTAAGATCCTTCAGGGAAGGTTTTGCTGAATTTGGCTTTTGCAATGTTTTACCATCTGCACCATGTCAACCCAGTGTTTGGCCAGACAAGATCTGTGTCTTATTTCTAGCATCTAGAACATGTTGACAGAGTGTGTGTGCTCGTTGAATGAATGAATGAGGAAATGAATGAATTCCGGGAAAGAAAGCGAACAGTCCCACTGTTTCCAGGCATTCCACTGAGGCACACTCCCCCGTAGACGGAGGGAATTATCAGAGTCACCGGCCCTCCCCAGAGCTGCCGAGCCATCAGTCTTGGTGAGGCTCCCTCCCGGGAGCAGGACTGGAATAACATTTGCTCTACTTACAGCCATGTGACTGGGCAAGTCTTCATGTCCCTCAAGCCTCTGTACCATCATCAGTCAAGCGATACCTATTTCACAGGATTGTGGGAACGTCAAAAAAGAAAACACAGAACAGCTCTTAGCAAAATGCTAAAAGGCATATAGTAAACCGACCCTGGTTTTATACAATTCATTCCAATTTGCAAGGAAGAAAATTGCACACTTATCTGCCTTAAAGACTTCTCTAAATTAAAAAAAAAATTTTTTTTTAATTGGAAAGAAAAGGGCCAAATAAAGTTTGCTTATGGGTAAAGGGAATTTTCTGGGGAAACATCTAGCCCCATTATAGAAGGGAGAAGGTTTACATAAAGGGAGAACCTTTATAAAAGGAGTTACAGCCTCTCACAGGGGGGCTCTTGCTTCCCAGAGCAGGCCAAGGGCCACCACGCCACACAGCGAGAGTGAAAGCCGAGTCAGGGTGGACAGGGCCAATTCTGTGGTGAATGCGGAGCTGGTCCATAAGCCACAGTACTCTGCAAGCTGCAGCTCTCCCCCACCTTCTGCTTCTCTGGAAGCCGGCCATGCGGGCGGCTTGTTTTAGTGTATGAACTTACCAGTGAGAAGTTATTTAAGTGGACAGGTTTGAAATGAGAAGGTACAAAGTCCAGATATTTGGTCACACACATATGTCTCTCCTCTATGAACTGCCCCCTCAAACCACCGTCAAGCCAGTCTTCACTGACTGTGAGTGATGGCCATCTAAATATCCACCATCTTGCTGTCCATGGAGGACAAGAATGACATCAGCTTATAAGGCTGTGGTGAGGATTACCTGTGATAATGTATGGTAAACCCTCAGCAGGGTGGGTAGCACACGGTGGGCACTCAACGATTATTAGTGCTAATGGGCTTATAAAATCCCACAAGGAAATTGTATTAGTCTGGGGTTTTCCAGAGAAACAAAGCCAGTGGGATATATATACACACATGGAAAGATTTATTTTAAGGAATTTGCTCATGTGACGAAGGCTGGCAAGTCCAAACTCCACAGGGTGGGCTGCCATCTTGGAGACCTAGGGAAGAGCTGATATTTTGGGCTGCCTAGCTATCCATACCTTCAACTGATTGGATAAGGCCCACCCACAACATAGAGGGCAGTCTGCTTTACTTGAGACTACCAATTTAAAAGTTAATCTCATCCAAAAACACTCTCACAGAAACATCCAGAATAATATTTGACCAAATATCTGGCACTGTGGCCTAGCGAAGTTCATACATAAAATGGCCATCACCATAGACTTTACTAGCCCTATTTTAAAGATAAGAAGCCTACGGGTCCAAGAAGTTAGGACCATTACACCCAAGTAGTAATTCCAAAAGCTAGGATTCATGCACTGAGGTAAATGAGGGCCCAGCACAATGCCTGGCTCACCACAGTCCCTCAGGGTTTGCTGATTGCATTTATGTCTCCAGAGTCCCAGTTCTTATCCTGACACTGGGTAAGAACTATCGAGAGATAGGACACCATGATTTTTCTTGAGAAAGAAACAGGAAGGAAAAGAAAGAAATGCACGGATGTTTGGCAGACTTCAGCGGAATGCTACCGAGTTGTGGAGTGAGATGAAGTGGAGGTGGGGACCTGAGTGGCGGCTCTGAGTAGGGTTGTGGGGGAAACATAGGAAGAGAGGCAAGGTGACAAGGATGGACCTGTGCCCTGAACTCAGGGCCCTTGTTCAAGGCTGCTCCGGACCAGGTGTCCAGAGACAGGCTCTGAGTATGTGAAATGCAAGTGTGAGACCTCAAACAAAAAAGAGGCTGCCTAGAAGGGGAAGTATCCGAGGCAGCAGCTGGCGAGAAGACAAAGGCCTGAGGCGGGCAGGAGATGGCAAGGCCCAGAGGGGACAGATGTTGGAGGCTGGGCAGCTCGTGTAGAGTCTGGATTTCCTTCTAGAGGCAATGGGAAGCCACGGGGGAGTTTTTAGCCAGAAATGACATTATCTGGTCACCCCACTTGTCAGGCAGCTGAGAGGTCAGTCTCTTCAGATTTTATTGCTCACTGAAGATCCGGGTTTATGGTGGCTGCCCTTGAACCTGAAAACAGGCTCTTCACAAATAAATACTTGAAAAGTTACTCAATTTAAAGTCTAAATATTAAAAGAGGAAGACTCTTCCCAACCCGCTGGTACATTCTTCTGCTTCCTCCTTCCCTCTGGCTTCTGAAGGCCCATGAGGGAGCAAAGAACACGGAGCTTTGGGGATTCCTTCAGCTCTCGACTGCCCCTCCACTGCCCTCCATAGGGCTGGGGCCCGGCACTGGGTGAGACAGAGGATTGCTGGTCCAGGACAAATGACACAAGCAGAAAAGAAAGAAGTGGCTGGACCTTCTGTGGAGGGAGCAATGTGGGACTGAAATCAGCACTGTCAATTAAAAAACTTAAAAAGCCACAAATGGAGCCAACTCCGTGCCTGGGGAGTATAGACGGCAAGCTGAATTGATTTCACTAATGCTATGCCAAGTAAGGCTGTAGGAAGCAAATTAGAGATAAATGTGCATGAAGGAGAAACAGAGGCACCCCATTGTTTAGAGTTCCCTGGGGACAGAATGGGAGTCCTTCCTATCTATAAAGAACCACTTGATTTAGCCCTTCAAACCCAGGATCACTGAACGAAAAAAGACTCAACACCAAAATAAGAACATATGAGGGAACTATAGCATTCAAGTTCAAAGGGGCTACCTGTGGAGTATCTCGTTCCATAGAAAGCCCATGGGTTCCGGAGTGAAGAGAAGAGCTGAGTCCGAGCTGCCTTTGGCTGTGATCCCGGTAAAGTACACAACCTATGCCAGCTCCATTTCCCTTGTCTATAAATTCCCCTCGGCAGCTTGGGGATCCCCTGGGGTAGTGAGGTCAAAGTCTGTGGGATACTGCGCTCTGGGTTTAAGGCGCGAGCGTGGAGAAGCAGCCCTCCTGCTCACCTTCACAAGTTGAGCTCTGGCAGAAGACCCAGACCCTTTGAGAAGAGGACAGTGCGCAGGTTCCCAGGATGGAGGGGTACCTGGGGGAGAATCCACTTTATGAGGCTTCATCAGTGAGCAGCTGCTGCCAGGAAGTAAGAAACCCCACTAAAAATAAACAAAATCCTGGCCCGCAGGACTGGAGTCCTTCAGACACCAGATTGAGAGGATTTCCCTTTGAAACTTAACAAAATTTAGCTGAAGGCAGATAAAAAAGAAAAAAAAAAGTATTACCTCCACCAAGGGGGATGGTGAGTATAAATTTAACTAAGATGCATCCCACTTCCTTTCATGTGGATGGCATGAAATACCATAATAAGAAATGCTCTAAAATTCTTATGAGGGGCAGAGAGCTCTTATGGTGGGGGATTCTGGGAAACCGCCTCCCTAGATGCTTTGGAGGGCTCAGTCGTGGAATTGAACCTGACTCCAGAGCACAGTGGGAGACCACCTTCAGAGGGCTTTGCCTTCTGCTATCTTATTTGATCCTCATAGTGACTCCATGAACAGGTTTTTCTTCCTTCATTTCATGCAAGAGGAAACAAAAGCTCAGACGAGTGCCCAAGGTCAACTACTTAGACGCAGAGCCAGGATGAAAATTTGATTCTACTTACTGCACACTCTGCTCTTTCATCACACCGATGTCAAAAATACAGGTTCCTGGGGCACCGGGGTGGCTCAGCTGGTTAAGCATCTGCCTTCAGCCCAGGTCACAATCTCAGGGTCCTGGGATTGAGCGTCACATATCAGGGGCACCCTGCTCAGCAGGGAGTCTGCTTCTCCCTCTCCCTCTGCCACTCCCCCTGCTTGTGCGCTCTCTCTCAAATAAATAAATAAAATCTTAAAAAAAAAAAATACAGATTCCATGGCCCTAAATCCCAGAAATGGATGGGTCTAGAATTTTTTTTTTAAGTGCTGGGCCACCTGTAGAATCCCCACACCAGACAGTACAGCTTATTTATTATCTTTGACTTTAACAAATGATCAGAAAACTGGGCATAGGAATTTAATGGGCAGCTAAAAAAAAAAAAGTCCCAGCTTTGAAAGGGCATGAAACAGAAAGGCTGCTTCTGATGGGGAAGATGGCCTGGAGCACTCAGGTAAGCAGGGTGTCGGTCCGCACACATCTGATGAAGACTGCTAATGTCGTAAGCAGTGTGCTGGATGCTGGCCACTGTTCTGAGCCTCCCTTCCTCCCTTCCAGGTTAGAAAACCTGCACTTTACAGATGAGAGGCCTGAAGCACAGAGTCACTTAGCGGAGGCCAGCTATGTGTTCAAGGCGGTCCCACTAATGGAAGAGCTAATACACCAACTGGCTAAAGGACTCAAGGAGGACCCAGGAAAACGATCAGATGTCAGGAGGTGAGGAGCAGGGCAGCGCTCCTGGGTCCTGGTCAAGAAAGACCTGAGGTACTTGCACGTCTGTGCCTGTATCCTTCCCTTCATCCCAGGAGCCAAGGGGGGCCTCACCCCGGGCTAATGTTCATCCTCCCACCATGCTCTGCATCGTATGCCCTTTGCTTTCTTCCAGAGCCTTCACACCATTGACTCTTGGCCCCCTTCCTTTTTTTTTTTTTTTAAGAGTTTATTTATTTGACAGAGAGAAACACAGCGAGAGAGGGAACACAAGCAGAGGGAATGGTAGTGGGAGAAGCAGGCCTCCCGCTGAGCAAGGAGCCCAACGTGGGGCTCGATCTCAGGACTCTGGGATCATGACCTGAGCCGAAGGCAGACGCCCAACGACTGAGCCACCCAGGCACCCCCCCCTTCCTTTTTTGTCCTTAACCTTTTCTTCTACTGGGGCTCTCTCAGTAATCTGTGACTAGGATCCATCATGCTCCACCTTTCATACTCTCTCCTCTCAGCAGCTCGTGCCCTGTATCTCCTACAACTGATCTCATGCCTCATCCCATCCCCAGCCTGTCCGTCTTTCCTGTGGTCACCACTTTGGTTAATGACATCAGCATCCAGCTGGCTGCCCAGACCAGAAATCTAGGCATCATTCTTGATTCCTCCCTCTCTGTCCTTTTGTCTTCCAATTCACTGCTAAGTCCTGCAGACGGTACCCTGTGATCATGCCTCAAATTCTTCCACTTCTCTCCACTGTCACCACCTTCAGCATGGTGCTGTCTGGACTGTCTCTGCTCTTCTAGTTTTTGCAACTTCCCCTACTCTCATTCATTAGTTCTCCACACAGCAGCCACGGTGAGCTTGTCAAATACAAAGCTGATCCTGCCACTCCGCTGCTTAAAATCCTGCAGTGCCGCTGTATTACTCCTAAGTCTCAACTCCGTATTATAGGACACAGATCTTTGGTAATATGACCTGCTCACCTGTCCAGATGATTTCCCACTCTCCCTAGAAGCCCCTACCCTGCCACCACTCATTCCAGCCTATCCTCCCTCACCCTTCCAGAATCGGTCTGGATGTCACCTGTCCAGGACATCTCCTCTGATCTCTCTTACCTGCTTAGACCCAACACTTACACCTGATCGATGTGTCCCATCACATCATAGTTGTTGCCTTTTCTATAACGCTAACTAAAGCCACAGCTCTGGCTCCTTGAGAACAGGGACTGTGTTGTAACTCCCTGTGCTGATTCTTCACACCATGTCTGGTAGTCAGTGGAGGCTCAATAAACAGATTGAATGAACACATGACCTAGCAAGGCCATAGGGAGTGACCAGGAGCTGATAAGAAGGACTTTGGGGTTCAGAGTACAAAATACTTTCCTCTTTTAGGGGCCAGCCTGGTATCAAACATGGACTAAAGAACTAAGTGTTGCTGAACATAGGTGCTGTGCTACCCTCCGAGCTAGATGTTTGCTGTTAATTATTTTCTCTTAACATTCACAGTAATCTTAGTAGATAGATACTGGTTTTGTTCTCATTGAACACATGAGGAAACTGAGGCTCAGAGATGTTAAAGAACTTGCTGAAAGTCCCCCAGCGGTGATGCTAAGATTCCAACCCTTGTCTAGGCACTCGCTCTGTGTTAACAACGCAGTTTCGCAGTTTCCTTCCGCAGACACCTCCACCTACGGTTCACTCGGAATCTTTAGGGAGTGGCCACTGACTCCACATGCAGAGCTAACCTGAGGAAATGCCTTGGAGGGACAGATCGCCGTCCAGGGCCGGCCCCCTCATGCTGGAAGCCTGGGTGGGTGTCTTTGCTCAGCATCGTCACGAACTCAGTTCTGTCATCTTGGAACTGGAGAGCTGAGAAGGACCTTTGAAATCATCTCATCCAAGTCCCTCATTTGACACATGAAGAGGCCAGTGGCTTGGCCACGCAGTCTGGTAGAGGCAAGGTGGAATCGCCGGGTGCCCTGACTCTCTCGCTGACCCGCACATGTTTTGCCCTTCTGGTGCCTGATTTTGCTTATTCAAGTCTCTGAGGAAAACAGCCCTCTTAAAACTTCAAACTGCAGATGGTTTTGTCGGAGAAAGAATTTCAACTTCCTGGATGGCCAGATGTCATGACAACAGTGGACCTGAATCTGCTGGAACGAGGAAGTCCGGGGGAGCTGGGGAGCTCGGGTGAGACAGGGTCTCCACAGTGGGACACCCCGGGGAGGGGCACAGCTGGGGCGCATTCCCAGTGGGGCCAAGGGAGAACGGCAGGGGCCTCAGAGGGCCCCGCTGGACACATAGCAGATATTCGGAACTGGAGCCTCTCTGTAGAACTGTCGGAACTGCAGGCCCTCAAGCACCTACAATCCGGAAGCAGAGAAAGAGGAGTACAGATATGAGACGGCATGCAAACAGGCTGAGGAGGGCACCGGGGATTTTGTCTTGGAGAGAAGGCAGGTTTCCTGGAGGAAGGGGCTGCAAGCTGGGCTTGAGGGGCATGGATTGCATGGAGCACTGGGTATTATATGCACACAATGAATCACGGACCACTACATCAATAACTAATGATGTCCTATATGGTGATTAACATAATATAATAAAAAAAGAAAAGAGCAAGCTAAAAAAAAAAAAGCAGAAGAGGAAGCAGGCCATTTCCCACAGAGGGAAGGGCGAGGGCGGACTTTGAGGGTCTGGGAGGGATGAGTGTGTAAGGGAGAACAGTGTTTCTCAAAGGGTCCTACGTGGACCAGCAGCATTAGCATCCCCTGGACAAGTATGGACAACCCATCATTGGGCCCCACCCGGCCCAACTGAGTCAGCCCTGCTGGGGACAGGCCCGGCCATCTGAACCGAGGGAGGCCTCCAGGTGTTCTGGCCCCCCATCAGGTTAGGGCCCACTGAACCGATTGTCCCTAATGGGAAGTCCACTGTATCCTTGCTCCTGTGGAAGGGCTTTGGGACACCAGACACAGGTGCACACAGAGCGTGCTGCTGTCCTCTCGTTCCCTCCTTCGATGCTCCCTGGGCTCCGGTCCTTCTTGACTTTATTCAAGAATCAGATGCTGCTCTTTGTACATTATGGGGATACCTCCCTGTCCTCTGAGGCACCAGAGGGCAGGACTTCCTGTGACATTCAGTGCCAACGAAGCCAGTACCGAGTGACATGATGGCTCGCCATTGGCTAACCAACCCCAGGGGTCTCCGGATCCTTCGGCGAAGGCACCTGACAACACGGGCTGGGGTACCAGCACACCTCTTGCCCTGGCAGGGGCTCCCAGCGACTGGTCTGGACTGGCTCTCACTGCTGGAGGGAAGGCTCCTGCCCTGGAGCCAAACTGCTAGGGGTGGGGCTGGGGTAGATGTCCTCATCCACTCCAGGCAGCGATGCTCAGCAGAGGCAATCCCTTTAAAGCCTAGGGATTCCGCCGGGCAACCTGGGCACTTTCACTTTAAATGCGTCCTTCCCCTTTATGACTGTATAGGGAGAAGGTCAGAGGGAGGCCTTGTTACTAAGCCAAGTCGGCAAACAGAATCCCATGTTTGATGTTCCAGGGTGGCCGGGGCGCTCTGAGGCAAGGCTGGGGGTGAGGCGGGGAGTCAGAGGGTGGATGGCGTGCAGGTGGGGGAATGTCACCTCTCCCCCTTACTTGTTGCTTGCTTGATTCACCACAGGGCCCGGCCCCTCCCTGCCTGACTGCCAGCCGTTTCCTCTCCAAGTCACTTCCCGAGGATGTACCTGGAAATCGTCCCATCAGTCCAGATATAAGACCAATTTTTCTAAAGTTGCTAATGCAACTCTAAAATATTTTGATTCTGCTCGACATTGAGATTGTTGGGGTTGCATACCTTTTCCTTTCTTTCTTTCTTTCTTTCTTTCTTCCTTTCTTTCTTTCTTTCTCTCTTTCTCTCTTTCTTTCTTTCTTTCAAGATTTATTTATTTGAGAGAGAGAGAGAGAGAGCGCATTACCTGGAGGGGCAGAGGGAGAAGGAGAGAGAATCTCCAGCAGACTCCCCATTGAATGTGTAGCCTAACTCAGGGCTCGATCCCACGACCCTGAGGTCATGATCTGAGCCAAAACCAAGAGTCAGACACTCAATCGACTGTGCCATCTAGGCATCCCCATACCTTTTTCTTAACTGAAAAACATTCTGTTCAGATAGCATGAAAACAAAAGTTCATTCATTCCATGAATATTTATTAAGTTCCATTAAGTGTCAGGAGCTAGACCAGATATTGAGGGAACAGCAGTGACAACACAGAAATGCTTATGCACTGTTGGTGGGAATGCAACTAGAGGTAGCCACTATAGAAAACACTACAGTGGGTCCTCAAAAAGTTAAAAACAGAACTACCCTATGATCCAGCAATTCTACTTCTCGCTATTTATCCAAAGAAAACAAAAGAAAAGAAAACAAAAACACACAGTCAAAAAGATATACACACCCCCAGGTTCTCTGCATCAGTAGCAACAGCCAAGATAGGGAAACAATTCAGTGTCCACTGAGGCGTAAATGGATAAGAAAATGTGGTACACGCGCGCACACATGGAATATTATCCAGCCGTTTTGGAAATCTTGCCATTTGCGACAACACAGATGGACTTTTGAGGGCATTATGCTAAGTGAAGTAAGTCAGACAAAGACAACTGCTATATAATCGCACTTATACGTGGACTCTAAAACAAAACAAAACAAAACAAAAACAAAAACAAAAAACCCCTGAGCTCCTAGTTACAGAGAACACACTGGTGGTTGCCGGAGTGGGGGTGGGGGGGCGGGCAAAAGAGATGAAGAAGGTCAAAAGGCACAAACTTCCAGTTATAAAATGGTAAGTCACAAGGATGTAATGTACAGACGGTGACTAGACCATACAACATATTTGAAGGTCGCTGAGAGAAAATCATCAAAGTTCTCATCACAAGGAAAAGAGTTTTGTTATTACGTGTGGTGACAGATGCTAACTAGATTTACTATGGTGATCATTTTGCATTATATACAAATAACAAATCAGTATGCTGCATACCTGAAACTTATATGTTTCATGTTAATTATACCTCAGAAAATAATAAATCATAAACATTGCTACAAAAGTTTTTAAGCACTGGCTTATATTTATGCAAAGAGAGGGAAACATCATTTTCACTTACCTATACTACAGAAGTGAGTGTCTCGTTGGAAATGGTGAAAAGTAACTTCATGCACTGATCTTTAATTAAATATAATTAACTGCCTACTTACCAAAATGGTTTGCAGCCTTCTTGGCAAACTTTTAGTTGCTTTAGTTATCATTAGGCTTAGCTGAAAATCACGGGGAATTCCATCATCATTAGGAAGTCAAGCTCCTTCTAGCTTCTTGCTTTGCGTCCTCAATGTGGCTTTTGCACCGTTGTCTGAAATGACTACTTAAGATCCAGACATCACACCCACATTCTAGGCAGCCTGATCTTTCTGGACATTACACGATACTTCTACTTACTGCCCCTGAGTAGAACTGACACACATGGCTCTTTCTGGCCACAAGGGAAGTTGGGAAAGGTGGTATTTACTCTGTGGCCGAGTATTTAGCTAAAAACAGGTCATCCATTGCTTAAGTAGAAGAAAACAGATATACGGGGCCACTAGAAGTGGCAGTTAGTGTCCTCAGGGTTTGGATTATACAAATATTCAGAAGGAAATCCATTTCAAAATTATAATAATGATAATGACTTTCCTAAAAAGGTCAAGCGGCTCTCATTTATTACTCTAGGGCACAGCATTGCCACTGTCAGAATGGAGAATTATTTCCCAAAGGGAGGCAACACTCAGCCAGAGACAGAGGAATGGATTTTCAGAACAGAGTCGGGGCCCATGTCCAGCTGGGTTAGCGTCAGCGGTCAGAAGGAATGCAGCCTCTCCTCCCGGCACCAGCGGCTCAGGTCACCTGCTTCTTATCTCTTGGAATCAGGACAAATCATGAGTTTGGAGGAGTTGAGACTCAAGCTATGGGAAATTTAAAGGAGCCCGTAGTGTTTAAAATCAAATGAACACATCATGGTAATGAAACACATTTGTGTGTTCTAGAAGACGGAGTGGCTAATCCCTACTCGATTTGCTGGGCACCCAACCTCATGGGGTGGGCGAGAGCTATCTGTTTCCTTTAATAGAGTTGATTCCATGGAAAATGGAAATGGATGGGCACACAGTCTCTCCTTAGGTCTCCTGTCTGCTGCTCCCGTGCAGTGTATTCGATAAACTTCTATCTCCTTTGTCCTGTCTTGGGTGAATCCACTCACAGCCCACGCCACCGGCTCCCACCCCATCGGGCCGCCCCACATTTGGTGGCCCTCATGGGGAGCCTCTGCAGCCTGGGACTCTTCCAGGATTCTCCGGGAATTTCTTCAGACTTTCCCTCCGTGGACCGATTCCAGGACTCCTCGGGGAACTGATGACCTCTGGCTGAGGTTACTCCGTGGGGAGGATCCAAAGCTCCAGGGGGAACCAGCCAGCTCGCTCTTGCTGGAAAGGATGAGGGGTTTCCCCTCTTGTCCTTCAGAGGGCCCTTCTCTCCCCCTCCTCCCTATTTTCGGACCTTAACCCTGGTAGTCCTCAGACAACTGAAGATTTCTGGCCAGGATGGCTCCCTGGTGTGGTCTGAAGGTCTGAGAGTGAACAGTCCGACTGATCATGCAGATGAGGGCAAAGGATCCCCTTCCTCTCCTCTCCCACTCTGTTCCCACTGAGGCCTCCTTTCCCAGTACGCAGCACACTGACAGCAGAAGCTCATTGGGGTGAATCTGCACGTGTTGCCGACTCATTTGGGACCCTTCCTGATAGCTGGCTGACTCTCAGTTACCTTGCTTCTTTCAGCCCCCGTCCTCTTTCTCCTGTGTTCCTGCCCATCCAGCCGCAACCTTGATCTACAGGCAAAACACCCTCCCACGTGTCTGACTGAACCCAACAATTCCGTATACGAATTATGATTCAGCAAGGATTCCAGCCTAGACCAGTAGAGGGTTTCCTCCCCCTAAGTCCCGTGGACCCGGCTACCAAGGAATTTCACTCAAATGGCCCACCAGCACATTCATATGATACCATGCTCTGGTCGGTAACGGCACAGAACCCCTGACGGACCGACACGTTTAGGGAGGGACACTGCACCGCCGTCTCCCACCTCCGGCCAGCATGAAGCAGCTCCTGAAAACGAGACCTCTGCCCGGAGGCCAGAGATTTGTCATCGCTGCTCTGTCGGGGGGGAATGCAGATGCAGCTTTTAGGCAACAGGCTTGAGCAACAGAAATCTGAGGAAGGTAAAAGGGCTGCCAGCGAACGACCACCAGGCTCAATGCAAACAGGCTCATTAAGCCACAGGCTCTAACTGACCCAGGGGCTACTTATGACCAGGCACAGGTAC
>CM053607.1:83262003-83279659 GCA_028646535.1 Procyon lotor
GACACGGTATGTTTCTTGGCTCTTTATTCAGCTGAGAAAACAGTACATGGGAAAGAGCACTGAGTTAGGAAACCTGAGTTTAAGTCAGGCCCCATGTGATCTTGGGCACGTTTCTTAACCATTTTGGGCCCGAGTCTACTCAACTTATGATTCGTGGTTGAGTTAGATAGGAGGCCCCAAGTCAAATTCCCATAGTGGCGAGTCATGTAACAGAAATACGTGAGTGGACCTGGCTTTCGAAAAATAGAGCAGAAGTCTGTTTTGCTTTCCCCTCAACTCAGGTTTAAGAAAACAACAGTCTGAACCCAGTAATAAATGGTCATGAACACTCAGCTTCTAAAGCAGAGAAGGCACAGGGAGCCGCGGAGACAGACGTCACCCGGGGCCGTGATTGCTTATCTTCAGTTAGGAATGTGGGCTGAGTGCTGCCAGGTCTTTCGAATTTCCAAGAGAATTGAGGAAAATGGATTGGTTTTCCGAGAAATTTTCAGATTTTTCTCTTTATGGAGCAACTAATGCAAAACTTAAGAAAAAAACAAACGACAAAAACCTTGTGCCGGTTACTCTTTTATGAGCCCGACTAAAACAAGTTGGGTTTGTAGGGCCGCCCAACAATGATTTCCAGGTTACACTGTAGTCGGTGGAGCACTAGTTCTCCAGTCGAGATTTCTGGACCCACTAAGAGCTTCACCCAGGCAGAACCCTTAGAAATTATATATAAGTTCTGTGAGTGTACACTTTTGGGGCGAGAGGACTCATCAGTTTCATTCAAATTAGGAACTCTTTTTTTTTTTTTTTTAAGATTTTATTTATTTGACAGCGAGAAACACAGCTAGAGAGGGAACGGGGAATGGTAGCGGGAGAAGCAGGCTTCCTGCCGAGCAGGGAGCCCGATGTGGGGCTCGATCCCAGGCCCCTGGAATCTGACCTGGGCCCAAGGCAGATGCTTAACGACTGAGCCACCCAGACGCCCCTCAAATTAGGAACTCTTGACCAGCAAACTCTTAGATTCACCATTGAGCCTCGCACAGGATTCCAGCTCCTACTCTTCCGAATGCCAAGACTGATGCTGGAATCAGACACTTTGTTCACTCCCTCGTTGACTCAGCAATAGTTACACAATATTTACTACGCACAGGGCATATCCTAGGCACTGGGAACATGGAAGCAGATAGAAGAGACCAAGTCCTTGTTCTCATGAAACGTACATTCAAGAAGAGGGACACGGATACTATCAATAGAAATGAAAAAGGCACATGTTGTGTCAGGTCCCGGGGAGGGCTGCCCAAAGTAAGAGGAGAGAGAGCGACAGGGGCAGAGTGGCCTTGTAGGTGGGGTGAGAAGAGAAGAGGAGAGACGGCTGTCCTTCAGAGACCTGACTGAAGAAAGCAAGCACGCCATGGGACTTTCTGGAAAGGGTGTTTCAGAGGAGGGAGCGATAAAGACAAACCTGTGGCAGGTGCATAGAGAGGTCTGTTTATGGAGTACCAAGGCCAAGGTTAAATTAAGGTTGTATAACCAGTAGTGGTTTTAAAGGAAGACTTTGAGATTTTTTTTTTTTTCTGTAAAACAAGGAATTCCTTCAAATTGTTTGCAACACTTTTATCTCTTTGTATTGATAAAACCCAGTTGAGAAGCAGATCTAAGAAAAGAGGCCGATACCCACTATTGGCTGGTGCCGTAAACTGGCTCCACCTTTCCCGGGAACTGTCTAGTAAGTTTAATGAGAGCTGTAAAACTGTTTACACCTGTTGACTTGGTTACTTCACTTTGGACTATTTCCACAAGGCAAGAGAGAAGGAGACAAAAAAAAAAAGAGAAAAAGCAAGTCTACCTCATGTCCTTCACAGGGCCTTGTATAACATACAAATTTCAAATAATCTCAGTCTTCAGAAATGTAATGAAAACAAGTAAACATTAAAAAAATGATGAAATTCAACATATGTAGATTCACTGAGGCTAATAAGATGACACTTGGGAATAATCTTACTGAGGGGAAATGTATCATGTGAAAAAGGTTAAGTAGAAAAAACAAGGTACAAACCTGTGTATCAATGCTGACCAAAATTGTGGAAAATATATTCCTGCACGTTAACAAATGTGAAAAGAGAATCTGGAGGGATACAAAAAATCTATTGTGTCGTGAGCTCTCTTTTTGGGCAGGGTTGCTGACATTCACGCTGGGTCTTTCATTTTTTTCTGGTTGTTGGGTAATGTGAGGGTTGTTTTTTTTTTTCCAGCTGAGGTTTAGCACCCACGAAGTACCTTCTCTGCTCAATAGCTTTGAAAGGGGCAAGGCTGTTCCGCAGATGCTGAGCTTGCCGTGAGACGCTGAGGCATCTACAAGCAGAGTCTGCAGAGACACAGTCTCCCTGCGCCACAACTAGAGCTGTGCAACCACAACGTGGCTTTGGTCATAATTCTGGTATCTGCACTATGGATGGTTTGGGTGTCTGGGACAGAAAACCAGGAGCAGCCCTAATGGAGGCCACTAGAACCGGAAGTTGCCGACTCAAGATGGCAGCGTGTAGGAGAGTGGCAAGTTCTCTGCTGCCACAGCTCCACTCCCTTCCTGATACAGCCCAGCAGCTGATTCCGTAGCTGTCACCTTGTGTGGAGATGGGGTTCCCTCGCTTAGAGAGTTCCAAAGCTAAACACACTCTAGCCCAGACTGAGCTTTGAGATACCTTCTTGTTCTTCAGGTCACCTGAAGGTGACCTTCAGGTGATCTTCAGGTCAATGGTAACCGCTTTAGAGGTGGGCTTCCCTGGCCAGCTGCTCTGAAGGAGCCCCTACCCAGTGATGGAGGGTGTAGCATTCTACTTTGTGTTTTGTGTATCAGTCCTGTAGACCATCTTCCCTATCTTCCCCCACTGTAATGTAGGCTTCTTGAAAACAGGGAGGACCACATCTGTCTTATTTGTTATTGGTGACTACAGTGATTTCTGGTATAGAGTGGTTCCCTGGTATTTATTTTTTTTAGTGGATTAATAAACTTGTAATGATCAGCAATTTGGGATCTCTGAACGTCTGCAGCCCATCTGGATATCATTTTTTGAGTCAACTTGAACGAAGGGCTTCAAAAGGGAAAAATGAAACCACAAAACATGGATGCTGGGTTCATTAGAATCTCAACAGGACCGTGACATTATCTTGGGCCTTAGGAAGAAGGAGGGGAACCTGTTTGACTTTCCCTCTTTGGAAAATGCCCCCTTCGTCCATATCCCCAGTCTTTCTTCTCCCCTCCCTTCTCTTTGCTTCTTCTGGAGAATGAGGGCTAGCCGTCAGGTAGGTGATGGTGTATGGGCAGGAAATCTCCATAGAGCTAGGGCCCTTCGAGAAAACTGCAGGCATGGAGGGTGGGGTGGGGAAGTAGGCATTCAGGACAGCAGACTTGTAGTTGTTTGATTCTTGCATCTTTTTCAATAAACAGCTCCAAAAATAGCTCGAGACAAAGAGAATGATACATATCGTTCATTCCATACAACTGGAACCTGGTGTTGGAATGTCAGTAGGGAGCAGTGGCTGTGGCCATGCTGTTATCAACGTGGAGCTGCTGTCTGTTGCCTCCGTGTGCAAATGCTGTCTGACTCCCATATGCTGGAGAAAGTCTTCAGCTCACTACCTGGCCTCATTGCTCTGGAATGTCTGGAACACGGCTTCCCAGTGTGTGACAATGAAAAAAGGTGGCAATGGAAATGAAGGCCAAAATCTCTCTAGGAGTTCTTGTTGAGATCCAAGACTTGCAAGGGCTTTTTTCTACTCGGTCATTTCCTGACAACTAAAATGGAATTGCTGAGGGTATGCATGCCTTTTGTAATAATTGCTCGTTTATTGAAAGCTTACAATGTGTCCAGCACCACTCCCAGCATTGCACATTGAATCGACAAGCCTAAGCAGTAGTTACTATTTTTCTTTTTTTATTGATGAAACACTGCCCACGGAGCCGTTAAGCAACTTCTCTGAGGTCATCCAGTTAAAAGTGACACAGCCAGTAAATGGATCCAGAAAACTTGGCTCCAGCATCCATGCTCTTATCCATTATGCTACACTATCTATATGGAGAAACAGAGGCACCTGGGGTGCCTGGGTGGCTCAGTTGTTTAAGCATTTGACTCTTGATTTTGGCTCAGGTCATGATCTCAGGGTCTTGAGATCAAGCTCTGTGTGGGGCTTTGTGCTCAGTGTGGAGTCTGCTTGAGATTCTCACTCTCCCTCTGTCCTTCCCCCTGCTTACACACACACAGACCCAGACATAGACCCACACACACAACTCTCAAAATAAATAAAATCTTAAAAAAAGAAATAGAGACACCTGCAGATTTAGTTTTATTATATAGAGTCAAATTACAAATGTATGGCCTCTGGTCAAGCTAGGCATCCAGTTAAGTGTGTTAGGGAGACAGAGGTAAATGAAATATAGTTCCTCCCTCCAGGTCTTTTAGTCTGCTGGAGGAGACAGGCACACAAGGAGGTGAACCCTGGAGATTATGGAAGCTTAACTGCTGGTGGGGGCCAGTAGAGAAAGTTAGGGTAGGCTTCTTGGGGCAGATGAGGCTACAACTGGATCATTTCTTACATGTGAGAAATGAGGGGGTGCAGCGAAACAGCCCAGATCCCACTTTGAGACCAGGGTGCTTGCTCCCCAGAGGCCCTGAGTGCTGTCTGCCCATGGCTCCCAGTTGAATCCCTCCCCTGGCCATTCTCTTGTCAAAGGGAGCCACTTCATCTAAGGTTGTCCCCTGCCTCAGATGGTCTCACACTCACAGGTCATTGGTGGGGATACAAAGGCCCCACCCCTTTTGCCTCAGTTTGGGGCAATTCTGAAAGCTGTCCCATAAGCAGAACCCCATGGGATCAGTGGAGACCTCTGGTGCGGTTCTGTCACAGTTAACTTTCCTTCTGCCCAAGGCTTTCTTCACTCCTTTATGGGTGTTATTCCTAAAAGCACTCACCAATATATTTCCTTCATGAGAATCTCTCTCTCAGATTATATTTCTGGGGAAACCTGACCTGAGAAAGCAAGCAAGGTGGAAGGATCTTCCCAACCGATGGCACCACCAAGGTGTCCCTCATTTAACAAATATTAATTGTGTGCCTACTATGTGTAAGTTGTCGTCCAAGGCCCTGGGGACACAATGGCAGCAATTCCCTAGCTTGTTCCATATTTGGCATTGGCTCATATATATGAACATTATGGTGCAAGTCTTTGATGCACATATGGAAACCTTTCTATTGAGCATATATGAGGAGAGGAACTCTGTACCATTTTCAAACGGTGATACCAATTTACCTTCCCACCAGTAAGTGGCAGTTCTGTGATGAGAGGTCCTTGTCAACACTTGGTATTATCGGTCTTTTAAATTTTAGCTATTCTGGGGGCAGGGGGTGTTTAGTGATGTCATAACATGTAACATGGTTTTATTTGCATTGCCCTGATGACTCATGAGATTCTTTTTTCTTCCTTCCCTTCCCTTCCCTCTCCTTCCCTTCCCTTCCCTTCCCTTCCTTTCCCTTCCCTTCCCTTCCCTTCCCTTTCCTTTCTTTTTTAAGGTAAGCTGTACGCCCTGTGTAGGTCTTGAACGCATGACCCCAAGATCAAGAATCACACGCTCCACCTACTGAGCCAGACAGGCACCCTTTGTTTCCATATGTTCAATGGCTATGTTCTGCTGGACATCTTTTTTCCAGTTTCCATTTAAGCCCTTGCTCCTTTTCTATTGAGTCATCTGTCTTTACTGTATTGATTTGTAGGAGTTCTTCATTGATTCTGGATGAAAGTTCTTTGTTGGTTATTCAAAATGCCGACATCTTCTCTAACCTGCAACTTGCACTTTCACTCTATTAATGGTGTCTTTTGGTCTTCTGATCAATACTGAAGGTACCCAAAAATTAATTCCAGTTTAAAAGGAGAGCAAATTGTGAGATGAAAAACAAGAAAGCAGCTAGGTGAGGAGAATGTCTTCATGACATCAGGGTAGAACAAAGATTTTTTATATGATCTTCAAAGCACTAGCTTATAATGGAAAGGTTGACAAATTAGATTAAAATTAGGAACTTCTGTGCATTAAGAGACATCATGAAGACAATGTGCTAAGCACTTGCATTGTATCATTCAGTCCTTTCCATGAGTAATTTAAGTATCCCTCTCTTACGGATGAGAAACTGAGGCTCAGAGAGGTTAATTAACGTGCCCTGGACCACACAGATTACTAGTGGAGAAGCTAGGGCTTGAATTCAGGTTTGACCTAGTCTAGAGACAAAGCTTCTAACTCCTGCTGGTGCTGCGCCCCCATTACCACCTCCAGAGGATCCCCTGTGGGGCCTGTGCTGTGTCAGGCTCCAGACTTGTGTCACCCCTGGTTTCTCATTGTGCCTCCTTGTGTGCAGGGCTCCCTTAACATGGCTCTTGTTCCTCCCTGTAAATTATTCATTTCCTCCTCCCCTGTTGTATGAGCTTGGCCTGCTGGGAAGAGTTGCCCTTTGGCCTTTGTCTTAGTCCCGAAGAAGCAAGTCTCCTCGGGGCTCTATTCACAGCAGCTGTACCTGGGAAAGACTTGGACACCATTCTGTGTCCGGAGCAGGTTGAGTGGCAAATCCCCAGCTTTCTGGGGAAGAGGCGGCTCTTAGAAGTGCCAGGTCTACACAGTCTCCTCAGGGACGCTGGAGTCGGGGAGGTCCTGACATCCCGGAATGGGGGCCGTCACTTTTCCTTCCTTCTTTTCCCGGCTGTCAGGGGCCCTGCTATGGAGCTAAGCTGAGTTGGGCGCTGTGGGGGAAGTCACCTGCAGCTGCGGCCAGGGTCAGGAGAGGCCCAGGTACCCGTCAGGCCTGCCTGGGGCAGTAGAAGCTAGTAGTTGCCGGGTCCCGTAGAAGCCTTGTGAGACCCAGACAGCGGCGGGACTCCACCCTGTGTGAGCCCTCCAGGAGGATCTGGTACTCCTTATCACTGCACCTCAACATCCTCAGAGTGAAGTGCAGACCTGCCTCCAAGAGCAGAATTGAGCCAATCTGGCTTATCGTACTGGCTGCCATGTCCTGAGGACTTGTGTCAAGGCTTTGCTAAACTTTTTACACACATTTCCTTAATCCCTAAAAATCCCAGCGAAATACCAATCAGCATCACTTCTAATGTGTAGTTCTAGAGAGGAGTCTGCAGAAAGACTAATTCTGGCTTCCTCCACGCCCTCACAGCTGCTAAGTGGCAGAATCAGGATTCAAACCCACATCTGTGTGACTCCAAAACTCAGAGGAGTGCTTACCGTAAAGCTAATGAAGCGTAAACCTCAAGGCACCCATTTGTCCCTTCGAGGCACTGGACGGCCCTAACAGTGTATTCAAATGGTCAAATGCTCTTTAAAATGCTGCAAAACTAAAGAAAAACTTAAGAGCTGGTTTCCTTCGTTAAAACTACCATCTCTTGCTGCCATTCTTCTGTCCCTCAAACTTGCCCTGGTGTTGTGTGGAGCTAGGCAGTTTGGAAAGCTGGCTGAGAGGAATTTGAGCTGGGTAGATACTTAGTTTGGGTTTGGTGAGGTACACTGAGGTAGCTCACAATCACTTCTGTGATTATTAGGTATTGCTGACTGTCTCTCTGAAGGAATGGCTTCCAGGAATGTTCCTGCTGCCCACAGCGCCACTCACGAGGCCTTTGACTCGTACACACAGGGCCAGAGGCTGGATTGCAAATGTGAATGTGGTCTCTGTCTTCAGCAGGGGAAGTATGTGGGAAATGGAGAAAAAATAAGAAACTTCCCACCCCCAAACAAAAAACGCAAAACCTATTAGTAATCAAAACTAATTTGTATCTTTCTATTCCCTCTCTAGACAATGATATCACAAAACTGTTACTATATGAAGAGGCCATCAGAGAATATGCAGCCGAATAATACAGAAAAAAACCCTGATGCATCAGGCAGTTAATTATTTATAATAGTGTGTTATTTTTCTGGAATGTTGCTATGGTCTGTGATATACGGCAACTTTTAGAACTTTGTACATTGTGGGAGCTTTTCTTCTCATTCTAAATAGTTACTTTGATAGCTAACTTTTTGATTATAATCTTAAGGAGGAACCCCAAACCTGGAACTCATGCTGCTCAAACTCATACTCTTAGCAACAGCGGTATTCTGCTCCCTCCATTGGAAGGTTCACCAGTCCGGTGTGTGGACGTTGAAATGAGACTCCGAGGTCTGGAAAAGTCCCAGCTTCCTGCACTTTAGAAAGTGCTACAGGTGTCCTCTAAGGGACTCGGGAGGCCACCAGCATCCTCTAGGCTAGGGTGCAAGAGCACACACAGCAAATCCCCAGCCTGCAGTGGGATGCCTCCCATGTTTTCAGAGGCCAGAAGAGGGGTTGGAGAAACTTTCAAGTCGCCTCGCTTTTTACAGTGTGCAGTAGCTTCCTGTCCAGTCACATCCCAAATGGAATTTGCTGGTGAGATTTCATGGGCCATCTCAGTCCACAGGGCTTTTTTGGGTGTTCTCTAGGTGCAAAGATGCAGGTGTGAGCAGCCGTGAGGGAGTGCAACCGCTGTACATACGGTCTTTTCTGCCGCCCTGTGGGACAGGGGCAGGGAACATCGAAATAGGGCTGCAGGCAGGTGGCCGCTGGTGCCCTTGGAGTCAGGGGTGGGGCTTACTGCGTCCACGGTGCTCCCGGACCTCACTGCCTTCATTCAGGCCCAAGGCAGTCCCAGCGGCGGCAGGGCGGGAACCCGTCTTCCATCAAGAACTTGTCTTCTTTGTGGTTTTCACTTCTCCACCTGGTGTCAGGACTGCAAATTGCAGGAGATGACGCTGAGACGGTTTTCCCCCACGGAACAAAGGGACTGCAGCAGTCCGCGAGGCACCCTTGACTCCGGCGCTGGGAGCGCCCCGCCCCCGGGTCCCCTGGCAGCCAACCTGCGCACAAGCTGGTCCAGGGTCGTGGAGGACGCTCCACCAGGCCTTGCGCCGAGGCTGTGGTGGCCTGGGGAATGCCACACCATCGACTCCAGGATTAGAGAAAATTATTGTACAGACAGAGCGGGTCTAATGTGGAATTCTAATCAGCAGAGAGCCTGAGGGGGCAAAGAGTCAACGGGTTTAAGAATAGCTTGACACAGGCCTCAGAGGCTGGCTAACCTGCCCAGGGGTACCCTCTAGAGTTCTCTGTTTCTGGCTTAGAAGTGCTGGGCCCAAGGGGTATTCCCCAACCTGTCTCTCTTCATGTCCCCCTCTGAATGAGTAGCACAAACAAGAATGAATGCATACAATATAGCTCTTGCTACTCTCCCTTGTGACCACAGGCAAATTCAACCCCATTTGGTACACAAACACACATAATTCTATACACAGTATACATACATAATAAAATATGTACCATTTGGGCTAATATTCTGGAATATCTGAACTATGTCCCCCTTTTAAGATTTTATTTATTTGGCAGAGAGAAACACAGCGAGAGAGGGAACACAAGCAGAGGGAATGGTAGTGGGAGAAGCAGGCTCCCTGCTGCGCAGAGAGCCTGATGCAGGGCTCCATCCCAGGACCCTGGGATTATGACCCGAGCAGAAGGCAGACGCTTAGCGACTGAGCCACCCAGGCGCCCCTCCCCCTGAAATTCTTATGTTGAAATCCTAACCCTCGGTACCTCAGAATGTGACTGCGCACGGGGATAGGGTCTCTGGAGAGGTAATTAGCCCAAAACGTTACCTAGTGTGGGTCCTAAAACAAGGTGCCCTTATTCAAATAGGAGATTAAGACAGACATCTACCAAGAGAAGACCATGGGACAACATGGAGAGAAGAAAGCCATCTAGAACCAAGAAGGAAGACCTCCAAAGAAACGGACCCTTTTTCCATCTTGATATTGGATGTCTAGCCTCTAGAATGGTAACAAAGTAAGTCTGAGCCAGTCTGTGGTACTTTGTCAGGGCAGCCGTAGCAAACTTATAGATAATAGCACCTTCACCGTCTCAGACATTATGAGCCTGCAGAGGGAAGTGAGTGCACAGTCTCTAGTGGGAGAGCTATCCAAAAGAACCTATGGTGATGATAAAATGTTCTACATCTGTGCTGTCCAATATGGTAGCCACTAGCCCACCATATGTGGCAATAGAACATCTTGAAATGTGGCTAAGGTATGACTGAGGAACTGAATTCTTAACTTAGTTGTAATTATTTTAAGTGTAACTATAAATAGCTGAGTATGGCAACAGTGTTATATAACACAGGTCCGGAAGTCATGGCCCACTATTGCTTGCCTACTCAATGGCTACCTTCCTTTTCTCTTGCTCATTAAACTTCAGTTTTATTCAGGTAGTCAGAAGCCACGTGTTTTGGGGGAGAGGGCATTCCTTCTGAGCTCTTTGGAGGGAGGGGAATATTGATCAGTCTAAGCCAGATATGGTAATTACCTCGTCCTTGCTAGTGATTGGCTTAGGAATACAAATGACGCAAATCCCATCAGTGAGATGTAACAGAAGTCTGCCGGAGGACTCAGAATGTTCTCTAAGATCTTAAAAAGGGTCCTAAAGAGGGCAGAGTCTGCCTTCTGGTCCTTATATTTTTTATGAAGATCTGATGCTTTGACTTGCTAGTGCTCTCCCACGCCCCTGAGGGGCCGGAGGCAAGTCTGCTGAGGATGACTGATGTGAAAGGTGGAAGGAACCTGGGCCTTCAGCAAATTTGCCCATCCATGTCATAACCAACCTTGGTATTGTCCTTTGTTACATGAAATAATAATCCCCTTTATTACTATGGATATTACTATGGAGATTTATTACTATGGATAGTCTGTTACATGCAGTCAGAAGTATTCCTTTGGGATTAGCAAATCCATGGCAGGCAGTCCGTGTTTCTGCCTTCGAAGGCAATGCTACAAAATATATCGCCTTTTCTCATCATGCTTCTCAGACTAACATTCTAAGGAGCCGCTATCAGACAAATGAGTTAACAGGCTAGATAAAAGTCGGTTTGCTATTCCTGTTCTAGAGCAAAAGCACACAGACACGTGCCCTGCCACCAACGCCCCCCACAAACTTGTTCTTCCCAATGGTCCTGGCTAACGATCAGAAAGTGTTCCTAAAACATCAACAATACCTCAATACCCAGGATCCCAGAAACAGAAACAATTCAAATAAGCCCAAATCAAAGGAAACAGATTTTTCTGGATGCCCAAGCACAGAAAAGAAAATCCTTTTTTTTAAGGGGTCAATTCATGCCTTGGAAAAGAAGTCAGTCGCGCGACAATCTTTATTTGAATATAACAGAGCAAAAAATGCTCTTTTATTAATAATCCGATGTACATGAAATATCTTTGCAGCTGTTACATGAATGTTAGGTATCTGACACGTAAATGTACACACACTTCCACATCCGATAGATTTATGCTGTACACGAGTCATCCCACACAGAGCATGCCCCTCACAAGGATACGCAGGGATGTCTCGGGACATTTGTTAAAACATACTTGGTCAAACATTTTGGCAATCGGGAATCAGACATAGAGGAGCATACCAGAAAGATGAGTTCACAACAGGACCAGCTGTAGGGAAGATGGAAACTTCAGAAACCTGGAACAGAATTTATTGGGGGTCACACATGCAGCACGTATATACAGTACAATTGGGGTAACTAGAACATTCACAGCAGGAGGTCTTACAGAGCAGTAAAAACAGGAAAGGAACAAGACAGAACAAAACACCCAAATGCCAAAACCAGGGATAGGACCCCTGCCAAGATCTCACTGCAAAGGAGAGCAGATGGTGGGCTTAGCATGTGTCCAAAAATGGAGGTTTACCTGAAAGGAAAAAATCACTCGTGCAGGCCTTTATTTACAGTATCTAGACATCAGTGAAGGACACATGATCTATTCAATATGTTCCTGGGTTGGGGTGAGGATACATAACCACTTCTTAGTTGTTATAAAAGCACGTATCAAGAAAGACCATTTCTTTTTTCTTCTGTTTGACTCAGGACCTAGATTCGGCACAATAAATGTCTAACAACAGTAGTCGAAGTGAGATTAAGCAAATCTATCCAGTTCCATCCGGGCAGGCCTGGTGAATGTCAAGGGCAAGGAAGGAGTTTCCTTCTTGGACACCTACTTGGGTGTGAGCATGGCTTCAAAGAGTTTATTTTTGTTTGCACAGCATACAATAGCCAACCGACTGTACATTCTTCCTGGAGGAGCAATACACATAGAAAACAGTGGATTCTCTGGCTGGTGGGTCCTGTTCTGAGTCAATACAAATGCAGAGAGAAACCCTTTGTGCACTAACGGGAGGTGAGGATGAGCTTGCTAAGTCTTTTCTTCCCTCGGGCATGTGGGCCTGATGTTGACCCACAAACCTACGGGACCCACTTTGGTGTGGTCTGGGTCTGTGTGGTGGGAGGTCACACAGCGGTCAGGGCTTTGGGGGTAAGAGTCTGATTGGCAGCCTTGGAAGATTTCCGTGGTGTAAATCCTACCACCCCCACCAACCCGGGCAGATTCCAAGCTACGAATGTGATGCGACCATGGAGTTGGGAAGACATGTGTATTGGCCCACCGGTATACAGCATCGCTACCATTCAGAGACCACGGGCGGCCATCACTTCAGGGGCATGGGTGATGCTAACGTGTGATGAATTAATTAAACAGCAATGACTTTCATGCATTTACTATTTAATTGTAAGTTTACATAACCTAATTTTTATTAATGGCTGTTTTTCCCAAACTGGCTCACAAAATGCCTGAAAAGATTGGCTCTGAGGAATGGATGTGAGTCTGACCCCGCTCAAAGCTGGCTTTCGAGGCCTCTGGCCCCGTGAGCACGCTCCCTCAGTCACTCTGCACCCCTGCTTCTAGGGTGGGCTTCTAGGCTGGTGTTAAGCCCTGTCGGAGTCTGAACAGAGGGCTGAGGGCTCCTTTCTCCCCCTTCTAGTTTTGGGCACTCTTGGTTCTCAGGGGAGCACGACTCTGGCAGGGTAGGCAGAGAGGGGGCAGCCTCGGCAATGTCAGCCTCTAAATCAGAACAGAGAGCACCCAGCCTTCGGCAGTGGGCAGACCCTCTGCAGTCCCCGAGTGGGGTCTCTACCTCTCACACGGGTCAGTGAATTCCGAGAGCCTCACGGTAGGCTGCCTCGTCTTTCTTTCAGGAGTCCAATGCTAAGCTCTCAGACTTCTGCCCCAGACATAGGCCTCTTTCAGAGCCCATGCCAGTGGTGGCCATCTAATGGTGCATAGGAGGGAGAAGCAGCTGGAAAGTTCTCCTGGTTCAGGGAGCCGTGGCAACACCAAGAGTCTGGAGCTTAGACTTCCTGCACCCACTGCCATTCAACACCTTCTTCATCCTTTGGGCCTTGACCGGAGGCACGGGGGGGGGGGGGTGCACTCTTTAGTCCCAAGTGTGCCAGGAAAGCTTGGCCTGGCCTCTGTACTCGACCGGAGTCAAGAGGTGACCACAGGAGGCAAGGAAGAAGAAGAAGAGATGGGGAAGAAAGCAAGTGAGTGTGTACTGCCTGGGGGAGGTAAGGAGGAGAGGGTTATGGGTGCAAAAGGAAATCGGGGCTCTGAGAGGGGAGGGTGGAAGGTCACCACCCACTACCCCCACTGCTCTGCCTCCCCTCAGGCCCCAGAGCCCCCAAGGTCCTCGTAGCGTCAAGACACTTCGCAACAACTCTGCACTGGTTTTGAACTGAAATCTGAAAACCTCCGACCACTAATGGTCAGAACCTGTGTTCTGGGTGGCTTATCCGCCGAGGGGACTGGGGGCAAAGAGGCTCGGCATATCTGCAAAGGCAGCAGACGACACGGTCACCGATCTTCAGAATCAGAAAGGAAACAGCCCGGGAAGCTGAGGCCGGGGCCACAGTTGGTTGAAGGGGGTGCTGACTCTGCTCTGGACCAGACCTCCCAGCCCCCACCTCTCCTCTCAGGCCATGAAAAGAACTCTGGAACTTGAAAAGCCAACGTCTCTATGAAGAAGCGGCTATCTTTGCCGCTGTGTCCTTTCCTTGGCTAATCCTTAGTGTGATTTCAAGCCGAGGCATTCAAAGCAATGGTATGTGTGCCTTCGTTTCTCTCATTTTCCAAGTATTAGTCAGGAGTCCCTCCAACAAAGGCCAGGAAAGGTGGCCTTCTCCTCACGTCAAAGACAGTCCCAATGTCTGAGTAGTTTCTCGGCATTTGGGAAAATAACACTTTGTGTTTCCAGGGAAGGGGGGCTTCTGTATGTGACCCCATTACAGATGTGATCTCTTTCACGCCCGTTTCCTCTGCCTTCACTTAAGTCCTGCAAAGGGTTCACTATCCGCAGGGAGCACAGTGCCCCAACCCAGCACATGGGAAGTGCTCCATCAATATCTACTGAATAATCACATGGTAGGACAAGAGACAGGTGAATGCCTTGCCTCGCTCAGCCTTGCTGGCCTTAAACAAGGGCCTAGACAGATCCACAAACCATATCCTTGTAACTCAAAACCCTGGGATTACTGTTGGAGAAAGAGCCAAGAAAGCTGTAGCAAGCTTTGTGTCTGGTTGGTGCGAGGCTGCTGACAGGACGAATGGTCAATATTTGGAGCAAGAGAACATTACACGGAGAACTGGCACTCCATACCCGGAACAATAAAGGGACACATATGTCTAGGAGACACTGGTACTTTTCTTTTGTCTACATCATACAGATTGTGAGGAAGTCTCTCCTCAAAACATACATCATTTGGCAGAAACCGAAAACCATAAGAAATGTATAGTTCATTTCAGAGTGCCCTATGGTGTAGATTCCTCTCTGTCGTTGCCACATAACTGGTGTTTCTGTAGGTCTGGTCGCTGGACCAAGTTTAGCAGGACATGGGGGTTAAAGGAAAACCAAATGTACAGCCAGTATGCAACTCAATAACTGATCACTTATCTTTCTATGATACCAGGAAAAGCCAAATTCAGACAATTCTGACTTCAGAGCCTTTAGTGCATGAACAGATGAAAAAAGGGATAAAGGCCATTTTGATATTCAATAGAAAAAACTGGAGACTGTCATATTGTATTTTGGTTGGCAGAGGGAATCAAGAGGTATTGCCATGAAATGACTCTGAAATGATCCCAGCATTTAGAAAGTCTCCAGCGTGCCCTTCGCTGGAACCTTCTCAGCAATATCTTGGACTCTCTCGCTGACACTACATTTCTTTCCCCACCTCTCCCGTGATATCTAAACACGTCCAGAGAAGCAGCGAGGCAGGTTTTGGCGCACACCTGAAGTCTGATTTGGTGAGGTCTGTAAACGAAGGTGCATTTGCCAACTCAGGTAGTATCCATTCAAAACTCGGTTTCTGCAGCCCTACGTCTTCCAGTTTCAAGAACAAAAGGGAGGAAGGAGTCGGGACAGCTACAGGACGTAGCCTTTGTGATAGCACGGTGACCAGAGAGTCCCCTAGTCCTGTACGCGGGGTGGGTCCCTTTCCTGAACGGGCAATGATAACTGTCAAACCAGCACTGAGAGGAGATAATGTTCAGGATCGAGGCAAGGGTTAGGATCGATAGTCAGGGTCCAACTATCTTCTCTCCCAGGGTCACTACTCTGGGTGTAAGGTGATCCCCGGCCTGTGGGTTTGGCATTCTGAATCGATTCCAAAGAGCTAGGAGGACACTTCCACTAAAACAGAGGAGCCAGAAATACAGGAGCAAGTGGAAAGGTTTCCTAGGCTTCCCTTTTGGCACATACTCTCATTTTCCTCCTTTCGTGGATGAAATGAGAGGCTGGTTGCCGGTCCCGGCGCCAGCGGGCTGCCCCATGGATAGAACTGAGTTCCTGTGTAATCGCACGGCTCTATCTTAATCCAGCTAACCCCACAACAAGCCAGACAGGCCCGACCACATACTTCGGGAACAACTTGAGCTCTCTCAGAGAAAATCAAGGCGACGGGAACAATGCAAAGGAGGCAGAGAAAACTGCGTGTAAGGTGGAAAAGGTGGTGACCAAGAAGGTTTGTGACCATAGACTGTCCAGGAGATTAGAAGAGTTCCCTCTTGGGCCACCTGGGAGGCTTGGATCAGGTGACGAGAAGGCCCAGAAAGGCCCTTCTGAAGGGGACGCATGGTGTCAGGTCTCACGAAGTAGGGTTCTGCTCATTTATCCCATTCTGACCCAATTAGCATTCCAATAAAATTCTGCATCTGCTATGCTCAGCAGCTCAAGAGATTTTCTACACATTTAGAGCTACAATAGACATGTGAGACATTTTAGGATCGTGAACTTTGCTTATTGGACTATCTTGACTTCCAGAAAGTTAAGAAGACTAGAGACAGCGACATCCATGCACATTTCTCTTGCTTCATGAATGATCTGGTGAACATACACATCTTACTTTGGTAGTGGTTATTGTACATGCTGTGTTCAGCTAAAACGACCCTGCTCAGGTCCCTACATGCGCCTTTTTTAAGAAGATGAATCAAGGGGTTGGTAGGTAGGTAAATGAATCCACATGGACGAATAATATACAGGGTACCTTCCCGGGCTGTGTGAATACTAGCTTTGTTCTCCAGTAAGATTACAGAGGCAGAAGTGAGAGTTGGTTCCGTTTCTTTCCCTGCTTTGCTGGCATTGGGCTAAGAGATCTCTTCGAGTCTTGACTGATTCTCCCTCTTCCTGCCACCTTTGTGGTTTGAGGTTGGCGTTATGTTGCTGTTCTGGGCCTGAGCCGGCCTCCCCGGGGAACCACCCTCTTCCTGCCAGCCTCCCACACCAGGCTGCCCCCTTTACGGACCCGAATGACTTCAAGGGGTGGTCGATCCCTGGCTTTGTTAATGGAAGAAATGTTTCACAGAGTGGGAACTATGCACTCTGGAGCTCCAGGAGCACCATTAGGAAGGGGAGACGGAGGCAGGGCACTTTTAGGCTTAGGATGGGGCTTGGAAGGGGACGGCTATTGGAAACAAAGGCTCTCCCTTCCCGGGGCCCCAGGGCTGCGGCCTGCTGGAAATGCTATAAGTAACAAGGACAAGACTGAGTTTAAAAAAAAAAAAAGGAATATTGTTTTAATATGGGATTTATTCCTGGCTGCTGGTCACTGCAGTAAGTCTATAAGGAGGCTTCAGATTTCAAAGAAGATGAGTAAAAAGGATGAGCCCGGAGGAGGGGTTAGAAGGGTCTCAGCTGACAGCCCATGGGAATGTTTAGCTGACCTCTGTCATTCAGGCCCAGGCAGATTCCGGAGGTAAAGCAAACAGCCCCAAACTACCAAGAGACACTGCCCTTGTCTGCCAGAGGGCCCCTTTGCTTGGACTAAGCAGGCTGGGAATCCACACAGAGCGCCAGCAAGGGGGAACACGCGGACCAATGGAAGCTAGAGGAGGAAGACCCACTTCAGCGCCACCAGCTAGAAAACCCAGTGTCAAGGTCTCAGGGGCACCATCCCTCATAAAGGTGGTACCCTCAAGGTAGTAATTCGCATTTCTGAATGGCTCTAGGGGTGGACTTTCTTCCTTATGGGCAATTTACAACAACAGACTTGTTTTACAACAACAGTCTGTACAACAGTCTGTACAACAACAGACTGACCATCTCTAGACTGAACACAGTTCAGATGAAGGGCAGAGTCAGGCAGGCAGACCAAGGCCTCAGAAAGTGGCTTTCATTCTTGGAAACTACTCCTTGGCTAGATGAAGGGCAGCTGGTCTTTGAGGGGCGGGGAGAA
>CM053607.1:83280159-83336581 GCA_028646535.1 Procyon lotor
GTGAACAGAATCTCAGGGAGGCCCGGCTGACGAGGACACTTAAAGAAGTGCTTCCACGGACTGATTCTTGGGAGCCAGGAGCATCCCAGTCAGGAAAGGTAACAAGGCATGAAAAACACCGCGAACTCACATCTAAGCGGCAGGACGGTACACATCTACATTTCAGTCACGGCAAGAGTTAGTGTTCTGATCTTTTACCGGTAACCTTTTGAGACCTGAAAAAAATCTAAAGCCTTGAGTCAGTCCGGAGGGTGGATACAGAGCAGGAGAAAGAGATGCAGTATCCGGATGGCTTGTTCCCCATCACATCAGGACCTGGGTTCGTGTGTCCGGCAGGCGCAGGCCCACCAGTCCTCCACACACCAGCACGGTGGAGGCCAGCAGGATGGGGATCGATTTGGTGAAGCTGACCAGGGAGCCGAATATTAAGTTTCCAAGGACGGCCGCTGCTTTGCACAGGGCATTCAAGAAGCCAAAGCCTGTCGCCCTGCAAGGGGAAGAGACATAAGACAGGGTTGACAAAGCGACTTCCCAGATGCAACCTTAGACAATACTGTCCTAGGTGGTGGTTTCCAAGGATCGCCTTCTTGAAGAGTTTTGTGTCTCATTACAGCAAGTAATGAAATTCGTGCTAGCTTGTCTGGAGGCAGAGAACCTCAGCTGTCGGTACTGTCCCTTCAGCCCTCCGTTGACTTTCTCCTCACCTTGACTGATTCTTATTCTGCCCAGAAGTTCCACTTCATCGTTACCAAAAAGGAAAAGGACATTTCAGGGCAAAAAGTCTCTTCTGTCTTCCAGAGGTAAATTAGAATACGGAACCATATATTTCTTTAGATTTTTTTTTTTTTTTTTGCCCTGCCTCCTTCCTCATAGCTTCGTTAACGTGTGAGGTTTTAAATAACTAAAGCCATGGAATTTTCAGAGAAAATCAGAGATGACTGGCTTGTATTCCTCATCTTTCTGGTGCCACAGAGGTGAATTATCATGCTGTCTTCACATGTGCTTTGGTGGCAGGCAGACACTGAACGATGAGCTGGGTGGCCCACCATGAGCTAAAGGCACTCTTTCCTTCTATCCTCATCAGAGTTCTTGGGGACAATCACATTCAGGAAAATATTACAAGGGAGAATCAAGTCGTTGGCCTGACTAGAGATCTTGCTCCTTCTGCTGGCATTTGATTGTGATTCTACTCTGCACTTCTAGGCAGGAAACTTAATTTTGTTCATGAGGTTACTGACACCACAGACATCGTGGCATAATATGAATTTTCTCGGCCTCTGTCAGTTCACTCTCCTGTCTGCCACTGGATCCATCTGTATGTTCAAGGCAAATTGAATGCAAGATCACTGTTGGACACATTTTTCCCCTCCAGAGGGAAGTGCATTTTATATGCTGTAAAAGCCAGTGTCTAGGTGTACCTCTTCCTTTGATTTGTAAATGGGTAAGTGTGGGCTTTCCTTCGGCCAGTCACAATGACTCATCACTATCTGAGCTGCTCCCAGCGCCATTTTCTACCAAGGGTAGATATTCACTGTGGTTATTATCCACCCGCCCCACCTTCCCACTCCACAGGATTACGCCGAGTTCCTATAGAACTCAGCCTGTGACTTTGTCCAGGGCCACTGACTTCACTGGTCAGTACAGACCTAAAAAGAGGTAGTAGGCCCCAACTTTCTTTCTGGCCAAGACACCTAGAAGGTAGAGTAAGCAGGCCTCGGCTGTGTGGCAAAATTGCCAACTGTGTGGAATGTGGAAGGGGTGTAACAGAATCTCTGACAGAAAAACAGGAACTTCCTGAGAAGGGTGTGAGCTAATTTTATAAGCTTCTTCTTTTTGGCTTGTTTTTAAATAAAGAGACTAGTAATAGCAACAATCACTAGAAAGGTGAGATTTAATATACTGAGAGTTATTTTCAAGTGAATTTGCTGGAGGCTACATGCTGGGGAGCATGGAAGACTTCAGGAGAATGACATCATCCACCACCTCCCCAACCTCCAAGGAGAGGCCATGAGGCTGAACTCTGTTTGTTCATTAACACTTTTTTCGAGCAGTTTTAGGTTTTCGAAAAAACTGAATGAAAGCAAAAAGAGTTCCCTGTGGTACACAGGTTAACAATTGATAAACTAGTATTTGTATCTTCTTATTAACTCAAGCCCACAGTTTATGTCAGGGTTCATTCTGTGTTTTGTATTCTATGGGCTTTGCGTCTGCCTTCGGTCCAGGTCAGATCCCAGGGTCCTGGGATCGAGCCCCGCATCGGGCTCTCTGCTCTGCAGGAAGCCTGCTTCTCCCGCTACCATTCCTTCTGCTTGTGTTCCCACTCTCGCTGTGTTTCTCTCTGTCAAATAAATAAAATCTTCAAAAAAAAAAAAAAAAAGATTCTCTGTATTCTATGGGCTTTGAAAAATGTAGAAGGCCATGTATCCACCATTACAGTCTCATAAGACTCATAGTCTCACTGCCCTAAAATCCCTATGCTCCCCTATCTATTCCTCCTTTTTCCCCAGTAACTCCAGCCACCACTGATCTTTTTACTGTCTCTAATTTTACCTTTTCCAGAATGTCAGATAGATGGAGTCCCATAGTAAATAGCCTTTCAGATTGACCTCCTTTGCTTTTTTTAAACCACATTTTAGTTTCTAGATTCTAGGCTCATAAATTACCGAATACCTCTTCTGATAGTAAGATAAACTGTATCGGTGTGGGAAAAAAATGGCTAGTGTGTATGGTGCTGATAAGAGGAAAACATTCTTCCGTAGGAAGAAGTCTCTCGATGCTGAAACTGCAGAATGACTCAAGCAGAGTTTACAGCTGGGTTAAAATAACTGTATTTTCCCAAGCTGTAACTCTGACAGGGTATAAAATATGAGTGTCTGTCTCCTTATGGTATGGACAACTTCCTGAGATTTCTGGACAGCGTTGAAGAGACACGTATTGGGAACATCTAGTATCTGAAGCTTCAAAAAAATCCCCAAACGATCAAATCTTTATATTTTATGTCTTTCCATCTTCATTTACCGAGTAGAGGCGGTTCCTCACATGAAAATCTGGTATGGATACAAAGCATATAGCCTCCTTAAATTAGCGTCAGCATTCGAGAAAATGTGACCATCCTTTCCTTGGATAAGTGAATCATTTCTTCAAATACTTGTGAGCTGGAGGGTATGGTTTCCCATGCATCGGACACACAGCTGTGTTACCAAAATCATTCTCAAAGGAGCTCTCCCTTGCTGGTTGTCTGTTTATAAAGTAAATGGACCTTGAGTTCATTTACTCCCTTGCTTTTACCTAAAGGAAAGCCATGAACTTCTACAGACACACAAACTACAAATCCTCTCCTGCTCGTTAGGTCCTTTGAGGGTGGGGAGCTCAGAGAGTGCAGAGCTCAGCGTTTGACTTGCTGACTTCTCAACAGCAGGACAAGCTACCGAATTTTTTCTTCAGACCAAAGATGTTCTGTGCCTTCTCTTAAACAACAAGTACCAAGGAGAAAGAATGAACTGATCTATGATCTCTCTGTAAACTCCATCCCTTGTTCCCCTACCTCTTCAGCCAGAATCCTTTGTTTTCAATTCCTGCTCAACCTACTTAAATCTTTTACATGGAAATTCTTTCCCCAAACAGTACCCTGGGACCCCGGCAGCCCTGTTTCACATTTTATGACGGTGGCCTTGTCCTGCACCACTAAGTCCCTCTGTCTGAGAACCCAGGGCTAGTGCAGGGAGCTGCTCACTCCGCTGCTGGGGGTGTGGCCAGCAGAGCATCCCTCCTGAGGCTGGACTGACAGTGGCTTCTTCCCACTGGAGTGGGTTCTAGTTCATTTCTATCATTTTTGGCTTGGATTAGAGGCTGGGAAAAGGAAACTACTGGCACCATCTTGGATAGAGTGAGGAAAGTTTTGCTCTCATATTTGGCCTCTTTCTTAAATTTTTCTGACTTCAATGCAGGGTCAGCTGTGGGTTTTACAGGGCTCCTGGGAAGAGCAAGGGGTGCTGAATAGTAGGAGCCCCATAGGCCATGCGGCACACAGTGGGCGCCAGGCCACTGGGAGCCACGGTTTCCAACACTGACGGAAGGATCTGTCCCACTGACTGCTGAAATCAGGAAAACAAATTAGACGCTCATTTTGAAAAGGCCTGAAATCGGGGATATCCAGGCTCAGCTCATGGAATTTACCTTTTAAGGGATAAAATGGAAACATTCCTTTTGCTTAAACTTTTGGAAAGAACTTTTTCTGGACAACTTAGATCATTGGTAGAAGTTAGAAAAGAAATACTAAGGACTCAGCCAGGGGCATTTGGCAAGTAGAGGCAGTCCTTAAATTGGTAATATCATATCCCTGTCTCGTCTGCAGGGAGATGTTCCAACACCCCCATGGACGCCTGAAAACTAGAAACAGTACCCAACCCTATTTATACTGTGTTTTTCCTATATATATTTACCTCTGATAAAGCTTACTTTCTAAATTAGGCTCAGTCAGATTAACAGTAACTAACAATAAAGTAGAACAATTATAACAATATACTATAATAAAAGTTAGGTGAGTGTGGTCTCTTTCTCTCAAAATATCTTATTATATTGGCCTCATTCCTTCTTCTTCCTCTTTTTCTTCTTCTTTTTTTAAGAATTTAAGTAATCCCTAAACCCAATGTGGGGCCTGACCTCACGAACCCCACCCTGAGATTAAGAGTCCCATGCTCCCCTGACTGAGCCAGCCAGGCACCCTTGTCCTCACTCACTCTTCTTGTGATAATGTGAGACAATGAAATGCCTACATGAGGAGATGACGTGGGGTGACTGACGCAAGTGCTGGGACGTGCTATCATGCTACGATTGACCTTCTGATGCTATGTCAGGGGGAGGCTCATCTGCTTCCAGACATGAGGGGACATGAGTCACCAAAACTGCATGAAGGGAAACCTTGGATAAGGAGGAACTACTGTACATTGTGATCTAGGGATTCATTCAGAAGTTGGCTATTTTTTTTTAAGATTTTATTTATTTATTTGACAGAGAGAGACACAGCGAGAGAAGGAACACAAGCAGGGGGAGCGGGAGAGGGAGAAGCAGGCTTCCCGCTGAGCGGGGAACCCGATGCGGGGCTCAATCCCAGGACCCTGGGATCATGACCTGAGCCTAAGGCAGATGCATAATCAACTGAGCCACCCAGGCGCCCCTTTTCTTGGCTGTTTTAATGTGGGGTCAGAGGAGCTATCTGGCGGAACTAGGGTGCAGGACCCTGTATGACCACAGTTTCACCCAGGGCTGCTCGGGGCTGGGTGCACACTGTCGCCCATAGAGCTGTTAGAACACAGTGCTGCGTGACTCTAAGGTGTATTCAGGGCTGACAACCCTGGATTCTTCCAGAGATAACTGCATTTTTTAATTGATCTGGATTTACTATTATACACTAAATGAATTTACAAGAACAAAACATCCACTCTTTCCCTCCAAAAAAATGGTTTTCATTTCTGAATTCCCTTTAGTGTGCTTCCAGTCATATTCTTATTTTTACAAATCACAGGATTTATACAATTTTGCTTCTGCTTTCCCCCAATCATTAATATAACCATCCCGTGTTGTTTATGTTTTGTTTAAAATGAAATGATGAGGCATATAACCATTATTTCTGTAACCTTACCATTGGGATAATTAATTAGGAGCTTTCCAAACTGCGGGAACATGAACGCTATTGCAACGAACACCTTCACACACAAGACCTCCTTTGCCTGGATGTGTTCATTAGGAAGTATCAGGCAGTGTAACACAGGTGAAGCAAAATGTTTATAATACGGTTACTGTCGGGGGAGCCTGGGGCCCCCAGGAGAAGAATCCAAGGCAAAGGCTTCATCCAATCTCTCTTCTTCCCTGTCCCTTCTCCTGCTCTTTTATTTACGCTACTTTTCACAGCTCATTTCTCCCAGAGGCAATCCGTTTCTCACAGAAGCTGAATCATGTCTTTCTCTTCCAACTCTTACGCAGCCGCTGTGCAGGCTGGACTCTGGGCAGCCGTGGAGGTTCTCCCTGCTGAAGGAGGTCCTCCTTCCTGCTCCCCCACTAAGGACTGGCTTGTTCCAAGCTCAGGACTCTCCTGTCTGGATTCAGCCTAATCTTTAGGGCAGGACCGGAGAGACTTTTCATTCATTCACAAGTGCCCCTTTAGGACAGGCACAGTGACACATAAGATACTGTGGAAGGAACTAAGGAATTTCCTGACATCTTCAAAATAGGCTGGAAGCAGATTTCTGTAAAGGGCATCCTAATGGGCCTTAGTCAGGTCATGTTTGTCTACGGATGCCAGCCTATCCACTTGCTTGTTCAGAGGATAAAACTTTAACTTCACATTCTTTTTTTTTTTTTTAAAGATTTTATTTATTTATTTGACAGAGAGGAGAGAGATCACAAGTAGGTAGAGAGGCAGGCAGAGAGAGGGGGAAGCAGGCTCCCTGCTGAGCAGAGAGCCCGATGCAGGGCTCGATCCCAGGACCCTGAGATCATGACCTGAGCCGAAGGCAGAGGCTTTAACCCTCTGAGCCACCCAGGTGCCCCTAACTTCACATACTTAAGTCAGAAAAAATTGAATTCAATTACTTCCTTGAGCTTCAAAGAAAGAGAAAGTTTGTCTCATCCAAGTAAGTAGTATGTGTATGTGTGTGGTCTGCGTGTGTCCTCCTTAACCCGGGAAGATGGTGCCTAGAGCACTCTACGCAGGCCTTGCCTTACATACAAGTGAGAAGGACTTATCTATGGTTTGTGAGAGAAAAGAAATCCCTGGGCCCAAAGTAGCCCTCCTCTTCCCTCCCATCCCCATCCCCATCATGGGTCTTCCTACTGCTTGTGCTGTTGATATGCAAATATTCACGGTTAGGCCATAATGGAAGTCTTTGTGTCTTGCCCTGTACTTGATGAAGCTAGGGAGAAAGTCAGTGAATTCCTGGGCCAGAGTCGATAATGATGGAATGAAAGCAAGCACTGGGATGCCACTTGGAGTTCACCCAAGGCCAGCATTCATGGACATAACTGGATATCCCAATTACCAGGTGAGCTTCTGAGAAGCCAACTCCCAGAGCTCCACACCGGACCGGCTGGGAGAGGGATAGGTACGTCTGTGCTGGGAGCAGCACTGAGGAGTCACAGAGCTGGGTTTGAGCCTCAGTGACCCCTCTCTATGCCTCATTTCCTCTCTAGAAAATAGAGTAAGGCTCCTTACTCTTGTAGGCTTGGAGTGATGATCACATATGGTTAAATAAGACCATGACCTAAATCCTCGGCACTCAGCCTTTAACAAATGGCTCACCTCCATTTTTCAGATGAGGAAACCACGCTCCAGAAAGCCTAAAGGACTGATCTAAGCTATTTTCTGGCAGTGCCAGGCCTCCTCCCCACTACTGATGGAGGAAGGTGAAGAGAAGAGGAGGAGGGTTTCCAGTAGGCCGTGCTGTGTGGCCAAGGAGGAGCTGACAGCTGAAGCATGAGGGAGGTCACAGGCTCTGGATGGCAGAAGTGGAAAGGGGTGCAGAGGGCAGCCAGAGGGAGGCAAGAGGAATGCCCCTTGCTCACAACAGGCCGAATCAGCTTACCTAGATGTGGGAGGAGGCCTGCGGTGCTCAATCCCACATGAGGAGGAACACTATAGCCCATAACCAGGTGAATTTTAAAAAGCATCCCTTTCCCTTCACTTCCTCCCATTCACCTAGACCTATGCTAATAAATAAGGAAAATAAAGTCCTGTCCTGAAGGAGCTCACATTCTAGTGGGTAACAGATAGTAAACAAACACACACGTTATCATTCTATCATTACATGTCCTGGTGGTAATTTGCTTTAAAAGCACTTTGGTACAAAGAGAAGTTGTTCTATACTCTAGAATTTAAAACATGTTAATCAGGAATCAATAGGCCAGAGAAAGTTATTTAGGGCTTTACACATCATTTTGGCAATCTGCATGAGAAAATTTGTTAACGCACGCAGAGACAATGTTTCACTGGAGATAGGACTGGTTGAAATGCAGTTGACTGGAAAGAATGTTCTGCCCTTAGCACATGGATGAGCAAGCACCCTCCGAGCCCAGCAACCTCAAACAGGTGAATGGTACCCTTGGCTGAGACTTCAGACTCCAGAGCCCACTGGTCCTGCACCCGAACACTTCATGGCCTGACCAGCCCCAAGGCTCATGGACCTGCTGTCACATGTCAGTCATCATTGCCCCATGGCCCTTTCCTGTTAGGGCTTGTTTAGTCCCCAGGAGAATATAGATGGGACTTTCTTCGAGTCACGAATAGGCTGCAGGACCATTTTTGTGCCCATCTGCACGCATTTGGTAGGATCTGGTGCCACTGTAACACACCACCTGGGACAGAGGGGGTGGGTGACAGACAGGTCTACTCCCCGTGCCCCCCAACTCCACTTCTCACTGCCAGAGACAAAAAGGGTCTGACATTGCCCGAATGGCCAGAATGACTCAGGTCACATAAAACACAGACATATATAATACAATGACAAGGCCTATAAAAGTAGACATGATAGAAAAGTTAGAAAAGAGGGTTGAATGAAAGAATATTTCATCTCAAAATCTTCAAAAATTAAGTGAAGTCTTCATCATCATAACCACAGATGTGGCATGTCCTCATTTTGTATCTCTAACCAATGAGGCACAGTTTTGCTGAGTAGTCTCACTGGTCCATACGAGATCCAGGATTAAAGACCCTCAGGGTTAAGCTCCGGGAGGGGATGGGGAACTACTCTGTCTCAACACACATGGTCTTCAGGGGGAGGGGCTTCGGGTGGTTAATTCCGGGCAGATGCTTTGGTTTAGCTCACAGAGGAAAAGGACCATCCCATGGTGCTGGGTGACAGCAGCAGCTGCCCAGGATGAGCAGGGAGTAGCAGGTGGGAACAATGAAGAGTTTGACTTTCAAATGCTTTCTGAGGTCATGTCTGAAACTATGTGAAAGGGGGAAGTAAGGGGGGTGGTCAGCGACCAGGGAAGGCAGGAATACACTGCTGGACGAATACCCGGGACACAGGCCTGCTGGCTCAGGGACAGCTTGGGTTTCACCATTTACAAGGTGGGAGCTCCTTGCCCTGAGCTCCACAGAGAAGGGGTCACAGCGGCCACTGGGCCGTAAGGACACAGGAAGTGTCAGCAGTGGAGCTCTGTTACTCCTGCAGGGTGGCAGCAAGAAGTCACTGCCTGGACACAGAATGACAGGAAGGCTGGAACTGAGAACCCATACATCTCTTACATCACGTGGCTATGTTCAGGATTTTCAGGTGGTCGAAAACTTTGACCAAGGAGGGGAGGAAAAGAAAGAAGCAAAAGGATGGCGTTAACGAATCCTAGGCAAATCCAAGTCAACCTATCATTACATATTGCTTACTTTTGAAGATTTGAAGAGATGAAGGAAAAGTCATTCTTTTTTTTTTTTTTTCACAGTTAGAATACAGGGGCTGGACTCCAACCAGCTCTTACAGAACCCAATAAATGGATGGGATCTGGTGTTGGCATCTCCCAGTCCAAGAAAGATTGAGACAGTTTAGATGGTGGCAGCACCTGGGTGCGGAGAAATGGTGGGAAAAGGAAACTCCCCTGGACCATCTGTTCAGTGGGTGGGGCCCCCTTTTAGATTCCTGCAAGCTGGGGAAATCTGTTCTATCTCTGGCATAGTGCTGCTGTCCTATTTCCTAGCTACTAGAAGAATCTCTTATTAGTTGCCCATCATTTCCATTACAGATAATAGGCTCCCTGCTTATTTTTGACATGGAACAGGGGCTCACGCACATAGGGATGATCAGAAGCTGTCAAAATACTATACAACGATTTATATATTCAGTAATGCTCACACTCCAAAGATCTGTAATTTTGCTCTGCTCCCCATTTCTTCCGTTATCATGCTTCTCAAAGCTGTCCTGACTTCCCAGCCTCAAGGACATGTACTCAACTCTGTTTGCTTTTTCCATCATCCCCAGTTCCCAGCAGGGATCCCTGCAGATCTGCAAGTACTACTATCTCCTTCGAGGCCATGCCTCAGAATCCAGAGTCGGAGGAAGACATGTACTATGTGGACCACTGAGCCCCAGTCCCTGCCGTAGGTGGTCAGGGATGTTGGGAAGCTGGCCTCCACAAGGATCCCCGGCTGTCAGTGCAGAGTCAGGACAAAGAGAGAGGATCAGACGGAGGTGGTCAGCCAGGGGGAGTATGAGAACGGAGAGGCACCTTCCTCTCCCCCAAGTCCCATGCAGTGTGTTTCGCCTCCCTGCCTGCACCTGTGCTTGCTCTGGCCCTGGGCAACAGTCAGTCCAACGAACATGAGTGAGGATCGGCTGCGCTATTATTGTCCCATTGTACTAAGCGTAGAGTGTACAGAGAATTCTAACCTACACAGCCTTTCCTCGGTGCCAGGCTTCATTTCTGCAGGTGATGATGCCTCCTTCTTACCTCCTCCATCACGTGTGGGCAGGGTGGTTTTTTGTTCTCTACTCTCCTGACCTGAGTTTCTGGCCCGCTGAACCCTTCCGTGTCTCGTCGCCTGTGTACTACTCCTGTGGCCTCTACTATTACCGCTCTGGTAACTCTGCATCTGCTCACCTTGACAGATTTACCCCCAGACTAGGCCCTTTGCCCTCACAGACACACTCTTCTGTAGGCCTCTGTTTTCCATTTCCTTCCCTAGCACTACCCACCAGGCCTCTCTAATCCTACAGTCTGGTCTCCACTGCCCAGGAGCCAGGACAGTGATGCCACAGGAAGGCAGAAGAACAAAGGGATGGCTGCTTGTCTTCAAACATGCACATGTGTATACTCACTGACCATCCCGAAGGTCCTCCCGTCTCTACACATGGGGCCATTTCTCTCCCACCCATGGAGTCAGCCCTGTCTGGGGCACAGAAGTCAACTAAATCTCAAGGTAGGTCAATCCCGGGCCTCCCCAAGGATCCCTTGTTGCGTGGATGGGAGTCTGGCCACGGGGCTCTTGCCGTGACACTAGTGAGCAGGTCCTATCTCTACCGTCATGCTGGTAATTTGGTTGCTGCCATAATCCCAACTTGAGTCATCAATTCCCCTCATCTTTTTGGTCCATCAGCAGCATCTACCACACTGGATCACTCCCTCCTCCCGAGCTACTTTCTTCACTGGGCTCCCAGGACCTAAATTAACGCCTTTTCTCTTTATCTCACTCCTAGCTCTTTCTCAATCTTCCTTCCTGACTTCTCATCAGCTGCACCTCTGAATTCTCCCGTGTCTCTGGACTAAGTCCTCAAAACTCCCCTCTTCTTTACCTACACATCGTCCTTTGATGTGTCATCTGACATCATGACTTTAAATTTCATCTGTACACTGAAAGGACTCCCACCCAGGCCTCTTCTCTGAATTCTGGTCTCATACATGCCAACTGCCTAGTTGACATCTCCATTTGGATATTTCATAGCATCTCAGGCTTAAAAGAAACAAAACTGAGTTCCTGATACTTCTTCCTTAACTTCCCTCTTACAGTCTTCCCTATTTCAGCCAAGGCACCCCCCACCTTCCAGTGGTTCTGGTCAAAACCCCTGAAGTCATTCTGTATTTCCCACCACCACCTACCCCCCAATACCTCACATCCAATCTTTCAGCAATGCCTGTTGGTCTTCAACAGATTTGCAGAATCCAACCTATTCTTAGCATGTCCACTGGCACTAATGTATCTTGCCAGAATTGATGTAGTGCACTCCAAATTGCTCTCCCTGATTCCGCCTCAGATCCTCCATAGTCTATTTTTTAAAGATCGTATTTATTTATTTACTTGAGAGATAGAGAGACACACACAGCATGAGAGCGGGGAGGGTCAGAGGGAGAAACAGACTCCCTGCTGAGTGGGACTCCTAAACCGAAGGCAGTTGCTTAACCAATGGAGCCACTCAGGCACCCCAACCTCTGCAGTATATTTTAGGCACAGAAAAGTGCTATTCAGTAAGTATGTATAATTTTAATTTTGAATTTTCCCGCCTCTCTAGGAAATGATTTAGGGTAGCATATAAAAAACAAAACAAAAAAAAAATTAATATAATAGGAACAAAAGATGGTAAATCAGAATGAGAAGGAACAAAGCAAATAGCCAGACCATGCAGATTTAGCAGAGACAGGCCTTCTCCCTGCATAACAGAGAATGAAATGTGAAGAATCACCTGTTTTTATGACATGAAAGGAAGGGACAGAGCAGCTTCTCAGGAGGGGGTCCTAGAGCTCTCTGCATATGGTGGGGCAGACTCTGCCCAGAGAAAGTGTGCACTGTAAGGGGCAGTATCCTGTCCTTGTTGGTGTTTCACAGCAGAGGCAAATGTAACCCCTAGTAAAAGTCAAAGGTATAACATAAAAAGTAAAATCTACAACATACTTGACAAATGTAGATTTCAAGTGTTATAACTGTCACAGTGCTTAGATTATACCTTACATTATGTTCCCCAAATAGAATCATTTTGTTTGGGATTTTTGATTTTTGTTTTTAACTAGGCTATATACCCAGCATGGAGCCCAATGTGGGGCTTGAACTCACCACCCTGAGATCAAGACCTGAGCTTAGATCAAGAGTTGGATGCTGAACCAACTGAGCCACTCTGGTGCCCCTGATTGGGATTTTGATAGAAGCTGGCTGTTAACTGGCTCCAGAAATTACTTTTTCTTGGCTCGGGGCCTGGGATCAGAGTGTCTTATTCTGATCATTAAGGACAGATTCCAGAAACTAGGCAAGAAGTTGGCAGTGCTAAAGTTCTGATATGAAATATCACAGCCTCTGGTCAGAATTCCTGTCAAGATGTATTGTCTTTTGCTTTCATGGAGAGAAGAGACTGTAGGATGCCTGCACTCAGGACCGTTGGGGTTTTCCTCTAAAAGCTGAGCCAGAGATCCATGGAGACTCCTTCTGCAGTCCAGAGGAGCAAGGGTGACAGGGGAGAGCAAGTTTTCGCCTGCCACAGAGGAGATGGGACTGGCTCTCCCACCAGGGCCCTGGCAGAAATGCTCTGGAGGACCGGTTAGCTCTCCATCACTGAGGAAACTGACTTCCTGCATGTTATCTACTCACATCTGTGTAAGAGTTGCAGAATGTCCACCAGCAGAGGTGTGGCTGCAATAAAAACTCATCTTGTGGACATCTAAGTTGCTGCCCCAGCTGCTGAGCTCAGAAATTCATCCCCACCGTCTGCTACTCCAATAACTGAACGTGTTAGGAGTACTACTGCCGGCTGGCTCCTGGGACACACAGGACTTGTTGGAAATGGATGCTGTCACCCCCCGACTCCTCTACCCCCCGCAGCCTTCCCAAACCCTCCTGAGACTGCCTGAGGAGGTGGGGGGCAGTCCCCCTACTGCCCTTCCTGACTCCTTCCCTGGGGCCCAGGCTTCCCTGCAGCACGCCCAGACTTGCCCTCCCTCCCCATTTTCTCTCACACAGTCATGTCTCCTACTAAAATCTGCGCACATTTAGCTCTGTCCTGTCCTCTGCTTCTCAGAGGACCCAAGCGAACACAAATAGCAATTTTTGTTTCTACTAACAAATTCTGTCATCGTAATTTTACCAAATTTTCACAACAGAATTACAGCACGTCCATGTTTTTCACTGGAGGAACCCGCCCAATTCATTGTTTTTTGTTTTTTAAGCCAGATTTTGCCATAGGAGAATATTTATCCTTCTATCCCTTCTAGAAGAGGGATAAGCAGCTGATTCATCTAAAATAGTATCAAACTCTTACATGGGTAACAAAAAGCTATCTGGCTATGCCACAGCCTTGCTTTAACATTAAGGGGTTTATTTTATTTGTTTTTTAAAAGGAGTTTGACAGAGAGAGGTGCAGCGAGAGAGGGAACACTCTCAGGGGGAGTGGGAGAGGGAGAAGCAGGCTGCTCTCTGAGCAGGGAGCCCGATGCGGGGCTCCATCTCAAGACCCTGGGATCATGACCCAAGCTGAAGGCAGACGCTTAATGACTGAGCCACCCAGGTGCCCCTTTTAAGGGGTTTATTTTAAATGTAGTTTAATCCACATCTGGGCCCTATGTGCAGGAAGAGAGGCTGATAAAACAATGCTGACTGGATACTGCAGAGTCTTAGTCTTTTCTCTCTCTCTCTTTTTTGGCGGCATCCTCATCCGAAGGCCTGTGGCATCTACTCCAGGAGCTTGCTCACAAAAGAAAATTAATGTTTGTTGAATGGATGAAGGAGATACTGTATTTGGAGGATGTGGTTCCTTTCCGAGCCTAAATATTCAACAGGAGGTTACTGAGGGTCTAGCAGTACATTTGATAAGTACACATCCGTCAGAGTTTGAGATGCTCTGCAGGAGACGGGTATATAGTTCCTATAATGTTCCTATAAGCTCAGTAAGAGATAATATTGAAAATTCTCAGCCCCAATGTCTCCACAGAGTCCTAGAAAAATCCCTCCTCCATTTCAAAGTTCATAAAACACTGACTCCATCCTTCAGCAGAGAGGAGTTCCATGGTGACAAAGTATACACGAAATAGAAGAAGGCAAAGGCCATTTGTCTTTGCTCAAAAAACAGGGCTTCTATTATTTTAATTATTCAGCTGCTCCAGCTTGCCCCCAAAATCCTATCTTTTAGTCCTTTCTCTGATATAAGATGCAAAGTCTTTATCTCCACACTGGGGCTGATGCATAACTTTTTTCTAATAGCAATCACTGTTGTTGTTGTAACTGGAAATGTGTTGGGCTTTCCTCCAACAGACCAGGAAGGTCAAGAGATATGGTCTAGAGACTTCTCTGTGGTTGCTTAATACAGAGCTCATGAAGACACTTGCAAAGAAAGGTAAGGGTCCTCTCAGGACTGATTAGCTGATGAAAATGTGGTCCAAGAGCTGAAAATGTGGTCCAAACCCTTCCCCTTATGACTTCAGTATAAGTTGCTCATATTGTCAGCCAACAAACCAAGTCATGGACACAAGTAAATTCCTTCACTAGTATCACTGCAGTTATTAGTTATTCTTGGTAGCAACTATATTCCCTGACATTTTCTTTTTAAAATGTATGAGTGAAAACTATGACCTCATAAACCAGGTTTTTTGTTTTGTTTTGTTTTTTAATTTTCACTTCCTTTGGGAAATGACAGTTTGACTTATTTTTCTATGACTTCTCAGGGGTCCCAAGAAGCTCAAAGTGCCTCTTGCTAGAGGGCCGTTTCAACATACCTGCGATCTGTGGGGTACAGTTCCACAGTGACCACATCCAGAGAGTTCCAGGCCGAGATGGTCAACCCGTTATACAGACATAGCACGCCTACCATCATGGACTCACTGCTGCCCAACCAGAGGAAGAAACAGCTGATCCCCGAAAGCACCATCGAGCCACCTGCCAACGAAGATGACACAAGGGTGCCATGTTTCCCGCCATCTTAGGAAAGAATGATCCTTGGTTCTTTGTCATCTCTCAGCAAAACTGAATCCCACAAGGAGGCCTGGACTCCAAAAGCTCAGGTACAGGTAGGCTCACCTGTATAAAGGTTTGCCTCTCTAACTGACGTCTGAACACAGCAGGAAGGAAATGCACATCGTCAATTACTCAGCTACTTAAGTGGAAAAATATACATCAGTCACACATAATTAGTTCTTCAGTCTGTTAACTCACGGAATGTGCTCAAATGAAATGTAATTAGACATAATTTTCACTGAAATTTAGTCTTAGTGAAGGGTCTTAAGGGATTTCTCCTCATCTCTGTGGGATGCAAATCCCAAGCAGGCAGGGAGTATAGTGGGAACCAGGCTCCCCGGAGATGGCAAGGGCAGCTCTTTTATTTTACATAAAACCATAAAAAAAGCACATACCCAGCATCGTTAAGCGCCCGATTCTGTCCATCAGAAGAGCAGACACGATGTTCCCTGGCAACACTGCCAATGTCCCCAAGAAGTTGACAAAATAAATCCAGTAGGCACTATAGTCATCATCAAAGGTAATCTGGCATCCCGTCTTGTTGTGAGGAAATGAGCAGTTTTGAAATTCGCTATCAATGAATTTATATGGCTCGAAATCTGTGGACACAAAGACATTCGTTAAGCTCTACAGTTGTGCACCAGTTGAAGAAAGCCAGTCAAGAATTCAGAAAGGAAAGGAAACACGATATTATAAACTTGAGGGCTTCATGTCCTGGCCAACGCACAGGGGCTAGTCCAGAACCTCACATTACAAAACAGTTGAATGAAGGATAGCTTTGTTGAATAAAAGAATACATTAGAGAGTCCAGTTATGCTCTGATTTTTTTATGGTTGGCCGTTGCTAATTATATTACTTGCTTACTCCTTTATAATGTTACTTTGTTCTAATTATCATGTTACATAAGTACTATCATTACAGTATTAATAGCTTCCATATGACAACTACAAAAACAAGTTGTTTCAAAATGTAGATGAATCAGCCTTATCATTGCTATTTTATGAGACTGAGGCACAGAGGAGGAACAGGACTTTTGTTGGGCTCACTGAGGCTGAACGTAGAAGTTGAGGTCAAAGTGGAGGAATGCACAAAGGGGTTAGAGTTGCCCTTATTGGAAGATCACTGGCACTCACTGCTGTGAATTCACCTACCTGTGTTGTCAAAAACAGTGTCAATAAATGTGCAGTTCCTGAAGTAGGTGTTGACTGAAGAAACATCCTCAAAGACGCAGGCCTTAAAAAGTGAGTCTTTGAAAGTTACAGACTTGAACTTCATCCCTAGAAATCTGCCCAAAACACACACACAGAAAAATTCTTATCAATGACTGTATCCATCAGGGTTCAAAGTAAAGTCAAACAGGTTTAGAGAGCTGATGTCCCACTACGGACTCTCCATAAAGACATTAGCCTCTGGATCTTCTAGGCTCTTAGCTTCCCCTCTTTTTCCTCACAGAGCTTATCCTTTGACTATCTAAAAATATAGGCTCGCCTATATTATATTCCAGCAGAAGAGATGGCATTCAAGAGAACTTCATTTAGCTTTTGCAATGTTGGCAAAAGATTTTGTGGAGTATGCTAATGAATGTAGAGAGTTTAGAGACTAATGGAGGCTACCGATTCCTTATTTTTCAATTCTATCCTCTTGTTCTTGATCATATGCCTTTATTTGAAAATTCTCTATTTGAGGTTAATGGCTCTAACTTAAGAATGAGCTCCCATGCTCACTTTTGATGAAAGTCTGTTTCCTAAGCTAAAAATTCAAGGGCTTTTCATTATTCTATAGGGATTCCTGGTTATTGTGAAGAGAGACCGTGAGAACTGGGCTTCATTTACATGAGAAAACGATGGACTCAGGACTTGTAGAAAGAAAGAAACTTATAGGTCACTTTCATTTCCAGCAATAATTTTCTTGTCAAAGCCAATCGGTATTCCTTGAACCAAGCAGAGTGATTTTTTGGAAAAGTATAGAATGATGAAACCTGCTCTGATACCTTTTTGGGTGCTGCAAGGGGTAGGGAATTCAAGATGGTGATGATAATAACAGTCACGATGATCCTAACATCTTAAAAGAGTCTACAACTTCGATCTGTCTGTGTTGATAAGGACTCCCAGAAGACACAGATCGATAGTCATTGTTGCATTTCGGTAAGTTATTAAGAAATCATGCATGTATACTTAGCCAGGCACTGAGAGGAGAATGCTTGTTCAACTGGAGAATAAGTTATTACACCAAATACCACTCGGGGCAGAAAGGGTCTGAGCCTCCCAGGCAAGCAAGCTGACCGACTTAAAAGCTATACGGTCTTTAGTACTTTCCAAAATTGCTCTCACCTAAATGCCTGATTCTATCTGTCAGCTCAAAGTGCACTGTGGCCTAACACAACACCATCTTAAAAAGTAATCTCATTTCAACTTCTACTCCAGGGGTCCAGAGTAAAACCATCTAAACCATAAATATAGTCATTAAAGAAGGGTAAATAATGGCACTTTTTTTTAGAGAGATAGAGTGAGCAGGGAAGAGACAGAAGGAGAGAGAGAGAGAGAGAGAGAGAGAGAGAGAGAGAGAGAGAGAGAGAACCCGAAATCAGCTCCACACTGAAGGCGGAGCACAACTCGGGACTTGATTTCACGACCTGACATCAGGACCTGAGCTGAAATCAAGAGTCAGACGCTTAACTAACTGAGCCCCCCAGACACCACAATAATGGCACATTTTAAGAATACTGTCAAATTTCTGAACTAGAAGTGAATTTAGAAAGGGAAAACCATTTCAGGTTTTTTATGAATGGATAATATATATACAGAGTACACAGGGTACAAAATCGAAAACACTGAAAAAGGATAAAACAAGTCTTTTCCCAGCCATCCTTAAGCCTCTCAGTTCTTTTGCCCGGAGGTGGCCAGTGTGGCCAATTTCCCGTGTGCTCTTGGGAGCATTCTTTTTATGGAGTGCTAGCAAACAAGACACAATATTCTACACTTTTTGTTTTGTTTTGTGATAGTCTACCTCAGAGACTATTCCAGATCAATACCACGGCATTGAGAAGAGATGCCATCTTATGATATTGAATAGGAAAGCTCTTTAAAAAATGAGTAAACTAGTGGCACTTCACATTTCCCTGAAAGACAAACAAAAAAATCAATAAAAATAAATATATATGTTTTACAGGGATGCTAAGAATATTAAAATGGCTAATACTTATCTTGCCAATGTAAAAAATTTCCTGGTGGTGACCAAAGAGTCAGCTTAGAACTTTAATGAGCATCATTTAAAATAGATCAGAGACACAAACATATCAGACATTTCTAATGGAGTAACACTTTTAAAAATCAAAGAAGTAAATTTTTACCATGCCATTACAGAGGTTTCCACAGAAGAACAAGCACAGGCTCAGATTGGGATTTTGTGTGGGAGAGTGAAGGTGATCCCACGTGGCTTGCATAAGGATTAAGCCCCTCATGGAACTGCCGATTTAAATAATTATCTCCTACTTCATAATTCTCCCTTCCATTATACATGCCAGAAGGATCCTATAGAATTCTTTTTCATCTTTCCAAAGTGGTTTTGCCTGGGAGAACTTGGTTCAGTTTTTTAAAAGTTTTACTTTTACCATTTCTGAGGGTAAATTTTACCATTTTACCATTTCTTTGGGACAATTTCCTAAGAATGCCGTAAGCCAGCAGGAGCACACACCAGCCATTATTTGCTCAGACAACAACTAATGGATGAAAACAAATGGCCTTGTCTATCCCTTTCCCTCCCGGAAAGAAAGCACTGGAACCACCTTCCTGAGCCAGTTCTCTGTACGTATCAAGATGCATCCCAGAGTCCATCTTCAAAAATGTCCTTTGCTAACTTATTCTGTATTTTCAAAGTCCTGAACTTTGGGGAATCATTCCTTCTCTTTAAGGGAAAGTCTTCCTGGTACAATGTAATGTCACTTCCGGATTCAGCCTAGTGGAGAAGGAAGGGCTTCTGAAAGTGGTCCCCTTCCTCAGGGGTAGGAGACAGGCATCAAGTTACACTACAGATTTCTTCTCTGAATTAAGTAACACCATCACCCATCTTACTTCCTCATACTCCTCCCTCTTCTCTTCTATGACATATCTCTGTGGCTTTCCGGGGTCTCTCTAAATTTTCGTTTCATACCAGTTAATTCTGCTACTGCACAAATGTGAAGCAGTGGTTTCAGAAGCAGTTTTAAGTCAAGGACTGATACACATATACTTTTTTTTTTTTTTATAGCCCATTTGGAAATGTTTAAATTCAGTCTGAAAATAACTAATGTACCATCTAAAACAAACAAACAAACAAACAAGCAAACAGCAGTGCATGATTCCATGCAGCGAAGGCTAAGAAGAAAGACTTTTTTCAGAACAGATAGCAGAGTAAGTTATTTCAACGTCTCTGGACCTGCCATTGTCGTACTCCGCTCCCGTGTGCAGCTGATTTGCCATTGTAAAGTTAACACTGAAATTCGAAAATTTTTCTCTCTCAATCTTTTCAATGGGCAACACGTTTGACTGCAGATGTTTGATGACATCAGGGAACCACACAGATAATCCATAGTACCTGCAAAGACAAAGACATGGGAGTTTGTATGGATGCCAGTGCACCCGTGGCAGTGACCGCCCCCACCCCCGCAATTTCAGAGAGGCAAGGGTTCCTGGAGAAGCACCTGATTTCTGATCCATTCCCTGCAACGGGAAGAATCATCGAGCAGTCATCTGTACCAGCCCCTACCTGCCATGCATCAGTCTGCAAACACTGCACTGGAGAGAAAGCAGTGGAAACCCCAGGGATAGGAGTGCTGCACTCTGCCTTCGGGCAGGGACCCACATCCTACACCAACACAAGGCTTCCTGACTCTGACATTCTTCTCATCACCCCAGGGCTCACTGAGGAACCCCATCCCCTAGCCTTGTGCTGCAAACTCCTGGGGTCCCCAAACTCTGAGTACCATTAAAGAATGACATCTTTACCCAGGGGGACTATTTCTGGGTTCCTACACTACTGTGATACAGTGAGCATGAGGACAGAGACCCATTTCTCAAGTGGTTCAAGGCTGAGAGAAGGGTCATTTGGGTTATTATCTGAAAACCCAGGTTATTTCCACTTACTGCTGTACTCTCTTAGGTATGACTCTAGCAGAGGACAGCTCAGTCACTCCACTGTGCTCTTTAGCGTAGCAGCCACTAACCACGTGTGGCTACTGAGCAGTTGAAATGTGGCTAGGCCAATTGCTGGGTCGAAGGGTAGCTTTATTTTTAACGTCTTGAGGAACCTCCATACTATTTTCCACCGTGGTTATACCAGCTTGCAATCCCACCAACAGTGCAGGAGGGTTCCCCTTTCTCTGCATCCTCGCCAACACCTGCCATTTCTTATGATTTTAGCCAGTTTGACAGATGTGAGGTGATATCTCATTGTAGTTTTGATCCGTGTGTCCCTCATCAGCCGTGATGGTACATATTCATGCGTCTATTGGCCATCCCTCAGTCTTCTTTGGAAAAATGCCTATGATCCAGCAATTGGGGTATTTACCCAGAGAATACAAAAATATTAATTTAAAGGTTATATGCACCCTGAACATCCATCACACTGCTCTCTACTCATCTACTCAGGACAAAAATCTTTGAAAATGGCAACAATGAGGGAAGCAAGCTAGCCTGGAACAAACATCATCACGACGTGGAGGAGTTTCAGCTAATTTTTCATTTATTCAGCGGACATTTACTGAATATCCACCAAATGCTAGGCACTCTTTAACATTTCAGGGATATTACAAGGAATCCATAAAGCTTACAATGTGATCAGCAATAAATAACAAAGTATTAGCAAACCAGATGTTACCATGCAAATCTCCACATCAAGAAGAGAATTTTTGATTACTTCTCTTTGTACCTACTTGAGTGTTTAGTACATAGTACGCACTTTTCAGTCTTGTCTGCCTTCGCTGATTAATGTGTCTTCTAGAACGTGAGTGGGAGTTACTGTACATAATCTGAATCATCCCTCTTAATTTGGAAATAAGGAAATAAAGCTTGATAGTGTCTCCAAGTCACAGAGCAGAGTGAGGTGTTGGGTGTTCTGATCTACACTTTCCCTGTCTCTCTCCCATTACTACCCCTCATGGCACTATGAAAGATTGACCATCTTTGATCACCTGCCTGTTTTCATTTAGGGATGTCTGCAGCTAGAACCTGCAGCATCGATGTTGGGCTCTACTAGGGCATTAAGAGCCAACCGACCTGAAAGTACAGGGTATTAACCTACTGCCTCTTTTAAACAGTAAATTAAGCAAAATAGAGTTGGACACAAATATCCTAAAGCTATTAACAAATAAAATTCTGATATTTTCTTCTTATCTCTTTTCTTAGAACACATATAAGGTGGCTTCATTCATTAATTATTGAGCACTTACTATGTTTGAGGGGCATACAAGAGTGAATGAGACAGTTTAAAATTCCTGATCTCACAGAGCTTCCACAAAGGGGGAGACAGAGCTTTACTCTCTACAGAATAAAGAAATTTTCTGTATATTAGAAGATGGAAGGTGCTCTGGGAGAATAATAAGGCTGAGAAGGGGGGGCAGGGAGTGCTTAGGGGCCGCAATTGAGTAATTGCTTAAGGAAGGTGACCCTGAGAAGGTGACATCCCAGCCCAGTCTCAAAAGAGGTGAGGAAATGAGCTGGGCAATGTCTGGGGAGCAGTGCCAAGGCAGTTCCCTGAGATGGGAATGTGCTGGCATGTTCATGGAAAAGCAAGGAGGCTGCTGTGGCTGGTGCCGAGCAAACGAGGAGAGGAGGGTGGAGAAGCCACGGGGAGTAAATCACCCACAGTCTCGTCAGACGTTCCAACGACTATCAGTTTTGCCACCCAGTGTTATGACAAAATAAGGTAAACCATTTATAAAAACTGTCATGGCCAGCAAATCTAAACTGAAAAAAATCTTTCCTTACATATTAACAGCATCAAACAGTGTAAGAAAGGAGAGCCGCGTGACTGGCAGTTACCATGTGGAAATGTAAAGCTTTCACTCACCAAGAACTGAAATACTACTTACCCAAAGGACAGGGTGAACCAAACAATTGTAAGCTTTATCGTATTCTCCCTGACAGGGTAGTTGAAACACCTCACGAAAGTCAACCAAATCTGTAAAATATTAAAGAGTTAGTTTTCTTGTGCGGTTATGCAGTGAACCCACTCCCCAATCCCCTTCACCAGTTATAAAAACACTGGCTTTTCTTCCAGCCAGATTCATTGGAACTTCCCATGTCAAGGCTGAAGGGTTTAGGAAACCAAATCCTGCACGTTTCACTTTTTTAGCTTCCAGAAAGCAAATGGACGAAGTAACTTAAAACTTCAGTGTGTCCCAGCCCTGCCAAGACTCCTTGCCTAGCACCTTCCCTTCCCAAAGATGGAATGTCTTGGCTAGCCCACTTATCCCAGGGGGGTCCTTTCAACTGGTCCCAGTGCAGGAATACGAGGTGTCCTGGAGAGCAGGGGGCACATCCCCACTCATGGAACTTTCACAGTCCACCCTGCTTCTTACCAGCTTTAAAGGTGACATTTTGGCCGGCACTTGGTGGAGAGCAGAAGGCTGTCTATTACTTACTCCATAGAGTTCTGTGCGGATCCGGACAAAACACCTTCTGTACCATGTCCCTGTGTCACTCTCAATTTCAATCAGCTCATCTATTTGTTTGGGGGTTTTGATTCTGTGGACCTGTAGAGAGCAACACAGTGCCAAGTGCTGAGTTCTCTTCTCTGAAGGCCTATCATTTGTTTTGAAAGGAGCAAATCCCAATTCCCACAAAAGTAAGCAGGTATCTGATAATCATTCCATTCCTACATGAGACCATGGGCATAAGTATACAGATCCCAACACCACCTAAAAGAACTGCATAAAGATCAAGGAAATACAGATCATAACCACAGTGAGATACCACCTCACACCAGTCAGAATGGCTAAAATTAGCAAATTAGGAAATGACAGATGTTGGTGAGGATGCGGAGAAAGGGGAACCCTCCTACACTGTTGGTGGGAATGCAAGCTGGTGCAGCCACTCTGGAAAACAGTACAGAGGTTCCTCAGAAAGTTGAAAATAGAGCTACCCTATGACCCAGCAATCCCACTACCCCAGTAGTGATCTGAAGGGGCACGTGCACCTGAATGTTTATAGCAGCAATGTCCACAATAGCCAAAGTATGGAAAGAGCCTAGCTGTCCATCAACAGATGAATGGATAAAGAAAATGTAGTACACACACACACACACACACACACACACACACACACACACACACACACACTGGAATACTATGTAGCCATCAAAAAGCCTGAAACCCTGTCATTTACAACGATGTGGATGGAATGTGAGGGTACTATGCTAAGCGAAATAAGTCTATCATAGAAAGACAATCAGCATATGATCTTTCTGATATGAGGAATTTGAGAGGCAGGGCGGGGGGTCATGGGGCTTAGGGAGGGAAAAAATGAAACCAGATGGGACCGGGGAGGGAGACAAACCATGAGAGACTCTTAATCTCACGAAACAAACTGAGGGTTGCTGGCGAGTAGGGGGGTAGAGATAGGGTGGCTGGGTGATGGACATCGAGAAGAGTATGTGCTATAGTGAGTGCTGGGAATTGTGTAAGATGGATGAATCACAGACCTGTACCCCTGAAGCAAATAATACATTATGTGTTAAAAAAAATAAAAATTAAAAATAAAAGAACTGCATAAAGAATAATTGGGAGGAAATACCACGGAGCAAAGGGGAAGAACAAGTAGGGATGGAGTAATATGAAACCAAAATGTCCTTCTTTGCAATGTAACCATAAAGGCACACACTTTGCAGATAAAACATTCAGAGAGATTAGCTTCTGGAGTAAGAATTATTTTGCTTGGACTGAAGTGACTGTACATACTTTACTTTGGAGCCTACGGATTTGATGAATTTGGCCCCTCAACATAGTCCTTAAAGCTTCCTCATCCGACTTGTGTTCTTAAAAGTTATCTTTGTATTTTATGACCCTTTCTTCCTTTTCCCTAACCCACAGCAGCTGGTCAGCAAATAGCCACAAGCGAGTATAGTGCAAAGTCGAGAGAACGGGCTCTGACAGCAAGCATTAACACAGATTATGCAGTGACAGAGGGGAAATAAATGATGGGAGATCACTGTGAAAGCCTGCATCTAGGACTTAAGTTAGCCTCTTCTGCTCGGGAAAAGAACCCAGACACGGGAGAGGCAATGCTTTCAATGCAGAGAATGAAGCCTGAAAAGAGAAAAATAAGGAAAAAAAAAAAAGAATGGTTCCTTCTGTGGATCTGTCCCATCTTACCCTGTTAGTTAACATTTACTCAACTTTTGAGAGGGGACACGGCAATTGCATAAATGTTACCCCTGCTAGGGGTCACTTTTGAACACTTTTTTCTGGGCATTCTGCTCACATCCAAAGCAAGACTTCTACTGTGAGAATCCAGGTACCCATGCTGTCTTTTGACAGTGGTGATTTGGGAACCCTCAGCATCTTCCAAATTACAGCAGTAGCCTCTTCCTGCTATGCCAACAAAGAGGTCTATATTTAATGAAAATAATGTCTGAGTTAAATGTGGGATTCCAAATAGAGTCAGCTCAAAATAATCCATGTAGGCATTACTTTGTGATATTCTAGATTTTTTTTTAAATCACAGAGGTGTTCTTGTCACTCAACATACTATTTTTGGGAGGCTGCTTCTTCTCTACTCATCAATGTTTGCTCATTCTTTCATGGGCACCCACTAGGTACCAGGTCAAGCACTAGACTACAGAGATGCAAACATAAAATATCATATCCTCTCACCAATTACCATACAAAGAAATAACCTCTAATGGAGATCAATAATGGATGGGAAAGATGTATTTTATTGAACACCCAAGTTGATTTGGGAATGAGATAAGACTCCATGGACTGAAACTGAGCTAGGACTTCTGGAGAAGTATGTCACTTGCCACATATGTAATCCACTTGGAGGCCATTCCAAGCGTGAGAGATACCATGTGCAAACACCATGAGTTGTGAGAGTAAACAAGGTATTGGCCAACTACAAAGAGTTTTAGATTCCTGAAAAATAGTCCAAGGGCAGAGGGCAGTGAGTAATGAGGGCTGAAAGAAATAAGTGGCAGTAGGGTCAAAAGGAACAAAGAGGAATGACATTTAGGATGGAAATAACAGGGCAGAGTGATTCCTTGACTATTATGGAGATAAAGGGAGGAAAGAAATAGGGTAGTTTTAAGGTTTTCCAATTTGGTGGTATCTTCTGATAGAATTCAGTAAAAAGAACAAGCTTGAAGTCTCTAGTTCTAGTCTCTAGTCTAAGTCTCTAAGTTCAGACTTAGAAATTCAGATTTGAAAAGACATAGAGGGATGTCCATAGCGGCCTTCAACATGTATGTCTGGAGCTCAGGAGAATTGTCCATTAGGAGATAGGGAGCTGAAATCAGCTATGGAAAGTATCTCAGGTTAAAAGAGAAATTAGCTAAAAAGAGTGTCCTGGAAAACAGAATTTAAGGTAGTGGGATAAGAAGAAGAGCTTAAAAAGGAGGCTTTGGAGAAATGCATGCAGATTCACTGTATTGTGGGCCTAATAGGGAAAAGGACAAAGTTGTCATGGTAGAATCATGTAAAGACTTTGAAAGTCACATAATAAATGACTCTGAGATTACCCTTCTTTTGGAGTATTCCCTCCTATTCTCACATGATCTAGTAACAACATGGATGACCGCATGTGAATTTGGTAACTCAAACCTTCCAGGAGAAAAAGCAGGTAAGTAGCACACTGAGGCCCTGGAGAGATTCACCTTCTCAGAAGATCCCTTTGGTAAAGGGTTTTTCCTCATGTGGCTAGGAAGGGTTAAGTGACATTGAGTCTCTAAATGATGCCTCAAGATTCCTCCAGCCTTCTGATGCTTTCATTTAAAAAAATCCCTCCTAGGGGGCACCTGGGTGGCTCAGTGGGTTAAAGCTTCTACCTTCGGCTCAGGTCATGATCTCAGGGTCCTGGAATCAAACTCCACATCGGGCTCTCTGCTCAGCAGGGAGCCTGCTTTCCTCTTCCCCCTCTGCCTGCCTCTCTGCCTACTTGTGATCTCTTTCTCTATGTCAAATAAATAAAAATATTTAAAAAAAAAATAAAAAATAATCCTTCTTCTGTTGTACATCTGCTTAAAAGAAGGGCCTTTTCAAAAACTTCCAAGTCCTCATTGGAGGACATCTATTACTGACCTTCATTTCTCCATTACATTGCCAAAAAAAAATGCGCTAATGCAGAATGTGTGCTAATTTAGATAAAGACCAAACTTAAGTATATATTTACAATATGAAAAATTTGTTTCCTAAGTAAAAACAAAATAAATAAGATGTCAGAAGTCCAACGCAGAACTATTTCGTATATTTTAACACCTAGAGTTGGTGCTGTTTATAAGACGCTGAAAATCTTATTTATGTCTCCCTTATGTCTTACTGTATGTCTGCCTAAACCTATTTCAGACAAAACATCATTAGTCTAATTGTATGACTGCCTATGTAAAAAGATTCAAAACATTGTTCCTTCCAAAAAATTCCACCCATCCAATTTGCATTAATATAGACTGGCTTTCCCCACTGAGAACAGACTTGGTAACTACGAGATGTAGGAACATTCCATGCAGAGTGAACGACACACACAGAGCCCATGAGAGCAACACATCTAAGTGAAGTGGAAATATGAGGAACCAAAAGGTGAATGTAGCTGGTGTAAAGAGAAAAATTTACAACCTGGCTTTTTCAGAAAAGGTTTCCTCACCCCTGGCACGGACGATTTGCTGAGAAGCAGGTACTCACCGAGAAGACTTTCTCAGGCTGACCCCGTGCTCTCATGTTTGTGTCATGAATTAGCTTCAGGATCATCCATGCTTCATCATGTTTTCCAACCTAAGAAATGCGAACAGACACTGAGGTTAGCTAAGAGGTAAAACACTTATACTCCCTGATATTCCAATAACCATCTTGTGTTGTCAGAGCAAATTGGGTGTAATTGGACAATGGATAATTGGACTGGATATCCTCAAGTCCATGAGCAGTTCAACAGATGTGCCTAGAACTAGAAAATACAACTTTGGCTGCTAAAATTTCACTTATAGAAAAGTAAGACAGAGTCTCTTCACTGAGTGGAAAGTTACTTGCTTGAGGAGGAAATTAGTGCTTTCTGACCAAGAGACAGCTTTTTCACACACTGGTCTTTCAAAACATGTCTCTATGAAACCAACTCCTCCACGGTTCCATGGTAGTAAGGGAAAACATCCACACACTTTCCTAGAATTAACAAGGAACTTTTTTCAATGTGTGTGGCTCCCTTAACTATTCACAGTAATACACGTTACCTCCAGCAAGAACCGTGGGCTTTCAGGCATGAATGTGAGGGCCACCACCGAGGAGACACAGGGGAGCGCGCAGACTATCACGAACACACGCCAACTGTGGAACTGGTAAGCTGACCCCATGCTGAAGCTCCATCCTAGAAAAGAAAGAATGGAAGAATGAAGGACAGCACCCCTCAGATGGCCTGCTGGGAAAGCAAGGACCCTCCCTCTAATCACCAGGGGTGTCTACATGGCAAACATATTAAGCCTTCACACCCACAGAAGAACGAGCCAGTCTGGGCATTAGCCACAGTGACCAATTCAACTTTACAACCACCAATAGCAGAGGCAAGAGAAAGACACCAAAGGGGTCAGGTCTGGGGGTACACGTGTGTTTCTGTAAAACCAAATTCCAAAGGCCATGATAAATTAATTGGGAATACTTTTTCAAAAAGAACTTTGCGCTGGGGCACGTTCTGTTTGCTCCTCTAGGTCACTGCCCCCCACCTCCCCCTGCTGTGGGCTGAGAAATGGACTGCTATGGGGCCATCAATTGGCTCCCTTGCCTATTGGCTTCCGCTGGATCTGGGAGGGTGAGAGCAGCGTTCAAGCATTTCTTTCCCTTGATTCCCTTCTCCCTTCCCCTGGCTGGGGGGAGATTTGGCAGTGGGTATGCTCATCCCCTGGGACTCTCTCCTACAGCCACAGCTCTTGTCAGCTTTTGGCAATCCCTCCGTCCTGGTGCCCTCTGAAGCACAGGTAGGTACAAGATACCCTCCTGCTGCTAGCTCCTAGGTGCTCTATTATTCCCTCTGGGTTTCTTTTCACTGTTTCCACATGACTCTTTAGTGATCCCTCGTGAGGGTGTCCTTGGTTTCCTACCAGCACCCTGACCAATACAATTGTTTTGTTTTGTTTCGTTTTGTTCTGTTTAAAGATTTTCTTTATATGACAGAGAGAGAGAGAGAGAGAGAGAGACAGAGAGAGACAGAAAGAGAGAGAGACAGAGAGAGAGAGAACATAATCAGAGGAAGAACATAATCAGAGGAAGAACATAAGCCCAATGCCGGGCTCCATCTCAGCACCCTGGGATCATGACCCGAGCAGAAAGCAGACCCTTAACGACTGAGCCACCCTGGCGCCCCTGAGCAGTACAATTGTGAAGAAATGGCAGGTGTGCTCTCTCCATATGTACATGACCTAAAATAGATCGAGACAATTTAAAATTTCTAAACAGTATTTTTACTCTGATAAAAACAAGCATAATAGGATACAAACAGAAATCTCTTTAAGAACGAAAAGAAAAAACTGCTGAGAATAACCGGGAATCCCACTGCCATAGTCTCCTAGTTACAGCTAAGTGTAAGAACTAAATAAAAGCTGAAATGAAATAAGTAAAAAATAACATCAATAAAATGGAAGTAACAGTGGGGGGGGGAAGAACTAAAAGGAAGCCAATATTTGAATGAATATAAAATGGGTGAAAGCTAAATTCAAACACGATTCTAAATGAGAAGTAATGAGGGACATCAAATCTAATTGTAAAGAGAAGAAATGTATAGAGATATAGATGAATTATATGAGGCAACATTTTAGTTTTTGGCAATACTTGGCATTTATAAGGCGTTCTGTGACCAAAAGTCGGGTATTTTATACCCCATCCCCAGGAGAGAAGTGCACTTATTCATTATTTACCCAGAAGACAAGTGAGAGTCAGACTGATACAACTTCCACACCTTCTCCACCAGGATCTGAGGCAGAGTTGTATACCACACCCAGCCTCGTGTCCACGCACACTTGCTTGTAAACACAGAGTTTGTTGACAAATGATACAAATATCAATGACACGCTATATCGATCTTAGATTAATAAACATTTTCTGGGAATTTAATACATTAGAGTTATGTGAATTGGTAGATTAACCACATCATGAACTTTAGGAGGGGGATGTCTCCTCTAAGGATTTTATGTAACAGGAGTTCCAAAGCCCCAAATACCCAAAACATGGAAAAAAACTGATGGAGAAAAGATGCCTTGTTCACTTCACATTTGATCAAAAAGCCTCTTATAAAGAGTATCTTTTTTAGGCATGCCTGGGTGGCTTAGTGGGTTAAAGCCTCTGCCTTTGGCTTGGTTCGTGATCTCAGGGTCCTGGGATCGAGCCCCGCATCGGGCTCTCTGCTCAGCAGGGAGCCTGCTTCCCCCTCTCTCTCTGCCTGCCTCTCTGCTTACTTGTGATATCTCTCTCTGTGTCAAATAAATAAATAAAATCTTAAAAAAAAAAAGAGTATCTTTTTTAAAAGCTCTAGATCCTATTATTTTACACACTGGATAAAAAAGAAAAGCTCTGGATGGCTGAGTGAAGCAAATGCAAGGCTACAGCATGGGACGACATCATACCAGTGGATAGAGCTAGACGCTTCTGGTGCTAGAAGAGGGCTCCCTCCTTGCCCAAAGACATCCTCAGCCCCATGCCCGGACCTGGGACTACATTACCCTATATGGCAAGGGACTTTGCAGGAGGCATTAAGTTAAGGATCTTGAGGTAGATTGATTATGTCACAGAGTGGCGCCCGACCTACAGAAGTAGAAGAGCTTTTCATAAGAGAAAGAGGAGGAGATGTGGCGAGGGAAGTCGGAGGTCAGCTCAGAGAGAAATCTGAGGGTGCTACAGTGCAAGCTATGAAGAAGTAGCCAGGGCCACAAGCAAGCAATGTAGGCAGCTTGCAGAAGCTGGAAAAGGTGAGGGCTGTCTTCTCCCCTCCCGCCCCCAGAAGTTCCAACCTACAGAATTTTAGGATAACAACCTTACGTGGTCTAAAACCAGTCAGTGTGTGGTGATTTCTTTCATCAGCATTAAGAAAGCCACACAGCTCTCTGTAGTCACAGCTCCACTGCTTACCCGATTGACAGCAACTAAATTGGAGAATTTTAGCTCTTCTCTACAAAACCTCAGGCTCCTGGTTTTTGCGTGGACTTCTCTGCAGGCCTTGCCTAGGACATCCGTCTCCTTTCCAACAGCTGATCCTAGAAATACTGCCCTGTACTCTCATTGTTCCCGAACATTACATTACTGGGGGAAGAGACTGAGTGCAATGTATTTCTATTCAAGCAGTTTTCAGCCCATGGAAGACACTGGACTACAAAGAGAATCTAACGCCGGAGGAGAGCTAGCTGGTCAGAGTCCCCCTCTCCTTAATGCAAAATACATTTTCTTCAGAAGGTATATTCTTCTGTCCAGCAGCTTAAGTTTAGCCTGATCATTGCGGTTCACATCCTTCTGTATTTTTTTTTTTGAAATGGGCACCACTTTCTATTACTTTTATGTACAGAGAACGGAACAGTGTCTGCTCAGCCCAGTTTGGTGGCCAATTCCTTAGCCTTTGCCTTTTCCAGCTTGGCGATGCGAGCCACAGACTTTGGACCCAGGACGTTGCCTACCCAGTGCCGGCGGATCTCATGGTATGTCATTGTAATTGGTCCTGACGGCTTCCACCAGCTTTGCCAGAGCTCCTTTGTCTTCTGAGATGACCTGTGTGAACGCGACAGTGGTGTAGGTCTTCCTGTGGACCAGACGTCCCAGCCTGGCCTTCCCCTTGATTATGCAGTAGGGCACCCCTATCTTATGGCACAGGGCAAGCAGGAAAACCACCAGCTCAATGGGATCCACATCGTGTGCGATCACTACCAGCTGAGCATTCTTGTTTTCCACCAAGGTGGTGACGGTGTTCACCCCCGCTCGAAGGACAGGCGGCCTCTTAGTGGGGACATCCCCTTTGCCCGCGGCTTTCTTCTCCGCACGGGCCAACAGCCTCTGCTTCTTCTCCTGCTTTGTCTCTGGTCTGTACTTGTGCGCCAGCTTAAGCAGCTGAGTTGCTGTGTGGGGGTCCAGGGCCTGGGTGAACTGGTTAATCGCAGGAGGCACCTTGAGACGTTTATAGAGAATCGCCCTTTGCCGGTGGAGCCGGATGTAGGGGGGCCATTTGACAAAGCCGGTGAGGTCCCTCTTGGGCTGGATGTCCTGTCCGATGCCAAAGTTCTTGGGCCTCTTCTCGAACAGGGGGTTGACCACCTTCTTGGCCTCCTGCTTCTTCACGACAGCAGGGGCCAGGGCCACCTTCTTCCCCTTCGCCTTCGTCCCTTTCAGCATCTTGGGTTGCTGGAGGAGAGAGCCCTTCTGTATTTCATTAGCCGTTAGGTCGGTCTCGGGCCCCTGCCGGGTGTGTGTGTGTGCACACTGTGTTCTTGCTTTATATAAAGGGGGTGGGGGCCACTCCTCTCTCTGTTTTTTTGCAATATGCACTTCCCCAGCCTCCAAAACTCCTGTCCCCCTTTTTCCGTCTCTCTCTTCAAATCCCTAGCAGTCTAGTCTATTCCTTGCACTTGACCCCCACCCTCCTGTTTTTTTTAGAGAACACAAACAGAGAGAACTACATACATCTCATTTTCTCAAAACTCCTGAATCTCCCCACCCACCTGTACCTGTCTGCATCCTCTGCCTTCCCTCAGGAGCACTGGCAGCTGGTCTGTTGCAACCAATCAAGGCCAATCTGTCCTCGTGACTCTCTTCTCCTCTCTCTCAAGGACCCTCCCTTCTGGCCCTCTTCATGGCATTCTCTCACCTTACTCAATGGGTCATTCTGTCAGCACACCCATCTCCACCATCTAAGAAAAAAACCCACTTTGACCCCAACAGGCCTCTCCAGTTGCACTGCTTCTCCCCTGTCTCCATTCTCAAAAGAATGATCTAGAGCAACTGTCTTCACTTTCTCACCACAAATGGGCTTCTGTCCCCAAGTCCTGAGAAGCTGTGCCAGTCAAGGCCATCTGTCTTGCCAAATCTAATAGGCACTTCTCTGTCCTCTTCTTACTCGAGCTGTCTAAATCATTCCAAATAGCTGATCCTTCTCTTCGAAGAACCTTCCCCCTTGTCTTCGTCATCACTCTATGTGCTAGTTTCCTTCCCAGCTCACTGGCTTTCCTTCAGTTTCCTTAGGTGCCTCTTTCTCTCACTAGCTTCTCCAAAGTCCATATACCCTAAATATCGGTTGTCAGTCCTGTTCTCTGGATACAGGTGCTTTCTAGGCAGACTCATGGATTGTCATGAATTTAAGCACCATATATAGGCTTCTATCTCTGAAACATAGCTTCTTTTCTTTCTAGAGCTCCAGAAACCCATCTCCACCTGCCTATTCACACCTTCACAGAGGTGTCTAATGGGCATCTCAGAGTTACTGTGTCCAAAATGGAACTTGTGATTTCCTGCTCTGCTACCAAAGAAAACTCATTTTTCCTTCAGTGTTCCTGTTTTGGCAAATGACACACTGCCAGCCACTCAGATATTCATGCCAAAAACCAAGACCTCATCCTCGATTCCTCTTTTCCCCTCACCACACTCAAGGTCCAATCTCTCCACAAGCTCCTTCTCTCCAACGGACCTAAAAGCCACCCACTTCTCCCCATCTCCCTGGCACCACCAAGCCCCTCACTGACAGCAGTGTGCCCCCGACCTACAGCAGGAGCTTCACTCTCCTTTCCCTGGCCACCCCACCCTGGTTTACCACAGGCCATTCTCTCGACAGCAGCCAGACTTGCCCTTTTAAAACATCAGTAAGAGGGGGCACGTGACTGGCTCAGTTAGTAGAGCACGGGCCTTGTAATCTCAGGGTCACGAGTTCAAGCCCCACATTGGGTGTAGAGATTACTTAGACAACATTTAGGGGTACCTGGCTGGCTTAGTTGGAAGAGCATGTGACTCGAGCCCCACATTGGGTGTAGAGATCACTAAAAAGAAAGAAACTAAACTAAAATGTCAGTAAGAGCACTTCACTCTGCTGCTTCAAAGCGTTCAATGGCTCCCAAGACGTTTGGACTGAATCCAAATGCCTTATCACGGTGACTGGAGCCGACAGAAACAGATCCCTACCTATCTACCTGGGCTCACCTCTGCTGCTCCCCTCGCCCTCTTGCTCAGGCCCTACGTACCCGCTCACAGTTCTTTGAACATTCAAAGCTTAATTTCATCTTAGGGGCATTTGTTCTATATTAGTTGTCCTTTACATAAGGTTTGAAAGTGAGAGTGTCTTTCAGGCCATCTCATCCCCAATGTAGTTCCCTTAGGGTCTTTGCATTTGGTATTTTCCCTGCCAGAACTGCTCTACATATGTTGATATTTGCATTGTTTTGCATATGTTGATATCTCTTTCCCACCTTCCACATCAGTTTAAGGTTCTCTCCTCAGAGAGGCCAAACCCTCAATCCCACGCTGTCACCAAGGCCTCTCTTCTTGTTTCCACAGCACTTACTGCTATCCAAACCTGTCAACTGTTTTGATTTGGTGACATGTTTTCTCTCTGTCCCCTCCCCACTAGGAGAGTAGGAACTCTGTTTTTGTTACTCACCAATATATTCTCGTGCCTATAGCAAGTTAAGGTCCAGAGGAAGGTGCTCTTTAAACAGTTGCCAAATAAAAACACACCCACATTCTCTTACAGAGTGTCTACGGGAGTATATGAACTTGTGATAGATCACTGCAGGCTAGTAAGCCTAGTTTTCTTTTGACATTTTTTACATTCACATTTAACAGCAAAACAACCTTGGTTTACTTTTCCAAATTAAATTAGTAATTCGTACATCATTAAATTTATTACCTTTCAGGTATCCAGTTCTAGGAGTTCGAGAAATGCAGTCATGTGTACACCATCATTATCAAGAGGAAGACCAGGTCCATCAGCCCAAAACTTTCCTTCCTGCTGCCCTTTCACCATCAACTTTTCTTCCCTTCCTAACCACCGATAACCACTGGTCTTTTCTCTGTCCCTACAATTTTGCCTTTTCCAGAATGTAATCTAAGTGGAATCCCAACCTGGCTTGATACATTTAGAATAAATAATGTATCCATGCAGATTGTCCCACTTATCAATAGTTCTTCCTTTTCACGACGGGTACAACTGCCTTGTGTGGCTAGATCTTAAGTTTGTTCACCTACTCACCACTTGAAGGACAGTTGGATTGTTTCGGGTGATTATAAATAATGCAGCTGTCAACATTTCAGTCAGATTTTTTTGTGTCCCCAAGTTTTCCTTTTTTCTTGGATAAATACCAAGGAGTAGATTAGTTGAGTCATAGGATAAGTTTATGTTTAGTTTTATAAGAAATTGCCAAACTATTTTCCACAATGGCTGTATTATTTTACATTCCCCTCTGTAGTGTGGGAGATTTTTAGCTGTTTCAGACCCTTCCTACCACTGTTTTGTCAGTTTTGTTTTGTGTTTGTTTATTTTTCCCAGCCATTCTAATAGGTGTGTAATGGTATTTCATCATGGTTTTAACTTGCATTTCCCTACTGCCTAGTGATCATCTTAATTTACTTTGCTTATTCATTCATATTTTCATTGAGTACCTATGTATGCTAGTCACACTGCTCCACAATGTGGAAGCTAGTAAGACTTCTTTTCCACCCTTGAGAATTTCTAGTCTAGAAGAGATAAATTAGCTAACAGACACAACATAAATTAGTTAACAGTCCCAGACATGCTGGAACAGCTTATGAAGAAACTGTGGGGGGGACTACAGAAGAGGCAGAGGTATCTATCTCAAACAGTATTTTCTCCAGAGCCCCAGCGAAATTTCTTTTCTGATTTGGTTTCTGAACAAAGAGCTAATTCTTAGGTTTCTAACACTCAAGTTAGAGCTACAGTTCAAATCAATACTTAAGAAGTAGATGAGAGTACCCAAGACCGGTTGTGCCATACCTGGTCCCTAACCTTTTCCTTCTATATCACAACCCTCTGACCTGGATAAAGGGAGGACAGCTCTTGAGTGGGAGGAGGGAGTTCTAGAAAGGGAGACCAGTGCTACTCCCCTTTTAGGACACGGCCCTGGGGAAAGGGCTCAAAGACTGATGGAGGATGTTCCGTGGCCTGGAAGAGGGACAGATGTAGGGACGGTCCTGAGAAATGACCCTGCAGATGATTTGATAAACTAAAATATCATTATCTGGATCCAAAAATGAATAAAAGAATGAAGTGGTAGAACACTGGCCACCGTAACTGTTCAACCATGAATTCCTGGGACCCCTCCCCATTTCGATTTCTGTATGGCTTATATTTGAATTTGAGAATGATATAAAACCTAAACCACCAACATTAGGAAGCAGGGAGAAGACATCAATAGGAGTGAAAGGGGGCGCCTGGGTGGCTCAGTGGGTTGAAGCCTCTGCCTTCGGCTCAGGTCATGATCTCAGGGTCCTGAGATGGAGCCCCACATCAGGCTCTCTGCTCAGCAGGGAGCCTGCTTCCTCCTCTCTCTCTCTCTCTGCCTGCCTCTCTGCCTATTTGTGATCTCTTTCTCTGTCAAATAAATAAATAAAACCTTAAAAAAAAAAATAGGAGTGAAGGACCAGAATATGAAACCAGGCCACATGAAACTAGGAAAGTAGGTTGTTGTGTTTGGATACTCATCTGCACTTAGAAAAACGGATCATTTTAAATAAGCCGTCTGTTGGCACCATGCCTTTCTTGTCTTAAACAACAAAAAAGGGATTCTTGTCTGGGTAGTGGGTCTAATTGTCCTTTGGACTTCGTTAAAAAAAAAATAGCCATTAAAACATCACACTAAGGGATTTATCTACATATAATGTAAATTCCATGCCAGGAAGGACCTCAGTTAGGGTATTACAGAAAGCAGTTCCTGCACAGCGCTCATCGGGGTGGCGCTAATAAGAACATTATGCGTTTTGCATAATAATCAAGGCCATTTACAAGCGTTGAGCCAATGTGCTCCATGACTGCATAACCCAGCTGCCTCCCCAGTTGCAAGACTGTCTGAGATCTTTCAGGGGCCCAAGGAAGAAGAAGTCTGTGATGCATGTGGAAGAAGAATGCTGGCTTTCATGCTCTTTTTTGGGGCTTAGTGACTGATGCGCTCGTGAATGAGCACCTACTTTACTGATCTATATTTGGGCACCAGTTTTGTGATATTCATGGGACACTTCTTTGGTAAGAAGGCAGATTTTTTAAAAAAAGATTTATTTATTATTTATTTATTTGAGAGAGAGAGAGAGAGAGACAGCATGAACAGAGGGGAGAGAAAGAAGCAGACTCCCTGCTGAGTCGGGGCACCCCTCCAACACAGGACTCTCCAGGAGCCCCAAAAAGACAGATTTTAGGTGCAAGACACAGATTTAATGTTCTTAAACATCAGCAATTAGTATTAATAACAAATAAATATATGTCAGATGAGTTTTTAATAGCTAAGAAGTAAATCGCCTATATTTATTTGTCAGTAACAATCAAAATTCTCTTTGGAAAAGCAGCTCAAGGGGCACCTGGGTGGCTCAGTGCGTTGCGGCCTCTGCCTTCGGCTCAGGTCATGATCTCAGGGTCCTGGGATCGAGCCCCACATTGGGTTCTCTGCTCCACGGGGAGCCTGCTTCCCCCTCTCTCTCTACCTGCTTCTCTGCCTGCTTGTGATCTCTCTCTCTCTGTCAAATAAATAAAGTATTTTAAAAAAATTAAAAAAAAAAAAAAGAAAAGCACCTCAAAATACATTTTCTCAAGTGGCAACACGCTTAGGAAGGGAAAAATGATTAAATACATTTCTGATTTTATTCCTACAGAAATAAAATTTTATCCCCTCAACAGGTCACTGGTTTACAAAATAAATACTATTTAATCAATGTGAAACATTAACACTTGGCTAGAAACTCAGGTTGTCCTGCATTTAATGTCATCGGTGATATCAGAGCCAGATGTAGCCGGATAATCCCTGGTGCAGATAGCAGAGATTTTCACCTCCTCCTCATTTGTTAAAAAAAATAAGAGAAAAAAGCCAGGGTGAGGGGAAAAGTTAAATCAACTATGGTATAGCCATGCAAAAACACATCGTGTAACTACTGGCAAAGAATGAGGGAGATCTTTCTGAACTGATCGGGAAAATATCCAAGTTATACTGCTTTCTCAGTAAAAACAAGTTCTTTCCAAACAGTGTAAATAGTCATGATCTCATTTTTATAGACAAATAAAACATATTACATCTAAAAACCAAAGGAGGGGAGGAATACACTCAACTATTTTAAATGGCTACTCAGGGTAGGGAGTGGGTACTAACAGGGGACTTTCGCTTTTGGCATTGTTTAATTTGAGTATTCTATCACCTTGTTATACTATTTAATTAAAAAGGACAAAAAGACTTTTCCAAGAGTTGTAAGCCTTTGATTTTTCTCAAGTACAAGGTGTGATGGGAAGAGAGAAAGGATAAGGAAAGTAGAATGATAATTTTGACACTATTCAGCATCTGTACAATTCTTGGAACTAAACTAATGTTCATTCCATTTGTGACGAATCTGAACATTGACACTATAGTGTTCATTGCTGGCTAGCAATCAGAAAGCAGAGATACTGCCCTGGCATCTCCAGGTCGCAAAGAAAACAATATTTACAGACCTCTGATCTTTAAACCGATAACTCTAGTCATGGGCTAATTTTGGATTCCTGGGGGCAGAGACCAGTTGCATTTTGAGGCGATCATGTAGCATGACTACTGACATTGGTACACAAAGCAATCACGATTAAAAAAAAACGGTAGGGGGGTGCTTAGGTGGCTCAGTCAGTTAAGCAACCAACTCTCGAGTTTGGCTCGGGTCATGATCTCAGGGCTGTGAGATCCAACGGGGTGTTGGGTTATGCACTCAGCAGGGAGTCTGCCTCTCTCCCTTTTCCCCCCGTCCCTTTGTGCTCTCTCTCCCTCTCAATAAATAAATCTTAAAAAAAAAAAAAAAATGGCAGGGATCTGCCCACAGCACAGCACATAACCATACCTTTAAAAAGCAAGAGTCATTTCAATTGGAATAATACACCCCAGGGAGAGGGTCCAAGGGTCCAAGTCCAAATAACTTCAGGAGGCATCTCTCTCTAACAGCAGGCCCAAGCAACAAGCTAATCTTTCCTGCTAGTTTCTTTCTGTCTCCGAGCTCTGGTCCTACCATTAAGAATGAAGAGAGTGAGTGGTCAACAGCAGAGGGAAGTCACGTTATGCCTCTGGTTCCTGAGTGTGACTTGTCATCCTAACCATGCTTTCAAAGAAGCAAACTTCCTGGTGGCTTTTGAAAGTCAGAAATTCATAGGCTTATTTTTCAAGGTTATTTTTTCTGGAATATATTCTGTAAGGTCTTCGAATAAAGAGTGAATGAGAGTACCTTTCCAGAAAGAGTTCTGGTGCAAGCAGGCATGACTCATTCAAGCATGGTGCTTCCCAAGCTCCATGGGAAGAAAGAGTCTAAGGGCTTGAAGAAAGCAGATAGCATAAAAATTATGTTTATGTGTTTCTGTTTTCAACAAAGATCGTTTGGGCTGGGGTGCCTGGGTGACTCAGTGGGTTAAAGCCTCTGTCTTCGGCTCAGGTCATGATCTCAGGGTCCTGGGATCGAGGCCCGCATTGGGCTCTCTGCTCAGCAGGGAGCCTGCTCCCCCTCCACCTGCCTCTCTGCCTACTTGTGATCTCGCTCTCTCTGTCAAATAAATAAATAAAATCTTAAAAAAAAAGATCCTTTGGGATTTTCTTTTGTAGATGATAATATTAATATTATGATAATATATGTCAATTAAAATTTTATAAAAGATTTTTATGTAACCATATACTATCGTAGCCTATAGAATTGGCAAATTTTGACCACATACAAATGAAGTTTATATCATAAATGCATAAAAAGGCAGCTCATTACTTTGTAAATATACATTGTATATACTCATATTTATTATAGCATATATAGGTTCACATTGACTTTTCTTCTCTATCTTATATAAATATTTACTAAGAAACAACTATGTATGTTTGCAGGTTTATATTAATATATAAACTCTTATATAAGCTGATGTCCTGGCTTAAGAAACTGAAAAGCAAACATAACTAAATACTGAGAATTCTTCCATTAGGTAGAAAGTTGGACTAACAGACTCTAAAGCTCTAAGTTCCTCTCTGATTGTTAAGATCTTGTGCCTGGAACAGATGAATCCCCAAGAAATTCTCTCTGGAAAACAGATTCATGATGAGAAATAGAGCCCTTTCAGAACTTAACAAAATAAAACTAAACAAACTGGCGAACTGCCATTAGTTCCGACACAGATGCCCAAAGTTTGGGAAAGGACTTGGTAATCGTCAGTTTGTTCCTTGTATTTTTGAGTCTGTTTCCGCTTTTTGTTGATTTGTCTTTCAGATGACACATACATGAAATCATGTGGGACTTGTATTTCTCTGACTTATTTTACTTAGCATAATGCCCTCTAGGTTCATCCAAGTTGCTGCAAATGGCACAATCTCATTCTTTTTTATGGTGGAGTGATTTTCCACGGGATGTCTGTATCACATCTCTATCCATTCATCTGTCACTGCACACTTGAGTTGTTTCCCTATCTTGGCTGTTATAAATAATGCTGCAATAAATACAAGGGTGCGCCTATCTTTTTGAATTGGTGTTTTCATATTCTTTGGTAAGTAGCCCACATTGAAATTATTAGATATGATATTTCTATTTTTAATTTCTGGGGGGAACCCCATATTATTTTCCACAGTGACTATATCATTTTTACATGCACCAACAGTACACAAAGGTTCCTTTTCCTCCACATCCTCACCAAAACGTATTATTTCTTGTCTTTTTGATAATAACCATTCCGACAGGAGAGAGGTGGTATCCCATTGTAGTTTCGAGTTGCATTTTCCTGATGATGGGTGATGTTGATTGTCTTTTCATGTGTCTGTTGGCCATCTGCATGTCTTTTTGAGAAAAGCATCTCTTCAGATCCCCTGCCCATTTCTTATTTTTATTTTTTCTGGTTTTGAGCTATATGAGTTCTCCGTATATTTTGGATATTAATTCCTTATTAGATATATCATTTGTAAATTTCTTCTCCCATTTAGCAGGTTGCCTTTTCATTTTATTGACAGTTTCCTTTGCTATGCAAAACCATTTTATTTTGCTTTTATTTTTGTTTACCTTGCCTCAGGAAATCTACCCAGAAAAATCTTCTATGCTCCACGACAAAGAGATTACTACTACAACTCTAAAAATTGAGGAATTTTTGTGGTTTCAGGTCTCATTACTGGGTCTGTAATCCATTTTGAGTTTATTCTTGTATATGGTGTAAGTAAAATACTTTTTTCTTTCTTTCTTTTTTTTATTAACATATATTATTTGCCCTAGGGATACTTTTTTTCTTCTTTCCTAAACAGTGCTCCATATAATTTTATGGCTCCTATTTTATTCCAGATCAGGATTTCTTTTTGTTCTTTGCACATAGCCTCAGCAAGATGTCGCTTGTGACCAACGAAAGCTCTCTATCCATTCCCCAAAGATTCTCAATGATGTGGCACAAAAATACTAATGGAATTCATTCCTAGGTGAAAGATATTTCCCCAGGGTGGGGATAAGGAGAGGGCTATAACACTTCCAGTGTTATGACAACAGAGGTCAGCCTGAGTGCTCTTTGTGGCTGATGCCAAAGGTCACACTCATATGTCTTTGCCAACTGTTGCCCTCTCTACCTGCTCCTTTTCTCTGGCCCCATTTCTTGCCTTGTAGTCTCTGATCCAGAACAAATCATTTAACACTTGACAAGTGAAACAGCTGCTTAGCTCGTGATTTAGCCCCAAAATGACCCTTAGAGCTTCGTCATTTATGTCAAAGCAATTCCATTCTAATGCTCTGGGAAATACATGCAACCACATGACCTGGGGGCTCTAGTTTCTGGGGCTGTGCCTCAAGGAAGGGGACAGGGTGGGCCCCTTCCAAGTGCAGTGGATGGCAGTGCAGTGCTGGAGAGGTCCACCCTCCTAGCCCCGTCACCAGCTGTGGTTCACATGGATCCAGCTTAACACCACACCCTTCACAAGGTCTCAGGTTCCTAGCTTACTGACCAGATCCTTCCTGAACAGCCCCAGCCCGTTCCTCCCAGCCTTTCACACCAGAAACGGGACAGTCAGCCTCTACTCTCGTCCTTCTCTCTGTCCAGTTGGCCACTGAGAAATGTAATCTGCAAATACTTTGGCATCTTCACCACTCTCCACCCATATCAATTTGGAGAATTCCTAAAATTTATTTTAGTCTTCTATTGACCAAGTAGAGAGAAACAGCGTCTGTAAATTCTTCAGGACAAACTGAAAGGTATTCACTTCCTCCAGTGAGTTTTCTTGGTATCCTGTAAATTTCCACAGCACTTAAGACAGTGACTGACAGAAAAGCCGCAGGAGAGACAGATTTTTCATCTGCAAGTCTGTTCCTTGAAGCCAGGGGCCATGTCTTATTCATCTGTAGTATGAAATGTGGCAAAGAAGAACCCACTCTTGAAGAACCAAGCCAATGAAGAACCCACTCTTGAATTCCTTTATAATCAGTTTGCCTAGTACATTCCAAAGTGACTTTCTGAAAACCTATCTGTTCCCTAATTTCTAAATATAGGAGGGTTTTTGTTTTTGTCTTGTTTTTGTAACTGATTTCTAACTGATTTCCCAGCGGTAAGAGTGTATGCTTGGTGTTTTTTTGAGATACAGTGGAACCTCCGTTAGTGCACGGAGTGAGCCATTTTTTGTTTTTGTTTTCCAGTTTTATTAAGGTATGACGGACAAATAAAAATTGCATATGTTTTAGGTGTATGATGGGATGATCTGATATATGCCCACCTCGTGAAATGATTACTACAAATAAGTTAAATCACACATACATCACCTACCTTTTTTGCAGGGGGGGTTGTGGAGGGAATACTTAAGATCACCCTCTTAGAAAATTTCAAGTATACAATGTAGGATTATTAACTATAGTCACTATGATACATATGGAACTCTAGACACATTAGATCCCCAGAAATTATTCACCTTCTAACTGAAAGCTGTACAAGCCTTTGACCCATTTTCCCGGCTTCTAATGGTCTGTCTCCCCCACAGCCAGAAAGGAAAGGGGGCTTCCCCCTAAAGCAATGACTGTATTTTCTCATGGACAAACTTAATACATCCCACACACAAATTGGATTTCATTTTAGAAAAATAAAAATTCTCAGGAATTAATAAGCTGGTATTTAACTCAAAGGGACACTTCTTACAATACATCTTTAAAGCCTGCTTCATTCAAATTGTCTGAAAACAAAATCTAGGAGCCCACATCAGTTTAATAGTTGGCAGAGACCCAATTCACTTTTGCCCATCCTTGATTTATAACCCTGCAGGAGACATACAAATGCTGTTTCTCCTCACTCATCCCTTCCCTTTTGTTCAAAATGTCAGGCATCTACCCAGAGTTAAATTTCACCTTTGCTCTCCGCAAAGGCTGCCTGCTTGGGTCATTAATCCTGGGCCAGAAAGCGACTCCTTGCTGCTACCGACTGTGGAAAGGATTGGTCCCGGCGTATCCCAGGGAATGTTTTTCGAGGGCTATGGTGCCAGAATAAAATCAAACCCAGAGTGATTGAGTCTGGGACAAATGCAGTTTTTCATTCACTATCACCTTCTGCGGCTGCTGCTGAGGAAAAATGATCTAATAACTCAGGGGGCCCACAATGACAAAGCACCAGAGCCCAGGCAGGTGGCCGCTCCCACACAAGAGGCTAGGAAACCAGCTTCATCTTGCCTGCTAGTTCCCAGCCCTGAGAGTTTCCCATATGGGCTCCCTTTCTGCTCAGGACAGTGTACTCGCTCTGATAACAGTTTCAGTAAAAGAGAGGAAGATCTGGGTACCAGCTGCGACCTCCAAGAGGGACACAGGTGGAGCAGATTCATGGCCTGCAGCATATTCCCAAAATATTTAGAGCGTGCCCACCATTCGCCAGACATGTTGCATACATTATCTTAGTTAATACATCAACAATCCTGTTGTCCAAACCCCCTTCACTCCAATAGGGTGAATAGATAATAGGCAGGCCACCAGTTAGATTTGATTAAAAAAAATTAGTATAAGTATGTCCCATGCAATATTTGAGATATACTTAAACTAAAAAATTTATGTGCTGTTTATGTGAAACTCAGATTGAACTAGGAACCTTGTTTTTTGCTGCTGTTGTTGTTGTTGTTGGTAATTCTGGTAACTATACCCGAGAAGACATTTGGCAATGTCTGGAAACATTTTTGATTGTCATGATCTTACAGGAATTATTACTACTGGCATCTAGTGGGCGGAGACTGGAGATACTGCTAAATAATCTTACAATGCACAGGACAGCTCCTCCCCCCAAAGAATTATCCAGCCCAAAATATCAGCAGTGCCCTCAACTAGTCACTGTTGTCTATGTTACCTGGATTCAAAGTTAACAGAGCTAATGAAGTTAGTTTGAAGCTTGTTTTCAAACAGATGTGGGGAAGCAGACTTTGTGAAGACTTTAGATTTCATTCCTGATGAAGGCGTTTTGTTTAATATTAGTTTTCATTATAAAGTTACAAGCTCAGGCACCTGGGTGGCTCAGTGGTTTAAAGCCTCTGTCTTTGGCACAAGTCATGATCTCAGGGTCCTGGGAGCAAGCCCCGCATCGGGCTCTCTGCTCAGCGGGGAGCCTGCTTCTCCCCGCCCCCCGTCTCTGTCAAATAAATCTTAAAAAAAAAATAAAGTTACAAGCTCTTTCTGCTATAAAATAGATCTATGGGGGTTGTCATTTTCCTCTTTACATACTTTTAAATGCACCTTGAAGAACAAAGGTGACACATAGTACAATAGAGGCAAGAAAGTGTCCCCCGTCCCCCACTGGGGTTTTGGCCAAGGCTAGCATTGTCCCTCAAATGCTCTGAGAACACCTGCAGCTTATAAATGGTTATTACCATCAACAAGGTAATGACCAAATGTTTCCTACAGAATTTGTATTCTTGTTTCATAAGGGTGGTGGCGGGTGTGGGGGGGGTGTTCCTCTTCAAATTGCCTGCTAATCTTCAAGAATGGGGAAACAGCATCCTTAGTAAAAGCACCTGGTTTCAACCACACGTCCCCGCCAGTTTACACCAGTCAAGCTGTGGCAGTCAGCAGTGGGAGGCCCACACAGGGTTCCATAAGACCTACACTGTGGACCCGGGGAAGTGTTCCTCCTTCCTCTTCAAGTCCCTCTCTGCTCCAGCCTCCTGGCATCAGTCTCTCTGTTCCAGTCCCTGGGATACCATCATCCCAGTTCATGGGCTTCTCACAGCACTCACGCCCACCCTCTGCACAGCTCACCTGCTCTCCCTTTCATGGCACTTTTGTGTGCAATGCAGTCACAGAGAAGAGTACTGAAAATGCACATTCCCAGCCTCTGCTCCTAGAAGAATTCACAATTAGGAGCACTGGGTGGGTCCGAAAACTGGCATCTCCAACAACAGCCGAGGCAGTTCTCATGCAGGTCTTCTACCCAAGAAAACCAACTTCCAGTCTCCCCTATCACCTTCTCTTGCTTGCACCCCCTTGCGACAGACACTCTTTAGTGCTTCAGCTCAGCTCTTTCCTTCTCACTCCTGTCATTGGCTTGCAAAATTCCTGTTTGCACTTCAGGGCCCTCCCTGTGAATGCAACAGATCTGTCAGGAATTAACAGCTTTGTCTTTGGTATTCCTACAGTGATTTACATGTCCTGCCTCTTCCAGCATTTATCACATATTTGTTTACGGCATGTTCTCTGCCAAATTCCAGAGGCTGAACATTTAATCTGTTGAATCATGTTAAGCAGAAATAAACAAAAGGGTACTTTAGAGTTTGGTATAACTTCTACAGCCGAAAAGGTATGCTGAGTATAGGTCGCCATGTAACTCAAAAAGTCCTATTGTACTTGGACTGCACATCTGTCTTATTGTAAATCACACATCTGTCCAGTTTTGTTTCCCGATTATTTCTCGGTTATACCAGATTTTTTTAAATTGGGTTACAAGAACCTTATCAGTCACTCATTCCCACCTGTTACTGAGAGCAGTCTAGCTGTTCTGCTACTAGGTCTGGAGATGCCCAGGGAACATCTCAGATGCACCCATGAATACATGCTTCCCATCACCCTGTGGTGTCTTTTGTTTCTGTGTTTTGGGCATCTAGTGACAGAAAGGCCTTCAGGATCCAACAAAGCCCGAGGATGCCCTGCTCACCTACCACAACCCAGCTTCGAAGAGTCTCTGGAAAGAGGTGGACAGTTCAGGCTGTGAATGAGACCACCTAACCTGGAATCCTCCTTCTGCTGCTTACTAGCTGTAAGGCCTTCAGCAAGCCACTTAATTGCTTTTTTATGGGTTTTCATGGTGGTAAAATAGGCACAACATAAAAATTTACTATTTTTAATTTTTTAAAGATTTTAAGTAATCTCTATCTCCAACATGGGGCTCGAAATTACAATCCCAGAATCAAGAGTCGCATGCTTTTCCAGCTGGGCCAGCCGGGCACCCCTAAACCCCTTTTAATGTACAATTCAGTGACATTAGATGCATTCACGTTGTTCTGCAAATATCATCACCATCCATCCCCAGAATTCTTCATCCCTCAAGTTCTATACCGATGAGCAGTAACTGCCCATTTCCCACCTCCACCCCCTGCCCTGTGCAACCACCACTCCACTTTCTGTATTTATGAATCTCACTACAATGGGTACTTGATCTAAGGGGAATCATACAGTATTTGTCCTTCTGTATCTGGCTTATTTCCCTTCTACTGATGCCTTCAAAGTTTGCCCGTGTTGTATCTTATGTCAGGATTTCACTCCTTTTCCAGGCTGAAGAATATTCCATCGTGTGTATATATAACGCATTTGTTTATCCATTCATCCGTCAGGGGGCTCAGGTTGTTTCTATCTTTGGTTCTTGTTACTAAAGCTGCTATGAACACTGGTGTACAAATATCTCAAGTCCCTCCTTTCAATTCTTTTGGGTTTAGAGCTAAAAGGGGAATTGCTGGATCATAGGATAATTCTGTGTTTAGTTTTTGGAGGAACTGCCATATGGACTGAACCGTTTCTTTCTTTCCTTCCTTTCCCTCTTTTTATTCCAGATGCTTTATTGTTCTGTTGAGATGCTTACAAATACTGAAAATCACCCAGCCTGGGGCCCAGCAGCCATGGCCCAGTGGTGGGCAGGGAGGTGGGCTTAGTGCTGAGGCATGAAGGGCTGAGGCCAGACAGCTGGTGGCCTGGTTCTCTGCTTTCCATTTCCTTTACCCTCCCAAGGCTGAAGGGAGGGCAGCCAGAGCTTGGGGTCCTCTCGCTCTGCTGCCTCCACTCCTGCTCAGATGCCCCCTTGGGGGCATCCTTGTTAGAAACTCAGCCTGTACAGAGCCTATCTAGCCACCTCTGCCATCTGCTTCCCTTCTGGATGTCCGAGCTTCGTCCCTCTGGGTCTAAGCAAGGTGTGAGTGGAAGGGAGAGGGCTGCACTCGGGGGCCGGCAGGCTGACAAGGGGGCCTGGAGACACAGACACAAGGATTAGTCTGATGGGATTAAAACCAGTGCTGTGCGTTGCCAAAGCTGCTCTGGGTGTCAGACTTGGTCCGGCCATCATTGCTCATAGGCCTGGAGCTAAAGGCTCCTTCACCCAGTATCAAAATTCCCCTTTTCCTATCTTGAGCTCCATTAGGTTCAAGTGACTCCTTCAAGGACATCTTTTATAGTTCATCCGCAGTTCCCTCTGACTGAGCTAAACTCTGAGGGAAGAGAAAGTGTACGATCACCTCAGGTCCTTCTCGTTGACTGGGCTGTGGGGCCAGCTTTGTCTCTTTGGCTCCTTTTCCTGGCGTCCTCGTCCCCCAGGGGGTCATAGTCCTTACAAGCACAACCCAACCAGCCTCTGGGTTGTGCTCAAGATAACACTCAGTTTAGGCTCCCCTGCTCCATCCCACTTTCTAGATTAAAAAAGTGAACATTCTTTTTAAAAAAACACCCCAACTTTGAAATCCCATTGTTCAACATCATTAGTCTTCCGGAGAAATGCAAATTAAAACAATGAGATAACATTCCACGCCCACCAGGTGTTGGCAAGGGTGTGGGGCTGGCGGAACTCTCGCACATTGGTGGTGGGAGTGTAAAATGGTACAACTTTAGAGAATTGGCAGTTTCTTATAAAGTTAAACATACATCTGTCATACAACCCAGAAATCCCACTTTTCGGTATTTATCCAAGAGAAACAAAAACCTAAGCCAAGCTGAGGCTGCTCAAAAGACCTGTGTAAGAACCACCAGAAAGCTAAAAGCAGACCCCTCTCCCTCCACACACACACAAAATCCCACAAAAAACTGGAAGCAACCCAAACGTCTATCAGCTGGAGAATGGAAGAACACACTACGATGTATCGATGTAATGGGACTATTCTATAACGAAGAAATGAACTGCTGATAAATGCGACAACATGGACGTATTTTTAAAACATTGTTGTTGACTGAAAAAGCCAGAAGGTTCCACAAAGTATTTATATTCATTTCAAAACTGGGAAGGACTAACCTTTGGTGATAGAAATCAGAACAGTGGTTGCCTCTAGGGTAGGCAGTCAAGAGGCTGACTGGGAATGGGTGTGTGTGCACTTCTGGGGGAGACGGAAATGTGTTATTTTGATTTTGGTGGTGGTTACATGGATGTATACAATTACCAAAATACATTGAACTGTACCTTTAAGACTCTTGCATCTTTTTGGAGGTAAATTACAACCTCAATTCAGACAAGAGTAGTCTCAGGATGACCACGGCAAGATTACAGTCCTGATAATATACCAGAGCTCCAGGCAAAGCACTAGATACTTTATCAACTAATCTGATTTGGAGGCATTCAAATTGTGTTACTCCGGGTTTAGCACTATTTCAACTGGCTGCATATTAATGGACAACATCCCTTTTGCTTTTCACAGCAGAGGTGACCAAAGGTCAGGCAGGGCTCAGGTTCCAGATCAAAGCTCCTTCTCCCCTTTTGGCAGGGCTAAGGTAAGGTAAATCCTAAGGTAAATCCTAAAGGTGGAGTTCCTAACCCTGGAGAACTAAAGGAGCTGGGGCCATTCCTCCTTGCCAACAAGAGATTTCCTGAGGCTGTTACCCTTCTGACCAGGATCATGCTGCCTAAAAAGGTCTTTAGCAGTTACCCAGATGAATCAAATACAAACTATATTCTGCCTCAGCACCCCGCAATCAAAAGGATGACAGCAGAATTACTGTTGCTAAGGGTTCAAGCCACAGAAACAGGTTGTTTTGACTTTTGTGTCTCAATGAGTTCTTTGCCCCCACACCCGACCCCTCACAACCACAATTCTGACACACACATGCACACGCACACACACGTACATGCTTTAGCCCCAGAGGCAGCAATAATGATGAGCTGAATAAGATTCTTTAATTAATAAGATTAATAAATAAAGAGGAAAAGCAAGGAATTTCTTTGCTTAACTCAGTGGCTCTGGAAGCCAAAATTCATCTACAATTGTAAAGACTTAAAATTATCAACAAGAAGAAACTTGGTCAAGTGTGATCAATGTCTTTGCCTTCCGAGGGCCAAGTAGAAAGGTGAATTGGCTGGTTTTTCAGTTTTATGGATGTCTTGAAAAGATAAATAGAATGACATTTTTAAAAAGGAGTCATATTTTAAAAAAAAAAGATTTGGGAGTGGGAGAGTTTCTGGCTAGGGAATGAATTTCTGTGGAAACGGCCCTTCTTCAGAATCTAATTTGCACAAAGGCAAACCAAAGTGAGTTTTTCAAAATACTTCATGAGACTTTGAAAGGACTGAACTTCGTGACGAACACAAGAAAAGCAACTGGCAGAAAAATAAGACTGACGTGAATCACCAAGCCAAAATTCATCTCCCTCATCCATTCTAGGATGTTCTAAGAAATGGTGAACTGTGATTAACCTGAACAGACACTGGGGGGCACTCTGGGTTCATGAGCTACACAAAGATGAGGCGCTCTTAAAAGCCTCTTGCCTGGTCACTTTGCTTGAAGCAGTTCAGACTAGGGCTCAAAAGGCGTTGTGCTTTTTCTTTCCTCCAAGGTTCTCATCAAATTGTAATTCAACTGCTACATTCTTAAATGCAACCTGGCGAGGCTCCCCTGGGAGACAGATACAAAGATGGAAAGGCAGGACCCTGTCCTTCAGCTCTGAGGACCAGAGATCCAGTCACAAGGAGCCAAGAGCACAAAGCAGCCTCCACGAGGGTCATGATAGGAGGTTAAGGCCTCTGGAGCAAGTACAGAGATCAGAACTGTTTCAAGAGGAAATCCTTCCCCACTATTTTGTACAAACATCCCAGAACCTTGTCTGTATCCTGCCTCCTTTTGTCAGGTTTTGAGTTTTTAAAAAAGGATTAGGAAAAATGAACTGACAGTGGATTTCATTCTTATACCAGGTTCTAAAGAGAACCCAAGCACTCTTTTCTCCTGGAAAGGCCAAGATGGGAGCCAGGGTGAAAAAGAGGCAGGAACGACCAGAGGATTCCAGTGTTTGGCCGAAGGTGGCCTTAAGGATGAAGGACTGAAATGAGGCAGTCCTCTTCTGGTGGCTCTGAGGCTCAGCAGACCCGAAGGGTGAGCTGGGGCTGGCCTGGCATGGCCACTCTGGTACATTTCCTTGGGTTAGGGGGTTTGCTTTTAACAGGTATGGGCTGCAGGTGTATAAGGGTTATTTGAAACAAACCTACTCTCTGACATTTGGAAAGGAAAAGTCTGATAGAGCAAAGGAATGCTGAGCTACACAAACACAGATCCAAGCTAGGACACCGGGGCCTGAGGGCAACTCTGAGATCACAGTAAAGAAACTGTGAGTCTGTGAGGATGGTTATGAGAACAGGACTCTGAGACCAGGTGTGAGGGAAGGAGGTGCCACAGACATGCTGGGGCAAAGGACGGCGGGGCCAGGGCATGGCAGAAATGGACAACATGAGAAGACGGTCTCAAGATCCACTGGTCCTGTTCCCAACCGCTTCATATAATTATAACCACAGGATAGCAGAATACATTCATGAATCCTTGTCTGCGAAAACAGAAACTCAGCAGAGAAGATTGAGCTAGAAAGATATCTTAAGAGGTAAAGCATCAGTGGTTCTGATTATTCCTGGCAGAAAAAAAACCAAAACCAAACAAAAAAAACCTTTCTTGTATCTGGGGAAAAAAAAATGTGCACAATTTGACTTATTAGGAATTAGTATAGAGTGTCGCAGAACTTCAGAAGGGTCTTTAATACTATTAATAATTAGCATCATAGCAAACAGCTGTTTTTGCTCTTTTCATAGGCCACAATAGTAGGGAAAGGCTTGATGTTTTTGGTTAGCTGAGAATTTCCTGACAGTGAGTATTAAAAACTGTAGACAAAAATTAAAATCCATTGGGGATAGTCTTAAAAAAGAGAAAAATCAACCCTGAGTATCCCATTTGTCTGGCTGGGGGTGAACTTGATTCACTTCACCTGCTTAGGATTCTTTTGAAGACTTCTCTTTACCCTCAGCTAGCAGTTTTATTATTGTCTTCTAGGTATAAAAACAATACCTTATGCGGCAATTCAAATAATATAGAATTCAAAAGAAAGCAAATCACCCCAAGTTTCAGCACCCAGAGATAAACATAATTAACATCTGAGGTTTAGTACACTTAATAGAATTTAATTAAGCCATGAGAAGATTTCCCGAGAATCTTGGGAAAGGAGGAATTTCATTCACTAAGATTTCTGAAACACGAATCTTGGTTCACAGTATGTTGGAGGCAATCTGCATATTTCATAATGAATATTTGGACCTATCTGCATCAGACATTACCTTTGAACCTGGACACTTCATAGAAAACAGGCAGTTCCTAAGGGTTGGAAGAATGAGATCAAGAGACTCATCATAAAGCTAAATATGAACGTTGGGAGCGATGCTTACGTTACATCTCATTCCAGTTGGGGTGCTCAAAACCGGCTTCCACCACCACGCTGGAGGCATGAAAGAAAAAGGAGGGGCCCCCTAATGCTCTGAGGCTGTCCTGCTGCCTGGCTAGATTTGTCGATGCATTACGTTTCCACCTCCTGCCAAGTCTGATGAGGAAAGTTCAGATTTTTAGAAAATCAATGGGACTATTCTGCAGTAGTTTCTCATCTTAAGGTAAGAAAAAAGTTGTTTGTACTTCTTATAATACTTGGTAAGAATTGTTTGTAAATTAAAACATGCCTGTAGGTAAAGCCTAAAGACTTCCACTGCACGTTAAAAATTCTGATACCCATTCTGATGGGGGAGAGGGGTATCCCCACGCACCCAAGCAATTCTGACAACAGCTGGGTGTCCTGTAATTCAGTTCAATTCTGACACTACCTGGAGAGACCATCAAATTCCACTGGTTAAGGGCAGTCCTACAAGACTGTCCCCCGCCCCCTACCCCTCAGACACCAACTGCAAGCCCAGGTTGTCACCTGTACCTCTGACCTAGGCCAGAGATTGGAAGTTCCCATGACCCCTCTCCTTGGGTTCAAATATTTTGAAAGAGTGACTCACAGAGCTCAAACATTCTACTTACTGGATTATGGGTTTATTATAAAGGATGTAAGTCAGGAGCAGCCCAATGGAGGAGATGCACTGGGCAAGTTATGGGAGCTTCAATACTCTGAGAGCCCCACTCTTCCTAAATCTCCATGTGTGCACCAATGCAAAAGCTCCCCAAGCCACATCCTTTCAGGTTTTTAAAAGGCTTCATTACACGGGCACGAATGATTAAATCATTGGCCATTGGTGTTTCAACCCAATCTCCAGTCCCTTGCCCTCCCCAGGAGATCAGGGGACTCAAAGTTCCATTTACCAGGTTGGCTATACTGGGAAATAGCCTTTATTCTTTAGGTGTTTTCCAAATTGCTTTGTTAACATAACAAAAGGCACTACTGTCACCAACAAGGACATTTTAAGGGTTTTAGGACCTCTGGGTCAGGAACTCAGTGGAAGACCAAGTATCTATTTATTATAAATATTAATATCACTGTGATAATAAGCGACAAACATTCATTTCACAAAGACGAAATCCTCATGAGAGAACTGTAAGATTTTCAGGGAGGGTGCAGGGACATGAGGCAGGAAAGGAAGAGGACAGTCCCAGGAACACTCATCTCTCTGTGTATGTGTGGAGCTCCTTCCGTGTCAGAGAATCAGAGCTGAATGTGGAACCGAAATTCCTGCTCATTTGATTCCACAGAATTTTGGGAAACCATCCCCTCCACCAGTATCTCTAAATTAACAGTTACATTTTCATCTTAGCTCTGGATATATTTATTATGATGGGTAGAATTTCTGGCGTATTGTAAATAATTGAAACCCTAAATAAAACCTGACTGTCACTCTTAACAATGGGGCCAATGGAATCTCAATGCCATAGAAATTTGGAACAGTCATCAGCCACTTAATAACTTAGTAAGGATCAAGCTCTCGAGTAAAAGGAAATTACAGACGATCTCCTTTTCTCCTTGAACTGGAAATTCCATTCCACTTACCCCACAGAGTTCTAACCTCATTTAAGTATATTGTTATGCATAAATCATCTATTTATGATTTGATTGACCAACCCATTGGACCTCTCTGCAACACATGTTCTAAATTTAAAACATAAAAATACCCTGATCGCAAGCTTTCTAAATGATAAAGAACATTATACTGACTGAACTATTATTACACAATTAATCAATGTAGCAGAATATATTTTAGTTTTTAAGTTTGACAGTTTTAGAAGATTTACTTACTTTAGACAGGCAGAGAGAGAGAAAGAGAGAACGTCAGAGTGCAGGGGGTGGGAGGGTGAGAGGGACAGGGAGGGAAAGAAAGGATAAACTCAAGCAGATTCCACACGGAGCACAGATCCAGATGTAGAGCTCAATCTGATGACCCTGAGATCACAACCTGAACCAGACACTTAACCCAATGGGCCACCCAGGCGCCCCTAAGTTTGACAATTTTTAAACTAAAAAGTAAGGTTTTAATGGAAGTGTGTCTTTCAATAACATGAAATGGAGGGTTTTTTTTTTTTCCCCAAATGGTTCCTGTATCCATGGGTGAATATGATGTATTGCTTAAGTGAAAGAGTTTATCATTAATTCTCATTCATGTAAATAAGTAAATGTGAATGAGGGGAGTCCGACTCTCAGCTACGTCGTTCAATTCTGGGAACTCTCATGTCTCTCAGTTTTCATCAAACACTGTTAATGACCCACCAACTTATTTGATTGGATCCTTCTTCAACCTTGTTCAAACCAAAGAATTAGAAACCACTTGACTGCAAAAGGATTTATTTCTTGCTAAGTAGAGTCATTTTCCGACCTCCTACACCAACATTTTGAATTACTTATTCAGAACCTAGAGGTTTCCAGCTGAGGACACGAGTGAGCACTACACGGTAGGAAAAGGGTGTCTTCTTGGGTACATCAACTTAAGGGAGGGCTGCTTATGGAAGTAGAACTGCTTAAAATTGGCTTTTTAAAAACTAATATTGTGTATGTCCTCCTCAGACAGTGACTGCACATACCCTTGTGTGAAGGTCAAAGTCTCTTGAATTAGCCTGGTAACAGTCTTAATTCTACTATCTCACTGATCTTAAGGAAGTCACTTGCTTTTTCTGAACCTCACTTCTCTATAATAAGTAAAAATTATAAAATTATAAAAATTAAAAATAATAATCAGGAGTGTTGGGGTTGTGTGAAGGCATGGACGGGAAAATGGAAGTAAAGATGTAAAATTCTCTATCAGTGTTAGATAATGCTTTCCTTACAATTTTGATACCAGGGATTCAAGTTTAACAAATTAGGGTCCCAGGTCATGTACACAAGTGAGATCAATGCCAGGAATATGAAAACCTTGTTACAACTTCAAAACACCAGTCTCCCAGGCCTGTAATGCTCCTGAACAGGAGCATGGATAGTTCTAACACTAGCACTGCTTCTCAACGTGGGGTCTCCGACCCAAGAGCCTGAGCATCACCTGAGAACTTGTTAGAGATGCACATTCCCTGGTTCCACAGACCTACAGAATCAGAAACTCTGGGGCGGGGACCTAGCAACTTGTATTTTAATAAGCCCTCCTTTGATAAGCCCTCTGTTACGAGCCACAGTCTGAGAACACTTGCGGTGCAGGATGACTTCCATGTAAGGAATCGTACTGGATTACCTGGAGTAGGAGGCGGAATGAGAAGCATTTCAAGTGCATTAGTTCTGTATCAACAGGCCCCCGAATGTCACAGAGGCGGGGAGTGCTCTTTCTTCCATTTTCCAGGTGATGCCTGTGCTGCTGTCAGTCAGGGTAAACAACAGGGCCATGAGGAAAGGAGCCTTGATGTCTACACCATTTTCAGGGTGTAACTGAAGACCTCTCAAAATACATAAGCTAATGGAAGCTCCTCTTGTGGGCAAGGACAAGAAGACTGCTTGGTTGTCCCTTTTATACCAACAAAACAAAGCAAAAACAGAATCAGAAGAAAACCATACATGAAGTTTTAAGGGAAGATGTAGCTGTGCCCACCTGGCTACAAAGAACTGTGTTTTGTTCTTGACAACACTGTTTGCTGCTTCAGGGCTGCGCCAGGACAGCTGGGCCCTCCCCCATCATCCCAAGGCTCCTAATGCTGACCTAGGAAGTCTGCCATCAGACAGCCTCAATCATAGGCACAACAGACGGCCTTCAGCGGGGCAGGGAGGTAACTCAAGCCAGGATCAACTCATGGAGGAAGAAGGCAGCTGGACAAGTGGACATACAGCTGCCTTCTTCCAATATGGTATATTTAATGCATCTAGAAAATGGATGGGAAGAGGTGGTTCAGAACTACTGATGCTAATGGGGTTTGGATGCTGTTCCCACAGGTTGCTTGTTTAGCACAAATGAAATAAAGTAAAACAGCAGCAACAACTCTAAACCATAGTGTAATCAAGAAGAAAAGCAAGCTTTCAACCATAGGATCTCTGATGGGTTGACTTTAATATAAGACTTTTGTTTTTATCTATTTTTTTATGGGGAAGAAAGCCCTGAACAGTCTGTTTTTTTGTTTTCTGTTGTTTTTTTTTTAAAGAGGGAATTTTTTTTTTTTTTTTAAGATTTTATTTATTTGACACAGAGAGAGAGAGATCACAAGTAAGCAGAGAGGCAGGGAGAGAGAGAGGGGGAAGCAGGATCCCTGCTGAGCAGAGAGCCCCATATGAGGCTTGATCCCAAGACCCTGAGATCATGACCTGAGCTGAAGGCATAGGCTTAACCCACTCAGCCAGCCAGGTGCCCCTGTTTTTGTTTTTAATGGGGAAAGAAGATATAGGACTTTTAAAATACAAAGAGTGTTCTCTGGGGTAAATGCCCAATAGTGCGATGGCAGGGTCATAGGGTAGCTCTATTTTTAATTTCTTGAGGAATCTCCACACTGTTTTCCAAAGTGGCAGTACCAGCTTGCAATCCCACCAACAGTGTAAGAGGGTGCCCCTTTCTCCACACCCTCTCCAACATTTGTTGTTTACTGTCCTGTTGATTTTGGCCATTCTAACTGGTGTAAGGTGGTATCTCTGTGGTTTTGATTTGAATCTCCCTGATGGCTAAAGGTGATGAACATTTTTTCATGTGTCGGTTAGCCATTTGTATGTCTTCTTTGGAGAAGTGTCTGTTCATGTCTTCTGCCCACTTTTTGATGTGATTATCGGTTTTTTGAGTGTTGAGTTTGAGGAGTTCTTTATAGATCTTAGATGTCAGACCTTTG
>CM053607.1:83337081-83353194 GCA_028646535.1 Procyon lotor
ATATATACAATGGAATATTATGCCTCCATCAGAAAGGATGAATATCCAACTTTTGTGTCAACATGGATGGGACTGGAAGAGATTATGTGGAGTGAAATAAGTTAAGCGGAGAGAGCCAATTACCTTATGGTCTCACTTATGTGCTGAGCATAAAGAAAAACATGGAGGGCATTGTGAGGAGGAAGGGAAAGGTGAATGGGGGGAAATCAGAGGGGGAGATGAACCATGAGAGACTGTGCACTCTGAGCAACAAACTGAGGGTTTTGGAGGGAAGGGGGTGGGGGTTGGGCAAGCCTGGTGGTGGGTATTGAGGAGGGCACATATTGCATGGAGCACTGGATGTGGTGCATGAACAATAAATCTTGTAACACTGAAAAAATAAAACATATTTGGGGAGTAAAATACAAAGAGTGTTTCGGTTGACAGCATATATAAGAAACAAAAATCAAGTTAAGGGGCATGTTGGCCATTTTATTTCTTTTTAGGGAGAGCATGTAGGGGAGGTGCAGAGGGAGAGAATCTTAAGCAGACTCCACACCCAGCACACAGCCTGATGTGGGGCTCAATCCCACCACCCTGAGATCATGACTCAAGCCGAAATCAAGAGTCAGACACTTAACTGACTGAACCATCCAGGTGCCCCACTATTTTGTTTTTAATACTAGTTGGGTTTGGATTTTTCTTAATATTATAAGAAAAGTAGGACCTACAACAAAAGAACAGTCACAAGAACGTGGAATGGAGAGTGAAACACAGATGAGGCATTTGTTGACTTTTTTTTTTTTTTTTTTTACCAATGAGGGATCCTCTGAGACATGGGTGTGTAAGCAGAATTAAAGTCATCAACCATTTGGTTTTCACAGCTGACTTCTGCATTTCAGAGGGAGTGCCTTTGAAAGAGAATGGAGAGACCACACCACAAACCAAGTATTCAGAATAAAAGGCTTCAGTTGTGTAGAAAATGTGACAGTAACCTACTGAGCGCTAATATTAAGCCGATACCATTGAAAAATATCTCATTATGAGGACTGTGACAAAAAATTGAGTTGCTGTGTGGTTGACTGATTGTAGACTGCAAAGATTTATATGCCCCAAGGTTCTGCAGGGTTTCGACTGGGTCTAACGCAGTGCTGCCGTGGACACCGTACAAAAACCCAGCTATATGCTTCAGTGACGCACCTGTCGTCACTGTCGTAATGGCAGAGTAAGGCAGTAATGTCTCCACACTGTCTTATCACATCAAAGAGAAATCTGTACAAATGGATACCTTAATAACTGTAAAAATATATTTTCAGTGTATTTTCATTAAAGATAATATTTATACAGTGAATCACTTTTCCAATCAAATAAAAGCAGCTGCTGCTATTAACACAATTACTTAAAAGCCTCAGATCATATTAAAATGCTACCCAAATTGGCTTTAAGTTATAATGTCACATATTTTTCAAAACCAACATTGCATATTTAATGGGCAAAGGGACTGCATCATGCATCTTTTCAATTTATTCCCCATGTTATTTTTTTTTTTAACTTGGTGACAATAAGGGGAGTGTAAAGTTGATAAATGTTTTGCAACTGGCATAAGACATTTCCTGTTTGTGTGAGTGCATTACAAATAACAAAGGACTCTAGAGTTAGAGAACATCCACTAAACGGGCTTCCAACATCATGTTTCATAAACTTGGAATAGCTGTTAATTTCTTACATCAGCTTGGAATCCTAATGTGCGATGGAAGTCATCTTAGAGATTTCCCGCATCCCTCTGAGAAAGGCTCCCAGGTCCTTTCTCCTTGTCTCTTCAGAGCTGATGCCAAATTTTATTTTTCTTCAGGTTTCATCACGGTATACCTATTTTAAAAAAACTGATAGCAATTTTCTGAGTGAGCCAGTTACAGCCTCAGCACCACTTCACTTTTTCTCCTAACACGTGCACCCTCCTCTCAGCACAGGGACTTGGGGCTCACACTTCTTCATTTCAGTCATTCAACGATTACTGACTGAACATCTGCCACGGGCAGGGCACCGGACTGGAAAGACGGCTGCTGTTCCCGGCTGAGGGGGTGTCGTCCACAAATCCCTATGTTGAAGCCCTAACACCCAGTACCCCAGAATGGGACTGTGTTTGGACACAGGACCTTTAAAGAGGTAACAGAGTTAAATGAGGTCACCGAGGTGGGCGCTAAACCGATAGGACTGGCATCCTTAGAAGAAAAGAGATTATGACACAGAAAATACACAGAGATGACCATGTGAAGACAGAGAAGAAGGCCATCTAGAAACCATGGAAGGACGCCTCTGAAGAAATCAAACCTCCAGAGAGTTTGACCTCAGGTATTTAGCCTCCACAATTGTGAGGAAGTAACTTTGTTACTTAAGGCCAGTCTGTGGCATTTTTTTTTCTTTTTAAAGATTTTATTTGAGAGAATGAGAGGGCATGAGAGGGGAGAGGTCAGAGGGAGAAGCAGACTCCCTGCCAAGCAGGAAGCCCAATGTGGGACTCAATCCTGGGACTCCTGAATCATGACCTGAGCTGAAGGCAGTTCCTTAACCAACTGAACCACCCGGGCGCCCCAGTTTGTGGCACCTTGTTATGGCAGCCCTAGTGAACTAATTAAGTGCTTTCCGTACATGTATGCTACGCTCCTGAATGACGGCAGAGGATTACTCCATACAACAGGAAGGTGGAAGGCCACAGTACACAATGACGTGTTCTTCTCTTAAGAATATCACCAGTTCTGGGATGCCTGGGTGGCTCAGTTGGTTAAGCAGCTGCCTTCGGCTCAGGTCATGATCCCAGGTTCCTGGGATCAAGTCCCACATCGGGCTCCTTGCTTGGCAGGGAGCCTGCTTCTCCCTCTCCCTCTGCCTGCTGCCTCCCCTGCTTGTGCTCTCTCTCTATCTCTCAAATAAATAAGTAAAATCTTAAAAAAAAAAAAAAAAAAAAAAAAAAAGAATATTACCAGTTCTGAAACCTTTTTAACGTCGATACAACATGTATGTAACTTGGTCATGAGAAGTTCTAGACGAAGGACTTTTCCAGGTTTTGGGCAATTTTCTCTCTTCAGTTTGGCCTTGCTTCTCTTCCTCCAGGCGTTTAATAATTACTGGCATCAAATGTCTCTATAGGTGGGGAGGGACTGCCTGAGCCCTGCCTTGAATTTATTGCTTTACCATCTACTTATTTATAAAGTACCAACATACATTTACTATTTTTCAAATTGAATATTAAAAGGTAATGATAATGGCATTGTTGGGATTTGGGGTAATTTAACAGTTTTCAGTTTTAATAGAAAAAAGAAAGACCACGTTAGGTCCACAATTTTGTAAAACTTGAACTTATATTGAGAATTCACATGTCTTCTCTATTTTCCATAAATTGTTAGAATAGAACTAGTTCCCAGATGCTATTCCTGTTCTCCCCTTGGTATGTAGCAGTTTTAAAAATCAACTTCCATGTGCCAGGGCCCATCAAATGGAAGAAGGAATAGGCATTACCAACAGTAATAACTCATCATCTGAAATAAGCACACAGATAATAAATAATCACCTCATAGGAAAAAATGAGCTGTGCTCAATAAAGGTATTTTTTTTTCTACTTCTGTCCACAGCCTACGGTATCCACTTCTAGCCTTGCATGTGAAAAGGGAAGCTGATTTTGAGTGACCATTACTGACTGGTAAGGAGTGAACATGGTGAGTGAACAGGAGCCTACAAATAGTCACTATATACCCATGCAACACCATGACTCCATTAAAATATTTACCTGCAATTTCAGGGTCCCATCTGCTGTACACAGCAGCTCACGGGACACAATCATTGTTCTGACATTGTTCTGAGAGGAAAAATGACTATTTCCTCTCATCTGTAGCACAATCTTAGGTCACTCAGCACTCTGACAATGACTGAATCCCTTTTCAAGGTGTGACGACATCTCAGGTTCTTGCCTTCCCCTTGAGGAAACTGGGACAGTAGCACTTAAAGATTCTCAGTTTATTATTTTTCAAGTCTGGTTCTTCAATTTTCACTCTGTAAAGGTCACGGCTATACCTCTCAGCAAATAAATCATTTCAAATCACTACCTGGCCAGATAGTTTTGAAGGAAAAGTAAAGATATCACTTGACGCTCCCTGAAGCTTCTGCCTTTAACCATCATCCATGAGCCCTAATTCTGTATTTCACAAATTCAGGATCCAATTCTTAAACCATTTTGCTTGCACAAGTAGGTGGCATCAGAGCAGAAAACAGAAGTGTTTGTTCATCCACGTGTATATCCTGGGGTGAGGAAGCCAAGACTACGGTGGGGATGCTAAGCCTTCGTGAGAGAGGAGCAGAACCACTCCATCTTTCTTAGTTGGGTGTATGAGGTCCCTACAGCGTACTTCAAAGCACTCCCTTTCTCCTCACCCCCACTACCCTGATTTTTCAAGCAGAGTGTCCCTTCTGCATTCTAGAAGTCCTTCCACCCTGCCCGAGCTGTAGTTAAGTTGCCCATGAAAGGGGTGGGGGCCGGGGGTGTTACTGTTTAGGATTCAGGGAGCATGCACCCAGAAAAGGTCTGTTTTCCACAGTCTCAACAATGAGTCCCATTTTTCTCTTGAAAGGAACGATCCTGACCAGCTCTTCTGACTGTCTCCAGCAACTGAAAAAATACGTCTAAGATGTTTGTCAGAATCAAGTGTTCAACAATAAATAAGACTGTCCACTGGGTAGGACAGACACAAGACTCAATTAACTCCGATGTTAATAAATCAGTAATTATTCAAGACAATTACTTATGTTGTCTTTTTTCTACATAAATATTAGGAAATTTTGGGGACACCTGGGTGGCTCAGTGGGTTAAAGCCACTGCCTTTGGCTCAGGTCATGATCTCAGGGTCCTGGGATCGAGCCCCGCATTGGGCTCTCTGCTCAGTAGGGAGCCTGCTTCCCCCTCTCTCTCTGCCTGCCTCTCTGCCTACTTGTGATCTCTCCCTCTCTGTCAAATAAATAAATAAAATCTTAAAAAAAAAAAAAAAAGGATATTTTGACTTGCATCCTGGTTTCTACATTTAGTCATACTGGCAAAAGGAACCAAAGTCCCCTGTAGTGCAACAAAAGGAAAGAAATCCTCAGGGAAACAGAAAGGCTAAGACCCACAGTGGGGCCTTAAGAATATAAATAAAAAGAACTACTCTTTGTATTGTTTTTTGCAGCCATTCTCCCAACACCCAGGAGCTCCTGTGATGCAAATAAGGAGCAAGGACCTCTATAAGTGCGAATGGTGACGGGGAGTGTCAACAAACTTAAAAGATAAATACATGATATCCTGAAAAATCCTCCAACCCCATTCTCTTATAGGCTAGAAAATCACCCTTTGACATCCTGTGTGTACACGATGGCACACGCACCCCTCTTGCCTCATGGATGGAACCAGAGTTCTCTTCTACTTTTCACTGCAGTGTTTTAGTGGGGCCACTTAGTAAACTGTCTGCTCTGATTAATCACATCTCTCTTCCTGGCTCCAATAATTCCACCCTTTAAGTATCTGTAGATCAGATGCCCATAAATCACACAGCACCCTGAGCCTGCTATGAGTTGCTCACAGTTTCAATTAGCATAAAGATTTACCAGCTGCCATTAGTGGGGATTGCAGTTGGTGGAAGGAGCACACCTGACCTGATGATTAAAACTGGGTGATGGCCCTAGAATCCAATCTACTCCCAACATTTAAAATATCTACCATTCTTAAATCAGGCCTGCCCATGAACTTAGGTCTGTCTCAATGATTCTGTGGATTCCCATAAAAATGATCCTCTGGTTACTAAATCTGGTGGCTTTCCTTAGCTCATCCTCTTTGACTCCGTAGATCCATTTGGCACCAGTGGCTCAGCATCCTGCACGAACTGAGCTTCTGTCTTTGCTCCATCATCACACCATCCTGGTTCCCCTTTGACACCCTAGCATCTCTGTTCCAACAGAGTTAGCTCTACCTCCATTTCTTTCGAGTTTTGGCTATTCAGTTCATTCATTCATAATTAATTTACTCATTCCACAAATATGCATTGAGGGCCAAGCCCTGGAGAATCAACAACGACAGCTCCCTGGCCACATGGAAATTTACAAATTAGGGAAATACAAAAATATAACTATGTAGACAGCAGTTAGAACAAGGCACGACAAACTGAAGACAGAGGACATATAGGGTGCTCTTGTAGTTTACGGCTGAGAGGACCCATTTCAATTTCAGAGTATCAGACAAAGCTTTCTGGAAAAGCTGATGTATCAGTTAAGTCCTGAGAATGACAAATTCCTGTTAGGAAAAGGGTATGTGCAAAGACAGTGTTCAGACCTTGCATCTCTTCTTTTTATGAACTCTTCACAAATGTGTTCATGTTGTATGTTTAGATGCCTTACCTATCTATCCCATTAGACCTATGCTGGCCAATATGTCACCTGTAACCACATGTGGCTGTTGGGCCTTTGAAAGTGGCTACTGTGCCTAAGGAACTGAGTTAGGAATTTAACTTAATTTTAATAAATTTAAATATAGAAACTGATGCTTGACTCTGCTATTAGAAAAGTGTTAAGTATGTTTCAAGGAACTTGAGTGTGAATCTGTTTTTTTCAACTGTAAACATCCTAAGTGTGGCAAGAAGCCAGTCCCTATCTGAGGGAAGTACATTCCAGAAAAGGGGGATGGCACATGCAAACACACTGAGAAGGAGATGTGTTTGGCATGTACAGTGCAGAGCAAGGCCAGTGTGGCTGGAGCACCATGAGCAATAGAGAGCAGTAGGATAGGATGTAGGCCAGGGACTCAGGTGGGCCAGGGAGGCCAAGGCAAGGACTTCCAGGTGTGATGGGAAGACACTGCAGGCCAAAAGCAGGAAATGGCAGATGGACCTATATTTTTAAGATCATTCTGGTTGCCTTACTGAGAATAGACTAGCGAGCACTAAGGGGAAGCGGAGCCATTAGGAAACTTTGGCACTGATCAATAGCAATTTATTGAACATCTCAGGGTACATGCAACAGGAAATGAGGACAAGTTAAATCTGCTGAATATCTTACTACAAATTGAAAACAATCATCATTTAAAAAGCCATCTTTTTTTTTTTTTTTTTTTTTAAGATTTTATTCATTTATTTGACAGAGAGAGATCACAAGTAGGCAGAGAGGCAGACAGAAGGAGAGGGGGGAAGCAGGCTCCCTGCTGAGCATAGAGCCCGATGAGGGGGGATCAATCCCAGGACTCTGAGGTCATGACCCGAGCTGAAGGCAGAGGCTTTAACCCACTGAGCCACCCAGGCGCCCCAAAAGCCTTTTTTTTTTTTTAAGAAGTCACTCTGCAGTCAACAGTGTCACAGCGAGCCCACAGTGTGTTCATGCAGGAATGTCTCTTTGCTCCTAGCCTTGTCTTCAACTCAGCTGAGGAAATGTTAGAGGAAGACTTTCAGCTATATCAGGTAGTAAGATCCCTTTGGTATTTATTGACTGTAGAACTAACCTGGGAGTCCTTGTGGAACCCTTCATTGGATGTTTGCCGGTGGCTGACAGACTAATTCTGGTTTTAGAAAATGTTTATTTTTTCCAATTCAGTGCTTTTCTGTAGTGTAAACACACCAACACACACATATTGCTACCACTTATTGAATACTTGCTATGGTGACTTCCTCCTCACTAAGCATTTTATAGGAGTCATCTTATTTAACTTCTACTAATTTCCAACGAGTAGACGCTACCATCTTGATTTTCTTGAACAAACTAAATGTTCCAAGGTATTGCAGATGGTCAGTGCAGAGAGTGGCTTCAAGTCCGCAACACCTGGATTTGAATTCCAACTCCACGCCTACTAGGGACATGACCCAGGGCATCCTGTTTCCCATCAGTTTAAAAAAAAAAAAAGTGGGTCCAACTTGAAGCCACAAAGTCCAGTGTTTCTTAAAATATGGTCTAGGGTCCACCTATATCAGAATGTCAGCAGAAAAGCAAACTGGGGTTGGTCTAGAGTCTGCATTTTCAATAAGGAGTACAGATCTTTAATCAGCATATTATTTATTTAACATCTACTTGTAGGGTAGAATTAATATACTTTAAAAATGGTCATTTTACATTTATATATTACTTCTCTGGGATACATGGAACTTCACAAAAGCTTCCTACATTTAGAGGCAGTGTCACAGTTTGGTGTCACCTGAAAAGAGCCTGAGACAAGGACTTGGGAGCAGGTAGTTTATTTGGGAGGTATACCTTCCTTCCTTCCTTGATATAAAGGAAGGCAGACTGAGAGGGAAGGAAAGAAAACATGTATAAAGGATGCCTTGTTGACGTGGTTTCTGCTAGGTGCCACAGGAGGTTAAGCCCACTGGGCTCTCTAAGGCACCATGTAGAACGTGTTACAGAACGGTTCCTCCACAGGAGGTAAAACTAAGGCAATTATCCGCCACCTAATTTTACCTGCTAGTTGAGGGCTGACTCCTAGGATTAAACTCCCTCGCATTTTACGGCTGCATCTGTGTAGGGCCTAGAGGTCTTTGCAAAGAGCCCTGAGCCCCAAAATCAGAAAGCCCCATAGCAAATGCTTGGGGTGGGACACTGGTGATGTCTACACTACTGTCTACATTGCACGGATAGAAGGGTACTGGGGATGTGGACCAGGAACAAAATACATCCGCTTCAGGCAGAATTCATCACAGAACTGCCACTTAATTGCTCAGTTTGGGGTGGAAGACCAGGAAATACACTGGTTGGTACAGAAACAAGAGCATATTCGTCCCCACATGTGCCAGACTTCTATGTGGTGGTGGAGCTACCAGAGCATTTCTGTGAAAACAAAGTCTTAAAGAAAAAAGACACACAGATTCTAAGATTTAAGGGGTCTTCTGATGAAAGAGACTACCCATTTCCAGGAAATGCTAGGCCAGGCCACCTTCACGCATCACCCCTAGTCAATAAGCTCCTCTTGCACACAAAATTTTCAGTCAGATTTCTGGTACTTCACTCTTCAGTAGGAACAAATAGCTAAAGATCACCAGATACTTAAGAAAAGTTCCAAAATGAGAGAGACCAGAACAGAAGAAACTCAGAGGAACAGGTAATCCAAGGAAAAACACTGCCCACTCCAATCCCTCAAATCCCACAGCCAATGACCTCAGAGATTTAAGAGAATATAATGTAGTCATGCAGTATGAAAAGGGCGAAGAACATACCAATCTCTTAGATTTTAAAAAAATAGTAAGAGAAGACATGAAAACTCAATAGAACGATTAGAATGATAAAGTTGAAAAAGTACCTAGAAAGTAGAATAAAAATACAAAAAGATGAACAAAAGAGGAAATCAAAATATTAGACAATCTAGATAGTTCAACACCCATTATACAGACATTCTAGAATGCCAGAACACAAAAAGTGGTAGAAGGTAATTACTAGACGAAAAATTTTATGAGGGAATTTTTCCAAACTGAAGTACTTAAGTGTTCAAATTAAAATGGCTCAGTAAGTCCCAGGAAAGTGAAAAAAAGAAAAAAAAAAGAGAGAGAGACAAATGAAAGTATATTATGACAATGACACCAAGAATAAAGAGAAAAACTTACAGAGAGAAAATACAGGTTGTATACAGAGCAGAGAATCAGAATCAGATTTATCAGTAATTCTGGATGTGGAGGACAGTGGAGCAGTGTCTTCAAAAATTATAAGGCTAAATGATTTTCAACCTAGAATTCTATTTCCAGTCATACTATCATGGTATACGGCATGATAAGAATCAAAGAAAGAAGAAATGAAAAGAAAGAGAAGGTAAAAAGATTGTATACGTCAAAAAAATCTATGAGTCCCAGAAATAGGGAATCAATTCAGGAGAGCTGTGAAAGGAAGTCTCAAGATGACAAGTATGTAGCTGATCCAAGAAACACAACCAAAGAAACCCAGAAGAAAAGTCTTCAGTAGTAAGTAGTGGAAATGATAGGTCTTCTGATATGTTTCATTGTGTTGAAAGCCATATTGAGAGTTTATACATGTACAAAGACTTCATCAAACACATAGAAAGCCAGGCAAATGAAAATACAATGTAATTATTAACTCCAGGAAAAGTAAAAGGTACTTGAGAAATAATCTAGAATACTACTTGGCTCTGCAGAAAGCAGAATGATATGATTCTGATTACTGATTTAATCAAACATTATGAGTTTACTGTATTGATAGCTTAGGAGAAAAAGAATTTGGGTGTGGGGGGAGTAAAAACCCTAATTCTCTATTTCCACACTAGTCAAGAGATAATGTGTAACAGACACATTAAGGGAAAAACAGTACATCTATATAATTTAGAAAAAAACGAGGCAAATATAGAGGAAAAAGCTCTAATTGTTGAAAGTAGTTGCTCCTGAAGGGAAGCAATCAGTGGAGCGTGGGGAAGGGCAGGGCATAGAACAATTTTTTATTATAATCCTTTAGCAGTGTTTCATTTTGAGGACAATGGACAACGGTACTTTAATTTTTAACAATCAGATAAAAAAGAAAATGTATTCTGAAGCAAGAAAGTAACTTTTGTGTGCTACCCATGGTGCCGTAACACCCATTTTGTTCGATTACACATTTTGGGGCATACTGCTGACATGGTGAGTGGACCATCTGCTACCAAAAGTGATCCATTTCATCCTAGAGTAAAAATGACTCAGCTGAGACAAGGGATTTGTTTCTCTGTAGGAAAACATGGGTCTTACCACTCAACTCTGCAGCATGCAATTTCTAGATTAAGATCTATCTTTTAAAATATATGCAGCTTGGGGCGCCTGGGTGGCTCAGTTATTAAGCGTCTGCCTTCAGCTCAAGTCATGATCCCAGGGTCCTGGGATCGAGCCCCACATCAGGCCCCCTGTTCAGTGAGAAGCCTTCTTCTCCCTCTCCCACTCTCCCTGCTGGTGTTCCTGCTCTCATTCTCTCTCTCTGTCAAATAAATTAATAAAATCTTTTTTAAAAATATACACATCTTTTAATTTTGTATAGGATGGGGATGGGGAGATAGCTCACATCACCAATTGTTTCGTCTCCACTTTCATCAATTTAGATGCCAGCAGAGTCATCTATAGCAGACACAATTAATGAAATATATAAAGCGTATCTGTAAGCTATGGTCAAAAGAAACAAATGTGGATTTGTAAAATGATGTTCTTCTCTGGATTTAAAAATGGGTCAGATAGGGGTGCCTGAGTGGCTCAGTGGGTAAAAGCCTCTGCTTTCGGCTCAGGTCATGATCTCAGGGTCCTGGGATCGAGCCCCGCATCGGGCTCTCTGCTCAGCAGGGAGCCTGCTTCCCCCTCTGCTTCCCCCTCTATCTCTGCCTGCCTCTCTGCCTACTTGTGATCTCTCTCTCTGTCAAATAAATAAATAAATATTTAAAAAAAAAATGGGTCAGATAACATTTTATTATGTTTATTTTTTAAAATCTTGATTCATCTTTTGCACTAAGCAAATCCCACGTGAAACTGATAGGCTGAGATTTCCAGTATAAGCATTCACAATACACTTTAATGACAAGATTTTATGTCCTGAGTTTCTGCCATGTTGCACAGTTGCCCTGCAGTACTGTTTATATATAGGATTTTATACTGATGGGATTATTATTTTTCTTTATAATTTCTATCTTTCCTTCCACATATGTTTAGCATATTACAATTGTCCCAACTTTGAAATGCTTTCTCTCAGCATGGTACACAGAAAGCTATGTCTCCCTATACCAAATATTTATGTCATGTCTTAGAAAAATCCGTAATGTAACAGGAAAAAAAAAATCTACCAAAGCCTTGTTTGCCTTACCAAAACAATTCATGGCTTCTCTGCATTTTACTAAGGATATTCATTTATTCCTTGACTATGTGTCTTCTAACGTATCATAAAATGTCTCATCACCATTTTCTTATTTACCTTCCCCCCCCCCCTTTCTCCTTGGATCAATCTCCCTTTGTTTTGTCTTTTTTTCTGACTCTTATGGAAAAATATCATTTAAATTAATCTCACTTAGGTGATTTGATCCTGAAAGGCCAAGTTAATAACCACACAAAAATGAGAACGTTGGCTGGCTGTGAAAGCCAAGTGAAAAAATGAAAAATCCATGTCTTGCCATTTAACTGTGTTAGTTCTTCCATCTCAACTAAGCAAACATCTTGGTCTTAGGAAAAGCAGTACGTAATTCTGACGAAGTCTGGCCAGTGTGTGTAGTTGGTCCAGCTTTTATCTCTTGATTACAGTTACTGCAGGAGGAGCCGTGTGAAATCACTTGCCCATGTCACCTTCCATTACAAATCAGGTAAGCCCAGGCTGCCCTTTTGATTAGCCATGCTATACTGCATAAAGGAAGTTTCAATTTCCCACTAAAGTCTGAACCAGAGAGAGGGGAAAAAACGAGCAAATCAATAACCTTTTCCCTGAAATGAAACTATGATTTATAAGGCTCTTACACAAGCCAGGATGCTTGTTTTTGGGGGCGGGGGCAGTGAGGCCGCGGGCAACCAATGGAAACAGAAGCCTGAAATGAGGTTGCTACTTGCTGCTCCAAAGACTGCCTTGTTGAGGGAGCAAATGATGTATCGTAACAAACCTTGTCTCTTTGGATCCCTCCAATTTGGAAATCACAGGACCACAGCCACAAAGCATTTGATTCTTTGAGTTAAAACCCCCCCCATTACTTTTCCTCTGAAAATTTACGGTATTTTTCATCTAAGACCACTGCAGGCAGACCTTGAAATATGTGGTCCTGGGTTTGATAAAAGGAGTAAGTCACTTGGAACTGGGCTTTAAAATGTGAATAATTTTCTAAAGAAGTATGTATAATAAGGCCTCTATTGCTCATCGTGAATTTTTTGATACACAAAGTTTTGTTGGTGACAAAAAGGACACATAATGAATTACTATGGCTAGGCAGTTCTAGAAACAGAGTAGGTGCTTCTAAACTATAGCTCCATTAAATTTAAGTATTTATTGACTAGCCTGCTACAGTTACACAAATCTAACTGATAGGCCCACTTACATCCCAGCTTATAACAGCGCACAACACTTTAAACAAAACAGCATTTGTTTAGAAGAATTATACACATGGAAGCCTTCCTAATAAAACTTGTCCTTCCATATCGTGCATTAATGCAGTTTCACTGCTGTGACATTAAAAACGATTTTGCTAACAATCTTCCCAAGACTAGAAGAACAGCAGCCGTGAGCTGCAGCAGCACTAGCACACGAACACGGGGGTCTTTGCAGACCTGAAGGCAGGTGTTTTGGAAGGCAATCATTCTGACTCTAGGATATTCACAGGTGCTAATGCTAATGAATTCTGCAGATTCCTGCACTGGACAGAGATTTCCCTTGGAGATCTCCTTGTCCACTCCTCAGGCTTTACAAATGACCTTCCATAGCACCTCAGAATATGATGTTGGAATTAAGGAGGAGGTGCACAGTTGCTAGTGTATGTGTGTTAGGAACCGAGGCTTGGAGAACCAAAGGGCATGGGGGTTTAAGTAAGAAAAGAGGTCATCGGATTCTTATTCCAGGACTCTCTGCTATTTTAGCTCTGCTCCTTGCTTAGCTTACGCTCAGAAAATGTTTTAATTTATTTACTAAATAAACTCCAGTAAAACTCTTGATATTTTTTCAACCTTACATGCTGGGGCTTGAATTAATGACCCTCCAACCACCACACTCTCAACAGGATTGTGGGAATCATGTGCATATTTATTTCCCCCTTTTATCAACATTCCCCACTCTCTTGGTGATCCTCCAACACCCCCAGAGCCACTGTGGTGTTTTAAAGAAATTTTTCTTATTGAAATACAGTTGACTTACCATGCTGCACCAGCTTCAGGAGCACAACATAATCATTTGACAATTGTATCCAATATGCAAGACTCACCACAGTAAGTGGGGTTACCATCCATCACCATACAACGTTATTACAGTATTATTAACAATATTCCCTATGCTTTCCTTTTCATATTGGTGATTTATTTATTTGTTAACTGGAGGTTTATATCTCTTAATCCCCTTCACCTAATTCACTCATCCCCTTCCCTATCCCCTTTCCCTCTGGCAACCACCAGTTTACCCTTTGTATTTGAGTCTATTTCTATTTTTCTTTGTTCATTTGTTTTGTTTTTTAGATTCTACATAAAAGCGAAATCAAATGATTTTTGTCCTTCTCTGACTTATCACTTAGCATAATACCCTCTAGATCATCCATGTTGTCTCAAATAGCAAGATTCCATTTTTTTATGGCTGAGTATTATCAAATTTTATGTACACACACACACATAGTATCTTCTTTATCGGTTAATGTAAATTGGTACAACCACTGTAGAAAACAGTATGGAGGTTCCTTGATAAATTAAAAATAGATACACTAAATGATCCAGTAATTCCACTCTTGGTATTTATTTAAAAAAAATCACCCTGAAAACACTAATTCAAAAAGATAAAGCCAATGTGTTTTAACTGTTGACTCAAATTTGTATAAAACCCTTATAAAATAAGTAGGATGTCTCTTAACTCACAAAATGGTGACATGCTAATAAGGTCTTCACTTTTTTCTTATTTTTCACTCAGAGTGGTATCATGTCACCATTACTGTTTCTAATTGATGCCAAGTGTTCCACCACCTTTCCCTAACCTATCCCCCTGGTGGAGGATGGACAGATTGCCCCGACTAACTCCTTTCACAAACAGCACTGCTGTGATCATCCTTGGGTCCCTTGATGGATGTATGTACGCATTCCTTGGGGTATATACCAGGGACGGAATATGCTAGGTCAGGAGGTATATATTTACACATTTTGACAAGCATCATCTGACCACTCTCCAATACGACTACACCAGAGTATCCTTCCTTACCTAGGTTAGAAGACTCCCACCTCAAGGCCCTTCCATCCCAAAACTCCTGTTTCCCCTCGCTTTCAGTTTTCAGTCACTTAGGCCCCACCTTAGCATGGCCTTGAGGTGGAAGGAGGGCTCTGTCTCCTGCCATCTGGTCCCCACAGGAATATGGGAACTGTCCATGTGCACCATTATTGATATACATCCTCACTCCTCTAGGGGGCGTCATCTCACCTCCTTAACAGAAAAAGGTAGGGGCTAATGATACAATTAACAGGGCAAACAGTTTTCATGCCTTAACTTTCTAGCTGCTCAGTTCTGGATTTTTCCATGCTCTCCACTCTTCCTGCCAAGTCTTCCTGGAGTGCGGAACAAGCCACTGAGATAGTGCTTTAGTATCCAAACAGGTGTCAGAGGCCAGAAGATAAAATGAGAGGAGTGGGAGTGGTGGGCACAGAAACAAACAACCCAGAAGCTCCAGAACCACTGTAAGTTCCAGTAACTTAGCAGCAGCTAAATGACAGAACTTCAGGCAATGGAGAGTTATTTCTTACGGAGTGAACCAGGATGACATCAACCAGTTCCTCCCCTTTAAGCCACATCAGCCCCAACTATCACCAAGATGGGAACTCGTTCCTCTGTACACTGATTCACAAAGGAAAAAAAATAACCTCATAGCATGAGCTAATTTAATAAAACCAAGTAGAACTAGGAGTGGTTATATTGGATTAGACACGTAGAGGGGTCTAACGTCCCTGCCCGGGTCATTTGGTGACTCAGTTCAAAACATTCATTGTGAGCTAGTCTGAGCCACGCATGGTGTTCTGGTACCATGGAGATTATAAAGATGACTAAGATTTGATCTTTGGCTTCAAAGAGTCCAGAAATTGCTTAGGGTACTTGAGAAAAATGCATTTTTTTATCGAATATATAAATTATGGCCGTGGAATAAGGGAGAGTTGTGCCTGGATCACACAGAGCATGTGAGGCACCATGACCCAGGGGTATGACATTTGGGTCAGAAATGTCCCTTGTCTACAATGAAATGAAATGCCCTTGTCTACAGTCTTTCTTTCCTTTCTCTTTTCTAGTGGTCCTCTGCCCTCTCTCCACTGCAGAAAGAGACTTCACTGCTGGCCCGGCAGCACAAACCACACATGCAGAGAGAAGATGGTCATGGGAGGAGCTGATCCCGCTGCTTGCTTACCTGCCCCACAGCTCCTGGGCAGGACAGGCTGTCATACACTTTGACTTTCATGTGGGTTCTGAGAGGATGCTTCT
>CM053607.1:83353694-83414106 GCA_028646535.1 Procyon lotor
CTTTTCTAGTGGTCCTCTGCCCTCTCTCCACTGCAGAAAGAGACTTCACTGCTGGCCCGGCAGCACAAACCACACATGCAGAGAGAAGATGGTCATGGGAGGAGCTGATCCCGCTGCTTGCTTACCTGCCCCACAGCTCCTGGGCAGGACAGGCTGTCATACACTTTGACTTTCATGTGGGTTCTGAGAGGATGCTTCTAAAATCTTCATAAACCACCAAGGGCAAATCTCATGTAGGATGAGGACACCTGCCAATCAGACATGTTCCCTTCCACCACTTCTCAGTAGGTCCCTGAGGTCCTTTGTCCTGGAGCAGGCCACCACTGAGGCCCTGTCCCTTCTGGAGCCACTAGCTCATGCCCAACCTCTGGCTCAAACCAAGCTCTTGCTCTCTCTGGCCCTTGAGACTCCACCCCACAGCACAGTTCCATTTCTTCCGGTCTGAGGGCACAGCTGCCCCATAGGTATTTGATGACCAGGAGTCCCACCTGGCTTTTCTCCTGAGGCGATCTTCCTCCTGCTCTGGATCCCAGAGAGGCACCATCTCTCCTGCAGCAAAAGCTGATTACTGGTCTCCTCTCCTCCAGGTCAGATTAGCTCCTTTCATCTTAAAAGTGGTTCCTCCTGGGCCAAATTTAGCACCTGGCCTACAAGTATGTTCTGTTTGGTCCATACAGTCTTTTCAAAACTTTTTGAAGAGATGAGGTGATGGTGATAAAGCCAGTTGGGAAAACAACTTGGCAGTTTCTCATCTCATTTTGTTAAGTTAAAGATATACTTACCAAAAAAGTCAGCAATTCCCCCCCTCAAGTATTTACCCAAGAGAAATGAAAACCTCATTCACACACTGACTTGTACTCAAACGTACATAATTAATCCTAACAGCCAAACCGTAAACAACCAAAAAGGTCTATCAACCAGGGAAAGGATCAACAAGTTGTGACCCATCAATACCACGGGATACCACTCAGGAACAACAAAGCATGAACTCCCTAAACCCCCAACTACAAAGAAGAACCTCAAAGGCAACATGCCCAAACAGAATCCAAATACAAAAAGTATGTGCTGTATGATTCCATGTATAAGAAATTGTATAAAAAACAGAAACATACCATTGCTTACCAGAAACCAGGGATGGTGTGAGGAAACTGACTGCAAGGGAGTACAAGGGGATCTTTTTGGTGATAGGAGTGTTGAATATCTTACTGGGGTGGTAGTTACACAAGTGTAGACTTTCGTCAAATCTCGTCACTTAAAATAGGTTGATTTTATTGTACGTGATATTCATTTCCTATTGTTCTGCAACAAATTACTGCACACTCACTGGCTTAAAAGCCACACAAACGTACTATCCAACAACCCTGCAGGTCAGAAGCCCAAATTGGATCTCACTGCCCTAAAGGCAAAGTATCAGCAAGGTCTGCCCTCCTCATGGACACTCTGGAGGAGAATAGGTTTTCTTACCTTTTCCAGCTTCCTGGGGCTTCCCACATTCCTTCGTTCATGGCCCTCTTCCTCTATCTTTAAAGCAAGTAATGTCAAACTTCTGCCCACTCTACCTCTCAGTCTTTCTTCCCTACTCCATCTTCTGCTCTCAAAGGCCCATGCGATTAGATTGAGCCAACTCGAAAATGCAGGATCATCTTCCTATTTGAAGGTCGGCTGATTAGCAACCTTAATTCCATCTGCAACCTTAATTAGCCTTTGCCATGGAAACTCTTACATTCATAGGTTCAGAGGATTAGGATGTGGACATCTTTGGGGACCATCATTCTGCCTACCACACAGGCAAATTATATCTCTATAAAAATAAATTCAAAATTTGTCAGATTAAAAATTGGAGAGACTTCATAGAACTATCCAGAATTCTGCTCTCTCCCAGTAAATCTGGCCACAGCAGGCATCAATAATTGTTTGGCTTAAATCCGTTAGTAGCTGCTGACCCTCAACAGAGGGCATGGACTCTCTCTTTGCCTCAGTTCCCTTTCTTGTCTGCTTCATGCATACACACCGCCTGCCTGGGCACTGTGATATTTAAATTGATCACCTCAGTCTTAAACTGTTGAATCAAATGAAACCAGGACTCTCTGACTTTTCACAACTCATCTCCCTTCTTGCCTAAGTTTTCCCCAGCCTTCCACCTAAGCCATCACGCTGATGTGTTCCCTCCAACTAAACTGTAACACCATCTGTATGTTAAAGTACACATGGAATTCAAAGTGGCCTGGGCAAGGCTGAACTCCCAAATCTACCACAGTATTTGAGAGAGGGGCGCTTTGAGCAAAGAGGCTGCAACAGGAAACGTGAGAAGCAAAGCTTGATTTCAAGGCTGTTCTTTGTTACCCAAGACCAGATGTTTCTGTAGACTCCCACTTTAGCCAAGAAGCTTCTCAGCTTCTAGCACAGGGCCAGGCATAGGGTAGATGCCCCCAAATTGTTTGCTATATCCAAAGCGGTGAGTTACATCTCATCATGTAATTTCAGTGAAGGCTCCATCTCTGTTAGTTTAGCAGTAATGAGGATCCACTTCTTTTGGGATAATTTAGACTTAGGAAAAAATATATGGGTTCCTCAACCTCCAACCAATTTCCCAACCCTTGCCGGTTTCCTCATTGAGACATGCTTCCAGTCGTTGAGAAGACTGGGTGAAGGAATGTGCAAATGGCTGAGACAGCTCATCTCTTCACTCTGAATCACACAACCAGCAAGAGCATCCTCTCATTAGCAGGACAGTTCATTTGATTCACAGATACGGTAACAGACCTACTCTGCTCTCACCCAAATTTTCTTTTGCCATATTTTGCCTCCTTTAATTTTGCCAAATTTAGAGCCTGGTCACTGCTGCCTCGCAGCACACAGTTCTCAGATTGTTTTCCAACCTCTTTGCAGGTATCCCCCTCAAGCCTCATAACCGCCATTTGTCTTGGACATCACACAGTGTGATGGGCAGCACAGCCAATCAGCTCATTGAGGGGTGGGCACGAGAGTGAGGAATAGTGGACAATATCACTCAACCTGTCCTCAAGTGGAGACATGTTCCAACGGTACCTAAAGATCAGGCACTTCCTGAAGAAGCAGCACCTCCCATACTTGAGAAGGATCCTTTTAGGAATTACTTTGTTGCATAGATTCCCCCATCATGCTTTCAACCTCAAACTCTGTCCTATTTAATCATCTATTTTTCTAAGATTCCATTCTAGGCATTAATTGTGCATCTTATGGAATTAATTATTTAGGTATCCTCTCCACAGTCCAGTTGTGCCAAACGGCCACATTTGCTAAGTTGCCACATCCTTGGTCTTTAACTGGGATTGCCTCGGGACCCTATAAAAGCAACTCAGAGCAAATCTAAACTCGATTTTGACAGAGACAGCTATATAAAATATAGATACTAAGCCCATAACAGAACAGAAACTTCTAGGTCATTCAGCATCAATGCTTCTGATGTAAAAAGTAAAGTTGTTTACTTTTTTTTTTAAAGATTTTATTTATTTATTCGACAGAGAGAGAGAGAGATCACAAGTAGGCAAAGAGGCAGGAAGAAAGAGAGAGGGAAGCAGGCTCCCTGCCAAGCAGAGAGCCCGATGCAGGGCTCGATCCTGGGACCTTGAGATCATGACCTGAGCCAAAGGCAGAGGCTTTAACACTGAGCCACCCAGGTGCTCCTCAGTTTACTTCTTACAAATGAAAGAATAAGGGGCGCCTGGGTGGTTCAGCAGGTTAAAGCCTCTGCCTTCGGCTCAGGTCATGATCTCGGGGTCCTGGGATTGAGCCCCGATCTGGCTCTCTGCTCAGCAGGGACCCTGCTTCCCCCTCTCTCTCTGCCTGCCTCTCTGCCTACTTGTGATCTCTCTCTCTCTATGTCAAATAAATAAATAAAATCTTTAAAAAAAAAAAAAAGAAAAGAAAAAACAAATGAAAGAAATGAAAGAATACTGCACTTGTAAAAAAAAAAAAAAGATGGGCAGCTCTACAACTTTTCATCTTAACCATCTGGACAAGTGGAGGGATTACACCTTTTGGGGATCTCACTAGGCATATGGAAGAAAAGTGATGTCCAGGTTCTTCAACTTGTACCCTAAGATGTCAAGGAAGCCCTCTCTACCTCTCCACAGCACTGTGAATATCTCTTGCCCTCTAAGCCAGTTCAGTATTATTGATGGAAATCTGGGAAATGGTCACATACCCAGACAAGGAAATTTTAGAAGCTTATAATTTTTATGTCCCTCCAGGTGGAGGTTAATTTAGAAGCACTGTAATTAGTTATCAAGACTTCGTAATGGTGCTAATTGTAAGCCTTGGATAAAGGATCTAATTAGGTTAATGATGAATTAGGCCAGCAAGGGTATTTTCAGAACAGTTCTTTTCAAGGAAACAAACACGCACATGCATTTCGTCTAGTTCAGAGTATACAGATGTTCTGAGAAATGAGATGGGCAGTTCTTTTGGAACCGTAAAGACATCATAAGACCTTATTTAAGGAAGAAAAAAGATCAGTGTTGTAAAGTCTGCAGTAGGGCCTAAGAAGAAAAACATTAGAAAAAATTCTTAACTTTCAACGTGTTTAAAGTTAGGTGAATACACGTGTACTTCTGATGACTGGAAGTTTCTCTGTTTGCTAAAACTATAATAGGTGGTGCTATGACATGGACTGTGTCTCCCCAAAATTCATATATTAAAGCCCTAATGCCCAATGTGATTATAACTGGATGTAGGTTTCTGGGAAGTAACTGAGGTCATAAGCGTAGGGTCCTGATCAAATATAAGAAAAAAGAGATCTTTGTCTCTCTGCCAAGTTAATGACACAGCAAGAGGATTGCCAGGAAGACAGCCCTCAATCAGAAACTGAATCAACTACCACCTTGATCTTAGACTTCCCAACCTTGAGAACTGTGAGAAAATAAAGTTGTTTAAGCCACCCAGTCAATGGTATTTTGTTATGGCAGCCCAAGCAGACTAGCACAGGTTTATAAGCTAGAAGCTGGGCATAAACTCTATGCACATTTAGAGCTAGAAGCTGGGCAGAGCTGAATTTCTCTGTATAAGCAAGGAAGGCAGGGTGGACAATGCAGTCAGCTTCATGGAGAACGGAGACAAGCCAGTGAAGTCACGTGCTGTGGGGGAGGGGCAGAGAGAAGACGTACGTAATGCAGGCTTTGAAAGGCACACAAGGATCAAATAAAGACTGATGAAGCTGTGAGTTGTAAGGCACGTGATGGCAAAACCTCTTCTGCCTTTTATGACATTTTCAGTAAGGTAGTTTTTAAATGACTGAATTCTGGGTTTAAATGGCTTCTCCTATGACAAAGGATGGAGGCAAAAGTCTTGCAATGCTTGCCAAGGGGCTGGGATGGCATCACCCAGATAGGCGAGGGGACTGGTAGTTGTCACATGGGCTGCATATGCACACTGTAGAGACCATCAAATAACTTCTGGCTCCAAACAACCCCGTGGGCTGCTCTTTGAGATCTTTCTTTGCTTTGTCATGTCTGGAGGACATTTTGAAGAAATGAAGATTAGAAAACTGGTTCTAGTTTCTAATCTTCCATTTTCTTGGTCACTTTAGGAAATGACAAACTTTCTATGCAACAGGTTCACCAATCAAAAACATGGGAGTAACACTTATTGTTGCTTTTGTTTCTAAGATAATTGTAATAAATATGATGATAGATATAAAAATGCCTTTCCAAAAACGCATTATTAATTTTGTTTTCTCCTTTTTATTTTGAAGTAACTAGGGTCACAGATACTAGCAAGATAATAGAGACACCATGGTCCTCTTCACCTAGTTTCCCTCAATGCATAGAAAATGCTTTGATCTGAAATTACTATGTACAGTAGCAAAAGCAGGAAACTGACAGTGGGATCATGTGTGTGTGTAGTTCTACGTCACTTTATCACATGTGTGGATTTTTGTGACCACTTCCGTAATCAAGATAGACACCCTTCCATCAACTCCAAGATCTCCCAGGGGCCAGCCTGCTGCAGTCACACCTGCTCACCTTCTTCTCACTCCCTCTAACCCCTGCTAACCATTAACTTTTTCTCCATTTTGATAGTTGTCCTTTTCAGAATGCTATGTACATATGCCTTTTGAGATTGGCTTTTTCACTCAGCAAAATGCTCTTGAGGCCTATTCAAGCTGTTTATCAAGTTCCTTTTGTTGATGAGTTATAGCATTCTGTGGTATTCTAGGACATTTTGGTTGTTTCTGGTATGGAGTTAGTGAAAAAAAAGTGTCATGAACAATGATGTGTAAGTTTCTGTGTAGACATAAATTTTCATTTCTCTGGGTGATGGTAAATTCCTAGGAGTGCAGTTGTGGGTCATATATTAGGTGTGTTTAAATTTTTTTTAAATAAACTGCCAAACTATTTTCCAGAGTGGCTACACTATTTTGCAACTAGCAATGTATGAGACGTGCAGTTTCTCTGAGTCTTTACCAGCATTCGGTATTGCTATTCATTTGTTAAATAAATTTTTTACGCTATCAAATGTTTTCACTATTTGTTCCCAAGGCAAACCTTAATGTCAACAGCTCTTGGAAAAGGCATCTTTATCTATAGTAGGTGAAACCAACTTTTGTGGTTTTATTTATTGTTAATATAGGTGCTTTTAGCTCTTCTGGAGATCTAGTTCTCCAGGATTTATGAAAGATCTAGTCCAGTGATTAAGGCTGGGATTCACATTTGCTTTGGGAAAGACCCAGGGGTCTAGTCATTTGTATGTGAGGATGAGGATGTCTGGTCTGCTGGAATGATGCCCAGGATTCGCATTGGCTAGGGCTCTCTAGAGTGTTGTACAGAATTTCTTATAACCAACATGTAAAGGCCACACTAGCTGAAACTGTACTCGCCCTCATATAGACCCATATTCTCCTCCCTGACACACAGTATTGCATGCAAAGTGCCTTATCCTAATTAGGGCCTCAAGATACCTTGCCTTTGTCATATGTTGGTAATCATGCCTTTCTAACAGCAGGTGGCGCCTCTGAGGATTGAATCCCGCACAGAAAACTCTCTCTACCATCTTTGAAGAACAATTAAACCACTATCAAAACTCCTTGGGCAGTGGAAACTGAAGCTGTGTACTTTTAGCTGATTTCTCTTAGGCTGTATGTGGGTTTTTTTGGGGGGTCTGGGTGCTGACATTTTGAGTTTGTTCACAAGCCATGCCAGCCATCTACGGAAGGATTCCCTTGGCTCTTGCCATTTTCTGAGCCTGGTTCTCTAGCCTTCCTGGTCATTCTATGAGCTACTCTAAAGCCTCATAATAAATTCCTGTTCTGGTAAGTCAGTTTGAGTTGCTTTCCATTATTTGCATCTAAAAACTGGCCAATACAGAAGGGCCATATTAAAATTTTAGATTAAGAACCATATGGACATTTTTAAAAGATTTTCCAGAAGAAGAATGAAATGGTAAAGCAGAGATGGCTAGTTGGCTCCCAATATCCTCTCTATCTGATTTGTGTTCTCTTTACTGCTTTGTATGGAAGGCTCCATTTCCAAAACTCCCTTGCAGCTAGGTATGGTCGTGTGTTAAAGTTCTAGCTAATGAGATTTAAGTGGATTTGTGTGGGATTTCCAGGGAGATTTTTAATGGCAGCACAGGTCTATCTTTATATATCCTTCTTGCTTTGTCCTGCCTAGATTGTGGACCTACTGGATGAAATGCACTAAGAACGGGGGATAAAAAGAAAAAGGAATCTTGAGATAAAAGGAGTTGGGCCTTTGATGAGTGGAACTACCATCCCAGCACTGGACAGCCCCCATCCAGGCTCCTTTTTTTTTTTAAGATTTTATTTATTTGACAGAGAGAAACACAGAGAGAGAGGGAACACAAGCAGAGGGAATGGTAGCGGGAGAAGCAGGCTTCCTGCCGAGCAAGGAGCCCCATGTGGGGCTCGATCCCAGGACTCTGGTATCATGACCTGAGCCAAAGGCAGACGCTTAACGACTGAGCCACCCAGGCGCCCCAGGCTCCTTTGAATATAAAACAAGCTTGTATCTTGTTCCTGCCTCTGTTAGTTTTTTCTCTTATATCCATCAATCTTGTTTTTCCCCCCCAGTCAATCCTAATCTTAATTAATAGATGGTAAAGAATGGAATGTGGAATTCTGGGAGAACCCAAAGTCCAGTGGTTTCCTAGGATTCAAGAGAAGAGTTCATGGACTTCTAGCTTCTATGCCCATATCTACTTAAAAATAAAGGTAGCTATTAGGCCTGATACCAGGTCTAGTTATTTCACATACTCATACATTTTGCTAACAACTGGTCTAATTTATAGACCTATTTATTTCATTTTCTGCCTTTAAAAGCATTATTCTGACAGGAGGTATGCGGGCTTCAGTGGCAGCCCAGCTGTGTGGGGTCACCCAGCACCGTAAGCAGCATACGCACCTGCAGCCCTTCCCACCCACACATGAGCGGGAAAACTGCTGTATTTTTAAAGCCCTTCTCTCTGTTGTCAGACTGTGAGTGCAAGATCAATGTGCTTGGCATAATGTCTGGGAGGCTCTCAACAAGTGACCAACACCCCTCCATTTCTGAGGAGCTTGAATGGCAGTGGGAGGCCCTGAGCACCATGATAACTGGCTTAACGCACAATAGAAGAGGCAACTCCTCCACGCTGAGGAGGGCAGAGTGAGGATGTTGCAAAGCACTTCCCAGAACTGTGCAGGACTGGCAGTGGACTGGGGTGGGTGGCAGGTACAGGACTACTTGCACCAAGCTGACGCACATTTCCCCAGGTGATGAACTTCACATGAGGAGAGCAGCAGGAGTGCTGGGGGCAGGTGGGAGAGCTTGTGGCTCTAAGAATGGGAAGCTTCCAGAACGCCTGAACAATAACACACACTCACTAAAACACAGCCATACACTGAAACTATGAGAATGCTCCATATCCATTTCTCAAGCTCTTAAATACTTTATCATTATTATTCTGGGGGCTGATGTATCTTCTTAACGTGTGGGGAAAACTGAGTCATAAAGTGAAGAAAATCTGAGCCCGAGTCATTTCGTTCAAACCAAAGATTAGATGAATCCTAAAATGGACAAATTAAGAAATAACACCGGTGTACACTGAAGTACCAAGTGTTTTCCCCTTGTGATATCTTACTCGGATACTTAAGCATAAAATCTTCAGTGCCGGGACATTCAATGAGGTACGGCAAAGGTGGGTGGCTGGGCTTGGGGCCACTTGGCTGGGCGGGTAAGTGGGACACGGCTGTCACCTGTCACCTGGAGTGGGTACAGAATACCTGGCATGCCTTACAAGCTCTGTTCTTGCATCTTCCCCCTTCTTACCCACCTCTACAACCTTCAAATGATAAGCACACAGCTGACAGAATATGGTTAAAAAGGGGAGTATGGTCTTTCTACTATTCCAGTTCCTTCTTCCTACCCTTACCTCAACGGTAGCTCCATCTGCGGGAAGTAAAGACTGCACTTAGTGGCCATACGTGTCAGGCACGGTGGAAGAACTTTCTGTACATGGTGCTGGAATGCAGCAACACCATGTGGTATTAGGCCTGCTTTACAGACAAGGAGACGGAGGACTAGAGAGCCCAAGTAACTGTCCTAGGGGTGACAAAACTGGAGAATGGCAGAGCTGGCTTGGAACCAGAGCCTGTCTTAGGTCTAACCCCATGCCAGGGACCACTCTGCCTCCTGCCGGGTCCAGAGCATAGGACACCTTCCTGCCAAGACAGCAATGGCTCCGCCGAGGTTCCTGTACCCCACTGGGCTGGCCGGCATCTCTGCCAGCAGGCTGGGACAGCCAGGTTCTTGTTCTTCCTGCCTGGCGATAGTGGCGTAGGGGCCTTGAAGGTGGGCCTTCGTATAGTTTGCATCATTCAAATATTAATTCATCTAACAAATAATTGAATAGAAGATATGGATTCATTGGGTTCCAGGTAATCCAGGTCTTACAGGATTATTTTTTTCCTTTAATCTCTCTCATTATCTTACTTTTTTCCCTTTTTTTTTTTAAAGATTTTATTTATTTATTTGAGAGAGAGAAAGTGAAAGGATGAGAGCAGCGAAGATCAGAGGGAGAAGCAGACTCCCCGTGGAGCTGGGAGCCTGATGCGGGACTCGATCCCGAAACTCCAGGATCATGACCTGGGCCGAAAGCAGTTGCTTAACCAACTGAGCCACCCAGGCGCCCTTTTTCCCCTTTTTTTCCTTTCTTCTGACTCCTCTGATCTCCTCACCCGCAAGGTGAGGTTTACCGTTGGGCACTCTTCAGCTGCTCCTCCCTCTTTTCCTGTAGCTCGGAGTTCTTGCTGGACTGCGCTGATGGAGTCTGGGTACCCGTGTAGATGAACCTGATGGCAGCAAGAGCTACTGGTTTTTGAGTACTAATCACGCCCTGGGTGTTCTAACATAACTGTCACGCTTAAACCCCAGCAAGACGCAGAAAAAAGGATGGGAGGAGACTGAAAAAGCTTGACAAAGGTCACACCCAGAAGCAGCGTGGCAGGGACTCCCCCTGCCCCTTCCCTCGGCCACAGTGCTTTTCCACTTGTGAACAAAACATGTACACCATCGCCTGTTTCCTTCTTCAGCCAGACAGCCATTCGACTCTGACTATACTGCGCTCCGTTCACCCTGTTTCATCATGAGGGAGAAGAAATGTATTAGCTTCCCACATTTCAGAACTGAAGGAAGTAGGCACATCTTGGTCAGGAATACGTGAGGTTTTAAGCCCAGACCTTGCGCTGCAGCTGGTGGGGGAGCTGGGGGAGCTAGCTTCAGCTAACTGGTGGGCTGGGCTTCAGCGTGCCCCCAGCTTGGCCCTGGGACATCTGCGGTGAACGGCGGGGGCGATGGAGGCTGTGGGGCGGCTCCAGTGTGGAGGGCAGCCCCATGTGCTCTAGGCTGTAAGAGCAGAGGCAATTTATGCTAAACCGAGAAGCTTCCCACTTAGCTAATTGAATGTCCTTGCTCGCACTGTGGTGCCCCTCAGCAGGGGACAAACCTCATCTGATGTGCACGCGAATTTCCAAGGGAAAATGACGTGGGAGGGTTTAATGGAGCAGACAGTGCTGCCATCCCAAGGCAATTCTGAAGCTCCAGCCGACGTGCAAGCTCTCAGCCGAAGAGGGAAAGTGCTGTGAGTCAGCAACCTGTTCCATTTTCCCCTGAGGCCGAGGGGCTTCCATTGAACGCGTTGTTTGTCCTGATTACTGAAAGGAGGGAGGCTGAAGGAAAAGCGTCATCCCTGTGCTATCTCTTCTCTCACAGGGGTCCCAGGAGCTGGAAGGAGCGGGTCACAGGGGAGGTGGCCAGCAGGAAAGGTGATGACATTCAAACACTCTGCCTCCTGAGGTCCTATCAGAGTGGGTGAGGTAATCTTATGTTGGGAACCTTCAGATGTTGGAGACCGTCTGTGGGGAAATCTTCAACCCCACCAGCAGTGATGTGAAGGTAAAGCACCATCATGACCCGACTGGTCCAGAGATGAGGCCTTGGCCGGCTGGGTGGCTCCCTCTGTCTGTCAGCAGACCCTGGCCACAGCCCACATGAGAACTCAGGAGCCCTTGCAGCCGTCCAAACCCCCTTTCTGGCCTTGTCTAACCTCCGAAGAATCCTTCCAGATTTCCTTTCCCATCCTGAGTGGCCACTCACGGTCTCTTTGCATAAGAAGCTTGTCTGGAGTCAGAATTCAAGTTTCTTTGTACCAGGCTCAGGGCTCTGGGCACTGACTGCTCTGTCACAAAATGCGGAGAGGCACCCCCACAAATACCTTCTTACCAGCAACACTTACTTGAATTGCTTACAGTGTGGACACCAGTTTTTGCAGTCTAGCACAAACCCTGTTATTGGTGTGAGACGGGCCAGTACCTGGCTCTGAGTCGCTCTATGATGCTCACAGATTCCTCCCCTGCTGGGCAAAAACTCCATCTGCTGTCCAGGTGCTGGTGCTCAGGGGTCTCCTCCATGAAGAGGATGAGGGCCAGGGCCCACGGACTGACTCTCCTTTTACTATGGGCGGTGACATCATTTATACAAGGCAGAATTTCAGAGGCAAAAAAGAAACCTTTTCATTTTTTCCGATGCTGCAGGAAAGTGGATGGATTTAACAGCTCTTGTCCGTTTTAAGTAAAGTAAAAAGATGTGGCATTGAGAAGACAGAGCAAGATGTCAAAGTTACTTTGTAAACGATTCTAAGCCACATGAGTGGGGATAGCCCTTCAGCCTGAATGAAACCAACAACACGGAAACCTAAAGGCCCACTGAATAAGTCAACCAAACTGGTCAGGCTCATTCTTCTCTTTGTTCCCATTTACAGCCCTCCCTGTGCATATGTGATGAAGTCCCAGGGGCCTCCCAGATCACCCCCTGGGAGAGGTAGGAAGCCGAAGACTCTCAAACCTGGCTGCAGAGAACCAGCTTTAAGTGGCTTTAAAAACCATCCATGCAGAATCCCCAACCCAGATAATCAGATTCGATTGATCTGGGCTAGGACCCAAGTGTGAGTATTTTCGGGGGTAACGGAAGTGGTAAATTTTATGAAAAAGTATTTATAAAAAAAAGTGTAACATCCATATGGTGACATATGCAAATCTTAAGTACCCAGCTGAAAGTAGTTTTATAAAAATGAATACTCCTGAAACACCCTCCCCCACACCAAGATACAGAACATCATCAACCCCTAGAAGTCTAAGCGCAGGATTTTTAAAACTAAGTTCTTTTCTTTTGAAATAATTAGAGCTCTTCAAGTTGCAAGAGCATAACAATGAACTCAGCAAGGGTATTTAAGAATCTCCCCTGTTGATATTATTATACAGACAGGCTTGTTTGCAGTAATTGTTGCTTTTGCCACATTTCTGGCCATGGAAAGCCTTCAATAAAGCATGGGCGTAAGGTTTTAATATTCTGTTACTGATTTCTTAACTAGGTCATTATTTCTCAAGGTTCCTTTAACATAGAAATTAATGTCAGCCTCAGATACTTACTTTGTTATATTGTCACTGGGTTTTTTTGGTAAACTTTTTATGATTTGTTTCTGATCCATAGCCTCAGCTCTTTCCAGTTATATATCGACTAGGCAGCCCTTTTTGCTATAAAAAAGAATATCTTACGTGTGCTTGAGAAAAATACAGGTGGGTTACACTCATTTATTGTGGGTCAGCCACTAGCTGATGGTTGGTGAGTCCAGAGGCAAAATATGGAGCCCACCACAGCTCGAGAGTAGCGGTATGTGAAAGGCAGAAGTCTGAAGAACTAAACACCTAGTAAGGACAAACAAACAAACAAAAACCAAAAGCAATCAATGCCCAGGCCTGGTGGAAAAGTGCAGACCAAAGAAGCCAATCTGAGTTCCGAGCTTAGGAAGACCAGCTGGAGAAATTCTGACGTAGGATGGGAAAGGGACCAAGGAGAGACAGCAAAAACCCAGGAGCCAAGGAGTTGTGTCACCATTGGGGGTTAGAAGGAGACTGGCCTCCGAAGGAATCCAGCTGCCGAGTGAAGCGGCCAGCAGTGACTTGCTGTGCAAGCACCTGGCAGAGCTGGCCAGGGGCGCTGTACCTGCGCCCACCTGGATGAGGCACCTTATTGTCATTTGTACAAAGGTTGCATATGGACTAGGGCGACTCCAGGGGCAATGCTGAGGAAAGCTGGACTCTGCCCAGGCTCTGTATCTCCTTTTTGTCTTCTTACACAGAGCTCCTAAGCAGTAATTCTTTTTTTTTTTTTTTTTTTTTAAGATTTTATTTATTTATGTCACAGAGAGAGAAGGTAGGAAGGGGAAGGGTCAGAGACAGAGGGAGAAGCAGGCTCCCTGCTGAGCTGGGAGCCCAACATCGACTCGATCCCAGAACCCCTGAGATCATGACCTGAGCCCAAGGCAGATGCTTGACTGACTGAGCCATCTAGGCGTCCTGAAGCAATTCTTTCCATGGTAGCTAAGTGGCTTTTCCATTCAAAATACCCAGCTAAGTGGGGCCAGAGCTAATTCTGAGAGTCTTCAGGGCCCAGACAGAAAAGGAGAATCACCTGTAATTCCTTGGATGGTGGGAGACGACAAGCGTTACAGTGGACATGAGTAACCCTCTGGCCCTGAACTGACCAGAGTCCAAAAAAGGTAAACCCATCACTCGCGCTTGGCATGCCACACTCAACTTAAGTGTTTGGCAAGAAACGGTTCTCTTTAGGCCAAGTAACTAATTCCTTATACCTTCCTTGTTATTGTTATATGTGACATTGATTTGCATGTAACTTTTTAGGTTTATTAAAAGAGTGTGTCATACATAAATTTTGTAACTCAATAGGATAAAGCAAATTACAATGCATTTAAACACTCAAGTCTACATCTTGTATTTGATTTTAGCAGTGGATCAAATTCACCCAAGATTGTTCCCTAACAGACCTAGGCTTTATAGCCAAAATTGCTCCGTTCTAAAACAAAAGGAAATGATCCAAAAGCAAATTTCTGAAATCTAAATTTTCACCTGATGATTAGATTTTAGACTGAACAAAGAGTGAGTTCTTAAAGTCCACATGTGGTTTTAATTCACACAGTATTCATTATTTGCAAACTTCAACACGTTTGCTCTCTTTCTCTCTCACACAGATACACACAACCAGAAAACCTCCCATCCCCTTTGCCTTATATATTGAATTTGATTCCTGGATTCTGTGAACCTCTCCCTGCATTTCACTGTGGATGAAGCACCTGGAAGTTTCTGGCTTCTAAGCAGGACAGTGCTGACTGCCCAGAAACAGGAGACCTTTAAATGTTCAGAGGTAGCAGGAACAGTAAGGGCTTAGAAGAAACTGAGGAGGGATCTGGGCAGCAAGGACAGTTGAGCCATCTCTTAAGTTCTGCAAACAGACATTCCATGACGAGATATGATGCTTCCTGCTCTCATTCCAATTCTCAGCTGCCAGCAGAGGTGGGCTAACATGGGGTTGAGCTTTGAACTAGACCCAGAGGGGATGAATAAAGGCACTTGTGTGTGCCTGATATGTATGCTAGTCCCCAAAACAACAGTAAGTCATGTTGCCTTCTATGCTGATTATGACCTGTGTCTCCCTTCATGTCCATTTGGGTGGGGACCCCAGAGTTGATAGCATGTAGAAAACCAATGAAAGTGATCCCTTGAAAAACAGCAAAATGCAGTGATATTCCTAGGACCCTTGGCATGGTCTTACCTTCTACAGATCTCTGTACAAGGGGGAAAATCCTAGATATTACAAAAGGCAAAAACTTGATCACTACAGTGTTGTTCTCAAACCACCACTGACAAGCAGGAAAGGTATAGAAGGGAGGTCAAAGTCGAAGAAGGCGATGCCTCGCTCGTGCCAGGCCAGCCTCTTACCATAATGCGGGATGATGGCCCAGGCCATGGCAGAGGCGTAGATGCCACCAATCATCCAGAACATGCAGAGCCAGCTCAGATGCTCCCCCCGCTTCTCTCGGGCCAGCACTTCTGCGAAGTAGGAGAACACTGTGGGAATGGCCCCTCCGATCCTGCCAGGAGAGACAGAGACTATGTGAGATCAGAGCCAGAACAGCTGTGGGAGATGCAAAAGGCAGAACCAAAGCAAGCTCTAACAACACACGCGCTCTCTCCACCCCAGCATATCCAGGAATGTATATTTTCTATCATTTTATAACTTTAATATAATCTCTGTTCAATGTAGCTTTATTATCCCTCCAGAACCTGCAATTAAGGGATGTCACCAAAAGTTGGCAGTGGTGCCCTAGTCATGCGGTTTATCCTTACTTAAGAATTGGAGGGGCTTTCTGCTCCGGGTTGACTGAATGTTCTATGTATTTGCAAAAATTACAGTATTGGGTCCAATCTCGTGAATATTTTAATGAATGTTATTTTTAAAAAGAGATACTAAGAAATGTCCCACCCATGACATGGTGACTTTGAAAAGAACTTCAAACACTTCTGGGGGGCTGTCTGCTGCTGGGCTTACTCCCTGCTACCCTGAAGCAGCTCGTCCAGCAGCCTGGTCGGTCTGTCGTGCTGACAGACACAGGCCCAACTGGGTTGTTTCCTGGACTGCTCTGGTCTCGACCCAGTAAGTAGATCTCACTGCTGCCCAAGACATGTGCATGTGCACTGGTCGAATCGAATAAGGTGCCGCTGGTTCCCATACCAATAGAATGGGGTACAATGCTTCCTTTCTGTAGGGTAACTATAAGACATTTTGACATGAATAGTGACTTCCGTTCAGGTTAAGGCTTCTCCAATGAGGGTCTATGGAATAAATATTTTGTTCCTTCTAGGCAGATGGGCCCTAGATCTCATCTACATTTCAAATAGGACTAGACCCCCAAGTTTTAAAAAACACTGCCTCAGAAAGTAGGGAAGTAGGAGAAAACATTATTCACCATCATCCCAAACAGTGTATGAATTCTTAAATATTTTTAGAAAAATGTACAACAATGTACATGAGCAAGTTGCAGAGAAAACACTTAGCAATACAGTTTTAAAAATATGTGCTGATTCCTTCATGTTCAGATTTCCATAAGGTGAATTGCTATTGACATTTCATGTCAAGAAGTAAAACATGTATTTAAGCAGTTAGCAATAATTGATTTCCTCAGAGCCTTTAATAGGATAAAGAAGTATTGGCAGTGACCTTAGCAAATGAACTTTAGAGAAAGGCCTTATCTGTAGCCAACTGGATGCACCAATCCAATCGCAGGATCCATCATGTCATTGTGCATCAAATGGTACAGTGGCACTGCATTCATTTGCCCCTGCCTCAAGTGATATGATGGTTATCTACTGCTAGACACTGGCAGATCAGCTTAGGCCGATGCTTTTGAATCTGTGGGCTATGAAATTAACTAAGTAGCTATAAACAGAATTTTTAAAATTGAACTAGAGATGAAAAGAGTTAAGCACAATTCAAGTAATGAGGATAAGTATCATTTCATGAAACTTTTGTTTTCATTACAAACATATTTATAATGTAGAAAGTACACATATATGCATACACGTGTCTACACATAAATTTATATATAAACACATAAATATGTATAAAAATGTATATTGGGCTGCAATGTGTTTCTTGGCTGGAATTGCCGTTCAAAGACTTGAAGAAACACTAGCCAGAAGCATCTATATCTGTTCCCCTGGGCTAAGAATGCAGCAGTTCTTTTTTTTTTTTTAAGATTTTATTTATTTGACAGAGAGAAACACAGCGAGAGAGGGAACACAAGCAGAGGGAATGGTAGCCGGAGAAGCAGGCTTCCCGCAGAGCAGAGAGCCTGATGCAGGGCTCGATCCCAGGCCCCTGGGATCTGACCTGGGCCGAAGGCAGACGCTTAACGACTGAGCCACCCAGGCGCCCCGAATGCAGCACTTCTACCTAAAATTCCTAGACTCTATGTGACCTCAGATGCAGCACGTGGCCATTTGGTGCCATCACACTAGGGGGAGCCAAGCAGTCCAAGGTCATCAAGTGGACCCCCTCCCCCCACACAAGAAACAAAGGCATGTGGCCGGCAGTCAGAGCTGGCTCTGTCCCACGCATCAGACCCACTCAGTTCTCTGCCTGGCTTCTCAAGGACCAGAAACCATGGTCAACTAGCTGAATTTTAAAATTCCACAAAGCCTCGAACAGATTTAAAGTGGTTTCATCACAACACACAGTTTTAATAGGAAACAAAATGGCGGTGTCATAAATCATTTAATGCTACTGCCTTTTTTCATCTGATGTGAAGAATCAGTTTCTCTGCACCATAAAGCCCCAGGTCCCTAATCTATGCCTTCACTTCTCAATGCATAAAGATTCCCGGTTTTTACTAACTTTTCATGTCCTAATTAATGTTTCATCAGGATTCTGGACATTCCATACGTAAGAGCTATCACTCCAGTTTCATGAAGGCACAGTTGCATGTAACATACGCCAGGCCACTCGGAAATGAGATAAATGTACTGCAGGATGGCTAAAGTGGCAAGTGGAAGAATGTAGACTTGCCTGTTGGCTTCACACAAATTATTGTTGTGTAAAAGAATACCAACTTCTAGGGACATATAAGCAATCCAGCTGGTTCTGATTCAATGCATCTTTTTCAAGGTGGTTATTTTTGCACGGATGTCCCGCAATATGTTTGCAAAGCAACTTGCAAAGAACTCTAATAACCAATGGATAAATGGGTCTAAGAATGAACGAGGGCTCTACTCAAAGCCTTTGCAAAGTTCTTCAGATTCAGAGCCCTACAAAGCAATGCAAGCATTCATATTTCTCACTGCAGGCTGATCATCCATTTTAGGGAAAGCATTACTCCTCATGTTACTGTGATGTGCTTTAAGTAGGAAAAAACATTACAGCCTGCCATCATACTAGTGCTTCTACACTGGTAGAGATCTTAAACGTTGTTGTTTACACTAGACTGAAGGCACCTTGAGGGTGAGGACTATATCCCATTCGTTTTTGAATCCCCATTACCTGGCCCACTGGACATGCACTCAGTGCTTCTCAAAAGAGCTGTATTTCTCTGTTGATGGAGGTGCCACTCCAAATGGACTAGAATAACTTGTTCTGAGGACCTAAACATCTCCCACGAATGGAAACATACGTCTTATGTTCTGGGTCAATGTACTCATAAGAGAAGTTGTGGGTGCTGGAATGAAGGTTCCAATAGCAACGGAGCCTCCAAAGAGTTCTTGAAATCATGCTATGTCTGAGTTGCATGGTCACCTCGTGACCAGGTGACTGGTGAAAAGAGCTACTGGGAACCCCTGGGCCTAAGACACTGTGCAATCCTCCTGGGCACTCCAGGGACTTCTAAAATACCTTGGTACTTCCTGAAAAATACTGCAGAATGCTATCAACAATAATAAAAATTTAGATAAGAAACGAAGCATAAGTTTTCATGTTTCACAACATGGTTTTGTTCAAGTATTCAAGATAGGAAAAAGCTGCCCCCTGATTTTTATAAGTAAAAAAAAAAAAAAAAAGAAATTTTTTGTTATTATTCTACATCAATAGTTCAGTATTTTGTGCAAGGGGCTATACATTTCCAGATTTGTTTTAGTGTATCAAGATACAATTTCTGAGACTACATGAAGAAATAACAAATATTTGTCCATTCTCTAAGTCCCATGTATCAGTGGTTCTTAAATACAATGGAATGTGTTCTCCCCTCTCCCAAAAGATGTTTGGCAATGTGTGGATACATTTTTAGCTGTCACAACTCAGGAGGTGCTACTGGCATATAGTAAGAAGAGCCCAGGGATGCTGCTAAAAATCCTAAAATGCACAAGACAGCTCCTCGTAACAAAGAATTATCCATCCCAAAATGTTAATAGTGCTGAGGTAGAGAAACTTTTGTAATGGGTATTTAATATGGAAAATATACCTTGTTTTATACTAAAAGTTCATAACATAAGGCATGAAATGGTTACCTTTATATTGCCTGATACATAATACATCTTTAAATTCAGTTAGCATGGAGACCTTTTTTTCGTTCATTATTTAATGATCAATTAGTTACTGTTGAAATTTTCTCAAGTTCATTTTTGATGAAATGTTTACATAATGAAGCCATTAGATCAGGGTGGTTTGTAAAGAATTTTTCTCATGATCAGATATTAAGTCTATTTTATTAATTGTCAGAGGGACAAATCTTGATTATCTTCGGTAAAAGGAGGCATAGAGGGAATAATAATTGAAATCCACACTCCACAGAGGTGGAAGATTAGCCAGATTCAAAATAACTGAATTGATACAACTGAAACAGAACACTGATATTTGAAATTTCAGAGTTGGAGTTATTCTCAAGTAAGATTAAGGTTACATTTTTATCTTTAATTATAGAAATATAAAGAAACAAAAAATGTATTAAAACACATTCTAGAATAAGTTGGGACCACTCTCCAACCCCACTCGAGGCGTCTGGTGAATATCATGAAACGTATTTATTTCCCTCAATAATCTAAGGCAAATTCACAAGTGGGATATGGTGTAAGGCAAAGGGTGTGTCAGCTTTACAGACATAAATTCTCTGTTGGGAACATGAGACACAAGTTTAAGTCCGTTTAGCATAGCAGGATGAAAGAGAATGCCAAATATTACTGTCTGCGTGAACTTCACTGAAACTGCAAACCTCCTCTTCCTCCGGTTTGGGCAGAACTCCAGTGGACTATGTTTGTCCCTGACCCTCATCACACTGACTTACTCTGGCTGTTGAGGCAAAGATAGGGAAAGGTTCAGGGTTCTGCAATGAAAGAGGGAGGCTGTGGATAAAAAGAGTAGTTAAACTTAAAATGGTTTGAAACATGACAGTTTAGAGGAGAAACTGTGGACTGTATGATGACTTCTTGTCCCGAGGAGGGATTCTCCTGAGTGATTCTTTTCTGCCATAGTGAGCATGTAACAAAGAATACTTTCATTCTAACTTTTTTTACCATGTGTCTGTCAGTCTTTCACCTCATTTCCACTGGGAAACGGGGCATTACACGAGGACAGAATTAAGGAGGAAGTTGAATATGCATCGTAAAGTCACGTGGTCTATACTGATAACAGGCAGAGGGCAAAGTCTACCCAGAGCTGACTCTGACAGCTTTTGTTAAGACGGGTATTATGGGTTTACAAAAAGAACACTGAATGCTGTAATCTATACTGGGAATCACAATTACAAAAAAGTTACATGAAAATATCCTTTTAATCCTCACTCAGAATCAACAAAAAAGGAAAATCAACGACACTGAACTGCCACGCAAATTGCATAGCAATTCAGAACCAATTCATTACGTTTTAAATTGGACCCAGAAATAAACAATTAAAGCAGCAGCCCCAGAGAAGCACTGTTCAGTGGCTTCCTTTTCGTGAAAGTAAATAGACTATCACAGAAGCTTAGAGAAAAGAACACAGATCTGTCTCTGAATGGGCCAGTTTGGCACAGAAACTGAGACTGCGGTATTGATTAGAAGGTACCTGTTCGTGATAAGTACTCAAGATAGAAACAAGAGAAGAACACCTACCGGTAACTGAACCAATCATCAAATCAAGAATGGGAATCTCCTAGACCCAGTGGCAGTGCTAAAGGATGTATCATCTGGGTAGCTTTAGTTCCCCACTGTCCCAAGCCACAGATTAAAAAATCATATTCTTTGATAGGGACAGTTGTTATTTTCTGATATTGTATGAACTTTGGATAGAATAATTGGTAGAAACTTGACTATTTTAAAAATATTGAGATGTAAATATACAATATGGGTCAAAGTTATGTTTCTAAGAGCTTCACTACAACTTCCCTAGCACTTATTTGCAATCAGTTTGGTGCCCTAAGCCCCCAGACCTATAGTATCCACAGCAGCACAGTACGCCACAGGGACCAGGTACAGTCATAGATCAGGATTCTAATGCTGTCTTGAAAAAGAAAATAATTGAGCTCTTGAGCTGGAAGAAATCCTTTTCCACAGCACCTACACGGTGTCATGAATAAAGAGAGTGGTCACTGTTAAGATGATCTGTAAGAAATGATGACAAAAACCTGTAGACTTCTCCAGACACTTGCTGTATGTGTCCACTCATGCATTCCTCCACTCTCCCTCTCACCCACCCACCATTTACCTATCCATCGCAACCCTCATCCCCACCCTCTCCAGCCAAAGTCTAGGTGAGGTTCAGCACAGTTGCTGGAGGTACAGGCAAGTAGAACCCAAGTTCCTACCCTCAAATAGCTCACAGAGTCTTCTCTACAGAGTACATATGGCTCATTTTTCCACAGTTATGCATTGTAAGTCTGGAAGACCTTTTGTTCTGTTATTTCTCTCTTGGGATCAACAGCACCTTTGCCAAAGGGCATACTGGGAAATAAAAGTGTGCCCAAGAGGTCAATCTCTTCGTTGGAAATTCTCATAAAAGTCATTGTCTAAGACAGTGCTTTCTAATAAAAGTACCATGTGAGCCACGTGTATGACTTTAAATTTTCTAGAAAAGATATTAAGACAAAACAAAAAAAAAATCAGGGGAAGTTAATTTTAATATATATTCAACTCAATATATTCAAATATTGTCATTTTAATATGGAATCACTATATAAATTACTAATGAGGTATTTTGCAGTCTTTCGTATGTGCTAAGTCTTTGAAACCTGTGCTAGGTATTTGGCATTTACAGCTCATGTCAATCTGGCTATGTTTCAAGTGCTCAGTAGCTACACGCCACCTGTTGGACAACACAGGCCTAAGGAAACAATGACCTCCTGTCTACAATCTGGGTTTGTGACTATTTAAAAAAGATTAAAGGTAATGTAGTCTTTTGCCTCATCTTTCATACTGGGAGAGCTCTCCATCCTAATTCTCTGGGTCAGAAGCCTTCCTGAATTGATCCGTCCAAAAGGTTTATTTAGTGCCTATCGTGTATGCCCTGTGAAATCAGAGATACTTCTCATTGAATCTGAGACAGCACAGGCTGGGGATCTGGACCAGGCTGCCTATGTATGACCACTGTGTGACCTTGAACCATTAGGTAACCTCTCTGTGCCTCAATTTCCTTCTCTATAAAATGGGTGGAATAAAGGGTATCTTCCTCACAGGGTCACCGTGAGGGTTAGATGGGTCAGTATCATAAAATACTTAGCATCTCTCATAGGACAAACATATATAGGTGTTTGTTAAACACGTTCTGAAAATTTTGAAATGAGTCTGCATTTTTCAAATATGGTAAGGGAGTAAAACATATCCTAAGAGAAAGACTACTTTGAAGGGAGAACCTTATAGTTCAGAATTAGACTAAAACTCAGAAGACCGGAGGTTCTTTTTTTTTTTTTTTTTTAAGATTTTATTTATTTGAGAGAGAGAGAGAGAGAGAGATCACAGGTAGGCAGAGAGGCAGGCAGAGAGAGAGGGGGAAGCAGGCTCCCCACTGAGAGACCACAAGCCCAATTCGGGGTTCGATCCCAGGACTCTGAGATCATAACCCGAGCCGAAAGCAGAGTCTTTAACCCACTGAGCCACCCAGGTGCCCCAAGACCGGAGGATCTACTGAACATTCAGAAGCCTCTTAATCTACCCGTGTCTCTATTTTAAAAAGCATAATAGAGGTACTTGGGTGGCTCAGTTGGTTTAAGCATCTGAATCTTGATCTCAGCTTAGGTCTTCATCTTGGAATCATGAATTCAAGGCCCTCATGGGGTTCCACACTGGGCGTGGAGCCTACTTAAAAAAAGAGCATACTATTTTTGCATACCTATTTATTAAAAATGTTGTGGGACTAAACATGCTAAATATAAAACACTGAAGAATTCCAATTAGTGGGGAATCATTTCTACAAAGCCAAGGTAATCGAGTTATAATGCAGTTAATAGAGGGATATAGCAAATAGCTATGAAGTATGCATTTGTGAGGCTCTATTTGCAGAGGGAGAAATGACTCTTTGTTCATGATGATATACAGATACATAGAAATTTCATTTTAATTTCTGCTGCTGTCATATTTTCTCTTGACCTTTACGCTTAGCTGTGCTGAGCCCTCAGTGAGAAGCTCCCAACTCTAACATTGCCCAGCATCTGAAGCATTACCATTCCCATAATTAACAGTGACTGGAAACAAATAATTTAATTCTGGGGCAAATGAAAATGAATCAGTGGTGTCAACTCCATTTCCTATCTTTCTAATTTTCTGTAACAAAAGAGGAGAAGGAAGTGTCTGTTTCCTGGTGTGAGATTCACTCAGCAAAGCGAGAGACAGATGAATAATGGGTGATGCCTTAGTCCTCACTCACGCTGTTGTCCCCAGCTGGAAAATCATTCGTCGTACTGAATAAATATTTAAAGTCCCAGAGAATACGGCAGCTGGACATATTTATGTTTCTAACAAAATATACTCATGACTTGGTGTGGGAAATTAGGAGGAAAGCACATTTAGTGGCAATGAAACCGTAAACCCAGGTAGACCTCAGGCTAAATGAAGCACTCCTTTGCAGTCTCCCTTATATGCATAAACAGGAATTTAACACAGAGCTTCAAAGGATGCTTCAGCCATGAAATAAGACAGAACAGCTGGAAACCTGTGGCATTTGCAATAAAATCAGCACAAAAGCATTTTGGATTCAGAATGTGGTTTAGCTGAATACAGATTTGCTAATTCTAAAGGACTTAGTTTTGACTTAAGTCCTAGCTGTGTCTTCCTGGTTCCATCACTGCACCTTAATCTGCAAAATGAAGGCTCTGTTACTCAGAAATTCCCTCCCTCCTCTGAAATTCCCAGCATGTGGAACTTGTGGACAGGAGTTCTACCAACATGGAGATTCTATCTGTAATAATGTCTATTCCAATTATACATTCTGCAACCAGGAAATAATCACAGGATGGATTCAGGGACCCATTAGACCCACTCTGAGATGGGCCTGAGCTACAACTCCATGATCACCCAACCTCCATGAGCCCCTACACTGACTGGTGGACCTCAGTGACATTTTGGGTCTTCTGGAATTAGTGTCAGTTCAGAACTGGTGAGCTCCCCCAAAGTCTGATTATCTCCTTTCCCCTTAGCATTGCTACCCTAGTAAAAGGCCATAAGTCCCTTGGGAAAGGCCTAGTGAAAGATGAAGGCATATAGTTTCAGTGGTGTCCTGGGGTTCTTGTTCAAGGGACCCAGTCTCCCTTTCATTTGAGAAGTTCTGGGTCTCCGGACTGGCTCGAGTCTGGTAATTCAATGATGGGCCATGACTCTCTCATGAGCCTCACGACTTTTTATGATTCAAGTTAAACTTTCATTCACTGACCTAGAATTCTTCTCCTTATACAAATCAAGTAAGAGTTCATCAAACTTTCCATCTATTTCGCTTCTGGCAACAATACCACGATCAACTAGCCAAAGCCATAGGTCCACCCCTGGCAGGACTGGTGTCCTTTATGGTAACCAAACCCGCCTTGCCTTGAGGAGACAAGCCCAGTCTCTTGGAATTTACAATGTGGAGGAGGAGAGAAATAAACACATGAAAAGCAAGTATTTGGGGACCAAACCCCCCAGGGAGGGTTGGTCTTAGAAAGGGCCTCTCTGAGGCCCTGAGTGTTAAGGACTCTGGGAGAAGAACCTCTGAGGCAAAAAAGATGGCAAGAGCAACATTCCTGGGAAATGCATGGAGCACTGACTGGTTTGAGTGCCAGGGGCCTGCTCCAGAACAATCCCAACTTTCTGAAGCCTATTTCCTTGGCCATTCAGTTGTACTTAATTTAAAACCTGGATCAGATGGAGATAGAGGGAGCTCTTAACTAAGCAGAAAAAACAAGATCTCTGGAGAAAGCAGAGCCTTGGCTGAGATGGCCCAGAGATTCAAGACAGGGTGTCCAAATGGAACTCTAGAGCTGCTGAGAAAAGCCCTCCCTCATGCAGATAGTGCCTCACGTGTGTACAGGTGACATGCCCCATAAACTTGGTTGAGAAAGAGAGATAACTTAATTTTCCTTACTAATGTCAGTTCTCAGGTCCCCTCAGAGCCTGGATCCCACAAAACTCTGAGTGTTTTGCCCCCTGGGCTCCCTGCTCAGCCACACCCCAGCCTTGGGAATCTCCATCTCTTCTCACAAAAGAAGGATCAGGCTAACAGACACATAACAAGATGCTCAACATCACTCATCAGCAAGGAAAAAGAAGCAAAACTACAACAAGATACCACCTCACACCAGTCAGCATGGCTAAAATTAACAACACATGAAACAACAGATTTTGGAGATGATATGGAGGAAAGGGAACCTTCCTACACTGTTGGTGGGAATGCAAACTGGTGCAGTCACTCTGGAAAACAGTCCGGAAGTTCCTCATAAAGTTAAAAATAGAGCTACCCTAGGACTCAGAAATTGCATTACGAGGTATTTACCCAAAGATACAAAAATACAGATTCAAAGGAATATGTACATCCCTATGTTTATAGCTGCATTATCAACAATAGCCAAACTATGGAAAGAGCCCAAATGCCCATCAGTTGATGAATGGATAAAGAAGATGTGGTATATATATACAATAGAATATAACTCAGCCATCAAAAAGAATGAAATCTTGACATTTGCAACAACACGGATGGAGCTAGAGTGTATTATGCTAAGTGAAATAAGTCAGTCAGAGAAAGACAAATACCATATGATTTCACTCATTTGTGGTAAAATTTAAGAAACAAAACAGATGAACATAGGGAAAGGGGGAAAAAAAGAGAGGGAAGCAAACCATAAGAAACTCTACTACAGAGAACAAACTGAGGGTTGCTGGAAGGGGGAGGTGGGCAATGGGATGGGCTATATGGGGGAGGGGCATTCAGGAGGGCACTTGTGAGGAGCACTGGGTGTTGTACATAAGCGATGAATCACTAAATTATACCTCTGAAACCAATATTACACTATATGTGAACTAACTAGAATTTAAGTACAAACTTGAAACAAAAATAAATAAATAAAAATAAAAACAAAACAAAACCAAGAGAAGAATCAGGCTAGAAAGCCCAAATGACCTTCTCAGGGTCCCCAGTAAAGGGCAGGGGCAGGGTGGACCTGGATTTCTGGACTCCCAGTCCTGTGCCAACTTGGCAAAGGCACAGTGCATTAACCTCTGGTATCACAACTCATGGAGGCTAGCTGAGTTAGCAATACAGTCTGTGCTTTGCCAGGTCGATTACGTTATTTAGAAGTCAGCAGCCCTGAGCTGCTGGCTGAAGAATGATTTGTCTGCGACAGGGAGGAGGATGATATCATGAATACACCCAGGCAGTCTCTGCTTCTGTCCTGCCCTTGAATTAACTTCTAGACAGTCCATTAGTTTGGAGTATTCCGCAACCACCATAATGGCCCTTTTCTCTGCAGTCAATTGGGTTGACCACATCGCAACCCAGAACTGGCAATTAAAATTGCCGTAATAATTTGACCACAGTCGGGTACCTTTGAGTTTATGGATATCACTGAAATTTCCTCGATAAGACTATAAATGGAAAGGACTGGAAAGTTCAGAATTTAGGCCGTTAGCCTTTTCCTGACAGGCTAGTAGTATTATGTAGGTAAGAGAAAGTAAAAGGAAGCTTTAGCCTTTCCTAATGGCAAGAATGTCTTCTCCTATGGACCTCAGAAGGTCCTTTAACAAATAGCCCTGAATAACACCTGTTCTTCTTCAGGCACCCTCGTTCACTGCTGCAGCCCTTTGAATCCATGATCCAAATTACTTCCCCAGGTCACCCACGTTATTTTGCCAATCTCACACAGCTCTGAGCACCGAGGGAAAGCCTCCTTTCTCTATCATTCATTACAAAGCAAATTATTGATTTTGATCATTTTTCCCCCCAAGGAAAAAATAATTTTACACTTTCCCAGACTTTCCAACCCTCGCGGTTTACTGGAATGGTCTATGGCAATGTCTTCACTCTAAGGAAAGCTCCTGATTTGTGCAACTTAGTCATGTATTTGCAAAGTGCCCACTGTGTGCAAAATGTAGCATATGAAGGGCTATAAAAAGATGAAAAGGCACATCAGAAAAATCTGTGAATAATCCATCAATCTCAATATGCACATACATCTGGTGGTATTAAATGATATAAAATTTTTTTCTAATTATTTTGAATGAGTTATAAAAGTGATCCATTCATTTGCATGTGGAAATCCTTGTACTCCTAAAGTAACCAGATCATATAGTCTTTCTCTATGATGGCTTATATTCCTTTTCATCTTAGTTCTGATTTTAAAGTACTACTGGAGATAATTAAGGAAGACATGTTTCAGTTCTCTGACCTTCTCTTTTGGCCAAACTGTGTTTTGCTGTGTGGTTACCACTCTCAACAACCAGAACTGATACGCTTCTCAAATTCATAACCCAGAACTGTCTCCTTTCCTTTCTCCATTTATTTGCTTTTATTTTACAGTATTCCTATTGATTCATCTTCTCATAGATAACTCAGAAAGAACATCTCTAATCAAAGTACAGTTCTCCAACAGAAATTTTGTATTTTTACTTTTTCCTTATCAGAGCAGAGTATCTAATTAAGCTATTGGGTTTTCCTCAGCTGTGGATTCACTTAGTAAACAGGTGCTTCCAGCTCTTTAAGTATTATGACTACAACACTGGCTGTACAGGAGTCCCCTAGTATCTGCAGTTTCACTTTCCCAGGTTTCAGTTACCTGTGGTTTCAACGCCCTGTAGTCACCCTCAGTTCAGAAGCAGATGCTCTTCCTTCTGACTCATCATCACAAGGTCAGTTATAGCCTAACACTATGTCACGATGCCTACGTCACTCCCCTAGGGTCATCTCATCACATAGGCATTTTATCATCTCACATCATCACAAGAAGAGGGAGTACAGTATAGTAAGATATTTTATAAAGAGACCACATTCACATAACTTTCATTACAGTATATTTTTCGTATTATTCTATTTTAATATTAGTTACTGTTGATCTCTTACTGTGCCTAAATTATAAATTCAACTTTATCATAGGTCTGTAAGTAGAGGAAAAAGCATAGTTTCTATAGGGTTAGTACTATCTGCAGTGTCAGGCATCCACTGGGGTTTCTGGAATGTCTCCCCCATGGATAAGGGGGAGAGTATGGGACTATTCCATTGTACTTGGCCAACATCACAACTTCTGTTAATTCAACAAAAATCAGGAACTTACGAATGGAACATGGTATATCTCAAGAAGTAGGCTTCCTACCAAGTTAGATATGTTAACATAGATCAATAAAATAACATTTTCTTGAGACACACTCCTGGATTTAAGAGCAAGCCTGAAGAGTTTCAAGCTTTACTAGCTCATAATAGGTAGGATCAGGGTTATTTCTTGCTGAAACTAAATTTTCAGAAAAAAATACATTTATGAATGCATTCTACCCTAGAAACAAGATTCCATTTAAACTAAAACCCGTTTCCTAGAAGTAAAATACTACCAGAATTAGCCAGAAAACACAGAAGTGCATTCTCCTCTCTTTTGGCCTTATGGTTGAAAATTATATTTCTAAGAGCCAAGTATCATGGCTCCTAAGGCTGACATGAAGATAGGGAAAGAAGTGTGTTAAGGGATAATTTCTCAGCAATGAGGTCCTCTAGAGTGAATAACGTGTACAATTATGAAGAATAAACACATTACTATGAGATATGAAGGAAAAAAAAACTTACCCGAATCCAGAAAGTAAGCGACAGAAGAGAAAGAATCCATAACCTTGGACAAACGAAGAAAGGAAGGCGAAGAATCCGTTGATAGACATGCAAATAAGAAGAGACTGCTTTCTTCCCACTTTGTCTGCCAGTCCTCCCCAGAAGAAAGCCCCGGCCATCATCCCAAGGTACACTATGCTGCCTGCAACACACAGAAAACAGAGAAACATGTTCAGATTGGGAGTAAATGACACACGTTAGATCAAATGAACAAGAGATAAATATATTTCAGCATTTTGCATGGAAAAAATTCCTTTAAAAAATACATCCTTCAGGATACACAAATCACCTTTCAAGTCAGAAAGTAAGTGCTGTCGGTCACCTTTAGTTGTCATAACCAATGACAAAGGCAAAAGAAAAAACAGTGATATTCTCGCTTAGCTTAGGAGAATGGGTACATAGTGGGCAGGCACAAGGATCTCCACATAGGACACTTCTGGAGTTCAACACACAGGGATGTTGCCTTTGGTACAAATGCCCAGCTTAGCACATGACAAGGCCAAGGTGGGAGACTGAGTCAAGGGCTTCCTGGTCAAAGTGGATCCCCCAGCCTGCTGCAAATCTCTGCCTGTAACAGATGATGAGGTCTAGGCCAGATTCCTATGGACTCCCTGGAGAATTCCATGGGTTCTTTCTCTCTAGTCTCTCTCTCTCTCTTTTTTTTAAAGGTTTTATTTATTTGACAGAGAGAAACACAGCGAGAGAGGGAACACAAGCAGAGGGAATGGTAGCGGGAGAAGCAGGCTTCCTGCCGAGCAAGGAGCCCGAAGGAGCCCGATGCGGGGCTCGATGCGGGGCTCGATGCGGGCCTCGATGTGGGGCTCGATCCCAGGACCCTGGGATCATGACCTGAGCTGAAGGCAGACGCTTAACGACTGAGCCACCCAGGCGCCCCACTCTCTCTAGTCTCTCTTAAAAGCCCTGGCCCTTCCCTGGGAAGGAAAGGGAAGCTAGGGAAGGTGGATTTAGAGTTCAAAAGAGTTAATCTTAAAATAGTTTCAAGCTCTACTTTTAAGAGAAAACCTTCTCTTGGAGTCAGAAGCTTAAGGAGCCTAAGGAGAAGAAAAATAGCTGTTGCAGTTTGGGAACTGTTAAACTATCATGGTTGGCTTTACTTCCGTAGTGGAAACAAATAGAAAAGTAAGAGTTAGATTGATGTCCCTCTTGGTGTCACTGAGTACACATTTTTTCTTTTCCTTTCTCTTTTTTTTCCCTTCCCTTTTCTTTTCTAGGTAGACTCTATGCCCAGTATGCAACCCAATGGGGGGCTTGAACTCACGACCCTGAGATCATTAACTAAGCTGAGATCAAGAGTCAGACCCTTAACTGACTGAGCCAACAAGATGCCCTGTGATTTTTCTAATTCACTTGCTTCATCTAAAAAACCAGGCTCCCAGAAGCCCTGTCCAAAATCTTTCCTAAGAGGAAATAATATTAGGTATGGCAAAAGGTACTTCAGAGATGTTTGTAAAAGGGTGTGCAATGTCTAGGGGAAATGACATAATTAATAAATGAAAGTTTGTTATATCTAGGTGAGGTATTTACAAAGCTATTACTACATCTCTCATCCATTTCCGCACCCCCTTCCCCAAATCACTACTGGAACAGTCCCTTTTCAAAAGCACATTCAAGATACTCAGCAGCATCTAAGTAACAAGTTAGAAAAACACATTGATTTATTGCTTTAGATTAGTTTGGGAAATATCCCATTTAAACACTCACCCTGAATTCATTTGCTTAACACACAGTTAATGGATCAATACGAGATCAGAAAGAGAACACCCAGAAAAGTCTGATGACCTTGACATCAATGACATGTGGACGCTGCTCTGCATATAGCTGAGTATAGGCAGCTATAGTGAATGGCAAATGTCGGTGCAATTGTACAATAAGACAAAACAGAAGCCATTTTTATTCAGACTGAGGTGCTGCAAAAGGGTGAGTGGTCGTCCTTTGCCTTGGTGGGGAATGACATATCTTTCTCTTTATTATGGGGCTAACCATACACAGAGCATCCTTCTCCAAAAAAAAAAAAAAAAAAAAAACAGATACTTACATCACGAAGTCCAGTGCATGATTACAAGACAATTTAAATAATGTATCAGCACAAGGCAAAGGGATTCCCAAAGGAGACAGATTCACCCAGGGAAATGCATATGCAGCGAATCTCTTATTTATAGCATAAGGCTACTCAAGCCTCTCAGAAGAATAATCAATAGTTAAGCTTCTCATAATAATATCTGTGACTTTAAAAATGCCTATAAACCAGAAGGTGAGCTCCTTTAGATCAGGAGGGGCCCGTGACTGCTGCAGTCCAAAGATGTGGGAATCTTTCTTATAGCTCCAGCCCCAAGGACAAAAACCAGTTCCTAGCAATAGCTGAACCCTAACTGGCTCTAAGTGTTTGTATGAATTAATGTATTTGTTTCTTACAACACTCCCTTGGGGTTAATACTATGGATCCCAGTTCACTGGCACAGAGAAGCGAATGATCTAACCACAGAAAAGTGAGTGGTAACTACATCTCAGCCCATGAGCGGTTCTTCATGCAACATGATTATAATTCCTTTAACAATCCTGGATGCCCTCCTATGTGGCGGTACCACCCAGAGCTGAAAGCACTGTTCAAAAGGTCTCTGAGATGTCTTCCCCTTAATTCATAAAATCAGAGTTAAGTCCAAGGTAGCTGAATATGATGGGCAGGAGCTACAGAGAAATGCTGCTTCATTCCACCCAAGCATATGACAAGGGGTGCACCATTTGTTCTCAGATATTCCAAATGGGCACATCCTCAACCACTGGTGGGAGGTAAGGGGGTCAATGCTGACAACAGCTCAGGGGACCAATCGAAAATGGACACCCAGTATCTTGCTATAAAGGACATGCTATTGAGGTGCCTGGGTGCCTCAGTCGGTCAAGTGTCTGACTCCATTTCGGTTCTAGTCATGATCTCAGGGTTGTGAGATTGAGCCCCGCAAACAGCCCCAAGCTGGGCGTGGAGTCTGCTTAAGAAAAAAGGACATGCTATGTTCCAAAGGACAGCAACTCCTTTGCATTTCTGATTGTAGGAGGCATGGTGCTCCTGCTGGGCTGGGCTCTATATCTTATCATTCTCCTTATTCTGGGCAGTCACCTGCAGCCTTATCTTTACTAAGCCAGATTGTGTACTTATGAAGGGATGATTCCAGTACTTTAAGGACTCATAACTGGTTGCTAGATTTTCCCAACTGGCCGTAGCGTGAAAACACAGCCCCACTGGGAGCTTCTTAAAGCTCAGACATAGGAAAGGCTGACTGAGCTGAGTTTGCCCTTGACTTCTGTGATGGTGATGGTTCAGTGACTTGACAAGGGGCAGAGCACCCATAGTTATCAACTAGCACTTTGTACTTAAGCCACCCCCAAATAATACTCATTAGAGGTTTTTATACATAAAGACTAAAATAAAAATGGCCCATCCTTCAATTCCTCCAGATATTCTTAATACATACCCAGTCATATATACGTATATATATGTATGTGTGTGTATACAAATATGTATTTATATATATATATATTTCCATATATGTATATTTAAAAATCCAAATATGACTACATGGCCAAAAATTCAAAGTACATGGAAATATATCAAATGAAACTAAAAGTGTCCTTCTCCCCTGTCCTTGACCCTCTTCCCAAAGGTGACTATTATCAATTTGTCTAATTCTTCCAGAAAGTTTATACCTATAGTATATAGAAAAATGGATAACCTTTATGAATTTCCTATTAAATATAGTTTTTGTTCTTGTGCAATATTTATCTTTCCTCCCCTTGTGTTTAGGATTTCTAACTTAGCAAACCAGAAATAAATCTCTGTCAGAATTTTAAATATTACTTCAAGATATGTTTTGTATAGCTCAGAAAAGCGTGCACTATCAGCTACCAGGGGAAAATCGAACAGTTATTTCCCCATCTTGCATTTTTTCTGTGCCTAAAATTAATACAGCACAACCTCCTTGAAAGAGAGAATGTTAAATTCAATTGTAAAGAATTTACTGAGCATGCACTCGGCCTAACATTTCTTAAAGTGCTAGAAATACAAGGATTGATAAGTCACAATCCCTGAGCTCACCCAGGGAGAGCCTGAGCAAGCCTTTATCTGGTGCCCGCTCCAAGCCAGAAGAGGGAGACAGTGGCACACCCACTATTTTAATTTATTTTATTTTTATTTTTTAAATTTTTATTTATTTGACAGAGAGAGAGAGAGAGATCACAAGTAGGCAGAGAGGCAGGCAGAGAGAGAGGGGGAAGCAGGCTCCCCGCTGAGCAGAGAGCCCAATGCAGGCTCGATCCCAGGACCCTGAGATCATGACCTGAGCCGAAGGCAGAGGCTTTAAACACTGAGCCACCCAGGTGCCCCCAACACAGCCACTATTTTACACCCCCCTCCCAACACCCCATCTGATCATGGCCACTGCAGAGTGGAGCAGCCAGGTCAAAACCTTCCATGGCCTCCTGAGGACATATGACCAGCCCAGGGCAGTGCTGAGTGCACACCCAGGGACCTGGGTCCTGAGTCCCTGAACTCTTTCTATTCCATCCGAATGGCTTAAGGGGCTCATAATTCAGTGAAGGAGACCTCAGACACACAACAGAAGGAGCCCAGCTGTGAGGTGTGCCCACCACTAGGGGCATAGCTGGGAGCAGGGCTCCAAGAGGAGGCTAGTAATTCTCACGGGCCTCTGGGAAGGTTTCACTGGGAAGGGACTATCTGAGAGGATTCTGAAGGATAAGGAAGATTTCAAGATGGTATTAAATTCCTCCACTAGTGACAGGTTTACCAAAACAAAATTTAGTTATCAAGCTGTATCTTCACTTCTATTCTGGTTAAGAATATGTGTCAGATCTAAAGATAATCTCCCCAGCCTGCCTTGCTTATTATTGGTAATTAGCCTGTCCCACTGGGTGTGCCATGGACAGGAATTCAGCCTCCCTACAAGCTGATTTGAGACAGACAGCACAATGAGAAGATTCATTTATTGACAGCGGGGCCCTAATTAAAGACAGACCTTTGAATGCTAGCAAAGGCATGGAGTGAACAAAACTGGAAACACTCTGGGAATCTCACAACACAAGCTGTATTTCTTGACTTGTTTGTTTCCATGTTGTTTTCGCTGTGTGCTAATGGGGATTCCCTGAAAACCCAGAGCAGGGATATATGCTCTTGACATAGACCACCCTCCTGTTCTCCACTCCTTACCACCCTGCTGATGGTCAGAATTCAAAGGTATGTTATTCCATAAGGACAGGAAAACTGATGCTGTGAGAAGCCAGTACTTGAAATCAGGTTTTCTAGATCCTTGCTCCTCAGGGTATGACCTCTGGACAAAAAGCATCAGCACCCCGGGGGAACCTGGTAGAAATTCAGACTCTAAGGCTCCACTCCACTCCTATAGAAGTCAGAAGCTGCACCTGAACAAGATTCCCACAGATCTGTGAGCACTTCAGAGTTTGAAAGCACTTTTAGTCTGGTGTGCTTTCCATTAAAACACTTAATCTCTCTAAAACATTTTTTTTTTTACTTCAAGTTTGTATTTGTCTAATACATATTTGATAGGAGAAGATGCAGGCTATGGAATTAAAAAGACACAGAACAAACAGGATCTCCCCAAACCAGCTGCAGATATGTAAAGGGCAAGCAGAAACTCTGTGCCTCCCCTAGGAGGACCTGTCTCCTCACGACTAGCTAGAGCCAGGCCTCTGATGTTGAGAAAGGCCAGGCTGTGACTCTCAGATCCTTTCATGAACTAAATGAAGATTCTAATTCAGCTGGGCTTTTGGGAGGTTGAACCTGACCTGAGGCTTACTCTACTCTTCCTATCACAGCCCGGGCTCAGGCCATGCTTGGCCAGCCCAGCCCCTCGGTCTTTCAAAAGACCAAAAGAGGCCTCAAGCATGACTTCCTCATTAAAGTATTTTCTAACATGGGGGCTGATTCCATTTATTTAATCATACCCTCATTTCCCCTGATGAATATCACATTTCTATTTCTGTCTCTTTGCTAATAAGCTGCTTTTGATTCTTTCTGACAATACCTAAGGGGGCACATCTTTTCCCCGTAGTGCCATTTTAAAGCACATTTAAACTTAACAGAACAATTTTAAGAAATGTATATAGTATTTTTCTCATAGAAATTTTTAACCAATAGGTTTTTAAAAATTGTTTTAAGCACTTCAATTTTCCATGGCTAATGCATTAGTCTATAATTCATTGCACCATTTATTTACAAGTTGGATTTCTACAAAATCATTCTGAATTCAAAGATAAATAATCTCCATGAGGTGGTGATCATAGTCACCTTTTATAAGGGAGTTGTCTTAGAATAAAACAAATTTTTAAGTCAAAGAAAAATAAAAATAAGCACTAATTTGAAAAGATACATGCACCCCCTACATTTATTGCAGTATTATTCATTATAGCCAAGATACAGAAGCAACCTAAGTGTCCACTGATACACAAATAGATAAGGAAGATGTGTCACTGTCATACATACATACACACACACACACAGATACACACACACACAGAGGGATATTATGCAGTCACAAAAAGGACAAGATTGTGTCATTTGCAAGAACATGGATGAACCTAGAGGGAACTATGCTAAGTGAAATAAGTCAGACAAAGAAAGACAAGTGCCGTTTGGTTTCATGCATATGTGGAATCAAAAAACATAAAATAAAACAAACAAACAAACAGAAAGCAGAAACAGACCCATAAATACAGAGAACAAACTGGTGGTTGCCAGCAGATAGAGGTGGGGAGACTGACAAAGTGGGTGTAGAGAAGTCAAATGTACAGACTTCCACGTATGGAGTGAATATGTCACAGGGATGAATGGTACAGCATAGGGAATACAGTCAGATACAGTCAGTGGTATTGTAATAGTGCTGTATGGAGACACTTGGGGTCATATAACTGACCCCAATATGATATGACAGGTCATATTACACCTGAAATCAATGTCACATTGTGTGTCAACTACATTTCAATTAAAAAGAAAAAAAGTAAAGCTATGCTGAAAGAGAAGACTGACTTGGGCCAAAGCTATGCCCTAGTGACAGGATGTATAGGGATATACTTGAAAAGGCCAGATTCCAGATTGTTGTTATTTGGATACTTATGCAGGTAAGTCCTACTTTTTCTGAAGGCTATGATCAAGTTTTAGAATGTTTTGTTTTGTTTTGTTTTGTTTTTTTGGCTGCCACACTTGGATGAAAAACAGCTCTAGACGTAATCTCAGCCTTTGGCTTGTAAACTAACTTTTTCACGCAGGAGTCTTATCTTCTACAAAGTATCACTTACCAAAGAGAAGCATATTAATAGAGCAGGATTTGGGCTAATATTTCTTTCTTATGCTGAAAGGTCTTTGCATCCTCTCTGGCCAGACCAACTCAAGGGAAAGTGTCTGTGGCCTGTAACACTGAGGGGTGCCCTCCAGATGAGGACGCATATGGACCTTCTCTATTCTAGTAAGGTGAGTGAGCCTTTGTTTGGGATTTTGAGCATGGTTCCTTTTTGTGCAAGGTCCTGAAATGCTAATATTACTACTGGTGTGAGAGAAAGACAGAGAAGAAGTGAAGGAAATGATGATGGAAAAGAGACAACAGGAAGAAAGAGAGTGGGCTCCAGGCTGGTATACAAAGTCAATTACAATTGGGAGTCAATTAGGGAGCCTTTGGTCTCCCTCAGTTCAAGTTCTGAAAAGACACCACCTGAAACGGTACTGGAAGAGTTAATTAATTTTTTTAAGTCTCAAAGATTTATTGTTTTGCAATTTTAAACTATTCAAATGAGTAAATAATAAGCGAGGGCTCAAATTTAATTAATTTAAGTAATTCAGAATGGACTTCTCTTACCTAACTCCTCACTTTTTCTAATTACTATTTTTAGTAGACACAGGGAAGGGCCAACATGTGTTCAAATGCATCTGTGGACGTTCACAAAATCAAATACAAGTAAGGAAAGTGATAATATCCAAGGCATATGTACAAAGGAAAAAGAAAAATCTTCCTAATTTGCAATGGAGAACATCTGCAACAAAAGTCAGCTCACCTTTGCTAGAAAGAACTGTAAATATCAGCTGCAGTCTACAGCACATCTCTGACTTTTACACTGGGGAAGTCTGACATTTAAGTCCTTTGGTCCAGGCAGAGATGGCTGCAGCTGCTTGTGTAGTTGGCCGCATCAAGCAGCATTTACTACTTGTTACCTAAGTCTCCCTGGGCACGACACAGCTTCTGAAGGCCCAAAGACACTCTCGCTGAATCCAGAGAGCCAAATGCAGAAGCAGAGTCCCACGAAGGAAGCCCAGTCTTTTAGATTTCCTTCCTCAAATGGCTAGCATGCAGCACATCCACTGGATAGGGGAAGAAATATTCAAATATATTTTACGTGGATAGTTCTAGAAGCCCTTCAAAAGGGCAATTACAGCCCCTTCGGTGTTCAAAGCATTAAAGACACAAGTCTTAGGAATGAAGAGCATTACAGAGAGTCATTTTATGGTACACCATGAGATCACCTATCAGTTCCACACCAATAGACCTCTCTCTCTCTGGAAACGTCCCCCACTGTAGGCCTGTGCTGAGGAAAAGAAGTGATAACGGACTGAACCCTTGCTTCTGAAATCCCAGTCGCTGAGTCAACAGTGACCAGGTGGTTACTAATTCTGCAGATCTTCACTGAGTTTCTGCTGTGCGTCAGGCACCTTTGGAGGTATGAGGACAGGGGAAAGGGAAGAAGAGCAGTGAAGAGAGGTCCACAAATATGAAACTGGCACGGTCCTCACTCTTGAGCAGCTCACAGCCTAGTGCAGTGCTTTCAGACAACGGCTGCACATCACCCGGGGAGCTTCCAGAAAAAGGCCCTGATGTCGCCCAGGACACCCCTAGAGGTTCTGGTCCTGGGGTGGGGCGTAGGCAACAGTACTTTTAAAAAACTTCCTGAAAGTTTTAATATAAAACTGGGACTTTGAACCTTTGGTTTCCTGAGAGATTAAAAACATGCAGAAAATTAATTACCATTAAATGAAAAGTATGTTGTAATTAAGGCGAGTACATTGTGCTTAAGGGGAAAAAAGGAAGGAGCGACTTAATTAGTTCCACACAATTCTGAAAAACTTCCCACAGAAGGTAGATCATGCTGGGTTGTGACCAATGAGTAAGAATTCTCCAGGTAAGAGGGGAAAGTTCCCAGGGAGAGAGGGCTCAGTTAAAAGCTCTGGAGTTGTGTCAGAGCACAGCACACTAAAGGGACTCCTGGTAGTTGAGGATGAAGGGAACATAGAGTTCATGCTTGGGGACAAGAGTGGCAAGAGACCAGGAAGAAAGACAAGTTGCAGTCTATCCAAGGAGTTAGCCTTTATCCTTTGGGAAACTATAAAACAGACTGGCCATCATTGGTGCCTGAAAAGATCATTCCAGAAACTGCAGGGAGGATAACTGCAGTGGGGAAGGATGGAGGAATGGATCCAGCCCAGGGTAAGGCACTTGCTGCCTGAGGGGCCTGGAGCACAACATACAAGGAAATACTTCCTCTCAGGAGTCAACTCTCACTTGTGCGACCCTGAGAATGAATGCTTTTTAAATCTGTGCTCCCGCCAAGGGGAAAAAAAGACCAGCCTCAGGAATATCGGTGAGAAGCAGCCCTTGGAAGGAATAATGGCAACCTGATCTAAGGCACGGACAGTCGGCTTGGAGAAGATTCCCATGGCTGGGGGTATTTTTAGTGGTCAGACTCCACAGTTCTTACACACTGAAGGGTAAGGCAAGGAAGAGTAGACGGCTTGGGATGGCTCAGAGTAAAATTCATAAAGAAAGGGAACACAAGAGGAGACTGGGCTTGTCAGGTCACGGTCTCATACAAGTGTGAGGGGAAGTCCACATAGCTGACCTTCACTATACTACCCATGAACGGGGCCAAGTAGGGCAGTACAGGTGACACATGCAAATCAGTAAGGCCACAATCAGTGCAGCTCATCTTCAGAAGCGCTTCATGACAGGAGCAGGGCTGGAGCTGAGTGTCCAAAGAACAAGGAGAACATGAGTAAGAGGACAGGCAAGATGGCTTTTTGTATCCCCTCTGACATAAACGACAGCAAGGGGAAAGTTCTGGAGTGGGCAAGGGCAGGAGAAGGCTGGGCAAGTGAGTGAGGGGATAGAGCTTGGTTAGAGTGGCTGGGTTGGGTGTGTACAGACAAGCAGGATAAGTGAGAGAAAATCGTTAAATTACAAGCCCCCCCCCAATTAAATTAATTAGATAGACCACGGGGAGCCACTGATGTGTTCCTGAGTGGGGAAATAAGGCCATCAAGGCCCTGATGTGGAAAGACCAGGACATTTAGAGCAGGACTGGCAAACTTCTCTAAAGGGCCAGAGAGAAAGGATTGCGTTTTAACTTTGGAGGCTCGCCAGGGCTCTGCCACAACTGTTCACCTGTGCCATTGAGCATGAAAGTAGCCACAGAAAATACAGGCACAAAAGGAAACGGCCGCGTTCCAATAAAACTATTTACGAAAACAGGCAGGGAGCCAACTATAGTTTGCAAACCTCACCCTGAGGGAAAGTTTGCCTGTAGCAGCACGGGGAGCAAGGGTGCAAGGACTGAATTGGCCAGTGGAAGTATCTGTGAAGGGGAACTGAAAGCCTAATGTCGAGGGCGGGGCGGGAGGGCTGCGATTGGGGAGGTGGGGGGAGTGGTGGCAGCAGAGCCTTGTGAATGGTGGGATTTCTGGGCAAGGATGAAGGAAAGAGAGAACAGAGACCCCAGGATCAACCCTTGAAGAACAGCCACAGGAGGGAGAGAAGGAAAAGAAGTCTGAGGGAAGAAAGTGGGGGTAAGGAGACAAGCAGAGGGTGTGGATGGAGGAGAGAGCAAGCACTTCAGAACAAGTGGAAAGGTGGTTCCTAGGAGCCCAGAGGGCAGGGACTCAGAGAGGACCCTGGGCTTGTCTTGGAAGAGGGCACCTGTGGCCTCGGGGTGGGGTGGGGGGAAACTGCACTGGGGGGGGGGTTGACAAGGGGAGAAAGAAGCAGGGTGGTGGTGAGGACAGGCAGGCAGGGGTGTAGCTAAGCAAGCTGCAGCTCCAAGGAGCACAGGAGTGGGACATTGTTGGACTAGAGGCAAACTTAGCAAGGGTGTGAAAATAAAGAACACATCAAGCCTATTAACATGCACCTCACTGCCCTGAAACACAGTGGCAGATAAGGAAGAGCCTAGCCAAAGGCTTCTCCAACTGAAAGAATGGGCTATTCTGGAAGAACAGGGCTCTCCTGTGTCTCATTCCCAGAAAATGCAAGAAAAACAGGCTTAGGAGAAATTCCTTAATCTCCTCAAGTTTACCTGCAAGCAATGAAAGGATTTTTTTCTTTTTTTCCAGAGAAGTCTCTTTTATATGAGTGCAGTGAATAAACAAAGCCTAGAAATCTAAAAGGAAGGGGTACTTTAGAGGGGCAGAACAGGAACATAATCTTGGAGCTATGTCCACATGATATCTTTTGATATATTAAGTAACTGAAACGCCTGAAGGGAAAGGGCTTCTGCGGCTTAACTCAGGCCATTTCCAGACACTGGGGATGCGACTATGCGGTAGGAAAATAAGTCTGAAAATAGACTCAAAGATCACACCATGCTTGATCGATACTGACTGGAAAAATGATTCCCCTACAAGTCCTCCAAGACCCCTTTAGGAAAGCCATGTGGAAGTTTCTTTGTTGCTGATGGGATTTTTTGTTTGTTTTTTCAAGTTCAGGTGTGAGGTATCATAATGAAAACCAGACTAGATTATAAGAGATTCCAATAAATGTTTAAAAGGAGAATTCAGTAATCCATTTTGGATGCTCCATCATGACCTTCTATTTCCCCAAATAGGCAGATACCTGAGCTGTCAGCTCAGAGCAGCTAGTGAATAAATATCAGGATCGGCCTCACACTAATGGATGTTGGTCCTAACCCATTACTGCTGGCCAAACCGAGGTGAGTTCGGGGCAGTACTTCCTGACACTTGAGATTTATTTTGTCATTAGTGATAAAACGCCATGCAAGGGCTCCTCTATTCCCAACTGTCAGAAGTACAGTTAGATATTTCAGAGAAGGTCATGCAAACATTCAGGTATTGACCCACAAGATTGAAGCTGTTCTTTAGTGGCTCATTATTCTTGGTATGATTATAAATGACTTATGTCTAGCATGAGCAGTTAGCCATCTGCGTAGATCAGGAAGGAAAAAATGGTACCACTCTGAGAGTAAGAAAAAAGCAAGAACTTGAATCAATTACTATATTACGACTCAGAAACCAAACAAAATAAAAGAATGTTGAATCCATTTTGTTTTGTTAAAAATTAACCTGACCCCAAATGCCTCAATGTTTCACAAACACATCAGAGATTCTTTTCTTTAAACCCTTACCCGATGAACCTTACCAGAGGCATCTTTCTCTTGTCTTTGAACCTATCCCTTAAACTTTACTTCCACATTTTTTGTGAGCACACCCAAACTACTCTGGTTTTCATGAGTAACTTCCATCTGTTTTCATCCACGATATGATTTGCACTCTTTACAACGGTCTTAGCTCTACAACCAACGTGTAATCTGACCCCTGCTAGGTACCATATTGTGGACAGCTTATTCTGAAACTCCATCACACTATGTTCTAGGCAAATTTCATTTTTTTTAAGATTATTTATTTATTTATTCATTTGACAGAGCGAGAGAGAGAGATCACAGGTAGGCACAGAGGCAGACAGAGAGAGAAGGTTCCCCTTCTCCCCGCTGAGCAGAGAGCCTGATGTGGGGCTCGATCCCAGGACCCTGAGATCATGACCTGAGCTGAAGGCAGAGGCTTTAACCCACTGAGCCACCCAGGTGCCCCTCTAGGCACATTTCAAACAATCAGTAAAACCTGGCTAATGTAATCTGAACTGAATGTAGAAGGATTCACCTAAACCCTAGTACCAGTCACACACGACTATGTGACTGATGGAACTAAGGTAAATCAGAAATCCTGACCACAAGATCTTAAGTATCTCAAGTAAGTGTGATAAATCACATAATTGTGACCTCTCATCTAGAAGAGTGATACCCAAACACACATACCTACAGAATAGGTTTCATGAGAAAGTTTCCACCAGCCTATAGTGAAATAAAAAAAAAGGAAGAAAGAAAAATAATATATGCCATTTCATCAAAATAAATTTATTTAAATGTCTTTTATTCTAAGGATATGCCCTTCCTATTATTTTAATGTGAACTTGCTTTTGGGGTTTTTTGTTTATTTTAAAGATTTTATTTATTTATCTTAGAGACAGATGGAGAGAGTAAAAAGAGCACAAATGGGGTGAGGGGCAGAGGGAGAAGCAAGCTCCCTGCTGAGCAGAGATCCTGATGTGGGACTTGATCCCAGGACTCCAGGATCATGACCGGAGCCGAAGGCAAACACTTAACCGACTGAGCCATCCAGGTTCCTTAAAGGTGCATTTTGTTTTATGAATTGATAGCATAAACAGTGATATTTGTTGCAATTCTTTTTATTGTTTTTAAAGATTTATTAAATCTTTATTGTTGAAGCTGTTATTTATTTGAGAGAGGAACAAAAAGAGAGAGCAGAGGGAGGGGCAAAGGGAGAGAAGGAATTCCAAGCAGACTCCCCACTGAGCACGGAGTTGGAAGCAGGGCTAGACCCCAGGACCCTGAGATCATGACCCGAGCAGAAATTAAAAGTCGGCCCCTTATTGCCCAACCAACTGTGCCACTAAGGTGCCCTGTAATTATTATTTTAAAATCACCTCCCTTACTAAAATAAAAAGTTGGCCAATCCTCATTTTTTTTTAAATTGGACTTTAAAATCCTCAAAACTGAGCGTCACTAGTATAAAACTCAAAATGGTGGGAACAATATTTTGGAAATCCTGCACTCTGAAAAAAGACTAACAAGGGAAAATTAATGTACTAAACTGTGGCTCACAAAATGAATTTCTAACACGTAACAATAGGGATGTCCCCTCATGCATGTAAGATGATTATACAACGTGGCTACAAATTTCTCAACACTCCTCCCACAAGGAGTGGAGTCTAGATTTCCTCTTCTGGATTCTGGGCAACCACTTGAACAACAGAGTATGACAGAAGTGATGCTCTTTGATTTCCAAGACTAGGTCATAAAAGGCCACGTTGCTTTCACCTTTCTCACTTAGAACACTTGCTTTTGGATCCCTGAGCTACCATCCCAGAAGTCTGACTACCCACAGAATACCATGCTGGCACTATCCTCTACAGTCCCAGCTAAGCCTGGACTAAGGGTCAGCCATCTTGGACCCTCAGAACACCCTAAACCACCACTGAGTGGCCCCTGATGGCATCATGAAGAACAGAAGGATCACCCAGCCAAGCCATATTCAAATTCCTAACCCATAAAATAAAACTTAAACTGTTAGATCTAATAAAATGGATATTGTTTAAATCCATTAAGTGTTTGGTAGTTTGTTACACAATAACACATACCTAAAATAGCACAGTCCCTATACTTCTAAAGACATTTCTTCACTGGGATACCCAGACTATAAGGAAAACAGTTTTCCACTTTTAGTTTTAAGAAAGATCAAAATGATGGGCACCTGGGTGGCTCAGTGGTTTAAGCCTCTGCCTTCGGCTCAGGTCATGATCTCAGGGTCCTGGGATCGAGCCCCACATCAGGCTCTCTGCTCCGCAGGGCACATGCTTCCCTCTCTCTGCCTGCCTCTCTGCCTACTTGTGATCTTCCTCTCTGTGTCAAATAAATAAATAAAATCTTAAAAAAAAAAAAAAAAAAAAGATCAACATGGTTTAATTGTTAATTTTCTTTTCTTACTGAAAATTACCACAAAATAAGAATGTAGTATTAACATATTAAGGGAAACTCTCCTCTCCTGCTAAATTCCAGCCATAAAGTAGGGGAACAGAAATGAAGCTAGCAAGCTCTCCCTATGACTCCTGTCAAGTCTTTTTCCAGGAAATTCCAGGAAAGATTTGGGGGGTTTTATTTTGTTTTGGTGAGTAAATTTTAAAGTAAGGGGGACAGAGGAATGGACTCAATGTCAAGCAGTCTTGAAGCAGAGGGTGTTTTATGGGTGGTGGTGGCAGTGGGTGGTTTGGTTTTATGATGGGAGATCTGGTCACGACTCCAAGAGCAGGAACACACATGGAGCACTCTCTCCCCAGCAATAGCATATTAATTAGCTCCTAGAGGGAAGAACACAAGGACATAAATTCCATGTGCTCTGGAGCATGCCGACCACAATGTGGCTGATTAATAAAGCCCAGCAGCAGGAGGAGACAGAACCACAGCTCTTCTTGGGAAAGTAGGTAGCAGACTGGCAACCACGTTTTTCTCTATAAAGATGCCCTCCCCCAAATTGAGATTCTCCAGGCCCCTCCACCTTGTCCATCTTGAGGCTCCACAACATGGTAAATCAGTGGTCACTTAAATCTCACAGCACAAATTTGACTAAGCACGTTAAACTTTGACCCACTATGGTGGGGAGGAGGGGGTAGGGCACGTGTACACAGGCTTGTCACAAGTAACAAACTACTTCTTGGGGCCAGGCTGGAGCCTCCAGGCTGTGGGTGCTGACAAGCAGAACAGTGGGGGTAATGTCTGATTGTACTACACTCTCATTCTCATTCAGACCTTAGGACAATGCCGCCCTGCACTCCCCTGAGACCTGCCCACCCCAGGGGAGAGAGGCTGAGAGAGGAGCAGGCTTTGTCCTTGTTATATACTGATCCCAACTCTGTGTCTCTCAGGGGCCCACACCCTGACTTTCCCAAAGAGAATCTGATTCACTAAACCTCTGGGTTGTATGGGTAGTTTTCATTTCAAAAGTTCCAAGTTCTGCTTTTGGAATAATCAATTTTATGTAGGTTTCTAGACCTCTTGTCTTAATTGTTTAGCAATCTAAAAAAATGAATTACAGATAATTTTTCTAAAGTTCAGCACATTCAGGATTAGGGTTAAGAGCACTCCATCAGCAATTCAAGCTGCATACACAAAGCTAAGCATGTGGACAAAATTTTAGTACTAGTTAACCCTTTGGTGTTAGATCCAATTTCCTCTCTACTCTTCAACAATTATAATTGTCACTAATGTCTAAACATTCACTATTCACTATCAATTTTTCGTTCTAACTAAATATATATTATGTATGTATATATTATCTAATTAAATTTATATAATTATAAACATAATAGAGTTATCTGTAATAGTTACAAAACTAAATTATATATATATTTTATAAATTTATATATATATCTAACCATATATGTATAGATATCCTCCTACTTTAATGGATAAATTCCCTTTTTAATTGAATTATCCTAATTCTTAGGCCATGGGAGTAAAATCTAGTCACTGTCAGATTTCCTTTTGTTTTATAACAGTGATGGAGATTAGTTTGTGTTTTAGGGACCCTACCGTTGTTGGCAAACCCTCACCTCTAGAGGGAGCCAAAGACATATACCCCTGCCCTCCCCACCCCCCCACCCACTTTTCACCCAGCAAAGAAGAGAAGTTTGGGTTCTGTGAAGAACAAAATGGAAAACTTGGGAGACTTAAAAATGAGGCCAGTATAGCTGGGGTGGAAAGTAATCTCTTCATTTGGATCATTTCTAGTCCATGTAGAGTCTGCTCTTGTATCATCTCTTGCCCCAACACAATCTTCCTTTCCTCTTGCTCTGCCTGTAGCTTCTCTCAGGAACTGAGATTTTACTTTGCCTGGTAGCTGGTAAGTTTCCTTATCTGTCTCATGGATGCAGGTAAAGGACATGAGGCTCCAGGTCTGAGACAAAAGCTTGTGCACTCACAGCAACAGCAATCACCAGCTTTCGGGCTGACCAAGAAGGAATGGAGCCAGCTGCTATAGCCTGCATGTGGCCTTGGTGTCATGCCAAACAAAGGGGAGCCCAGCTCATCAGGATAGGAGACCACATCCAAATTTGAAGACACAGTCTCAGCTAGTAACCAAGTGTGTACAGGTCTATAGAAGGGATCAACAAATGATGTTTTTGTGGAGCTAAGAATATGAGCTAAGAATGGTTTTTTACATTTTTTTTTTTAAAGATTTTATTTATTTGACAGAGCGAAACACAGCGAGAGAGGGAACATGAGCAGAGGGGATTGTAGCGGGAGAAGCAGGCTTCCTGCCGAGCAAGGAGCCCGATGCGGGGCTCGATTCCAGGACCCTGGGATCACGACCCGAGCCGAAGGCAGACGCTTAACGACTGAGCCACCCAGGCGCCCCGGTTTTTTACATTTTACAAGGGTTATCACAAAGAAGAATATGACAGAGATCATAAGTGGCCCAAGAAGCCTGAAGGATTTGCTATCGGCCCTTCACAGACAAAGCTTGTTGACTGCTACTCTCCAGCATCCTCCATGCTTGGGGCGCTGTCAGGGTGTGGGGGAGGGGAGCAGTATGGCAAACAGAGGATTCAGGATCTCTCCCCCCTCTTCTTCTTATTCCATTAAAGGCACAAATGCCAGGCCTAATGAAACAAGGGCAGATTATCTTGCTCTTTCGTTCTTACTTTCGTCCCCAGAATAAACACCAGAGGCAGGTAGATATCTTCCATAAGATGGGGTTGAGATGACTGATTGTCACATCAACATTTTTGTGGGCAAGGGCTTGGTGACCACTGTTCTTGTGCAGTTTATTTCCAACTCCCCCCTAGTCCTCAGAACACACCTCTGACTCTCTTTCAGAGAATGACTTCTTTCCTACCAACCATAATATTTCTCGTAAACTGATACCACTATTCTGCCAGCATGGTTTTTGTAGCCAGCCAAATTGTCTTGCTCCCTAGCAAGCAGGTTCACCTAGAGTCACCTTTCTCAAGCCCTTCAAACAACATGTGCTCTTGTTGCTAAGACTGGTTTCCCGCAGCATCAGAGCGTCTGGCAGCTTTGTCCATGGGATCTAGGTAAAGGAACCAATTAATAAGATTCCTATCGCCCACTTTCAATCAACACAGGATTTGCCCAAACTTTTACTAACTGGACAATGGTGTGATACAGTTGATGGATTCTCCTGGAGTCCCCTGAGGGACTCGGTTGCTATTGCCCCATCTTCTTTGATGCAGTAGTCCTCTGGGCTTTAGAAAGAAAATCTTAACTGACAAGCTGGAGATAAACTACATCTACTTTCGCCTTTGTTAATACCTTTAATTCCTAGTTTCCCACCACCCTGACACAATTTTCAGCCACAACTAAGGTTTCTTGGAATACCACATCGTGTTTGGACGCTAAGTATCGCACACTAGTCACAGAGACCTGAGCCAATATTGTCATACCAGTAAACTGGACTGACAGTCATGGTGTTTCCATGGTCCTTTGGGGGAATCACAATACATCTAAATGGAATCACTAACTGAATCTCACCAACCACTAAGCATCCAATGTCCTTCAATTAACTGATTTCTAACATACATTCAAAATTCTCCCCCATACATTCAAAATTTGATGGGACAATTGTTCTTTTTTTATCCACTCCATCCAATATATTTATGCTTTTATTTTATTATGTTTCTTTTCACACCCAGTTAGTAGGAAACCTTCTGTGGGAACACAGGAAAGGCAGCAGTACTTTAAACAGTGAAGTAGTTAATAGTGGAAGAATAGGGCGATCTTGCTAGAGTACCTACCACAGCTACAGCAGCACCAAAGGAATTCCTCAAGATTAATGTTACACCAGAAGAATAAATTAAGCAATGGTGTCTATAGGGCAGTCTGAACCACAAAAGGAGCAGAGCAGGGGATTTTCTCTTCAGGACTAAATTCATCACTGGAGCACCCCTGGAACGTCATTTCAGAACTACTAAACTCCTAGAGCCTCCACACTTTCACAAAAGGGAAATGGTTTTATATTTTATGGGAAAATCTGTGAGAACCTTTGGTCTCTGAACTTTACAGGGCACACTCATTAGAATTTAATTCAGGAGAGAAAGGTGAGGGCTGCCAAGGCAGGGGAGATAGACTCACCTCAGGGCATGTGAAAGCAAGAGCTGTGGTGTGCCAAGCACATAGAGCCAGGTGCTTCCTAGGGAGACCTGCTAATGGGGCACAGGGCATTTGGTCAGCGAGTGCTACTACCCACTGTGATGCCAACTCCAAAGAGAGATCAGGAATTTAGTAAATTCCTAATTTAGAAAAGTAGAAAAAGTAAAATACTTTTTCACTTAATTACTGTTTATGGATCTGTCATCCACAAATAAGTTGAAAATTTCATAGAATCATCTTATATTTTCTGCCTTTTTGCTTGCCTGCTTTTGCTTTTGGCCAATATGATTACAGGTGGTGAACGAGTTGTACCCATCATTGTCTGAGCTAGGTCCAAGGTGTGGGGGAGATCCGGGGGGGAAGTTCTGGTAGGTAGGGGAGATCTGGCAGCTGGGCATATGAGGGGATGAGTCAGCTAAAGCAGGGACCATCAGATAGGGTCCCAAGATGCAGAGTCCTGGAGGTCAGGGGGAGCCCACAGTGACTGCACTGGTAGGAATCCTCCAGGAAAGATCGTCAGGACAGGGAGCAGGTGACTCCGGACCCATGGATTTTAGTGTAGAAGTCCATGGTTTATGTACAGGATCAAGAGGGCCAGGGGTGTTTGGACACATGCATTTATGCCGGAAACTAAGGGATCCTTTCAATAATAATGTCCTAACCAGGACTTAAAAATGATTGCCCTTCATTGCAAGAAGCAAGCAAGCAGAGGCTAGATAACAGGTATACAGAGATCATGGGTCTAGATACCATGAAAGTGAGTTCCATGAATTCTGTTTCAAAAATAGAAGAAGATTTCTCTGTCCTACACATTGAGCACACCTATCTACACACCTATCTTCCCTGTATTATTTTAGGACCAAAAAGTGGTGTGAAGTGCATCCTCTACGTTGGGATTTTTTTTAAAAAGCCGAAGGATAATTCAGTTAATACAGATTCTGATTCCAATTCCACAGAGTTACTAATAAGATAAAACAAGTTAAATCTTGTATAGTGCTCAGAACTTTCTGGTACATAGTAAAACCTATGTAAGTATTTGCTGCTATTATTATCCTGGGTTTCCCCATTTGTAAAGACAAGCTAACACTGTCTTCCTATTTTGTCTCCACAAAAATAATGTCAATGCACACACTCAACTCTGAAAGAGTCATGGCAACTTGGAAATTTTCACATTAATCAGGCACTTTCGAGGCCACCAAAACACAAGCCCAGGGGGACAGAGAGCTAGAAGGGAAGGAGATATGGAGCTAAACACTCATTTTACAAATGAAAACTTATAGCTAAAGCTCTTTATGGTCCAAGGGTCAGTTTAGCAACAGAACCTGGAATAGAATTCCATAAAGTAAACTTGCCAGAGTCTGAAGGTGCAGGTTCACCTATTAATAGCAAGTACCTGTCAGGTCAATATTACCACTGTTTATTAACAACTTAGTTTGTTTTCTTTTTTGTATCAGGATCAAATGTGAAAACGTCTTGAGCTTTACAAGAAAGGGTCACTAAATAATTGTGTAGGGTTGGCTAAGCATGGGACACAACCATGATGTACAACTCATTCAAATAAAATATATGTGGCTTGACTTTACTTCAGTGTACTAATTCTATATCATGTATATCAAGTAAGAAAGAGGCTTTCTATGTCATGAACCCTATGCCTGATCATTTCGTCTTAGGAGAAGAACCCTCTACATTGGCAGACTTGACCTTAAACACTGATTCTTTTTAAGTTGGTAAAGAATTCCACTGTAGAAGGCGTGGGCCTATGGTGTTAAAGAGAACAAGGTTTATGGATGCCTAAATCATGGGCTCTGTTGTTTGCCAGCATAAGCCAAATCATTTCTATCATTTTGTGGAAGGAGCATACGGGGGACCCACATACTGCCACATTCCCACACTTGAAGGTGAGGGAAAAATAACTCAATGAAATATTTTCTTTCTCTTTTTCTTTTTTAGAGGAGAGGGGCACAAGGAGACAGAGAAAGAATCCCAAGCAGTCTCCATACCCAGCACAGAGCACAATGCAGGGGTTGATCTCACCATCCTGAGCTCATGCCCAGAGCTGAAATCAAGAGTCAGACCCTTAACCGACTGAGCCACATGGGCACCCCTCAATGAAACATTTTCTAAGGCAGCATTTAATAGGAACAGCTGTGTTGACTGGTTTGACCCCAGCTCACAGATATGTGCAGGATTTATTTACCATAATATCAAATGATGATTTCTACAAAGATGTCTTTTATTTTCATTTGTTGCAAACCTCATTTCTTTTATTACTTTCCTATCAGATCTGCACTAAGCAAAGATATTTAATGGCTCAAATAGAGGTTTGTTGGTTCTAATTATAAACTTGGAATTAAGAAACCCAGTTTCCATTTCTTTCACCTTCCCTACCCTTAAAAGGTTTTGGAAGCTGAGCCAAATCAACTCAGATTCCAAATTGCGGGGATGTGGAATTCTGCTGTGTTCTTCAGTGCTACGTCAATTGATCGGAATTTCCTTTATTTTGAAAAAAAAAAAAAAAAAAAAAAGCCTCAAACTCTTACCCATACGTGTATTTGCACCCTACCCCTTATCTTCATTTCTATTCTAGGTAAGATATTAACACAAGATACTGGAGGGCAGAAATAAAATCAGGCGACTTTGGGAGAATAGTAGCCAGGAAGCTCTGGGTTTAGCCAAGGAAAGGTGGAGGAGACGGTGGGCATTTACTACCCACTCCCACCCTGCCCCTACTAAAGCTTTCCTTCTGGCCACACATCATTCTAGACTGTGATTTTATTCTTGGCACATCTCTGCTGCATGTAGCGATTTCCTGGTCAGGGCTTGGCACCCTGGCCTTATTCCTTTTGCTATAAATCTTGATTCTATCCCTGCTCTCTGCCCCAGTCTGTCCTGCTGCCTCTCACCCAACCTTAGTCTCACTGCACTGGCTCCCAGTTCCTGAGTCTACTTGGCTACTAGTCTGGTCTTTTTGACTTTGGTCTTAACCTAACAGAAAGCAAACAAACAAATCCCGTCACCTCCCCCAGCTCAACAGATAGGACTCCTACTACTCAGCAATAAATAGGCACAAATGATTAATACATATGACCAATGATGGATGTGAAGGGCATTATGCTGAGTGGAAAGCAAAAAAAGGAATCTCCAAAGGTTACATACTTCGTGATTTCATTTCTATAACGTTCTCAAAATGACCAAATTATAGAGATGCAGAGCAAATCAGTGGGTTGCCAGGAGATGGGCTGAGAAGACGGTGTGACTGACATGAAAGGGGTAACATGAGGCAGTTTGTTAGTGGTGATGAAACAGTTCTGGACCCTGTTGTGTGGTTAGGTTACCCAAATCTATATATGTGATAAAATTTCTTACAACGATACCCCCACACAAACACAAAATAAAGAACAGATGTGTAAAAAAAAAAAACCCAAAACACCTGTCTGAAGCTAAATAAGGTCTGTATTTGAGTTAACAGTATCACAGAATTGTCAATTTCCTATTTTGACAATATATTGAGCTTTTGTACAATATTCTACTGAAGGATAGCAGGATGAAGGGTAAACAGGAACTCTTTGTACTATTTTTGCAACTTCTTATGGATCATAAGCTAATTTAAAAATGATTTATAAATATGTATATCTCCTCACTAGTAAGGTCATGATTTCCATTCCTGGCCACAGCATGTCCTAAGAAGGGACAAAAAATGACTGGCAGAGTGCCAAAACTAGAATCATTTCCATTTTTCTTTTCTTTTCTTTTTTTTAAAATATTTTATTTATTTTTTTTGTGAGAGAGAGAGAGAGAGAGAACAAGCAGGCAGAACAGTAGGCAGAGGGAGAAGCAGGCTCCCTGCTGAGCAATGAGCCCAATGTGGGACTCGATCCCAGGACACTGAGATCATGACCTGAGCTGAAGGCAGATGCCTAACCGACTGAGTCACCTAGGTGTCTCCTTTGCCCATTTTTTAAATGGGTTGTCTTCTCATTATTGAGTTGTAGGAGCTTTTTATATATTGTGGACATAAGTCTTTTATCAGATATATGATTTAAAATATTTTCTCCCATTTTATGCGTTGTCGTTTCATGATGTTGGGCTTGGAAGCATAAATGTTTTTAATTTTGATAGTCTAATTTTTTCTTTTATTGCTTGTGTTCTGCTATCATGTCTAAGAATCCTTTGTCAAAACAAAGATCATGAAAGTTTCATTTTCTTCTAAGTGTTCCATAGTTATAACTGACATTTAAGTCTTTGATCCATTCTGTGTTAATCTTTGCATTTGGCATTAGGTAAGGGTTCTATTTCATTCTATTGCAGGAAGTTATCCAGTTGTCCTAGCACCATTTGTTGAAAAGACCATTCTTTCCACATTGGATGGTCTTGGACACTTGCTGAAAATCAATTAACATTAGATATATGTTTATTTTTGGACTCTTAATTCTATTTCACTGATACATACATCTAACCTTGTATCACTACCACACAGTTTTGATCACTGATGCTTTGTAGTAAGTCTTGAAATTGTAAATGCTCCTAGATTTTAAATAACAGTTCATTAATTAATTTCTTGTCCTTTTTGAGATTGTTTAGCTATTGTGTATCCCTGCAAATTCCACATGAATTTTAGAACTCGTATATAATTTCTAAAGGGAAGCTAGCTGGGTTGTTTTGTTGTTGAATTTGTCGAACAGATTTAGGAATATTGCCATCTTAACAATAGTGTCTTCCAATCCATGAACATGGGATGTCTTTCCATTTTTTTAGGTCTTCTTTCACTTTTTCAGCATTTTTTGGGAGGAGTGGCTTACAGTATAAGCTTTATATTTGTTTAATTTATTCTAAGTATTTTATTCTTTTTGGTGAAATTATATAAATGTAATTGTTTTCTTAATTATCATTTTCAGATTACTAATAGCTAGCATAGGGAAATAAAATTGATTTTAATATATGAATTTTATATCCTACAGCCTTGATATTATGGGTTAAATTGTATCCCCTCCCCCCCCAAAATAAATAAATAAATAAATGTATGTATGTATGTATGTATATAAAAGAAAGGATATGCTGAAGTCCCTTAATATCTCAGAATGTGATGTTCTTTAGAAATAGGGGCACTGCAGATGTAATGAGTTAATATGACATCATTCTGGAGAAGGATAGACCCTTGATCCTATATGATAGTCTCATTATAAGCAAAGGAGAGAGACACACAGGACAAAAATGGCCATGTGGGGGCGCCTGGGTGGCTCAGTCGTGAAGCGTCTGCCTTCCGCCCAGGTCAGATCCCAGGGTCCTGGGATAGAGCCCCGCATCGGGCTCTCTGCTCAGCAGGAGGCCTGCTTCTCCCACTACCATTCCCTCTGCTTGTGTTCCCTCTCTCGCTGTGTTTCTCTCTGTCAAATAAATAAAAAATCTTTAAAAAAAAAAATGGCCATGTGATGACAAAAGTAGAGATCAGAGTGATGCATTTATAAACCAAGAAATACCAAAGATTGCCAACAAACATAAGAAGCTAGCAGAAGCAAGGAAGGATACCACTCAGTCTCAGAGGGACTACCAACACCTTGATTTCAGACTTCTAGCTTCCTCAACTATGGGAAAATATATTTCTATTGTTTTAAGGCATCCAGATTGTGGTACTTTGTTAGAACAACTCTTAACAACTAATATATTTGCTAAGTTTGCTTATTAGTTTTAATAGATTTTTAGTGACATCCTTAAGATTTTCTATATATAAGATCATATCATCTGCAAATAGTTCTACTTCTTTCCAGTATGGGTGCCTTTCCTTTCTTTCTCTTAGCTAGAAGCTCCAGTATAACACTCCATAATGTAATAATTGTAAAAAAGTAATGCTGGGTTTGTTACTCTTGTAATATGTTTAACGACATCACAACAAGGTGGGGAAAGGAATAGAGCTATATAGGAGTAACATTTCTGTTTCATAGGAATTAAGTTAGTGTAAACCTAAAGTTAATTCTAGGACAAATTACCAAAACTGTCTCAAGAAGCAACAGATACCATGAATAGGTCTAAAAAATAAAAGAAATTAAATTAGTAAAAGTAATTCAAAAAATAAAAAACCATTCACAAAGAAAATCTCAGGCCTAGATGGCTTCACTTCTGAATTTTCACTACCAAATATTTAATTTTTTGTTTGATTATTTATTTATTTATGTAAAAGATTTTATTTATTTATTTGACAGAGAGGTAGAGATCACAAGTAGACAGAGAGGCAGGCAGAGAGAGGAGGAAGCAGGCTCCCCACTGAGCAGGGAGCTCAATGCAGGGCTCAATCCCAGGACCCCGAGACCATGACCTGAGCTGAAGGCAGAGACTTAACCCACTGAGCCACCCAGGCGCCCCCACACAATTGCTTTTTAAATCAGTTTACAGAAGAAGGGAGAGGGTATGTCCATATATACTATCTCTTATAATTTTACAATGCTCTTTGTTTTTTTCATGTGGATTCAAATTACTAGGTGAGGTCATTTGCTTTTAGCCGGAAGAATTCCCTCTGGTATTTCTTATAAAGCAAATCTGTTACCAATAAATCCTCCCTGCATTTTTATTTATCCAGGGCTATCATTTTGCTTTCATTTCTGAAAGATAGCTTTGCTGGATAAAAGATTTTTGGTTAACAGGTGTTTTTTTCCTTTTTGCTCTTTGAATATGCTATTCCACTATCTCTGGCCTCCACTGTTTCTGATATAAAGTCAACTGTCAATATGGATCTTGTTTTATTATTAAGTCTGATCATCTTTGCCTTTTGATTGGATTGTTTAATTCATAAATATTTAATATCATTGATATAGTTGAATTTACAACTGCTCTTTTACTTTTTTGTTTTTGAGGTATCATGTCTCTCCCCACTGCTTTCTTTTTCACTCAGTTAATATATTGTAATATAGCATTTAAATTTCTTTAATGATTTCTCACTATATTTTTTAAAAAAGATTTTTTTAAATTTCAGACAGAGAGAGAGAGAGCACGTGCACAAGTTGGGGAGAGGGGCAGAGAAAGAAGCAGGCTCCCAGCTGAGCAGAGAGCCCAATGTGGGGCTTGATCCCAAGACTCTGGGCTCATGACCTGAGCCAAAGGCAGACGCTTAACCAACTGAGCCACCCAGGCACCCCCTCACTATATGTTAAAATTCTCCCCTATGAGTGGTGAGTTGTTTTACTCTTGCTGCATTCAAGATTCTTTCAAATGTTTCCAAATCATTTATCTAATAAAGGGTTCATATCCAAAGTATGTAAGGAGCTCCAACAATTCAGTAGCAAAAAACAAAAATTAAATTAAATAAGCTGATTTTAAAAATACACAAAAGACCTGAATAGACATTTATCCAAAAAGACATACAAATGGCCATATGTATGTGAAATGGTGTTCAACATCACTAATTATGAGGGCAGTGCAAATTAAATCTACAATGAGATACTGTTTCATAGTTGTTAGGATGGCTATTATCAAAAGAACAAAAGATAACAAATGTTGGTAAGGATGTAGAGTAAAGGGAAGCTTTATACACTGTTGGTGGGAATGTATTTGGTATACCCATTGTGGTAAACATAATGGAAGATCCTCAAAAAAGCAAAAATATAACTACAGATGATCTGGAATCCTACTTCTTGGTATATACCCCAAAGAACTGAAATCAATATTTTTAAGAGATATCTGCATTCCCATGTTCGCTGCAGCATTATTTACAATGGTAAAGCCATGGAGTAATCTAAATGTCCATTGACAGATGAATGGATTTTTAAAATGTGGTATATATACATAAAATGAAATTTTATCAGCCTTAAAAAAGAATACAATCGTGCCATTTGCCACAACATGAACTTGACATTGTATTAAGTAAAATAAGTCAGACACACACACAAAAAATCCAATACTATCTGATCCCACTATTTCAGGAACCTAAAACAGAGAATAGAACAAAGAGGATCAGAGTAGGACAGTGGCTGCCAGCACCTGTGGAGTGGGGGAAACAAAAGGCATTGATCAAAGGCGTACACAGTTTCACTTACACAGGACGAGTAAATCCTAGAGATCTACAGTAAGGCACACTGCCCACACGTAACCATATTGTACTGCATACTTAAAGTGGGTTAAGGCAGAGGCTGATGATGACAGGGGACGTATTTATTAGTACTATCCTAGTACTAGGGTTTTTTTTTTTTTAAAAGATTTTATTTATTTGAGAGAGAGAGAGTGCAAACAGAGGGTAGGGGACGTGGGAAGGAAGAGGAAGAGGGAGAGAATCTCCACCAGACTCTCGCTGAGCTCGGAGCCCACGACCCTGAGATCATGACCTGAGCGGAAACCAAGAGTTGGACTCTTAACTGAATGAGCCCCCCAGGTGCCCCCTCTCGTACTAAGGGCTTTTATACATCGTCTCGAATCCTCCCAGCTACTCTCTAAGGTGATGTTTTAATCACAACTGGCTGTAGGCTATCAGAAACAAAGGATGAAAGGCTCTGGAAAAGTGATGATCACAGTTTTTAAAAAGTCTACAAGGTAAAGATTCTATTTATTTTCTTTTTTCCAGATTATTTTACTGAAGCCCAGAGAACCTTGCCCGAAGTCACACAACTCTTAGATGACAGATCTCGGATTCAAACCCAGCTCTGCCTCGAAGCCTCGGTCCATCCTGTGCTTCTCTGCTTATTTCCTGCCTATCCTAATGGGAATATATAACTAGACACTTGAAGGAAGAGGCCTGGAAATCATCAGAAAATGCCCGATGTTGCCTCTATTAAATCCTTCCAGCCCTACCTTCTCAAAGCACTAGCCATTCCTTCTTTTGAATCTCCCTGTTAAAGCATCTGTGACACATAGGTGTTCTCATCTGCCACGTGTCTGTCTCCCTCTCTGGCTTGCAAGCACGTGAGAGCACGGACTGTGTCTTTACAACCCCAGGATCCAGTCTGGGACCTGGGCAGGGAACACACTGAGGAAGTGTTTGCTGGATGATTGCATAAAGAAAGGCAATTCGAATCACAACAAAGCCCCCTCAGACTAAGTCTTGGGAAGACTAGGGAGCAGAGAGAAGAATGGAGAATGAGTACTAGCAGAGATGAGAGACTCCAGAAGGAGCCAAAGGCAGATGCGATTTCAGGGAGGAGGGGTGGTTAACATTTCATTAGGCTTGGCCTCCAGACTCAATTCATGTGATGTGAAGAAGCTTAGGGAAGAGGCTGTTCCTGGGAACTCCTTTCAGGATTCAAGCTAGGGGAAGTGCTGGGGTCTCTTCCAAACAGGAATGGCTCAGGAGGCCTCCCCCCCCCCGGGGGGGCGGGGGTCAGAGGAAGCACCTACCTCATACTGGGAAGAAGCTGGCCATCCCCTGGCTTTCTTCACGTCTCCTGGCTTCACAGCGGCCATCCGAGATGCATTTCTCTGTCATAGCTATAAGAATTTATTTCTCCCTGAGGAGGGAAATCGCATCTCAGGGAGAACAACGCATTGCGTTGTGACTCAGAGAAAATACGATCAGGGAATCGTACCCCCTATGTGATGTACAGCCAGAGTCTGAAAGAGCCACCATCACACTATAAATGTAGTATGCCCAGGGTGGGGAGCAGGCAGGGGACGGGAGGCTTCTTCACTGATCCAGCAGAAACCCAGGGGGCAAAGCTGTAGTGTGTAGTCTGAGAGGACCCTCTCACTGAGTCGGAGGCTCACCTCCAAGGGAGTGGTCAACTGGGAGCTTCCCTTCCCCCAGGCAGTTCTCTCTCATTTGCCGTTCCTATTTGACTGCATAAATGTAAACATTTCAACAAAGTTTTTTTTACCGTTATATCCAGAGGTTCCGGAAACTGATACAGTTTTCAATTTGGAAAAATAAATAAAATGAGATAGCAGCAGCTAACGCACTTCTCTCCTGGTCTGCCAATTTCTCTCCTCTATATATTCTGGATGTGATTATTGGCACCTAATGACATAGGAGCACTAGATAATGGCTACCAATGTGCAATGTTCCCCTGCAGAAGAGGATTAATATTTTTTCAGCTGTTCCAATCTATGGTATAATTATGTTACTAGAAACATTATCCAAAGCAAATACACCACTGTACCTTAGAACCAATTTTTAAATACTGATTTGTTTTCCTTCCCTTTAAAAATAGACATTAAAACTCAGTTTAGTGATTAATCTGACATCTGTCTTTTCCACCGTCTGGAACGGTTTTCTTATTACCACGGCCAATGTCATTTCCTCTGCCCCTCTCCAACCCTAAAGCACTCTTGGTTATGCCCACCTCCTCCCCCTGAAATCCTGGCTGCTTCTGGCCTCCAGGCAGCTGAGACTTTTCCTTCCATTTATTCATGGCCTTTTTTCTGCTCACCCCTAAGCATTGCTGAAGATCTGTCACTAGCCCCCCACTCCTCCTCAGGCTCTCCCTTTCAGATAGCATCCTCTTCTGTGGGCTCTGCATCTCTATTCAAAGATGTCTCCAATGCCATCTCTAGGGCTAGTTTCTCTGCCAAGTCTCAGGACCCACTTCTGAATGCCCTCCTGGATCATTTCTCCTGAGTCTGGTTGGCATCTCAAACTCAACAAAAATCACTGGGCACCAGTGATCACTGGGCTAAGGGTAGTCTGTGACTAAGACATTTAATTCTTTTTTTTTTTTTTTTTAAAGATTTTATTTATTTGACAGAGAGAAACACAGTGAGAGAGGGAACACAAGGAGAGGGAATGGTAGCGGGAGAAGCAGGCCTCCTGCCGAGCAGGGAGCCCGATGCGGGGCTCGATCCCAGGACCCTGGGATCTGACCTGGGCCGAAGGCAGACGCTTAACGACTGAGCCACCCAGGCGCCCCAAGACATTTAATTCTTACACTTATAATAATTAAACCCATCTTTCCCTCCTACACACGGGCTCCCGGTACCTCCCCACCAATTCCAGAACTACAGTTCACGTTTTATGCATTCCTGCCCAACACAACACCGTGGCGTGAAACCTCAGTGCCTTTTGGTATGCTCCTCTCCCTTGCTCCCATAGGTAGTGGGCTGTGAGGGTCCAGAAATTCACTGGGAACACCCCTCTCCTCTAACAGCCCCTCTGCATCACCCACCATCAGGCCCTCCACACCTACTGGCTGGACCACTTAATACAAATGAATCCTAACTAATCCCACTAGCTCACCTCTGCCCCATTCTAAACACAGCAGTCTCCCAAAGGAAAGGTCTCACCACATCACTTCTCTCCTAATACCTCAAGCGCTCCCTACCGGCACATGGATAAACTCATCTAGTCTCCATCAATGGGTAGGTCCCTACTTACCCTTCCCAATGCTCCATTCTGTGTATGCTTCACTTCAACAAAATGGAACCACAATCTACTCACAACACCCGATCCGTGGTTGTCCTGCCTTCGTGCCTTTGCTCAGTCTATTTTCTCTCCTAGAAACCCCCTTTTTCCATCTCTGGCTTTGCAAGTCCACATTATGCCTGCAATAGGAAGCCTGGTCAAATAGGATGGTCTCCTGAAATCTTTTTTTAAAACCACGCCTCTGCCTCCCTCAAACAGAATCTCTCTGTCCTCTGGTTCCCACACCATTTTGGTGGGAAATGCCTTGTGCCCAAGCTTTGGTCTGGCTGATCTCTCTATTTGCCACAAAATAAGAGTGCAAGTGTCTTGCACTAACTCAGTAAGAATTTGAGGAATGAACAGGTGGAGGACCCCTGCTAGTGTCTTTTTGTGTGAGAACTGCTAAATTTTGAAAGGTTACATTCCAGAAAGGCATTTCTGACCTAGCAATAAGAAAAATAAGTAGCTAACCACAGGATCAGACAGAGAGCCCTGAGAAGCCAACCACTTCTCACACATATAATGGGCCTCCGCCTGGGTGTGTGTGTTGACAGCTGCGTGAAGTCCCGCTCTAGGCTTTCCTTTGTCCCTGGAAGCAGTCTGGTTAACCCTTCCCAGTTTCCAATCAGTTTTTTTTGGACACAGTGGTACTTTTCATATTTCTGATTTCACTAGATTCTGCAGAGACAATAAGCCCCACTCAGAAAAGTCATTTAATTTCATGTTACATGGGCGGCAGGAAAAACCTGAAGGATTCACATTATAATTTTATCACCATGGCTCTGGTACTGAGAAACTATTTCCACAAAGCAGAGTCACACTGTGCCCTGCACATCTGGGGACCATTCTGCGATGCGTGACTATAAATGTGGTTAGGAACTGTGATGCCCCCCCGACTGTGTAGGAGAAAGATAGGGATAAAGAAGTA
>CM053607.1:83414206-83439318 GCA_028646535.1 Procyon lotor
ATAAAATCTTTAAAAAAAAAAAAAAAGAAGTAAATAGCCATTTCAGTGGAGGGAAAAACAAATGGGCATCCTTCAACTGTCAGTAAGAGATTTACTGTTTGTAAAGAAAAACTTTTCCTCAAAAATGGTACATAGGGTTCCTTTGTAATGCATGTTGCAGCACACTGGTAAATGAGGGAAATACTCCTACTTACATTACCACACGCCCCATTGTTTAAATTCATAGTATCATGTATAACCTTCACTATCACAAATGAAGGGGAAGGTGCTGCTGCTTGGCTGGCAGGGTTGGGGGGCGCCTAAGGCAGCGCTGTTCACAGTGGGGTTCATAACCACCAGCCTCAGCCTCGTCTGATCAGACGGATCCCAGCTCATCATAGAATGAGGACCCCCAGGCCCACCCCGGCCCAGGTCTGCTGTATCAAAACCTGTGTCCTCAGGTGACATCTGCACATGGTGCCTGAAGAGCAGTGGTCTAGACCACAGTGTTTCTGAAACTTTCCTTTGAACAAGAACCATTTGGGATGCTTATAAAACATATATATGTCCCCTAGCACTGACTCACAAAGTCTGAGACTGGATGTGATAGTGAGCAAACGAGATAGTTTAAAGACAGATGGGGTGCCTGACACACAGAGGGCAAAGAACAAACTCCAGTCCTTCTGCCTCCTGCTGTTATCACCACCACCAGTAAGGTGGACAGATTTAGCAAATAAAAACACATGATGCCCAGTTAAACTTGAATTTCAGATAAACGAACAATATTTTAAGTGTGTCCCAAATATTGCAAGAGACATACTTTTATAAAAACATTATTTGCTTGTTGTTTATTTCAAATTCAGATTTACCTGGGTACCCTGTATTTTATCTGGCAACTCTATGTCCTGATTTGGGAATATCTGGGAGGGGGGAGCGAGTGGCAGAAAAGGTGGGAAAAATAGATTAGGCCCAGGTTATGGAGAGCTTGGAATACCATACTCAGGAGTTTAAGGTAATCTATATACCACACAGCTAATATTTGATCAGGGATGTATTGTGATCCAAATCCCCCACCCCACTCCCCCAAGAATGATCTGAAGAGCAATGGCAAGTAGGTTGCTGTGACAAGAGTCTCCATCCCAAAGACCCTTTAGGGTGGGAACACAGACAACGGAGTGGTCATAATGGAGAGGCCACATCACCAAGAATATAGAAGTTAAAATTTCAAAACTTTAAGTTTATTTTGTGTTAATTCTAAACGCTTAAAACATTTATTTAAATCCCACCCTGATTCCTAAAAATAATTTAAGTCAGCTACTTGACTTTTCACCAGAGTAACTGGTAAATGGCTGAGCCCTAGCCTGATTTACAAAGAGCTCTTTGCAACTGGGGGGGAAAAAGATACATAGTAACACACCAAAAGCCAACTTCCATGTCCTTCCAGTGCCTACTCCACCAGAACCTTGAGCTTGGCTTCTGGACTTCCTGTTTATCTGCGACAAAGCCTCACTTACAAGTCAAGTGATTACCCAATAACTCTCAGTTCTTTCCCATAATCTATTTACTCTTGTTTAACTGATAATTCTTAACAATCTTGGTTATCTAGTTTCCTAACCTGAAGCCTAACTAACTCATCAGGGGATGATGTTCCTAACTCATCAGGGGATGAGTTAGAGACAGTTAAAGTGGCAGCAGAGACAGGATGATAGAAAGGGGTGAAGAAAAACCAAAGTATTACATAAAGAATAAAAATCAATACTCTGAACCATGAGGACACATTTAAATGATAGAAGATAAATTTAGAAATAATATAAAACACTTCTGATTTCCATTTAAGAAACTGGCTTAAACAAGAAGAGCTTTGGTTTCTGAGGAGGTAAACTTCATTCACCTAAAATAAATACCTCATTTCTCAAACAAGTTACATAGTGAGGTTGCACATTTTAATCTAATGATTATCTTGACTTCAAGCTTACTGAAAAAATCACCTACAGAATGTTCTAGGCTGTATTATTTGTTCCCCTCTGATTTTTAAGTAGCATAATTCATCTACGTCCAAATCCCTCCCTGCACTTTCACATATTCCCCAAGACACTCAAGGAGAATTCAGCAGTTTAGAATATTCTTATGTGAGAAGTCATTACGGCAAACTCCACGCCCAGAATTAGTCTGGAATGTGTCAGGAAGAAAGCTATCAGCAGGAGCAGCTGCTACTAAGAACTAGAGCCCCGTCAGGACCCAGATTCCTGTGAAAATGCAGGAAATGGCCGAGAAGCTGCTCTAGGAAGACATCTGTGTCCGTCCAGGACTCACTGCTAGTCCCAGCAGCTCCTCAAACCTGGGAGGCAGGTGAACTCTGGCCATCTCTGAAGAGGGCTATGAGCAACCACCTCCAAAACTACTTCCTTCAAACTGTTTTTTCCCCCTTTTCCTTTTTTGAATTGTGTTAAATTTACACAACACAAAATTTACCATTTTAACCATTTTTTAAAAAGATTTTATTTATTTATTTGACAGAGAGAGAGAGAGAGAGAGAGAGATCACAAGCAGGCGGGGGTGGGGGGGAAGCAGGTTCCCCGCTGAGCAGAGAGCCCTGGATGCGGAGCTCGATCCCAGGACCCCGAGATCATGACCTGAGCCGAGGACAGAGGTTTAATCAACTGAGCCACCCAGGTGCCCCCATTTTAACCATTTTAAAGTGTACAATTTAGCGGCATTAAGTACATTCCCGCTGTTGTGCCAGCATCACCACTGTTTTTCCCTGAAGTTTTTCATCACTCTAAGCAGTAACTCTAACCTTTGAGCAGTAACCAACCCCTCATTCCCTCTTCCTTCTAGGCCCTGGTAATTCTAATCTACTATGTGTATTTGCCTATTCTAGATAATTCCTGTGACTGCAGACAGACAATCCTTTCTCCTGCAGTGTCTGGCTTATTTCCCCCAGGCATAAGGTTTTCAAGATTCTTTCATGCTGAAACCTGTATCAGAGCTGTATCTTTTTTCTTCAAAGCATTTCTTTTATGGTTTACTTTCTATCTGTTTTCTCTCGTTTGATTTTACATTTGGTTTCTTACTATTTAATGTCACCCTTCCTTCCAACTTTGAGCGCCGCTAACCACCAATCTCCTACCTTAACTTGACAAGATGGAGATGCTGACTCCACCTCAAGGTGTATCTTACACTGTAGCTCTTTGTTGCCAGGAAGCATTGTCCCTGAGGGACAGCAGCCTTGTTTTTCACATTGTTGGAACACATTGTGCTTTCCTGTTCTACCTGAATTCCCAGGAGAAGGGGTGTGTGTGTGTGTGTGTGTGTGTGTGTGTGTGTGTGTGTGGTAGAAATACCTTTGCCACCCTGCCATGAATCAAGTATGGCAACCTATAAGAATATGGTCTCAGAGTGTGGAGAGGAAAGTCCTAGCATAAGGTCACAGAGGTAAACTGGATTCTTGATTCTGAAGGTAAAAGCACACTCCCCCCAGACTTCTCCCAAACATGCCCAGCTCCTGCTCTCCCGGTGCTGACTATGGCACCCCCTGTGGGTAGACTTGGTTCCACTTAGTAATTGGGCAGGGTAAAAGGACCCCGTCCTAAAACCTCACCCGGTAGCCTCAGACCGGGCCTCTCACCATCGGTTCTCTTCTTTCTGTAGGCACATTATGTCTATATTAAGTGGGTTAACTGCAGGTCTCTATGCTACCCACCTGCAGCCTCTTTGCAGAAAAGGGGCCACACATTTCATTCACACTTTGGCTCAAGCAAATCCCTCCCAAGGACTGAGCTATTCTTGGTAATGATTTTACTTAAAACAGCTTTTTCTCTTCTCTTTGGACGCTATAAACACCTAAACTTAAATAACCAAAGGCATCACGAATGTAATTTATTTTGTGTCTTGATTGTTGGGAATTCAAATGCTATAAACTATTCCTCAAAGGCTTGTTATTCTGAAGAACAACAGAAACCTTAGTCTCCTACAAGAATGCTGGGTTCCAGCACTTACTTGAAAGTACCTTATTAATATCCTGTCTTAGGTAGAGCAAGGTCCAACTTTCTCATCTTCTCTTTCTGACTTCACAAAGGGCCATACTGAAGCACCCCCTTTCACTTCCCATCTCAGAGCCTGATCCTATGCTTATACCCCTCAGTGGAACTCTCCCAAGCACAAGCCAAGGGTGCTGTGTGGAAGGGTGCAAAGTGTACCTCAGCAATTTCAAGGCCACTGGCGTGGCTCCATCCTGCTGTCCCTGAGCTCTCCCCTGGGTGTCAGGAAAGAAGACACTCTTTTTCGCCTCCCACCCCAACTTTCTCTGTGTGGCTCCGTTGACCTGATGGTACAGATGCGAGCTGACCACCCCACCAAGCCCCAGCCTGGCCTCAGTGTAGGCTAAGAGGTCTTCTGTTTGGTTAAGAACTCTCTCATCAGAGGCATAGCTAGCAGAGTCTGTTGTTCTAAAACAGGGCCTTCTCTTCTCTTTTTTTTTTTTTTTAAATGGTAATTATATTGATGTCATTTATTAAGGACAATGGCGCAAAGTTACTAGAAGAGGCAATGTAAACAAAAGAGGGTGAGACAGGCAGATAAAGTGGACAGAGTATGAAGCCTGTCACGTGCTCGATTCCCCACCATCCAAGGGCACCCCATTGTGGCGTCTGTCCAGGGACCTTCCATCCTAGGCTGAGTGGGGGCCCTTCTTTCATATGCCGTTTCTGCTAACTTTAGCTTTGGCTACCCTTCTTGCCCTTGACAGATGCCAGACATGTAGGGAGGGTTAGCAGGAAACCTCAGCTATGACCAGGATCAGGGCAAATCTGAAAATTCCCCCCTGTACTGACCTAGGGCTCTGAGCCTCAGGGTTTCTCTCACCACCACCCAGAGTCTCTGGGGCACTAACCTGCTTCCAGAGGACGAGAAGAGGAGGCTTGTGCTCTCTTTTTTTTTTTTTCCAAAACAAAAACTCAGCAATTTCTGGGCAACAAATACATGGATGCTCCTGGTTGGTAGAGGGATTGAAGCCCTTTGATGATGGTGTCCCTTCCAGATCTACTCTCTCCACTTCTGTAGTTCTGAGTCATTCAAATGTAGTGCCTTAACAAGCACAAAGTCCCCCATTTCTCAACATTTCCAAAGTATTTTAAGTCTATGAGACTAGGCATGTGACATACTGAAATAAAGCCCATACTGATTTGACTACACTTAGCACCCAACAACTATAACTGCTTGGGTGAATGTTTACTGAATTATATTTGCACCTTCTTCTGAATAATCTGAATCTGCCATAAGTTCTTGGAAGGGTGAGACCTTGATTTCTCATCTTCCTCCTCCTTTTGAATCCCCTCAGGCTCCCCACTACCTGACATAGATCCCCAAATAATGGAGCCTCTCAGCACAGAAGTCTCCTCTATATTAATTGGGAAAAGGTGCTCATCTAGGTGGGTAAATGACAATAAAGAGTCTCCTCGGAGTAGAAGAATTAGCATAAGTCACCTTTTTCTACAGGCAGGTGGAATCAGCCACAAGCCAGGGTAATCGCTTGGTGAACAGAAGGAAGGCTGGGTAACAGCACTGGCCAGGAGCCTTTGTGCAGGTTACAACTTGCACAGCTGTACATAGCAGCCCCACAGTATAAGCTGGCTACGGAAAGTGACTGCACTAGGATGTTCAGCGTTTCTCAGCTGTCACCTTCTCTGTTTCCAGGCTTTGTCTTGAGAGTGAAAAAATTAACTTAATGGCAAAAATAAGCGATATTCCAACATTTGGATGTATTTGCACATTAAAGATTGGATTTTTTAATGTAGTAACATACACATGACAAAATTTATCACTTTTAGTATTTAGGTAACAGAGATGTGAAAATGATTTAAAGATCGTTATATTGTTTTTAAGCAAATCACTTAAAATTAAATTGGAAAATTCAATTGGAAAACCTCATTGTGTCCTCATTATTTTATATTTGATAAGAGATCTCAATTTTGAAATCAAAGGTAAGAACTATACCCAAGGACCTCCTTTACTTCTTCTCTCACAATCTTGAAAAGGCCAATAAGAAATTTCTAAGTTTAAGTTAAGAATGTCATTTTGTAAAGATGTGGGTTGGGAATACTTACTTCAGTAATTTATCAGATGAACTCTTCAAAATGAATGTAATCAAACCATTTCCTACTCTCTGAAGCATTTTGCAGGAAGTTTAGGTCCTATAAAAGCTCTTGTTATGTAGGAATATTGAGAGGTTAGATTTCCCATGAAATGGGATGACTGCATTTTCATGTTTGGAATTCAAATCCACAAGCTCAAGTTATTTGTGGTTCTTAGGTGATTAACATTTCAGATTGCCTTATTTAAACCATCCTGCAATTAACAAATTCTCTAAACTAACAACAGATCAGCAAGTTCGACAGTGACTTCAGGGAGAGTTCCGTGCTGAATCAGGATACGTAAAGCCAGGACCACCAATGGAATCAGAATCTTCATTCGGGAGTGTTCTAGAATGTAGAGATATAAGGCGTCAGGCTGCAAGGATCAGTCTTCAGGTTCAAAGCCGTATTGTGGGAAAAGTTCCAAGGAGCCTCCAGGTGACAGAAAGGCATTTACTATCACACTCTCACCTTCCCAGAATGCTGCTTATTGACAAGTTTCAGGAATGCGGCATGGAGTTTCTGTTCACTCCTATCCTGTGAAGATGGATCACAGACTCTCTGGGTGGAGGAATCTTTTCAGGCTACTTGGGCCAGCTCCACTAGGACGTTAGAAACTTCTCTTCTCTCAGGAGAATATGAATGACCAGAGGAAATAAGACTCAGGAATATAATGGCAACAAATTATTGAGTCTAAAATTGGCAATTATGAATCCAAATAAGATTTTGCTAGTGTTTGTGGACAGGATGTTCTCTAGAAGCCAATAACTTTTTAATTCCAATTACAATCATTGTGACAGCTTAGAGGCTAAACAGAACCAGAGGGCATACACACACACACACACACACACACACACACACACACACACAGTGGGTATCACCAATGGCAGATGTCAATGACCAAGGGATTAGGTAGGGTACTCAGCTGCTGATCCTGAAATCTGCAGCCTACTTTTAGGATACAAAGCCCCTCCTTTTGAAACTTAGAACACATTTACAGAAGTAGAAAGAACACTCCTAAAATTCATATGAAACCACAAAAGACCCTGAATGGTCAAAGAAATCATGAGAAAGGAGAACAAAGAAGGAAGCATCACAATCCCTGATTTCGAGGTATACTATAGAGCTATCGTCATCAAAACAGTATGGTACTGGCATAAAAACAGACAAATAGACCAACAGGGCAAAATCAAAATAAACTCAAGTATATATGTTTAACTAATATTTGACAAAGGACAAAAGAATACTCAATGGAGAAGAGACAGTCTCTTCAATAAACAGTGCTGGAATAATTGAGTATTTACATGTAAAACAATAAAACTGGACCCATAACTTACAGCACACACACAAATTAACTCAAAATGGACTAAAGACTTAAAAGTAAGACCTGAAACCGTGAAACTCTAGAAGAAAATTTATGAATAAGGCTCCTTGACATGGGTCTTGATAATGATTTTTTAGGTATGACACCTAAAGCACAAGCAACAAAATAAAAAATAAACAAGTGTGACTAAATCAAAGTGCAAAGCTTTTGCAGAGCAAAACAAGCCATCAACAAAGTAAAAAGAACACCTATGGACCAGGAAAACAATACTGGTAAATCATATATAAGTGGTTAATATTCAAAATATTTAAGAACTCCTACAACTCAATAGCAAAAACCAAATAACCCATTTTAAAAATGAGCAAAGGACCTGAGCAGACATTTCTCCAAAAAAGAGATAAGAAAGCCAACAGGCATATGAAAAGATAATATCATTAATCATTATGGAAATGCAAATTAAAGCCACAGTATCACCTCAGCCCTGTTAGAATGGCGGTCACCAAGAGGATGAGAGATGCAAGTGCTAGCATGCATGGAGAGAAAAGAGCACCTGTGCTCGCTGTTGGTGGCACTGTAAATGGGTACAGCCACTGGGGAAAACAGTATGGAGGATTCTCGTCAAATTAAAAGTAGAGCTACCCTATGATCCAGCAATTCCACTTCTGGGAATATATCCAAAGGAAACAAAAATTCTAACTGAAGAAATACCTGCACTCCCATGCTCATAGCAGCATTATTTGCAATGGACAAGATCTGGAAACAAACTGTCTGTTGATGGGTGAATGGATAAAGAAATTATGGTGTACACACACACACACACACACTGGAATTTTATTCAGACATAAAAAAAACCACACAAGGAAATCCTACCATTTGCAACAACACATTGACACCTTGCAGGTATTATGGTAAGTGAAACAAGCCAGATGAAGAAAGAAAAACACTGTATGATCTCACTTATATGTGGAATGTAAAACAATAGTAACAACAACAAAAAATACCCAAAAACCTAAAAAAAAAAATCACAGAAAAAGAGATCAGATCTGTGGTTACTAGAGGCAGAGGGGGAGGGGGAAAGAGTAGGGAGAAATGGAGGAAGGTAGTCAAATGATGCAAACCTCCAACTACAAGATAAGTAACTATTAGATGTAGTGTACAAAATGATGATTCTAGCTAACACTGGTGTATGATATACAGGTGACCTCTGAGCGACACACGTTTGAACTTTGTGCGTTCAAACTATGTGGGTTATACACAGATTTGTTTTGATAAATACTGTATAGTATAGTAAATGTATTTTCTCTTTTGTTATGATTTTCTTGTGTCTAGCTTTATTTGTTATAGACTACAAGAATGTAGTCTATAATACATGTAACATACAAAGTATGTGTCAATGAACTGTTTATGTTACCAGTAAGGCTTCCTATCAATAGCAGGCTATTAGTAGTTAAGTTTTGAGGGAGTGAAAGTTACAAGGGGAGTTTTGACTGTGTAGAGGGTTGGCACCTCTAACCCCAACGTTACTCAAGAGTCAACTACCTAGGAAAGTTGCTAAGAGGGTTCTTATTCCTAAGAGTTACCATGATGAGGAAATTTTTTTTTTTTTTGCTTTTTTCCCCTTCTTTTGTTTTTACTGTATCTATGAGAAGATGGACATCAGGTAAACCTAGTATGGTCATCATTTCACAATATATGTAAATCAAACCATCACTGCTGTACACCTTAAGATTATACAGTGATGTATGCCAATTACTTTTTTTTTAATTTTTTAAAATTTTATTTATTTATTTTTTTTCAGTGTTACAAGATTTATTGTTTTGCACTACACCCAGTGCTCCATGCAGTACGTGCCCTCCTCAATACCCACCAATTACTTTTTAAATAAAACTGTGAAAAATATATAGAGTATACCCAGATGCTGAAAGATCAAAGCCTGTACTAAAGTGAAGACGGTATCTCTTTGTTATCAGCTTGGACATGCGGGTCTACTTGACAGCACTGGGAATGGATGATACAGACGGAATGAAAGGACTGGTTCAGTGAATAGTGAGCCAGCTTCTATAGTCTGCCTGCAGTCTAGTGGCAATCAGCAGTCAAGAGGACTAAAGCAAAATGTATCTCAGAAACTTGAAGCTTGTTTTGTTTTTTAAATACAGACAGCTAAAGATAAAGAAGCTAGAAATCTCAAAAGAATGTATCTTCCTTTGTTTATACCTAAGAGACTAAAGGAGCATATGGAGGGATGGAGGAAGAGAAACTAGGGGTAGTTCAGGTCATCTCCATCCAGCTCGGCCTTCAAGGAAATTACCCTTTTTATGAGTGGCAAACAAAGTGAAAAAGAGAGAGAGAGAAACCCTGTATGTTCAAAGGAATTCCACCACCTAGGTAGAAACTATAGAAAGAAAGATTAAGGGGTGACAGTGTGGCTCAGTGGTTTAAGCCTCTGCCTTCAGCTCAGGTCATGATCTCAGGGTCCGGATCGAGCCCCGCAGAGGCTCTCTGTTCAGCAGGGAGCCTGCTTCCTCCTCTCCTTCTGTCTGCCTCTCTGCCTACTTGTGATCTCTCTCTCTGTCAAATAAATAAATAAAATCTTTAAAAATAGAAAGATTAAAAGACACGCTTCAGGTCTACTAGAGATGTTTGTTTTATTTACCACTGTATTCCTAGAATCTGAAATCATGCCTGTCACATATTAAGCACTCAATAAATTTTTGTTGAATGAACATTGTAGTTATTGAGAGAAGATATACAAATGCCAAATAGTCTGGCTTGATACATCAATAGCCAAGTACTGACTAAAATGAATCACTGCTCCATTTCTAGTAAAAAATGTATCCTAAATTCATAAAAAATCTATATTTATTCTAGAATTATTTACAAATCTTTTTTAAACTTCTAAGAGTTCCAAAAATGAAAAAAGTCAAGTAAAATTCCATTCATATGCACAAATATATATATATATATATATTTAAGATTTTATTTATTTATTTGACAGAGAGAGAGATCACAAGTAGGGAGAGAGGCAGGCAGAGAGAGAGGGGGAAGTAGGCTCTCTGCTCAGCAGATCGATGTGGGGCTCGATCCCAGGACCCTGAGATCATGACCTGAGCCAAAGGCAGAGTCTCCAATCCACTGAGCCACCCAGGTGCCCCTCATATGTGCAAATATATTCTTGATGCTTTGATGTTCATGGTCTACCTCCATTTTTGCCCTATATGCCAATTGACCAGCCAATATTGTGTATGTTCTAAAGGAAAACTAGTATTACTATAGGATATTTCTCCAGGAAACCCAGGGGACCACTCAAGTAGGCTTCCCAGGTGCTAGCCACTTCCATCCTGTCCTATTCTGGGCCCCGGTCTGACGTGTTCCAAAACTGGACGTATCAGCACATCCTCAACAGATCCATCTCAGAAGCAGAGTCCCAGTAGTCCACCTCACCAAGACAGATGGAAAAACCCAGAATGGACATTTGGTTAATTAAAACAGAAAACCAGAATTGCCGAGAAGACTGGCATCTTTGGGCAAGCACATTCCTGATGGGAAAACTCTAAAGAAAGCTGAATTTGAAATCTTACTGTGCTACAGAGCATGGAATTAGAATGAAAGGTCCTTGCTACAGGAGTCATGTCTTCACAGATTCTAGGTTAATGTAGTCTTCCTTACAATAGGCATACATGTGGTCCCCAAAACACATAGATTAAACTTTTTAGGTCAGAGCATACCAACTCCAACAGCATTTAGAAGGGCACTGCCAACGTGTGCATCTATGACTTTCCCTCCTGTTGGTCCTCCATGACTAATGAAGTCCCATTCGAAACACATTCTTCCTTTGGATATATCAGTATCTTCAGTGAGGTCTCAACGTGTTAATGATCTCACAGACTGTCATCTCAAATAGTTGTTGAGATTCTATTATGTAGCGGGAACTGATTTAGGTAGTGGGGGAGACAGTACTTAACAACCCAGACAAAAACCCCTGGGCCCATGGGGCTTACATTCCCTCTATTTTAACTTCTACTACTCTGCCTTTTCTAGATGACCTTTTACTATGGGCTGATTTCACAGGTTAATTCTCAGAGAAAATTCTATTTCTCATTTGTGACTGTTGCCATGATGTACTGTTTATAAATACAAAAGGACAGAAAACAAAAAACAAAACCAGACAATATCTTCTATTAGGGTTTTGGAAAAGGGCAAGAAAGATCTAATACCAACAGGTGATTACACTGTTGGAGTCCACAAACAAAAAGTGAATTTTAGATCATTCCTTGAGACACCAGAGTGGTATATTTCTGCTAGTAATTAAGAATATCATCTTCTCCTAGGAGTAAACCCAATCAAGAGGACTTCAAATGAAAATGTTAGAGAACTGGAAAGGAACATGGGATGAGGAGCTGGGAAGCATGTTCCACAGTTTCCCTTTCCCAGTCCACAGTCCTGCACTAGGCAAGTCCAGGGCTCCTCCCCTCACTTTTCTTTTCTTTTTTTTTTTTTTAAAGATTTTATTTATTTATTTGACAGAGAGAGAGAGAGAGATTACAAATAGGCAGAGAGGTAGGCAGAGAGAATGGGGGAAGCAGACTCCCTGCTGAGCAGACAGCCTGATGCGGGGCTCGATCCCGGGACTCTGAGATCATGACCTGAGCCAAAGGCAGAGGCTTTAACCCACTGAGCCACCCGGGCGCCCCTCCTCCCCTCACTTTTAAGACAACAAATAACCTAAATCCTTAAGGCACCAACAGCTGGGAAATACCATGATCTCCCTCGATATTAGGAACCAATCCTTACTCCTCTCAATCTCCTCTACAGGGCCTTGGGACATGCCCCACACATAGAGCCACTGCATAAATACTGTTTAATCCAACACAGAATCTATTGTAACATCAGAGTGGCAGCTGCAGTCACTGATGGTCCAGATAAGACATTTAAAATTTTGTGCTGTTCTTTAGCTGTTGAACCTGTTATTCACCTAGCCTTGCTCACTTTGCGGGTCTCAAGAGTCGTTTACACAGCCAAGTACTTCACCACCTGAACCGAGAAACCCTTTGCAACCTTTTCTACACGACCCTGCGGTACCTAAGAGTTACACGCCTCTTCCTTTTCCCAGCAACTTCCAGGCCTTCCCGCTCTCCTGGTGCTCTTCCTCCGGCTTCTCTTTCTCATTCCTCCTCCTCACCACCAGCCCCATAAACAGCATTCTGCAGGACAGTGCCAGCCCCCTGGTTAAGGTCACTGGCAGTGTCATCTTTTTTTTTTAGATTTTTTATTTATTTGACAGCGAGAAACACAGCGAGAGAGGGAACACAAGCAGAGGGAATGGTAGCGGGAGAAGCAGGCTTCCTGACGAGCAAGGAAGCCCGATGTGGGGCTCGATCCCAGGACCCTGGGACCATGACCTGGGCCGAAGGCAGCCGCTTAACGACTGAGCCACGCAGGCGCCCCTGGCAGTGTCATCTTAAATGAGATGGCTCACCAACCAACTATGCTTCAGCCCAAATGGGAGAGTAGCCCACGGGGCTCTTCGGGCACCCCCAAGAATCTCACAGTGAGAAGTCTAAAACCAGCTCTTCATCCTTCTTCCTCATGTTAAGATCTGTATTCCACATTACTTACTTCAATGAGTCACCTTCTTTTTATCAACTGTCCACTTGTTCCACTGTCCAAATTAATCAAGGACCAATCTTTGCTGACCCCATCCTCTAGAATAGCCGTTAAATCCTTGCTTTTTCCTCACTGCATTGGTAAGGTCCTAATCCCTTATGTGGTCTCTCAGCTTCAAGTCTCCTTATTTACACCTCTCTTCCAGCTATTGATGCTTGCTTCTTAGTACCGTGAACCTCCAGGCATTTGTGAGTTCTCTGTACTAGACTGTAACTTCTTTGGACATAGAAACCTTGTCATTACTTGTCCTATTATCCCCTGTGGTATAACACTGTGCTGTGCACATAATTGCTCCATAAATACACTTTGACAATAAAGCAAGGATTATCTTAAAGTGACGGCATTTATCCCCTCAAAGAGCAGCTTGTTAGATAATTAAATATTTACTCTTTTTCCCAGCCCATTAACAATGTTATATATACACACAGACCATACACATAGACGCAGGCACATACAAGACGCTCTTAACTCCCTTTAAGTCAATCTTTTAGCAAACACCAAGAGATGATCTATCTCCCAAATAATTGAGACATAAATTGGTTCTTATTTTTCGTTCCTGGTCTTCCTTGAGGAAACGACACAACACTCAGTAGCAAATGAGAAATTATTTTGCAAATCTATACACCTCAAATACCACCAAACATGGGTCATGCATCTTTCTTGCTTTTTGATCCCACTGCTGTGACTCAGTGTGGTAATTACATTGCAAAGCTATTATTCGATGAAATGAAAATGGCAAAACAATTTAAATGCCTGTCCAAAAAAACCTCTGTTAGAATGCAATTATAAGTGAAATTACAATGGTAAAATAATTGAAATGCAAGTCTGGGAGGCACCGTTATGAAACTATTAAAATGCTTCTGCTGAGGACTCGTAAAGTTGAGTGAAACCATACACTCCCAGGGACACATTTTTAATTCACTAAAGCAGTTAACATTCATGGAAAGATGAAAATATCTGTGCTCTGTTCCACAGCATTCTCTGCACTTCTGCGTGCAACCTAGGGCTGTGTAACATCATCGGGGTTTGCAGGTTGCTGGGACAGACTGATCAGAGCACCATGGGCCACACTGTGCTTCCATCCGGCACCAAGAAGATAAAGGCACAAGGGCAAGCTTACTTTAGATCTCTCTGGAACGTTTCCAATATATAAGCTAGGATCACAATGTGAAAAGATGTTTGTGCTAAAATTTAGCTTGTAATTATTAAATATGTGTGTGGATGTATTTCTAAGGCTCTAGCTTTTTAAAATGTTCTGCTGATGTATTCCTTTTGCAAAATCTTGATAAATATTTTGATGCCCAGGCTTACAGTAGATCTGCCCACCAAAAGAAAAAAAGACAAAATACAAAAGACAAAATACAGTGCTAGATACACAAGGGATACACTGAAAGGATCAATTTGACAAATGACTAAGGACCCTCCTCCAAATTATATTCTGCATTTTGATGGCTGAACCCACAGATGAGTCTACCAGCAAAAACACGTGAAATATGCCCCGTTCCCAGCCCCTCTCCCTCACAGTCTGCTTCCACAGATCTATCTTGCTCACTTAAGTGACTAAAAAAATAGATGCTAGGAGGAAGTCATATAAAGAAACAACTGTTAAAGGAATAGATGTAAATCCTTTCCTCATCCATGAGTATCTCTCTCGCAACATCACAGAACAGGTTAGAAAATGGCATTTTGGGGCACGTGATTGGCTCAGTTGGTTATGAGTCCAACCCTTCATTTCAGCTGGGGTCATAACCAGGGTGGTGAGATCAAGCAAGGGAACTAAGTGGGAATGTTAATAAGACCTTGTAACAACGTGAACCTTGAGGGCATGGTAACTTAATTTTGTTTAAATTCATTAATTAATTAACTTATTTATTTTACAGAGAGTGTGTGTGTGCATGAGGATGTAAAGAGGGAGGGGTGGAGGGAGGATGAGGGAGAAAGAGAATCCCAAGCAGACTCCACACACCCAGCAAAGAGCCCGACAGGAGATCATGACCTGAGCCAAAATCAAGTGTCAGACAGTGCTTAATCTACTGAGCCTCCCAGCTGCCCCTGGTAACTTTAAAACAAAAATCAAATCTGAGACCTCGATATTTATAGAGAGGTCATATTATTTTTACATATATAATTTAGATATTAATATGATTCGAAAGAGATTTTCTTTATCATATGAGGAAGTTCTTCCTATTTAGGCACAAAGGAATGAACTTTGAAAAAAGACAGAAAAAGTCATCTAGAGAAAATTCTATGAATAAGACTAACTTAAAAAATAAACAAGCAAACATACACATAGATTATAGGGAAAAAAAATTAGCAGGGTCCCCAAGGTATTTAAATCATAGTATTACATATAAAATTTGAAATTCAAAATCACATTTGTCAGAGTTTTACAGAATTAACTTCTATATTTAGGAAAGTACTCAAACAGGTTTTCATATAATAGCTTTATTAACTTCCCAGGGCATATCTTTGGAAGTTAATGAAGGAGAAACCAATAAAACATTTATAATATGATAAGTTGAAATCTATTGCTCTAACTTCGAAATGAATAAAGATATGAGTTGGATTGATGGATAGCAGAGGGTAAAGAAAATATAGTATTAAATGCTAACTCTAGGACCTGAGTGGTGGATATATATGGGCATCCTTATACAATATTTTTGATTCTTCTGTATGTTTAAAATTTTTCATAATAAAATGTTAGGAAAAATGCACTGCTCTAGATGGAAAGTATTTATTCTATTTGTTAACTGTGCTTGACAAATAATCCAGGTTCAGAATTGTCTCATTGACATGATACACTCACCTAGCCATCCGGATCCTGAATTTGGAATGCACAAGTCTGTCTCAGCGCTGGGCAACACGAAGCCAACAACAAACACCTCCACGCCGTCCGCCATAAGGGCCATGCCCAGGACAAAGAAAAGGGCCCACTGGAAACGACCATGACCACATTCTTGGATTATCAGCTCATACTGCTGGGCTAGTTCCTCTTCATCAGCTTTCCTCTCTGACTCCAGTTCCTGCCGGTCCTTGTGCACATCCCCCTTGGGCTGGCCCACGGACACAATGCTGTCCTTCCCTTGGTTCATACTGGGGATTCCCTGATACTCCCCTTCATAGATTTCATCATCTTCATCATGACCCTCAGTAGCTTCACTGGAACCTTCATCATCATTGGCCTCCCCGTTGTACGTTTCTCCGGGTGGGTAATAGTCATCATCCTCTTCATCTTGGAACCGACTATAGGACCTCTGCGTGTATTCATCTTGGGCCCGGTCCACTGCCTGATTCACCTTCTTTACTGTTTGTTTCTTCACCTCCCGGGCAATGTCCTTGGCACCCTTCATCAGTGAAGTCCTATCCTTGTAAGAGTCTTCCATCTTATCTCAACTGATGGCCAATGAGAAGATGGGAATATTTCAGACTCTGATCAGTGGTTCGGCCCTGATTACATCATCCACTTTGGGGTCAAAACAGAACTGCAAAAGAAGAAAACCACATGAAATAGTTATTATTCCTTTCTTATATATATTTTTTATCATTTATTTCTTAGTCTCTTTTCACTGCCCCTCAGACTAAGACACAGAATTAGCTTTTCTTTTTTTTGATCTCACTGTCCACATGCACACTGGATCACAGTTCTCTGCTCAGGTGAGATCAGCGCTCGAATACTTATGGGTTTTACTGCTGTTATTATTATTATTTGGTGTTTAAGGAACTCTGTCCCCTGGGAACTTTGATAGAATACACAGGCATTCCCCAGAGAGTAAAACAGGACATTTGGCACCTCTACAAGGGCATCTAACACATTTTGAAAGTTTTATAAAGATAGAGTCTGATTGAGAAAAATAGTATTAGTCAAAGACATACACACACTGCAAAGGCAAAACCAGAATAGAAGAATCCTATCTGACCTTAATTCCTAATAGTGAAAAAAACCCAAATTGCAGGCAAGCAGTCCTAGATACGATGCTATTGAATCGTGTGTGTATGTGTGTGTGTGTGTATTTGTATATATATTTATGTATATATATACTTGTAAAATGCATTTCCCCTCTACTTTATCTCTCCAATAAATGACAAAGACTCATATGGCACCCAAAACCACAATTCAGTATTTCCCCCAAATATAACCATTGTATCAGTAGGAAATGGGCAGAGTTCATCAAATGATTTCGGATACCTTTGATAAACATTGAATTGGAACATATGGTTTGTCTAGTTGGGGTATGTCCTTTCAGAGGTCACCCCCAAACCTCCAGGGACAGGTAAGCCCATGCCATGTCCCTTCAAAACCCCACCTGTCAGTACTCCAGGCTTTGTCTCTTTTTTTTTTTTTTTTAAGATTTTATTTATTTATTTGACAGAGAAAGAGATCACAAGTAGGCAGAGAGGCAGGCAGAGAGAGGGGGAAGCAGGCTCCCGACTGAGCAGAGAGCCTAATGTGGGGCTCCATCCTAGGACTCTGAGATCATGACCTGAGCCGAAGGCAGAGGCTTTAACCCACTGAGTCACCCAGGCGCCCCATGTCTCTATCTTTTTCATCTCTGGACATATACACACACACCCCTTGTCCTACCGTCATTCCAGTTAACTGCTGTCTTGGATACCAGAGTCATGGGTCTCCCATGACCCACCATTTGGTTTTCTTTCCCACTGAGAGCACTCTAGATCTTGGTTTACATTTAGGCTGAACACATGGTAACTGATGTTTCACTTGTCCACTGAGCTGTCTCGTCTGGTGGCCCACCATTGTAAAGAAAGGATATGAAAGTGAGAGAGTCCTTCTCCTCCATCATTAACTCCCCAAGCTCTACTCTGTGGCAGTGCTGCAAACCATGAGTTACATAATAGCCACGTCTACCTTCTTTTTGTACCCAGTATAAAACACTTGATAAGTAGCTATACAAACATATACTCAAATGGCTCGTTCAGACATCACAAACAATAAAAGCAATAAAGACAGCAATAAAGACAAAAAGATTTTTGTTTATAAATGGACTGTGCATTGTTACCACTGAATAACTGCAAATGCCCGGGAGGTAAACAGAAGTGTGGTTCTGCACAGGCCTGTGTTTTGAAAGACAGCAAAGTGAAGTTAAAATAAACACATGATTTAAACACAAGCCTTTTTGCCAAATGTCTTAATGGAGGGCTTTTCTGAATGTTCTCCTTTTTCTTTCTTTCTCCTTCTCCTCCTTTTTTTTTTTTTTTTTTTGAGAGAGAACTGAGAGTCAGCAGAAGAAAAGATGGGAGGATTCATGAGCCGAGAAAGAAAAGATGAGCAGGCAGATGGAAAAGAGTTTGAGTATGGAGGCTCAGAGACTCAAATCATATACCTCTGTTTCAGGGTGAATCACCGAGTTACATCACTTATAATATGTGCCAAACAACATTTTAATAAAAAACGGCTTGATTTTGTATATACCCTATGCCAGACATTGTGCCAAGAAGTTTATATACATTTTCAAATTCTTTTATTTAATTCTTACTTCAATCCTCCGAAATAGATATTAAAGTCTCCATTTTACAGGTGGGAAGATTAAGGCTTATTGAGATTCAATAACTGGCCCAGGGTCACAACATCTGTCAACTGAGACGCTGGGATTCCAGTCCAGATGCGTCTGACCACAAAGCCTTGCCCCTTACCCCTCTCTGCTTCACCCAGTGCTCTTGTTAAGGTCTTAGTAAATGCAGTAGCATTCTTCCTGGTCATTCTGATACCTTGGTTGCCTACACAAAAATTGTTTCATATCCTCTTGCCTAAATTGTCTTGTAGGTTCTGAAACAAGGGGAATCTTCACTCATGATAGGATTTATATGGAAAATAATTCCAAAATATGGTCTTGTCTGTTCAGATTAACCATCCCAACATGGTAGCTGTACTTCAAAAGATAATCCTGTAGTTATTCCAAACAAGTCGTCAGTGGACAAGAAGGGCAAGAAAGAAGGCAAAGCAATGAACCTCCAACCACATCCAGTCAAGTGCAGCTACCTCTTCCTCATAATTCAAGATGGTGTACTTCTCCATGAAATAAGGATAATGACAAAACTACCTTGCAGAGTTGTGAAGATTAATAGGTGCTGTTTATACTGCTGTGTCCAGGAGAAAATTTGACATATATTAAATGATTTCAAAATTCAGGTCCCCCAGAAACAGAACCTGGGATAAGGAATCATGTGCAAATCATTTATTGAGAAGAGTTGGTAAAGGAGGGGACACCTGAGGCAGGATAGCAGTTTTAGGTAGGGTCTGGGGGGTGTGAGGTTCAGCCTCTGCTCAGAGTTATTCCCACACAAGGCAAAGGTATGGGAGGTACTATCACAAAACAGGAATCTTAACAACAATCTTACACTTTTTAAAATCTCAATTTACAGATGGGAAAACCAAAACCTGCCCAGTAAGAATTCATACCTACACAAGCCTACTAAAAAACCCAAACACTTATACTACAACTACCAGCAATTAACAGAAATGGGGGCCCAGAAGGGTAACAGAGATATGACACTGCAAAGCTGGGGCAGAAGACAGTCCCACTGCCCACACCTGGATGATAGAAACGCTCAAAAGTACTTGCAGGTCTCTAGCATGTTGGGCTTGGGGGAAGAGTCATTATCTAACAACCCTCTTTCCCTCCTAAGTTCGGATCCAAAGGAGACATTCAATAGAGGAGATAAATAGTGATCAGTTTGGAGATGGAGATGATGGAGAATGGAGATGGTGGGGAATCATGCCCACACTTTATCCCTGACGCCACACCTTCTTCCCAGTCCTGGGACTCCACTCCATGCAGGACTCCTTCCTGGATGGAAGGCTGTCCAGGGAACTTTCCATGCTGCAGGAGTAGCAGACCTGGGTAAGCACCTCCATGGGGCTGAGGCCAGCAGGCCAAGGTCTTTCCCCCAGTTCACCAGAGAAACTTCTCATTCTTTCTTGGGGAGGCAGCAGGGTATGTGCATGGTGGGGAAAGAGAGAAGCTGCAAGTGTTTTTCCCACATCTGTCTCTACTGGGGAGCAGTGGAAATCCCTGTACCTGAGTGGAGGTTGAGAAGTGTGGAATAACGTGTGGAATAAAGCTTCACCTTAAGAAGGTGCTATATAATTTGGTCAGGACTATAACAGAGCACACCAGCCACCTCAGTGAGAGCCTTATCACCTTCCATCTCTTATGAGATAGAACATAAAACTAATTATATGTGATGACATTATAGTAATGCCACAAAATAGAGCTTCGTTAAAACAAAAAGGCAATGACACAAACATTCAAATTTGCAACAAGTCCAGAAATATTTTGAGGAAATCTATAGTTCATTAATCAAACTAATATACATTTTCATCCATAATTCATGTCAGAAGGAAAGGCAATTCTTAGTATTCACCACCCACCTTGCAAGTAAGGCTGATTGTAAACAACTAAATACCTCTTTATTTAGGCTGTTTCACATGTCTAAAGATAAAGATTTTTTTAAAAGGCTTAAGATCAATTTCATTGAGGTATAATTTACATTGAATAAAATGCTCTGGTGATGACTAAAAGAACATAGTGAAACCAGATTACCAGCTAGATTATGAAGATACTTACTCCGTCAGAAAACACTGGTAAGTGCTTAGGTTTGAAACCTCTGGACCTTATAGTAACTATCAACAAAAAAGATCAGCATATCTGAGTTCTGGACTTTGGTGGAGAAAGACGAGACAATGGGCATGGCCTTGGAGGAGCTCTAGGTATTACAGAAGGAAGAATGTCTATACCACTACTACATATAGCCAAACCTTGTGCAAGAGATACTATCTGAAGGTGACTGGAGTTAAAATGCAGAAATGCATATCTACATTCTTTTCAGAATGCTGTCTTTTGGGAGGGAGAAGAGGACAATGGAGATAAAAGAATATAAAGGAATATAATGGAATATAAATAAAGGAATATAATGACCCATCATCCCAGCCTGTCCAAATCTTCGACATCAGACTTTTCTCACTTATGAATGCTGCTTGTCCTCCAAACCTTTAAACTTATGTGTAAATATGTGTAAATTCCCATTCTTTGAGCGATTTCCTTTCATTATTGCTCAACCTAATCACAGCTTCCCAGTTAAGCATAGTTTCCTTTGGGCATTCAATCATGTTTTCCATTTATCCATGAGCATAACAGTCTTCCCTATTAGAATGTAAGCTTCCTGAAAACAGGAACTTAGTAAAAGAAAATGCTATAAAGCAATGTTACTGAATGAGGACACAAGCAGTCTAAGGGGGCCAACTCTCTGACTGCCCTTTTCTTCATGAGGGACTTGCCTGGATCAGCATTTTCCCCAAAGTGCAGTCTGTAGTATGTGGACCTATAAGGTGCTCTGAGTGGAAAAAGTTCTATGGGCAAATAAATTTACTAAGTTTCTGTCTCACATTTAACAGGTCCTTCTCTAGAAGTGTCACAGTTCAAGCTTTTTGTAAAGACCCTTGTTTAAATGTATTATCCAACCATTTCCCAAACTTTCCTAAAAACAGAATGTCCCCACTCTCAACAGAAGACCAACAAACAGTCCAGTATTAAAATAACTGCCAAGATCCTTTTAAATCCTAACATGTCTAGGGACTTTTGGGTGGCTCAGTCAATTAAGCATCTGCCTTCAGCTTAGGTCATGATCCCAGAGTCCTGGGATCAAGCCCCATGTCGGGCTCCCTGCTTAGCAGGGTGTCTGCTTTTCCCTCCCCCTCTGCCTGCCACTCTGTCTATTTGCATTCTCTCTCTCTGTCAAATAAAACAAAGACAATCTAAATTTTAACATGTCTATTAAAAAATACCATAAAACTCACAAATTAGAATTAATTGGGAGAAGCAGGATGAAAGGCAGAAATTCTACATTAAAATAACATTTTAAAATGAAATACAGTATTTCTAGTCTATCAAAAACTGAAATTAAGTTTATAAAATATCTCTTATATTTGCTACAAAAATAAAGAGTATTTAGAATATCTGGATATTTTTAAGTAATAAGTCATTCAGAGAGCCTGGAAATTTTTATTTTAAGTATATTAACATTCTTTATATGCAATTTTAAAAAAAGATTTTATTTATTTGATAGAGAGCACGCACAAGGAGGAGGAGTGGCAGGCAGAGGAAAAGGGAGAACCAGACCCCCTGCTGAGCAGGGAGCCAGATGCGGTGCTCAATCCCAGAATCCTGGGATCATGACCCTAGCTTAAGCAGCTAGGGTCTGCTTAACTGACTGGGCCACCCAGGCGTCCTCTTTTTATGCAATTTTGACACAATTAATTTGTTCTATGAAGAACAGCTCTCCTAAACCAGGGTAAACCGGCTTCAGCAATTGTTGAAAGCTCGACAAACTCCATGTCAGTGAAGACTAATGGCCTATTCATATAACAAAACTGTTTACGTATGTGAACTTTTCTGAAGATCCTAGACCTCTTTATAGAACAATATTCTCAAGTGAGTCAAAGTGGGCAATATTCGTTGAAGAAGTGTCTGAATTCAGTTTAGTGTGTAAAGCAATATTCTTTCTGAGCATAAAACTAAAACATCCTTAAGAAATAACTGGAAAATTCAGAAAGTTACGAAGAAAAAAAAAACCATATGTGTTTCTACCACCCTGAGATTCCTACTCTTACCAAGTAGCAATTTTAATTCCAGTCTTTAGTTTATGCACATGCTTCTGGATATTTTTCCTTTAGAACATATGATACATTTGTATTTGAAGCCCTTCTCAGATTATTCTATTATCTCTAAGTCTTCAGGTATGAATTTTCCTATTCACTGGGGTAGTAGACTATTTCAAATAGTGCAAGTCTTTGTTACATGCTTAGTAATTCTTGGCTATGAGCATATCATAGCCAAGCATATAGTAGTTGTTCTTGATGAGTGATCTAGGGCTTCCCAGGAAACCCCAAAGACCGGTCAAGGAATCTGTGAACTCAAAATAATTTTCATAATAGAAAAAATGTTACTTGAGGTTTTCACTTGCATTTTTCATGAGTGTACAGTGGGATTTTCCAAAGGTTACATGTGTAGTGACATCATTGCCTTAAGGGTTAATGAAATGTGTACTTGAAAATTTCTTATGTTTTAAAAGTAAGGTCCTTAGATTTAGTTTCTAAAGTGATAAGTACCAATAGGTATAACCAACAGAAATGCAAGTTCTTTTGTTCTTAATAATTTTTAAGAGTGAAAAATGGTTATGGAGGCCAGACTAAATTCAGAATTATGGTTCTAGAGGAATCCTCTCCTGCTTGAACCTGGAGATGTAGAGGTTTTTCTTGAGAGTTTGTTTTTTCCAGTAGGGTTTTGAGTTTGCCCCTGCTTGAGCCCCAAAGGGTTGACAAAAGGCTGAACTAGTTTTTCTATCAGTAGCTCAGCTCTGGATTTCCATATTTGCAGAGATACTGGTAAGCTCAGGGTTTCCATCTCAGGTGGAAATCCCAGCCTTGTGTAGGGCAGGCAGTTGTGGACTGTCTTCTCTTCCAGGTGGGATGGGCAGTGTGCTCCTGCTGACATGTCCTGGTCACAACTTGGAAGGCACAATGTCATCTCCCACACACTGCTATGTCTGCACTTTCTATTTCTGGAACCTGACAATTCCTTTTTTCTTTATTTTGAGGTCAGCTATTTATTATCAAAATAATATTTTGATGTATCATCCATGTACATGAAATAAGGTTTAGCATGTGCTCAATCTACCACCATGACCCATAGGTTGGCACTTTTATAACCTGCTTTAATCATACATTTTATATTTACATTTTTTCATACTTTTAAATATTCTTCTACCACTTTTATTTATGGTATATTATAATTTATTTAACCTATCTCCTATCATTGGGCATTTAGGTTATTTCTACTATTTTAGTATTATTAGTAATGTGGTGAAGCACATCCTTCTGGTAGATCTTACTGAGAATTCATGAAGTCAAAGGAAGAACCTAGTTTTGATGATTTTTATAAATAATATTGCACTGTTCTTCAGAAAGGCTGGGGCAATTTATAACTTCCAGAAGCCTGAAGGAGAGCCCCTATTTCCTTGTGTTCTCACCTACCTGAATTCAGGAGTTGAGATTTATGCCAAATTACAGAAAAATGGTTTTATTATTTTAAATTGCATGTGATTGCCAGCGAAATTGAACATCTCTTTCCTTGGGAAATCTTTTATCTTTTGCCCATTTTTGTATTAAGGTTTATACAGTGGGTTTAATGTGTGCCCCCAAAAATGCAATCACATCCTAATCCTCCAAACCTATGAATGTGATCTTTTTCGAAACGAGTATCATTCAGTGGAAGATCTTGAAATGAGATCCTCCTGGATTGGGTGGGCAAGTGTCCCTATAAGACACAGAAGAGAGAAGACACAGACACAGAAATAAAGCCCTGAGAAAATCGAGGTGGAGATTACGCAGTCACAAGCCAACGAAGGCCCAGAACCACCAGAAACTACAAGTGGCAAGGAGGGATTGTCCCCTCAGGAGAGAGAGGGCAGCCCTGTACCATCTTGAGCTCTGAGAAAGTTTCTGGGTTTCAAGCCACCCAGGGTGGTAATTTGTTAAGCAGCCTCAAGAAAAGAACACAAGATCTGATTCTTTTTTTTTTTTTTTTACAAGATCTGATTCTTAAATGTTCTTCCTTCATGTTTTTGTTTTGTTTTGTTTTTGTGGGTTTTGTTTGTTTTTTGCCTTCAGTAGTGAATTAAGGCTTTCCTGAAGTTCCAAAATATTCATCCATATTTGTTCTGATTTTAGTTTCAGTGTTTAATGTGTAGTTGTGGAATTTATTTTGCTATATTGTACAAGGAAGGGATTTTTCAAATGAATAAACAAATATCCCAGAAACATTTATTAAAACGCCTATTTATAAAATTGATAAACCCTTGGCCAGACTTATCAAAAAGAAGAGAGAAAGGACCCAAATTAATAAAATCATAACTGAAAAAGGAGAAATCACAACCAACACCAATGAAATACAATCAATTATAAGAACATATTATGAGCAACTATACGCCAGCAAATT
>CM053607.1:83439818-83455847 GCA_028646535.1 Procyon lotor
TACAATGGAATACTATGCAGCCATCAAGAGAAATGAAATCTGGCCATTTGCAACGACGTGGATGGAACTGGAGGGTATTAGGCTAAGCGAAATAAGTCAGTCAGAGAAAGACAAGTATCACATGATCTCTCTGATATGAAGAATTTGAGAGGCAAGGCGGGAGTATGGGGGGGGTGGGGGAGAGAAATGAAACAGGAAGGGATGGGGAGGGAGACAAACCATAAGAGACTCCTAGACTCAAGAAATGAACTAAGGGTGGCCGGGGGGGGTGGGTTGGGTAGGGATAGGGTGGCTGGGTTGTGGACATTGGGGAGGGTATGTGTTGTTAAGTGCTGTGAAATGTGTAAGCCCGACGATTCACAGACATGTACCCTGGGGCAAATAATACATTATATGTTAATAAAAATTAAAAAAAAAAAACGCCTATTTATGAGGGACAAAATTCCTATGTATATTAGTCCTTCTTCAGTTTTGAATTCTGCTACAGTCTCTTGCCGCCCTCATACCATTTGGCTTTAATTTTCATCATTTTTTTACAAAATTTAATATGTATCAGTGCATGTACCCCTCAGGACTCATCCTTTGCAAATATTTATTTGCATCCCAACAAATTTGTCTTCCAAATGAACTTTAGAATTGCTTAGTCATTTTCCAAGAACATTTTCATTAGAATTTTAACTAGAATTGAACTAAGTTTGCAAATTAATTTCAGAAGAAGTCAGTCTTAAAATAGTCATCCTGTCCAAAAATATATCTTTATATTTATTCAAGTCTTCTTTTATGTAACTCAGTGAAGTTTAGACATTTTCCTCATATTGTGCCAGTTATTTAATGAACAAGATGCACACATATATGTAGATATATCTATTTTTAAATCTTTTATTCATTTGTGCATTTATTTATTGATTTCTCAGAACCATGACATATATCCTAGCCACAACGTTTAGCATGTATCAGATCCATTCAGTGGACCAGGAATATGCTCTGTCCCACAGTAAAATGCTGGCCTCAGTGGGAAGGAAACTCCCTGAATTTCAGTCATGGAATAGAGGAGACGAGCTGCAAGTGCTGCGTCAGGCTTGCTTATGGAGACTTCAGAGAAGGAAGCCTCTGAACCATCCTGACAGTCCCAGCTCAGCTGTCCTCTCTAAGTCCTTCTATGTACCTGGCCCATCTCTGGTCAGGTGTTAAGAGGAGCAACACTGCAAGAGAACTGGCAAGCAGACTCAGAGTGTCTTCAGTGAAGCCCAGAATGAGTACGATATCCTAGATTCCTGTCCCAAATCCTAGCAGGATGTTGTCACCCCTTGGGGAAACTAGATGCCCGAGGAACATCAAAACAATCTATGTCATCAGGCATAATCATCTACAACTCTTCTCATACGCAATTCCTACTCTTAAATAAGAGTGAGATATTCTCTTCCACAAAATGACCAAAGTCATTCTGGCAGATAAGTCCCCTGGCATTAAACACAGGCTGCCAGGCTGCAAAGGGACCATCTGGGGATGTGGCACTCAGAGTGAATGCAGTCAGTTCTGCTTTCACTAGAACTTATGATTCATGGGAAGGAAACTTGAAGAGAATCAGGGCCAGGAACTGAATTCCTTTCCAGAAGCACATGGGTTAACACAAAGTCTTTTGAGGCCTGGGAAGAGCAGGAAAAAAAAAGAGCAACTTCCCTCAACAATTCTTATCTCCTCTAGGATTAAAAAAGGACCCCCAAAAGATCCAATGATTCATTCAAGAGGTATTTATTAAACACCTACTAGATGCCAGACATTCACCTAGGAGTTGCTAGGAGCTGAAAATAAGAGACTGAACAAAACACACAAAAGCCCTGATGGTATGGAGCTTTCTTTCTAGTGACAAGACAGATAACAAACAAATAAATATATCATTTCATGTAGTGGTAAAGCTACAAATAAAAATCCAGGGGCACCTGGGTGGCTCAGTCGTTAAGCGTCTGCCTTCGGCTCAGGTCATGATCCCAGGGTCCTATCAAGTCCCACATCGGGCTCCTTGCTTGGCAGGAAGCCTGCTTCTCCCGCTACCATTCCCTCTGCTTGTGTTCCCTCTCTCTCTGTGTTTCTCACTGTCAAATAAATAAAATCTTTAAAAAAAAAAAAAATCCAGCAGGGTAGGAGGCTAGAGCTGTGCTGTTCCACAGAACTCTCTGTGATGCTGGAGATGTTCTAGATCTGTGCTATTCAATTACAGTTGGGCAAAAATTTAAATCTAAATAACCACACTCGATGAGTAGCTACCGTACTGGGTGCAGTAGGGTTAGGGTATGCAGGAAGGGCAGCTAGTCTAGGAGAAGTGGCCTGGGTGAGAGCCTCCAAATGGTGGAAAATTGAATAGAAGCCTCATTAAGGCCAGGGCCATAAGCCAGGCTGCTGTCCCGGGGCTCAGAGCTTTCCAGACACAGGAATAGCAAGAAAAAGGCCTCAGGTAGAGAAAGGCAAGGAGGCCAGGGGGCTGAGTAGAGTCAGGGAGGGGTGACAAGGGAAGTGACTAGAGACAGATCATCAAGGAATTCGAGGCCACAGTAAGGGCTTTGGGTTTTACTCTAAGTGGGATGGATTTAAGGTAGGAAATCTAAAAGAAGATAGCTTAATAAAACCTCTTTATGTAAATACTGGAAATGCTTTCTTTTCTTTTATTGTATCTTGTTAGTCCCGCTTTTCACATCTGTTCCAATCTTTGTTCTGACTATAATCATCTGATAATAAACCGGACAACTTCAAAATAAAGGCAGCAATTATTAAATGTTTTTAAAGACAGGTTTGAGGAAGAGGACAGCTGGAAGAAAAGTTCCTCAGAACAGAGACGGGATTGGAAGAGATTATGCTGAGTGAAATAAGTCAAACGGAGTCAGTTATCATATGGTTTCACTTATGTGTGGAACATAAGGAAAAACATGGAGGACATTGAGAGAAGGAAAGGAAGGATGAATTGGGGGAAATCGGAGGGGGAGATGAACCATAAAAGACTGTGGACTCTGAGAAACAAACTGAGGGTTTTGGAGGGAAGGGGGTGGGGGGATGGGCAATCCTGGTGATGGGTACTGAGGAGGGCACATATTGCATGGAGCACTGGGTGTGGTGCATGAACAATTGATCTTGAAACACTGAAAAAATAAAATTAAATAAAAAAAAAAACTTCAATGTTTAACTTCTCAAAAAAAACAAAACAAAACAAAAAAACCAGACAGAAATCAAGAGAAAAATTCAACCCCTGACTGTACCTAGTATGCCCTTAATAAGGACCTGTGATCAGTGACCCTTCTCCATATTCACACAATCTGACATCAGAGTTACTATAAAATGAGACTAATTTCCATTTCCTCTGCATGCCCATCACTGGAACTAGAAGAGAAAGAAGTGGACACAGGCAATTTATAACTTAGATAGTCATATATTACATGTTTAGAAGTTGGCTAGGAAGCCAAATACCGGTGTTGGGCAATTACTTACATGCAAAGACAGAACATGACAAGAGTCATGTAATGTACACTGTGTCTCAGTGGAATAAACACCTGGTTATTCCTACATTGGTACAGAAACTCCACCACAACCCTTGAGCAAACAGGTGTCCTCAACATATTAAAATGACTTACATGATTAGACATAAACAGTGGCCTCGTTTGTAAGTCAAACACATACCTGGGTTCCAATCCTGCCTTTGGACCTTGTGACCCTAGGCAAGTCATTTCTGGTAATCAATTATGCTATTTGGAAAATGGAAGATAAAAGTCCCATTCAGAGGATTACATAAAATAGCACCAAAGGCAACCCTGGGCACACGGTATTTCCTCAGTAAGTGCCAGTGTATTTGAAATTAAAGAAGTATAAAAGGATGTCATTTATAAGTATAATTGACAGTCCAGCAGCAATAATGCTGGCAATTTCCATTTTTGAAAAGAAAAACAACCATGAATCACAGGTTGGCGGTAAGCTTCCTTCGACAACCCCCCCCCCCCCCCCCCCGGGGTGCCATGCTGGGGAGTCAGCAAACACAATGCTCTTTCTGGGGAGAGACTCAGGAGGTGTTTATGGCTGTTGCTGAGATACACACCCTGAGGCTGGCAGCAAAGAAAGGTCCAAGGGGAACATCTATTTGTTTGCTTATCTTTTCAGAGCTAGTCAGGCAATGTGATTAGCATCCTTGCAGTTTTCATGCAATTTAAAGACAGGGCCACATTTATCAAATCTGCCTCCTTCATATTATCACATGGATAACAGAAAAACACTTTCTCCCAGGACCTCAGGTAACTCCCTTCACGTCAACAGGAGAAAGGGAACAGAATCCCCAGGCTTGCACTATTTTCCCCTTAATGTCTGCAAGCAGTGTATTTTCTCTTTCTGCTTTGTCCATGTTTTCTTCCGTAAATATCTCCTTTTGCAAGTTACCCAGGGCAGGCTACAAAAGCAGCTGCCTTTGTTTACTTCAGCGCTTCTGATCACGTGATAAAACCCCCAGGGCTTTATCCCCAGGGATGCTCTTCTCATTGTTCCCTAGGCTTTGTGGCCTCTACAAGGACACCTCCACCAGTGCCCTGTGGCTAAATGCAGGTGCAGCTTTGAGACAGAGGTCTTGGAGTGGTGACCGGCAAAGCCAAAAAATGGAGTGTTCATGGATTCAGCGTACCATCTACTGACCAGGGCTTGCTCTTTTTTTTCCAACTGTTTTTTTTTTTCTTTTTTAAGTTTTGTTTTGTTTTTATTTAAATTCCAGTTAGTTAACATATGGCGTTGTATTTAGTTTCAGGTGCACAATATAGTGATTTAACACTTCCACACATTACCTGGTGCTCATCAGAATAAGTGCCCTCCTTAATCCCCATCACCTTGCTCACCCATCCCTCCACCTCCCTCCCCTCTGGTAATCATCAGTTTCTTCTCTATATAAGACACTAGGACTCTCTTGCTGAAAGATAATTGTGTGATCAAGGTAGCCACTGAAGAATGGGTGCCCTCCTCTCTTTTCCAACAAAACCTTCTCCTTTGCTACCCACATGGAAAGGAGCTGCTGGATAATTCACACAGGACATACAAAAATGGCTAGGGAGTTCCTAAAGCACTCTTCCCTTTGCTGACCTATTTTTCTTTAAACTCCTCAGTCCAAGGAAATGTGGAAATCATGGAATTCCAAGCTCACTAATTGGGTTGATAAGATAAATATGGGGGGCAAGAGGGACTTCTTGGTTTAAAACCTCTCGAGTGGACTACTGAATATTCCTCCAGTGTATGAGAACAGATCTGGGCCTAACACACCAGTCACGGGGAAGTCAGAATTGATCCCTCCATCCCACCAGACTACTAGTTGTTTAAAAGAAGAGACCATTTGGGCTCATCTCATATCCTTAGTCTCCAAAGCAATCCCAGACAGTCATTTAACTAAAAGCTACTTTCACTTAGTAGTAGGATCTGGACTCTCCCTAGACTCTGTGCATACGGAAATTTAAGGCACGGGTCCTCCTTGTCAAGGAATTTTCCATTTAGTGGAACATCCGAGCACTAAACAGATTATTGTCTTATAATGTAATAAAAGCTATGTGCCAGCACATGTTATGTTGATAATCTGAGACAGAGTGAGATCTAAACTGATTTGACCAGACAAGTAAAGCATTCGCAAACTAAGGAATTAGCTTATTGAGGCCATAGTAGGAACTCAGTATACATCAAAATAAAAATAGACATGTTGTGCACGAGAACATTTGGCACAACTGTACCTGTGTCAGAACAAAATAAACCAAAGAAAAAACAAAATGGATTTCCACTTTTGGAAATTTAACTGTAACTTTTATAATTATCACGCCACTGGGGCCAATAGTCAAACTCAACTTTGACCATACTTGCTAAATTAAATTGTTCAATTTCTTCCATTAGCTTTTGGGTGTCTCACCTCCCTGACATTGTTATCCACTATAGGTTAGCACCAAGGAGGAAGGTATAAATGCACTTTCACAACTGACAGAAATATATGATTGATACCTGATTACATAGACCAGTGTATTCTAAAATGCACTACAAGCGATATTAAAAAGTATTCCTCAAAAAGGAGGTTTATGGACCATTAAGATGAGAATACACCTGTCACTTTCTCATGACATCTATGGCTCATCACCTGGTCCGAGGCACCATCTGTCTCAGCTGGACATTACAATGGTCTTCCCAGTTCTACCTTTGATCTCAGAGGTTCTTTTCCACATAGCAGGCAGAGTAAACCTTTCTAAAGATAGGGCAGATAATATCACTCCAGGGGGAGGAGCCCCCCCCAAAGGCTTCTAAGAGGGTCCAGCCCATCTCCTCTCTGGTTTCAACTTCTACCACATCCCCTTACTATACCCCAGCCTACTAAAATATGCTATTCTTCTGCCTCAGGGCCTTCTCACTTGCTATTCTGGCTGTTTAGAATGCTCTCTCCCTCCCTTATAACTGTTGGCCTCCCTCCCTTACTTCCTTTTGATTCCTTCACCAGTGTCACCTCCACATAGAGCCCTAGACCACTATCTAAGACAGCACCCCCACATCATCACTCTCTGACCCTTTATGCTGTTTTTCCTATCATCTTTCATTATCTGACAACATGTTATATATTTTTTACTTTTTTATTACTTGATTATCCCTAGAGACTATAAATTCCATGAAAAAGGGAACTTTTATTTTGTTCTTGGCTAAATTCCCATTACTTTCTAAAGAATGCCTGACACTTTCCAAAATTATGTGTAAAACAAATTCCTGAATGGAACACTAAAATAAGCAAAACTGAGTATTTTTGTTGTAATTACTGTATTTACAGGCCTTCTCAGGGCCTTTGACATGCCACCCATGCTTCGTGTGGATCTTTCCTCCAGGAAGGGGAAAAAGCAACATCACCAATGCTTACGTGACCCTGTAGGCCAAAATACCTTACAGAACAAGCATTCTCAGGACAAGTGTTCATGTACCCTCATCAGGAGTCAGATACAACAGGGGTGGACATATTTTCCTGGTGTTGCCAACAAGAGAAGTTTCCCTCAAGAAAGACCTAGGCCTTCTCTTGCAATCAATACAATTCTTATAACACAAGAGCAGGAAGAACACCACTGCTTCTCAGTAGGATCCCAAAAAAGCAAATTAATTGTGGTGATTCTCAGTCTAATCTTTGGGAGGTAAATTAGTTTGATGCTACCACTGGGACATCAACTGTTTCTGTCCCGGCCAGTACGGTCTGCAGAAGAGGCTTCCGTTGTTTTCCTGTCTTCATCTGCAGAATGGAATCTAATTCTAAGAGTCCCACAGGTCACTCTTCAAATGGAAATACATGCTGGAAATATTCAGGGTAGAAGGAGGAGGACAAAATACAGTTCCTTTCTGGAAGTGTGTCTTACTTTACCCTCACTGAATCTCTTCCACATAATTCACAGGTAGTAATTTTAAGTATTCTTCACTAATAATCACCTTTGCTACAGGCATAAGGAGATCACAAGTGATTCTTTAATAAAGGTCTGGATAAAAAAGAGAGAGTTAGTGAAAGAACTTATCATTCAAAGGACCATTAAAAAAAATCACTCCTGGGTCATGGTAATATTGAATCCAGTCCATATTTCTGAGTGCCTGCGGCATGCAGAAGCTAAGCAGTGGGAGAATAGAGGGAGGCAGAGGGAAGGAAGAGCAGCCTGTTCCCTGTGCAGTCACTTTCTGGTGGGACTCCAACCTCGTTTCAACGAGCTGGAATAACACAGCACTCTGGGGCAGGCTGCACACGAAGGGCCAGGACAGGAGGAGGAGGGAAGGAGTCTGTTTCACAGCTGCTAGAAGGCAGAAAGGTCCACGGGCTGAGTGTGGAGGGGATTCTATTTTAAAGCAATGCCAGTGGGTGTGTGAACCAGATTTTGAAAGACTTGTTAAGAAATGACCAGTGCCTTGGGCTTTAAGACAGTATTTGGGAAATCTGGGTTTTGAGGACTAGCCCACCATGTCTGCAAGGGAAAACAATGATAACTACAAAAAAACAACACAGTAAAGTGTATTATGTTCCTCCTGGCTGAAAATGGTTTCATATTCTAAGTTGAATATTTTTTTAATGTAAGTAAGGGCTTTTGGTGCAATGATTTAAAAGATCCTAAAAGATTGTCTAACTGTAAGCAGAATCAATTAGGTTTATCTGCTCCCTTTGCCTCTCCCCCCAAATATTTGTTTCCTCTCGTGATGCATAATATAGAAATTGCAATACAGGCAGTATTCAACCCCTCGCTCCTGGCGTTCAGGGATATGCATTTATGCTGCCTCATCTGTATAGTACATCAACACTTGTAAGTAATTTTACAGATATTATCTCATATGATCCTCATCTGGATCCTCATTCGGATTAGGTAGGCAAAGAAATGGAGACTGAAAAAAAAAAAGAAAGAAAGAAAGAAATGGAGACTGAGTGATGTACCGGAATGGCTCGGAGTCACAGAAGGCCAGTTCTAACACAGGGGAAGCCAAGCCAAGTCTGAATCTTGCTCTATTTGAGCTGTCCAGCGGTGCTGAACTTCAAACATAGTCTTAGAATCATTACGGCAGGCAGGCAAGCAGGAAAGGCCTGCTTTCCAGTGTGTTTCGAATCTCAGGATTTCAGAATTCACTTTCTAACTTCTCCGTCCAATGCACAGAAAGAGGCAAACGGAGACCAAGAGAGCTCTGCAGCAGCATCCGTGCCAGCCGGCAGCCAGGCTGCCCATACCCCCAGAGCACACTTGGGTATGCCAGTCTTGCAGCTCTGTGAGCCCCCGGCATTGGTGCTACAAGTCAGAGGCTCCTAGGACTGCTCTTTACTGGCCAGTCCCAGATGTGAACTCCACATACCTAGAAGGTCTGCTGAGTTAGATGAATGGCTCCTTCAGGATCATGCCTTGGTTTGAGAGAATGCTCTGCCTACTCACTTCACAAACACAGCAATGCTACCCAAGTGTATTCCTGCACTTGCTTCCCGGCCACGGACATTCATGCCCCACTTCTGGGGGCACAGAGAGCCCTACCAGTGAGACTCCAGCCCCGGGTTTCCTCCTCTGCTCCTGTCCCACCTCCTCTGCTCCACACACACCCCCACCCCCTCGGCCCTTCCAGCTGTGTTGACAAGCTCACATGGCTTCTTTCCTGTTCAAGAGCATTCTCTGCCAAAGGATCTCAAGAAACATAAAAGAAAGTCCTCTGCGGCATGCATGTTTGAAAATGCTTCAGTATTTGCTGCTTAGAGACACCATTTACAATTCTTAGGTGGTTAAAAACGCTGTGGGTAGTGGTTCCCCTGAAGAACAGTCAGTAACAAAATGTAACCTCTGTTGTTCTATTTCTATGGAAAATCAGAGTTGACTTATGTCATCCTGTCTTGAAATCTCTTTTCTAGACACAAAACATTGTATTAGTTTTCTATATACTAGATAGAGAAAACCCTAAGAATTCCATAAGAAAACAATTAAAATTAATCAATAAGTTCACTAGTATATTAATTTCCTATGGCTAATCACTTTGCCTCTGAAGTCAACAGGACAATGGTGAAAACAAGAAGCCAACACAAGCACCTAGCTCATTAATTAGTCAACCTCTTCTTTGTCTACACGACGCCAGATAACCAAATCAATTTTTTTTCACTGCAATTACCCAAATTAACAAGTTGTCCCTATTTGCTTTAGGATGAATACTCAACTCACAGTTTATTTCTACTTGATCCCTAGGTCAAATAGCAACAGATAATTTAAAGCTTCAGCTTAAGATCAAAATATGGAATTTTATGCTTTAAATGTTAAATGATTTTAAGGTTATCCATTGGAAAAAAAACCTTTTTTCCTCTACAGGATATAGATATATCATTTTTCCAGAACGGAAAGGTATTTTTCCCTCTAATATGGTGAAGAACAGAATTTCAAGGACAATTGTGCTTTAAAAAGTTTTTTTTAAAGATTTATTTATTTGAGAGAGAAAAAGAGACAGACCGAGAGAGAGAGAGCACGAGAGAGGGCAGGGGGGCAGAGGGAAAGGGAGAGAAAATCCTTAAGCAGACTCCCTGATGAGTACAGACACCAACTTAGGGCTGGATCCCAGGATACAGAGGTCATGACCTGAGCCAAAATCAAAAGTCCAATGCTCAACTAAGACACCCAGGTGCTCCTGTGCTTAAAAATTTTACGTAAAAATATAGACCTTAAAATATATCTTTAGAGCAATTTCTGAAAATGTTGCCCATGTCTTTAATTTATGATAGCTTGTATCTGAACCACACTCTGTTCTCATATTTCTATTGTTGCCCTTTTGTGAGACTCCTCTAAATTTTTTTGCCTCAATTCCTTTCTTTATGTCCTTCTTTGTACCTACAAAGAGGACCTCACTTTCATGTTCTCTCTTTTTATGGACCACATTATAGAAGAGAAGTTAATATATTACTTTCATATTATTGCTTAATTTCATGTCTTTTCTTACTTTTTAAAAAGGAAGAATTTTTAAAAATGCTTTCTTAATGCTTAAAAAATAATCCATAAGCTGCTTTCATATCACATGATCTATCAGTTCCCTGCCTTTTGTTGATCTTGGATCACTGGCTCTAAAACAAGGTTTCTAGGTTCAGTGTAGACAAATACCTCCAAAAAAGTATTCTGAAAACCAAATATCTTCAACATTTGCCTACTGTTTGGTGTAGACTAAATGTGCATGACCTTTTCTGAAAATGTGGTTTTTTGCATACTTAGGTGTAATGTAAAGTTTAAAGGGATCTGCAGATGTTTTATGTTTTCCAAGAACTAAACATTATTTTTAAGCAGCTAATCTTAAAAAAAACACTGTAAAAATTATTTCTTTTGAGAAAATTGCTTCCTTTATGGATTTTCAAACTCTTCACAGATTTTATGGAATCAATTCTTAACTGCCAAACACAGTAGTGAATGAAAATGTTACTGAAAAGAAAACTGAAAACTCAAAGGTGTTATTTGCTTGTTATATCTAAATTGTGTATGTGCAAAAGTGGACTTTTGTGCCAGCCCATTATCCTATGGCAGCATTTCCTAAAATACGTTCAGTGTAATGGAGGTTGAAGAAACATTGAAGGGTGCTATTGTATATTAAACATTTAGAATTCACAAAAGAAACAAGGCCTCATTGTTCTCAAATTGTTGGAATTGAGCAAAAAGTTTATAATCCTCATACTTAGCATCCCTCTGTTGCTTTCAAATTAGAATACTTCAAAACATTAATTATTCCATTTTTGTATCACTTACTGATTTTCATAAGAAACCTACTGTTTGTTGTGTTTATTTTTCCATTGGATTATTTGGTCATCTCAGGCAGTATTTAATTCCTTGGTGTACTCATTGTACTCATTTTTGTGGTCTACTTTATCTAAGTGTTTCACTCATTTCTTGAGCTTCTATTAGTGATCTCTGAATACATTCATTCTTTAAACATTCAACAGTTATTTGTTGCCTTTCTCCTATGTGTCAGGTACTGTTCTAGGCACCCAGGATGCAACAATGACAAATAAGATCCCTGCCTTGTGAAGTTTTCATGGTATCAAGGGGAGAAAGACAATAAATAATAAATACGCTAAAATAAATAACCTAGTTTATTAGAAGATAATCAGTGCCATGAAAAATAAATAGTAAGGCAAGAAGGATTGAGAGTGGGAAGGGGGTGAGTTGTAATAATAATTACGGAAATAATGAATCAAAACTAATCACATCAAAAACTAATGATGTATTGTATGTTGGCTAACTGAAAATAATAATGATAATAATAACAATAACAATAATAATATTGGGGCAATGACTTAAAGGAGGTGAGAAAATATGTCTTTAGAGCAAGAGGATACATGGAGAAAGAATGTTCAGGGAAGCAGGCAGAACTCAGTCCCTAAGTCACAATCATCCTTGGCATATTAGAGGAACAGCAAGGAGGCCAGAATGGTTGGAACAGAGTAATAACAAGGAAAGGTAGAAGATAAATTCAGAAATGTAACAAGGATCAGAGAATGTAAAGCCTTTTGGACATTAGTAAGGACTCTGGCTGTTACTCTGAGTATGAGAGGAACTGCTGTAGGGATCTGAGCAGAGAAGGGACATGAACTGACTTCAGTTTAAGAGACTTTTATGGCTGCTATGCTGGGATAGACTCTAGAGGTCCAGAATAGAACCAGATACCAAGTAGGAAACTACTTCAGTAACTCAGGGGGTTCAGACAGGGGTTGCAGGCAGCAGATGATGAGAAATGGGTCAGATTCCAGATAAAATCTGAAAGTAGAAGCACCAAGACTTCCTGACATAGAGTGTAACAGGACAGAGAGGGAAGGGAAGGATGGATTTTTTTTTCATCAACTGCTATGGGGGAGGGTGCAGAAGCAGCAGGTTTGGATGGTGGGGGAGGAGAAGGAATCAAGAGTTCAGGTTTTGGACACATTAAATTTTAGCTGCTGACTAGACATCCAATGGAAATGCTGAGTACATAACTGAAGTTCAGGGACAGAGGTCCAGATCAAAGTTATATACATTTAAGAGTCAACAGCACAGGAGATTTTTAAGCCATAAGAATTCCTGAGATCATCAAGAGACTGAATGTAGAGAGAGAGAGAGGAGGGGAGGGAAGGGAGAGAGGACAGATCCCTGGATAACTGAAAGGTTAAGAGGTTGAAGAAAAGAGGATAAACCAGCAGAGTAGATGAAGAAATGATCTATGGGGCAGGAGGTGGCTCAAGAAGAGTGTGATTTCACTGAGATTTAATGATAAGAGTACCAGGGAAGTATGTTTCAGTCAGGATCCAGTAAGGACCCTCAGTTGAGAGAATTAAAAGTAAATATTTATCAAGTATGAAATTGTTAACCCCAGGTAACAAAAGGGTAAAAACAGTACTATAAGGAACCAAAGGGAAAAAACCTACAACCTCTAGTGCTGGGGGACCAAAGGAATGGTGTGTTAATTATTAAGTAAGTTTAGAGGAAAAGCCCTATAGAGCTGAGCTCAAACTGTAGAGAAGCAGGTGTTGCTCGACAAGTATTGGCGTTTCTGAGCTCAAAGGAGGGCCATCGTGGTCTGGGAACCTTTTCCTAATAAGAGTATGCCAGCCATCTGGTGCTTACATCTCTGAGGAGGCTATGATGAGGCAGTGTACTGGTTTTCCAGGACTGTCAGGCAAATTACCACAAACCTGGTGGCTTAAGACAACAGAAATTCCTCCTCTCGTAGTCTGGAGGCTTAAAGCCTGACATCAAGGCATCAGCAAGGCCACGCTCCCTGTAAAGGCTCTGAGGGGGATCTATTCCATGCCTCTCTCCTAATTTCTGGTGGTTGCCAGGAATCCTTGGCATTCCTTGGCCTTGAAGACACATCATTCCAATCCCAGTCTCCATCTTCACATGACCTTCTTACAAAGAAACCAGTCATTGGGTTTAGGGCTAATTGCGTAAAACCTCATCTTAACTAATTATATCTGCAAAAACTCTATTTTCAAATAAGGTCACATATTGAGGTTCTGGTAAGGCATGAATTTTAAAGGGACACTATTCAATCCAGTACAGGAAGGTCCCGAAAGTATTGGAACAACTACAAACTGGAATAATATGTGGCAACCAAAAAGGATCTGTCACTTCTGAAGTGAAGGTGTTTTTCTAAGCCATGACATTCATGAGAACCACATGTAGACAGGAAGCCACGGGAAGTGACTGAGAAGGGGCAAGCCCATTCTTCCTCCTCCAGGCTCTCAGTCTTCCTCTAGCATCTCTTATTGGCAGAACCTAACATGGCACCATCTCAGAAATCAAGTTTGTAGTCCCACCACAATCAACACAAACAGAATAGAGAAAGGTAGTCTTGGAGCTGAGAGATAGGATCTTAACAATTAGCACAAAGAGGTAATGATCAACCATGTCAAAAAAGTTGCTGACAAGTAACAAAAGATGATAACTGATAATTGTCCACTGGATTTAGCTTCAATTGTTCCATAATCAAATAAGTTCAATGAGTGCTGTTCTACAGCTTTTTGTTGGACTGGCCAGGCATTTCAGCACTTTGGCCAGCTCCTTTTCAAAAGAGTTCAGCTGATTATGACCAATATAATTAGAGACGGTCACCTACAAAAGTCTCACAATGCTACCCACAGACACTATATATCCTGTCGCTGTCCTCTGCCCAAATGTATTCCTACATTTGCACATGAGTTAAAGTCACATTGGAAATAAACATATTCCTAGAGTTGTCCATAGACTACATATGGGGACTGTCAAGTAATATCAGGCAACAGACCTAAAATAAAATGAAAATTCAGTTACCCTCCTCTTTACTCCACTTCTGTAATTTCAGCAAAAATCATGAATGATTGAAAGCATGTATTTATATTCCCTTAGTCTATTTCTTTGGAGGGTGACAGAGCAAGTCAAAGTAGTTGAAAGAAATTATTACATCAGAATGGCTAATATCAAAAGGACAAGAAATAAGTGTTGGTGAGGATGTAGAGAAAAGGGACTTTTAACAAGTCCCTTTAACTTAAAAGTTAAAGGGACTTTAACTTTTATATAACAAGACAGTAACAACTCATGCAGTGTTGGTGGGAATGTAAACTGATCCAGTCACTATGAAAAACAGTATGGAGGCTTCTCAAAAAATTAAAAATAGAAATATCATATGATCCAGTAATTCCACTTCTGGATATTTATCCAAGGAAAATGAAAACATTAATTTGAAAAGATACATGCATCCTTACCTTTATTTCAACATTATTTACAATAGGCAAGATATGGAAGAATGTACAGTCCATTGACAGATGAATAGATAAAGATATATATACATTATATATATGAATGGATAAAGACATATACATATATGTATATATGTATACATATATGTGTATAATGTGTGTGTATATATGTATATACACATATATGTATACATATATATACACACACATACACAATGGAATATTACTCAGCCTAAAAAGAATGAAATCTTGCCATTCACAAAACTATGGATAAACCTAGAGAGTATTATGCTAAATAAACGAAGTCAGAGACACAAAAAGGTGGAAAAGCATTCCATGCTCATGGATCAGAAGAATAAACACCGTTAAAATGTCTATACTTCCCAGAGCAATCTATACTTTCAATGCCATCCCGATCAAAATTCCACCGGCTTTTTTCGAAAGGCTAGAACAAACAATCCTAAAATTTGCATGGAAACAGAAAAGACCTCGAATTGCTAAGGAAATGCTGAAAAAGAAAAAGCAGGGGTCATCACATTGCCTGATTTCAAGCTTTACTAGAAAGTGGTGATCACCAAGACAGCATAGTACTGGCACAAAAACAGACACATAGACCAGTGGAACAGAATAGAGGCCCCAGATATGGACCTGGAAATCTATGGTCAAATAATCTTTGACAAAACAGGAAAAAATATCCAGTGGAAAAAAGACAGTCTCTTCAATAAATGGTGCTGGGAAAATTGGACAGCTCTATGCAGAAGAATGAAACTTGACCATTCTCTTACACCATACACGAAGATAAACTTGAAATGGATAAAAGACCTCAACGTGAGGCAGGAATCTATCAAAACCCTAGAGGAGAACATAGGCAGTAACCACACTGAGATACCACCTTACACCAGTTAGAATGGCCAAAATCAACAAGACAGTAAACAACAAAGGTTGGAGAGGGTGTGGAGAAAGGGGAACCCTCTTACACTCTTGGTGGGGATGCAAGTTGGTGCAGCCACTTTGGAAAACAGTGTGGAGATTCCTCAAGAAATTAAAAATACAGCTACCCTATGACCCTCCAATTGCACTACTGGGTATTTACCCCAAAGAAGTAGATGCAAGTACAAAGAAGGGCCACAGTACATGTGGCCCAATGTTCATAGCAGCAATGGCCACAATCGCCAAACTGTGGAAAGAATCAAGATGCCCTTCAACAGATGAATGGATAAAGAAGATATGGTCCATATATACAATGGAATATTATGCTTCCATCAGAAAGGATGAATACCCAACTTTTATATCAACATGGATGGGATTGGAAGAGATTATGTGGA
>CM053607.1:83455947-83477290 GCA_028646535.1 Procyon lotor
ACTCTGGACTCTGAGCAACAGACTGAGGGTTTTGGAGGGGCCGGGGTGGGGGGTTGGGTGAGCCTGGTGGTGGGTACTGAGGAGGGCACATATTGCATGGAGCACTGGGTGTGATGCATGAACAATTAATCTTGTAACACTGAAAAAATAAAATAAAAGTATTTGGGAAAAAATAAATAAAAGAAGTCAGAAAGAAAATACCATGTAATTTTACTTACATGTGAAATCTAAAAAACAATACAAATGAACAAACAGAAACAGACTCATAAATACAGAGAACAAACCTAAGGTTACCTAAGAGAAAGGGGGTGGAGGGGATGAGTGAAATAGGTGAAGGGGGTTAAAAGGTATTAACTTCCATTTCCACAATAAATAAATCACAGGGGTGAGACATATAGCACAGGGAATTTCATCAATAATATTGTAATCAATTTGTATGGTGACAGATGGTAACTACACTTATTATGGTGAGCATTTCATAATGTATATAATTGTTGAGTTCCTATGTTGTACACAGGGAAAAAAGAAACTGTTTTGGTAAATCTGGAGCAAACTCAATAAACATTTTAGGGACCTAGTTGCATCCTTAATATTTCACTGATTATTTTGGAAGTATTTTCTGTTCCTCTTTAAATTAAAATTTATAAAACTTGCTGATGTCTTGAATATTTAAAAAATAAACAGTACAAAATAAAAATAATGAGGTGACAATATAAACATAGTACTGAACTATGAACAAAGAAGCTTGGATTTCAAGACTACCTTTGTCGCTAACATAGTTAGGCAAGTGTTTTAACAGCTTTGATCCATTTTCTTCAGCCATTAATTAAAAATCTGGCATAAAAGATGTTTAAAACACTCTCAGACTTTGACTTGTATTACCTAACTACTAGAAGTTGCATGTATGGTTATCAGTGTTACCATGCAATTACTATGAAGTCTGATAGTGGAAATTAGTTGAAGATTTTACTTTAATATCTAAATCACTGCTTTTGTGTTCTATAAAAGGGTTTGTACTTTTCATGGAAAAGTGATAGTGCTGAGCAAATGTACAAACTAATAGAAAACTAAGACACCGAAAGTCACATTTGCAATTGTTATTTATTTGACGTCAATATGTTTTCTTCTTTCTTAGGAATTAACCAGTTAATATGTCTAAGATAGATAGTAAAACAGAACCAGAAAGTACTTAGTGTACATCTGCTCGTGTCTAAAACTGAGAAAAGGGGATAACAATATGACAAATGCACCTAATAATTCAGTGTAGGATAGGCCATTAATGTAATGAGCTCTAGGAGGACATACAGAGTCCTGACTTCTTTGTGCTGGGTTTCTGTATGTTCAGCAATGTGACTTTTTACATTTGTATGAATGTATCATATTTGTATGAATGAATCACAAATGATTCATTTTTCAGATTCCAAAACCATCCAGCAGACTTCCTCTACACTGCGCTAAATGCAGAAGACATGGGCAAGTTTCATCTAACTGGAATTCCTCTAGGACATATTTCTAGCCAAACAAAAGTGTTAGAAACAGCAACCTTGCTGTATTACTTAAATATCTTTTGTTGGAATAGTATGCTGCTTGCTGATAATTATTACAAAAAAAATCACTGTATTTGGTAAAACTTGAAAATCCTCTAAGGGGGGAAAGAAGGACTTCTGCTAGATTCTGTTTAGGGTGTGTGTGTGTCTGTGTGTGTGCATGTGTGTGTCTGTATGTCTGTGTGTGTTTAAAGTAATGATTTCCATTTGGTCACAGTTACCAACCTGCAATGTAAGGTTATACTAGAAGTCATATTTCTCACTTAATATCTGAAGCAGAAAAACATTTTCATTAAAATTACTCTAAGAGAAACTTCTCACAATAACCCATTCAAAATAACACCCATTTGTGTGTGTGAGAGAGAATATAGCTATTTCCTTTAAACTTTCTAACACTAAAGAGAGGTAGTGAATGATCTTATCTGACTTTGGCTGAGTACATCTCATCAAGGAATGTAGAGTGAATTTTTCTCACTCTTTTTATTGGACCAAAACATTTAATTACTATGAATCAACAGATCTCCATTTCAGTGTCTCAATACTTGAGTGTCTAGCCATCACATGAACAATCAAGTGCTTTGTGTTACCAACAATCCAAGTTCACAAACTGGTTTGTGACTTTTAGAGTTTTCCCCTTGAGCCTTGCTTCTCAAAGCCTGGTCCAGTAGTATTAGCAGTAGCTGGGAACTTGTTAGAAATACAGAACTCAGGTCCCATTCCAGACCTACTGAATTAGAATTCGCATTTTAACAAGATCCTGAGGTGATTTGCATGCATGGTAAAATTTGAGAAGTATCAATTCATATTGATTTGCATTCTAACTTGAGTAGAAAAAAGAGAGCAGAATTAAAGGTGTTGACCAGTAAGTATAGCTGACCATACTCATATCAGTGTGCCATGCAATTCATGAAGAAAAATGAAGAACTGCTTACACATTTCTAACCATCGTTAAGTGTGAATATGAATGACTGTTGAATATCTGTATAGTATACCTGTGCCATGTAACTAGGATGACCATATATCCCACATTCCTGGGACAGTCCTAGTTTATACCTGTTATCCTAGAATAATTATTAATAGTACCCCCAACACCTTTCAGACTAAAAAAGCCCTCATTTGGACAATAAATTATCTGTTGGCCCTAATCATGATCTGCTTCCCAAAAAGATTTAATTGTAAGAATAAGGTATTCAGGCTTTACTAGTCACCAAACTCTGATCCTATGAAACACTGGTGAACTGGACGGAGACATTCCACTACTAAAACAACAAGGCAACTGTTTTTCATTTTACAGAAGAAAAAAAAAAGTAGTGGTTGTAATCTTTTTATTTTAACTTTTTGTTTACTAATTTTTTCTTATACCACTAGTATTTAATATGGCTTACCATTCCTAGAATCTGGTATAGGGTCTGACTTAGTATAAGCCTCATGTTTATTTATTTTAAGCTTAATATATCTATATGTTTACAATGTTGTAGAAAGAGCACCAATGACATCCAACTAACAGAACTGTTTGGAGAATCACAACTTTAGTCTCCCATGATTAAAACACCACAAATTTCCTAACTGCATGCACTAAATGGACAACAGGCACACTGTGAGTACACTAAAAACCCAGATAAAGAATGAGAAAACTGGATATCATCATTCAGTGGCATGGGTGAGCCTGTGAAAGCAAACAAATGCAAGGGAAAAGGTGGAAGGCTACCCTCTTCTAGGTAAACAAGTAAAATCTAAGAAACTGGCATTCACTGGCTGCGGTGCAGAGATCAAAACACAGGTGTGCTAGGGATTGGCTCTGGAGAAGTCAATTCTGCCCATTTGATCAGAGTAGGGCAGTCCCTAGTAGAGCCAGGGTCAATTACCAGGAGTCCATTCAGAGAGCAATGGAGGTTGGGGGGAGGGGGTGTTGTGCAGCTGGGAGAAGAGTCAAGCTACCGAAGACTGGGATAGCAGTTGCCAAGGCAGGGAAACAAAGTCAGAAACAAATCCAGGTGATGTGAAAAAGTAACCTGGAGAAGTAATACATTAAATTCTTTTAAAATCTTTTGTTAAGGTCTAGTTTACATGCAATAAAATTCACCCCTTTTGGTGTATAACTCTGCAAGTTTGGCAAACATCAAAACATTACCGTCAGGATATAGAACAGTTTCTCTTATCCTAAAATTCCCCAGGCCCATCAGCCATCAACCTTTCCCCATGACTCCAGGCCTGGCAACATTATTTTCATTCCTTTTTTTTTTTTTTTTGCTATTTCCAGAATGCCATGGAAATACAATCATGCAGTATGTAGTTTCTGTATCTGGCTGCTTCCACTTGGCATAATGCATTTAAGATTAATCCTTTTTGCATTTATCAGTGTTTGTTCCTTTTTTCTTTTATCACTGAGTAAAATTCCACTGTATAAATGAACTACAATTTGTTTATTCATTCACCAGCCGAAAGACATTTGGGATGCTTCCGACTTTTGGAGATATGAATAAGGACCACAGAAATATTCACATATAGGTTTTTGTGTAAACATGGGTTTTCTCTTCACTTGGACAAATAACTATGATCAGGATCAATGGACCATACGATGAATAGATGTTAAACTTTATAAGAAATTGCCAAAGTGTTTTCCAAAGTACCATTTTGCATTTCTACCAGCAATGTGTAACAGTTCCAGTGTTCTGCATCTTTGTCAGCATTTGGTATTGCCGGTTTGTCTTTTTATTTTATTACTCTAATGAGGGTAATCCTCAATCCATTCCTGTTTTAATCTCTCATAAATGAAAACACTAAATTTCCATCTAGATGAGTGAAATGGACAATAAGGACATTTGTAGCTTTAATTTGCATTGCCCTAATGAGAAATGATGTTGAACATCTTTTTTTTGCCATTCACATATCTTCTTAAATGAAGTGTCTATTCAAATATCTTGTCCATTTTTTCCTGGGTTGTTTTCTACTTTTTGAGTTTTGAGACTTGTTTTTATATTATACAATCAAGTCTCTTATTGAATAAAGATTTTACAAATACTTTCTCCCAGTCTTTGGCTTGATTTTCACTTTCTTACCACTGTCTAAATACAAGGTCTTAATTTTGACAAAGTCATATCTGTCAAGTTTTTCTCTTATGTATCATGCTTTTGATTTCATATTTAAGAGGTCTTTTCCTAACTACAAATCACAAGTATTTCCTCTTATATTTTCTTCCAGGAGATTTATACTATTATGTTTTACAATTACTTCCATGATTCACTTGGAGTTAATTTTTGCATACAGTCTAAAGGTATAGATCAAGGATTTTTTTGTTTTGGGGGGAGCTGTCTTTTTGTTTGTTTTGTTTTTATTTGTTTGTCTTTTGCATTTAGATATCCAAAGATTTAAGTATCATTTGTTAAAAACATTTGTATTAAACATCATTTGTTAAAAAGTATCATTTTTTCTTTCTCCATTGAATTGCCTACCTTTTCCAAAAATCCACTGTTCATATAAGTATGGGTCTATTTCTAGAATCTTTATTCTTTTCCATTTTCCATGTCTATCTTCTTGCCAATATGACACTGTTTTGATTCCTGTGGCTTTCAAGTCAATTCTGAAGTCAAGTAATATAAATTACCTCCAACTCGCTTCTTTTTCAAAGTTCTGGCTATCCTAGTTTCCTGTCTTTCTATATACATTTTGGAGTCAGCTTGTTGATTCGTACATATTTTTAAAAACCAACTGGGATTTTGATTGGGATGCACTGAATCTATAGATCAGTTTGAGAGAAATTGGTATCTTTATAATATTAATATAAAATTGGTATCTTTATAATATTGAGTGTTCCAATCTATGAACACAGGATAGCTCTCCATTTATTTAGATCTTTGATTTCTTTTATCAGTGCTTTGTCATTTTCAACATAAAAATATTTTTACATTCTGCTAGATTCATAATTTCTTTTTGTGTGCTGCTAAAATTGGTAATTTTTTAAAAATTTGAATTCCAACTATTTATTGCTAGAATCTAACAATATGACTGACTTCTGCATATTAGTTTTAGTACCTTTTTGTGTGGATTCTTTGGGACTTTGCAAGTATGTGATTATATAATCTGTCAATAAAGACAGTTGTGTTTTTTTCCTTCTAATCTATAAGACTTTTGCTTCTTTTTCTTGCTTTATTGTATTGGTTATGGTTTCAAATATAATTTTGAATAGGAATGGTTACAGTAGAAATTCTTACCTAGTTCCCAGTACCAAAGGAAAAGCATTCAACCATTTGTCATTAATTATTATTTTAGCTACAAGGTTTTTGCAGATGCTCCTTATAAGAAGTTCCCTTTTACTCTGACTCTGCTGAGAGTTTGTTAAAAATCATAAATAAGTGCTAAATTTTATCACATGGATTTTCTGCATCTATTACATTGCTGATATGATAAATTACATTGATTGATTATCAAATGTTGAAACAGCTTTGCATTCCTAAGATAAAGTTGTTTATTTCATATTACACTTTTTATAAATTTCTGGATTCAATTTGCTAATATTGTGTTGAAGATATTTTCATCTATGTTCATGAAGGATATTGGTTGAAGCTCTTTTCCTGTAACATCTTTGTCTAGTTTTAGGAGCAGGGTAATTTTGCCTCATAAAATGAGTTCGAAAGTGTATCCACCTTTGCTATATTCTGAAAGAGCTTATGTAGAATCAGTATTTTTTCTTCCTTAAATGTTTAGTAGAATTCACCAGAAAACACATTAAAATCTAAGTGTACTAATCTCATAGAACTGTGAAGAATAAATGAGACAGCTTATGAAAATAGCTTAGGTACATAGCAAACAGAACCCAGGCAATAACAAATATTTGCTATTATTATTAGCCTATTAATCCAACTTAATATAGGTAATAAGTATATGAACATGCACCTTCCCAGTGAAGATTATATGCCTCAGGCTGGCATGCAAACCCAGCTCCACTGGTTATAACTGATGATGTTAAAAGCCCAAGTTTGTTTTTTTTTTTTAAAAGCCCAAGTTTTGAAGAAAAAAAAAGACTTTGGGTTTCTTTGCTATAATCATTATACACCTATTTAAGATACATTGTGAAGAGCCATTAATGTCTTAAAAGAATTTCAGCATTACACTATTTAAAACATTTTGTTTTGTAACTGTTATTTAAATTTCTATATGCACAAGAAAAAACATGTTGCTATTTACTACAATCATAAAATTAGAAATGAGCTTAAAATTAAGAATGTTGGTGGGGCCCCTGGGTGGCTCAGTCGGTTAAACATTTGACTCTTGATTTCAGCTCAGGTCACGGTCTCAGGGTTATGAGATCAAGCCTCATGTGCTGGGCATGAAGCCTGCTTAAGATTCTCTTTCTCCCTCTTCCTCTGCCCCTCCCCTCCACTCCTGCTCACGCTGTTTCTCTCAAAAAAAAAAAAAAAAAAAAAGAATGCAGTAAATAATAGGACAAAATTCCTCTCTATGTCCATTTTGCATTTCAGTGACTACAAAAAAACACATGAGGACTAAGTGAATGGTAAATAATGAATCAAAAGTGCAGTAATTTTAGAAATCCATTAAACAACATATTGAATATTTTAGCAGTTTTAATTATGCATTATTACATACCACATAGCTTTTTATTCCTATATGGTTCTGCAGACTTACCTTATAACAGAATGGGGGTGGAGGGAGGCAGTAAAGCATACCAAAAGCACTTGTATAAGGGTCTAATGGAATATTAATGAATCAAACAAATGAAAAGCAAAATATTAGATCTTTCAAATGCTAAGGCTTCATTCGCTATGAACAGAGAGGACTCAAGCCTTGGCAATTCTAAGCTGGTGATCATCACAGAAATACATTAATGAAAGAGAATGCTAAAGTCAGGGTCTTATTTCCTGTTGGATAAATAGTGAATACTTATTGAACACCTCTCAGTAAGGTTACATGGAAACTGTCTAAGGCAAACAAGTCTCTGTAATGCTCTTACAGAGCTCCACAGAATATGCAGGTTCCCTTAGTGTATGGAGAGAACCTGGGTTTTGAAGCCCCATAGGTATAAATTCACTATTTATAGTTTTGTGACCTTGAACAAGTAACATATGCTCTTTCTACACCAGCTTTTTAATTTCTAAAATGCATTACCACTTACTGAGGCACCCCAAAAATATTTTTTTGATTAAGCTAGGCCCTGTGTCACTTGCTGGGTCTATGAGGGCCTTCAAGAATCCAGACAAAAGAAATGAGCATTCACGAAATAGAGTAACAAGTGTTATCACTGTACAAGAAGAAAGTGCACACTGCACATTGGAATGGTGTCTAAACTGGACCTGGGAAAACTGAGTAGGAGTCCCTTAAGGAAACTACTGGTAGGTAAATTCTGAAGGATGAATGGGAGTTAACTAGGTGAGCTGTGGAGTGAAGGGTGAAGGGAAGAGCCTCCAGGCAGGCAGAAAGGCTCAGGAGAGGCAGAAAGAGAGTACAATGCCATGAAGGACCTGAGGAAATTCACTATGGTCCTAGTAAGGAACTGATCATGACCTTAAAGCGATGTGGAGCTGTTGCTGATTTTTAAATGAACATAGACACAGTCTTTTTGTTTTACAGTCCAACAGTCTAATGAAGAGGGACAAAACTGAAAGCCAAAAGCCCTGTTAAAAGCTGTTGCAAGAGATGATGGTGGCCTGGACTGGGGTGTGATAAAAACTAAGAACAAGTATCTAGAAGCACAGCTGGTGTGTGCTAGGAACCCAGCACCTGTTAGATGCCTTATTTCTTCTCTTGTAATCAGTGCTACTGTTTTAAAAGGAATTGCCCAATTAAAAGGAATTGCCCAAATATCTCAGTAGCCATCCAAGTGAGACCACTTTCCAAAGAACAATTTTACAAAGAAATATTCTTCACAACAGATACTTTCATATGTCAGCAGGGAAGAATTACATTCTATTTTACCTCTCTATTTTTGGACACCTAGCAATGAGATTGCTATAAAATGTTGATGTAAATGCAATTTCATTGCAACAAAATTGTCTCAATGTCTTAGTTACAATAAGTTTTATCACTAATATTAGCAACTTTTCTAGTCACTGAAGATCACATTAACTGTTTTACTGTCTTCATGGAGTTTAAAGTTTATCATTTTATTTATTTGAGAGAGAGAGCATGTGCATGCATGAGCATGAGCAAGGGGAGGAGCAGCGGGAGAGGGAGAGAGAGAATATCAAGCAGACTCTGTGCTGACCGCAGACCCGGATGTGGGGCTCAATCTCAAGACTCTGAGACTGAAATCAAGAGTCTGAGGCTTAACCAAATGAGCAACCCAGGTGCCTCTAAGCACTATTTTAAAATTATCTCGATAGTTTCATATTATTTGTTTATTTTTGTCTCCTCTCTCCTCTAGAAGGTCATCTCCATGAGAACAGGGACTGTATCTGTCTTGTTCTCTGTTCTACCTCCAGAAGCTGGAGCAGTGCTTAATACTTAATAGGAGCACAATAAATATGTGCGGGCTAACTGCTTCACAGAATGAATGAAGAATGGGGGCTATCTATGTGAAGTAACTGAAATTAGCCACTGGTATCTTTACCTCAAGGCTCTCCCTACCCTAAACCATTGCATACTTGGGATTCAAATTAATCTCTCTGCTCAGACTGTCCAAACTGCTGCACCTGACCTTCAAAGATTCCTACCCACCACAGCTTCTCCATCTCCCACCACGGCCAAGTTCTAGAGCTCACACCGCCTCGCCCCCCATCAGCAAGATAACTTGCACTTCCCCAGCTGCCCTGGTATGCTCCACCTCTGCCTCGAATATCCTGTATCTCTCTCCTTGCCTGAAAAAGATCCCAACTGCCCTTTAAGGCTCCCCTCGAAAGTGATTGCTTTTGATGCTTCTCTTTATATTTTAGTCAGCGGTTCTCAGCTGGGGGCAATCTTGCACACTCTCTACTACCCAGCAATATCTGGCAACATTCAGGGACATTTTTGGATGTGATGAATAGAGGGGCAAATACTACTGGTATCTGGTGGGTATCAGTCAGGGATGCTGCTAATTCCTACAATGCACAGCACAGCCCCCTGTGACAAAGAATTATCTGAGCCAATTGTCAATAGTGCCGGGATTGAGAAGCCCTTAGGGAAATGTCCCCATGCCACCTTCAAACCGCTGCAGAGTTTTGGACTGCCTACAACAAACACCCACTCTTTGTCGGACAATATATATAACCCATCTGAGCCCTCCCTCACAGGTCTGTGTGCTTGAGATCACAGGCTGAATCTGACCCAGTTCATTTTTCCTAGTGATCATAGCATATCCCTTGCACAAGGGAGATGATCAATTTGTTAACTGAAAGGGAATTGAAATTTTGATTTCACCTGAAAAAATATTTCAGTTATTTACTCAAGTCTATTTTCTCTTGTGTCCTGTTAAGAAGAAAAGAAAAGGTAGGCACCATCTTGTGCATCGAACCTTTAACTCCTTAAGATATATTCTGCTACCTTTTACGCTCTCATAGGAAAGAGTGTCCATTTAGAGAGATAACTGCTGCTATATTGGATTAACTGTAGTTTGGATGCTAGTTTTCATCACATACTGGGAAGCTGCATTTTTTCATTTAACATACCTATAGCTTTTGAGCTAATAAACAAGTAAATAAATAGCCAACCTTGAACCTCAGCTGAGTTAAAATGTGGCTTTACACAAGTCAGGACCAAGTAATACATGCCGTGATGCATCTAAAGTTCCTTCTTTTCTTATAATCCTAATACTTAACAAAGTTAATAAATATTTGCTAAGTTCACAGTCCATCAACATTATAAATATTCTCTGAGAATTTTACAAATAAAATAGCTTGGCCATTGTGCTGACAGGGCTGTACATGCAGAGGCTTTTGGCACATTTACAAAATTCAACTAAGAGTGAAAATTCACATGTGAGCATCAACTCCTAATTTCATCTCTTCTGAGACATAAGAAAGTGATCAGCCTAAGGAATATACAGACACAGACACACACTAGTCCTTAGAGTTCAGTTTGGAATTTGAGTGAAAAACTCAGCTTGGCGAAAAGAAGGAAAATCTGATCTGATCAGACAAGATCATCACAAATCCCTTCACCATGACCTGAACCCTCGTGTAGGGGCTCACCTGAGAAGCTGTTACACTGAGAAGCTAGGCATCCTGACTCCCAATGCTGTCAGTCAGGGGCAGTGAAAACTGTTATGAAAGAGTTTCCTGTTGTCGTGTGTCAGCCAGATCAAAAAAAAAAATCAATGGTTAGTAATCCTTTAAGGGAAAGGGGAAACCCCTCCAAGCAGAAATGCACAATGCAATCAGAAGACCATGAGAAGCACTTAACATTGTCCTGCCTTCCTGAGTGAAGATGTGAAGATGTCACAACCCATCACTACCAGCAGAGGAAATGAAGACAAGACACAGACACAGACACACATACACACACACACAGTAGCCCAACAAACACATACATACCAGCAAAGGAAAGCACTAATATGGCCAGGAGGAGGTGCAGAAGTAACTTCTAAAGCATCACTGGGAGCCCCAAGAGCTCAGGGTCACACTTTATTGCACTTTAATTTTAGGCAAAGATAGTTCATCATATGATTTTTTAAAATTTTGCATGAACCGACTTCAAAATCATTTATTGAGTGAAAAAAACTTTCTAAGTCAATGATTGGACATAGCATGAACTCTTATTTTCCATCTTATTTAGGAAATTTATTTTTTTTATTTTTTAGGAGCTTTATTAAATGCAATATGATGTTACATTAAATGTCTGATGTGGTCGTCAACATATGGTAATAATAAGAGTGTGCATAATGTCAGAAAGTTGGGAGTAAATGAATTAGTTGTCTATTGCAAAATATCCCTTTAACTTTGGCTCAGGTCTAGTCAGTGTATAATGTAGGCAGAGCTCAAATGACTCCAAGTCTTCCACAGCCAGTAGGTTCCATTGGTGTCACCCTTAAAGAAGAATCATATCATTCTCCTAACGTTAAAGCTGGAAGTATAAGATGGCCTGTATTCCTGTTTCACATTCAATTATATTAATCACTGTCTTTTCTCCTCAGGCTTGCTGGGAAGTGGATATTAACCTTTACGGGCTTGGATCTTTTTTTTTTTTTTTTTTAAATTCACTGCCTTTGAATATAATCAAGCCTTCTTGTGCACACACATTTGTATCCCAAAAGGCAGGCACGATCATTACATATTCAGGTTCAGAGTAATGAATGTTTGGAGCTCTGCCCCAATAACAGTGTCCTCTGCACACTATAGATAGAGTGTGATGCCCTTATCAATACTCCAACTTTGGATTAAAAGGCACACAAACTGGATATATTTCAGTCCTGGGTCCCTCCCTCCTTTTGAATTCCCTTTACATCAGTTTCTGTTGATAAGAAAAATATTCTTATCCTTGAACTACAGACCAAGACAGGTCAACAACCTTTCATTTTCTGTTTTGTCAGTCTCTTGTGGAAGCAAGTCAGACAGCTCCCACCCTCATACACAGAAGACAGGCAGGGGAATCCTGTAGGAAACACTGACTAGCAGTGACCTCAGAGAATAACAAGAAATTGTTCTTTGAAAAGCAGGGTTAGAAAGAAACCACCAGACTCCTACTGGGCATAACCTCCAGTTGTTAGAGCAGTCATCTTTGAAAATGTCTGTTTCTTCACTCCTCTAAGCTTTCCCCATCCTTAGCCATCACTAATCAAGATAAGAGCAGCACAGTAAAAACTCATACCTTCACAGCTCAAGTCTCCTCACTGCTTGCATTTCGGGTGAGGCTTGGAAAAAGAATTCTGAAAAAGGCTTGTGTATTTTCTACAGACATACCATTTCTGTGAACAAGTCCAGCTCCTACACTGCCCCTATCCCTACACTACAGAGAGAGTAATGTGGCAATCTTCACAGAAAGAGCATGCTCCCTTCAGAGACAATGCCAAAATGGAAGAGCCCTCCCTGTATTACGACTTGCCCCTTCTCATCCCCAAATATAAGTCAGCTTACTACCCGTGATGCTAAAATGTACAGAATTTAGAGCAATCCAACAACATCTAATAATAACATATATATTGCAATGCCTTATTAAATCATTTTTGTAAGTAAAATAGCTCACCTGCAACATAAACTTAAAATAACTATGTAATGCCTTAAAGTGTCAAGGGGAAATAGAAAAAAAATAACAAAATATGTATTTAAATATGCAAATGTTCCAGTGTAACAACTCTAAAACACAAAATGAAGACATGAAATGCTTGCTTCTAAGTGTATAATCACCATGAATATAAAAAACACCCATAGAGACAAACAAAGGTGTGCTTATCAGCAACTTAAATACAACGAATAGTGTGTGTTAATGCTGGTGATACGATTGTTGGAAATGAGCAACTTTTGGTAAGATTTTAAATAAAATATAGTCTTTCTTTGATTTATAAGTAGTTTTCCCCAAGGAAAATATATATAAAAACTATGCAAAAAATACTTGTATTTAACGGAAAAAGTTCTAGAGTTGAATTATTAGAAATGAAATTTTCACTTAAATGGATGTCTGATGTGGGGTGCCTGGGTGGCTCAGTCAATGAGTCTCTGCCTTTGGCTCAGGTCACGATCCCGGGGTCCTGGGATCGAGCCCCGCATCAGGCTCCCTGCTCGGTGGGAAGCCTGCTTCTCCCGCTACCATTCCCTCCACTTGTGTTCCCTCTTTCGCTGTGTTTCTCTCTGTCAAATAAATAAAATCTTTAAAAAAAAAAAATTTAAAAAAAATGGATGTCTGATGGGACACGGGAAAGTTGTGCAGTGTGTGAGACAATGCTTTGTTATGCGGAGCTACTCTATGCATTATGTCTTTGCTCAGCGGGACTTGGGCTGAAGTGACATGCACAGGCCCTAAGCCTAGACTTAAGAGGCATCATCTGTTTCCACTCACCTTTCCTGTACTTCTGTCATCTACATGCAAAAAATGTGAACTAGGTAGCCAATTACTGTAAGTAGGATTAAAGACCTGACCTTAACCTTTAGTTTGGAGAAAACCCAGCAATCCAGAGATGCATGGGCAAAAAGAAAATGCTTTAGTTACTAAATTTTAGAGCAGCCAGTTAGGCACCATGATGCAGCAATAAATGTTGGCTATATCAAATGAGATTTCCTTTTTTTCCCCCAGCATAAGAGAGGCAAGTACAGTTAAAGGAGGGAAAGAAAAATCAATAACAAATTCATTGAACATTATGTTAAAAACTAATGATGGTTTTACTTTGGCTAATTGAATTTAAATTAAAAAAAAGAAATTCATGATGTTGGACAGGGAATGGATGGATATTAGGAAAGAAGGAACAGTGGGATCCAAGGAAAAGGCAGAAGTTTTTTTTTTTTAATTTTTATTTATTTATTTAACAGAGAGAGAGCACAAGTAGGCAGAGAGGCAGGTGGGGGACGGTGGGGAAGCAGGCTCCCTGCTGAGCAGAGAGCCGGATATGGGGCTCGATCCCAGGACCCTGAGATCATGACCTGAGTTGAAGGCAGAGGCTTTAACCCATTGAGCCACCCAGGAGCCCTGAAAAGGTAGAAGTTAAGCAGCACTATAAAAAACATACAATGCTGAGTAAGTAGCTAAGAGTTGCTGGGATATGGAAGGGTCTTCCAACAAACCATGCCATGCCAATATGAATTTCATGATCTTGCTCCCCAACAATCACCAAGGAAAGGAATCTGCAAAGTCTGCCACAGGCTGACAGATCCATGTTAAGGCAGGTAGAGAGAAATAAGAATTGAATATGGTTCATGGTTTTCACCAAATAAAATCCTTGTCATCAAAATTCAAATCACGGTTCATTTATCTGTTCAGATTATGAACACGTATACATTAAACAACCAGTAGATACACAGCAAGACCATGAATATTTCATTTTTATCAACGCCTTTGCTTTGAAAGAATTTGGAATCTTCTATAAACCTGGCTTCTATCATATAGATATCTGTAATATTGTTTAAATGTATTGGTCATTCTATCTAGTTACTAATGTCTGATATTTTCAGAGCTGATTCAATGGTAAATAAAAAGAAAGAGCAGGTTTAAAAACCTGCAAATAACCACAGGCAGTGATTCCATGTTCCATTGAAACAGAAATGCATTTTAAATAATTCATATACATTTTTAATGATCTACAGATAATGTCACATGACTCTGAAGTTCCTAGAATCCATACAGAAAATTGACTGAATTAAGTATCCAAAGCAGTCAAGAAATACAAGTAGATATAAGAATCACAAGAGTTCATAAAATCCAAACAAACCAGTGATCTTAAATAACTATGCAATAAATCTGACAACCTAAAATCAACAAATTTATTTCTTTTTTTTTTTAAACACTGCTTACCAAAACTGACATAAGAAGAAACAGAAACTCTGGAGAATTTATCTTTTAAAAAGAAATTATTTTGGGGGCGCCTGGGTGGCTCAGTGGGTTAAAGCCTCTGCCTTCGGCTCAGGTCATGATCTCAGGGTCCTGGGATCAAGGCCCCGCATCAGGCTCTCTGCTGGGCAGGGAGCCTGCTTCCCCCCTCTCTCTCTGCCTGCCTCTCTGCCTACTTGTGATCTCTCTCTCTGTCAAATAAATAAATAAAATCTTTAAAAAAATTATTTTGTAATGAATCAGAGACTTAAAAGCATTGGATGAAATTCGATACACAATGATAAGAAATTCTAGCAAATCAGAAACAGAAGTAAACTTACCCAACCTGACAGAAGTGGAGATAAAATGATAGAATTGACCTCATGAGAAATGCTCATGAGGTACTTAAGACTCAGGTCACAGGTGGAACCCAAAAGAGTGGAGAGCAAATTAGAACTGTTTTCTCTGCCTCTGGCATCTTGTGGACTGAGAATTTGGCCATCTGGAGACAGCATCCTATCTGGGCACAGTCATGACATTCTCAAGTCCATCAGCAGTAATAAGGCTCTGCCAAGCAGTTTCCCAGACATTGGGCATTAAAAAATGGGCATCTGAGCAGGACAGGGAGAACTGTGTTAGGCACCTCCACAAGGAGGTTATTACAGCTGGAAAAGACATGCAAGTACTCCTGGAGTGCCGGAAATCATCCCTGTCAAGATCTGGGTGCTGGTTAAAGAGATGTGTTCAGTATGTAAAAATCAATTCAGCTATACCCTTTTAATATGTATACATTTGTCTCTGTGTACTATATGTCAATTAAAAAGGCTTAATAAGGGGCGCCTGGGTGGTTCAGTGGGTTAAAGCCCTGCCTTCAGCTCAGGTCATGATCCCAGGGTCCTGGGATCGAGCCCTGCATCAGGCTCTCTGCTTAGTGGGGAGCCTGCTTCCTCCCCCCCCCGCCCCCCCGCTCTGCCTGCCTCTCTGCCTACTTGTGATCTCTCTCTCTCTGTCAAATATATATAAAAAAAAAGCTTAATAAATATTTAAAATGTTTTCAGTCCCTATGTATCCAGCACCTGAAGTAACAAAGATCTCAGTGACTTGGCCTCTTCCCTTAAGTTCAAGGGACTCAGAATCTATGGGAAAACGTGTAGAGATCCACAACGACAAAGTGTGAAAAGCACTATAATGGTGGTGGCTGTAAAGGGGACTGGGAGAAACAAAGAAAGGGGCCCAAATTCTACCAGGGAGGGGTGTGAAGTTTTAAGCTGAGGTGTAAAGGCAAGTCGGAGCCTCTTCTGTGAGTGGGTATATGCTGAGAGTCAGGGGAGGGTAAGTGGTGGGAGGGAGAACATTCCAGATCCATGGAAGAGAAGATAAAAATTGTCCATCTTCAATCCCATCAAGTACACAGCCATAGGATGAAAAATGTCTCTAAAAGCAAAACATTCTGAGGAGCAATACAGGCTTTTGACAGCCATTGGACACATAAGATTTATTGAGAACAGAGGTGGGAGATAGAAGAGAGGTCCTTGACGTTAATGACTGAAGTCAGCAATGTACAGCTCTTCTCAGGGTCCACTGTACTGGATGTTTATAGGTGAGTTCCCTTTTTTTATTCAAAATGAAAACAGCTTTACTGAGCACCAAAATAATTTATGTTCTCACATCCTCAATTACCTTCTTGAACTATGAACTAAAAAAAAATCCATGGGGAAAAACTGGCACTGCATTTTAGCCACTAAAACATTAATATGTGGACATACCTGAGAAACATCATTACAAGGGCAACTTGAAATTAATTTTTACCAACTTTACTAATGCCTTAATTATAAATATAATATGTAATTGTTGTTGAAAACTCAAATATTTCAGAAATATATAAAGTGAAAAGTTTCAGGTCCTCTCCCTCTTATCCCCAAAAGATAATAGTTTGGTTTTTGTCCTTCCAGGCTTTTTAATGTACTTTAATTTTTTTTGGCATTTTAAAAAAATTTTTTTATTAACATATAATGTATTATTTGCCCCAGAGTACATGTTTGTGAATCATCAGACTTACACATTTCATAGCACTTACCATAGCACATACCCTCTCAATGTTCATAACCCAGCCACCCTATCCCTAACCCCCCTACCCCTCAGCAACCCTCAAGTTTATTTCATGAGTTTAGGAGTCTCTTGTGGTTTGTCTCCTTCCTGATCCCATCTTGTTTCATTTCCCTCCCCCACCCTCTATGACCCCCTGCCCTGCCTCTCAAATTCTTCATATCAGAAAGATCATATGATAATTGTCTTTCTCTGACTGACTTATTTCGCTTAGCATAATACCCTCTAATTCCATCCACATTGTTGCAAATGGCAAGACTTCCTTTCTCTTGATGGCTGCATAGTATTCCATTATACATATATATACCACATCTTCTTTATCCATTCATCTGTTGATGGACATCTAGGTTCTTTCCATAGTTTGGCTATCGTGGACACTGCTGCTATAAACATTCAGATGCATGTGCCCCTTTGGATCACTACATTTGCATCTTTGGGGTAAATACCCAGTAGTGCGATTTCTGGGTCATAGGGTAGCTCTATTTTCAACTTTTTCACGAACCTCCATACTGTTTTCCAGAGTGGCTATACCAGGTTGCATTCCCACCAACAGTGTACGAGGGTTCCCCTTTCTCTGCATCCTCGTCAACATCTGTCATTTCCTGACTTGCTAATTTTAGCCATTCTGACTGGTATGAGGCTGTATCTCACTGTGTTGTTGTTGTTGTTTTCAGATTTTATTTGTTTATTTGACAGAGAGAGAGATCACAAGTAGGAAGAGAGGCCGGCAGAGAGAGAGGAGGAAGCAGGCTCCCTGATGAGCAGAGAGCCTGATGCGGGGCTCGATCCCAGGACCCTGAGATCATGATCTGAGCTGAAGGCAGAGGCTTTAACCCAATGAGCCACCCAGGCGCCGCCTCACTGTGGTTTTGATTTGTATTTCTCTGATGCCAAATGATGTTGAACACTTTTCCACGTGTCTGTTGGCCATTTGGATGTCCTCTTTGCAGAAATGTCTATTCATATCTTCTGCCCATTTGTTGATGGGATTATTTGTTCTTTGGGTGTTGAGTTTGAGAACTCTTTATAGATTTATAGATTTTATAGATTTTATATACTAGCCCTTTATCTGATATGTCTTTTGCAAATATCTTCTCCCATTCTGACAGTTGTCTTTTGGTTTTGCTGTTTCCTTTGCTGTGCAAAAGCTTTTGATTTTGATGAAGTCCCAATAGTTCATTTTTGCCCTTGCTTCCCTTGTCTTTGGTGACGTTTCTAGGAAGAAGTTGCTGCGGCTGAGGTCGAAGAGGTTGCTGCCTGTGTTTTTCTCAAGGGTTTTGATGGATTCCTGTCTCACGTTGAGGTCTTTCATCCATTTTGAGTCTATTTTTGTGTGTGGTGTAAGGAAATGGTCCAGTTTCATTTTTCTGCATGTGGCTGTCCAATTTTCCCAACACCATTTGTTGAAGATATTGTCTTTTTTACATTGAATATTCTTTCCTGCCTTGTCGAAGATTAGTTGACCATAGAGTTGGGGGTCCATTTCTGGGCTCTCTATTCAGTTCCATTGATCTATGTGTCTGTTTTTGTGCCATGTACTTTAACTTTTTAATAGAGATATATGACATATTCTGGTCAATAAATTGCTGTATTTTTCATTCATAATTTATCTTCAAATATTTCCGTGTTAGTACATGGAAATGGTTCATTTCAATGGCTGTGTAGTATTTCATTATTTAGATAAACCATAATTGATCTGATCACCCTCTGAAGGATGTTCAGATTGTTTCCAATTTTTCATTACCACAAATAATATGCACAGAAAATCCTGTGCAAAATTCTCATCATTTGTCTTAATATTCTGATACTTCTGAGCATGTCTGGAAGGGAGGGACTAAGAAATCCCCCAGTAAAGAGCTCAGTCTAAGCAGAAGGCAATCTGAGACCCACAATTTATGGTCTTAGGACAATGGGTTAGAGTTGGAAGGGACAACTGATTGTGAATACAGTCACCTGCAGTGTTTCTCACTAGCACAATACATTCACACGTTCTCTAAACCCTCTAGGGACACTAGGAGCACATGGTAGCATCAGGAGGTTCAAAAATACTGGAGTCAAAAAAAAAAAAAAAATACTAGAGCCAGGGCATTCTGGGCAATGGGATGCTGCTGCTGGGAAGTAGAGGCAAGGACCACAGGAATTATCCCAGAGAGCTCAAAGAAGTAGTGCAGAATGTTTGTAGCAAAATGGAAATCCAGAACTGGGGAAGGAATAGAACCAGGGCAATGACTGGATGCTAGCATAGGTCTGTATGTGTACCTCCATGCTGACATGGATATCACATGGCTGCAGATATAACGGGATACTTCAAAATATAATTATCTTTATACTTAAATGACTTTTGTGTTCAACACAGCTCATAAGGTGTTTAATGTGCATTAACTGAAGCATGCTGTCACATGTTGAAAATAATACTAGTGTGAAGGCAAACATGAGAATGTCCCAATGGAAATACCAGAATGTCACTTCTTCAACACACACAGAAGCACAAAAATTAAAAAAAAGAAAAAAATGGCAGACTTAGCACTAACAGAGTAATATTACAATGAGTACATTTTAAAACAAGCTAGTTAGAGCTTGAAATGACAAAGTTGGTTACCTTGCCTACCCACTGCTAAAACGCATGGTTGTTCCTCGCACAGGGCTCCTGAGCTGCGTGACTCAGCTGGGTAATTTAAAGCAAAGAGCAAACATCTCAGATATTTCCCTTAGAACAATTTCAATGCCCCAAGATGACTATTTATCTTTTGTGGATCTGCAGCTTTAGAAACCTGAATACTGGAGGGGATAGAGTCCTAAATACATTGCCAGTGTTCCTGGCGTTCCTGCAATGGCAGACCTAGAACCTTAAGCTGCAGTCTCTCAGCAACTGCAAGAGCAGTGACATGGAGAGAAGATCCATGGAAATGCCCCCAGGATAGGAGACCTAAAGCTAGGTCTTTAAAAGTTTTTGATGCTCATTCAAAGATCTGGACCACACTAGATGGTTGTAATCCAGTGAAGACCATCACGGTGTACCATTAAAGATACTGATCTTGGTTCCACTGATTACAAACCATGTAACAGGGAAAAAAATCACTAGAGGCCCAAGATTATGAAAAAGACTACAATGATCCACATGCACAGGTATATATACAAGTATGAAGCAGTTCCCAGGATTAGTTACTAACTGACAAAAGGAAAATGTGTCCCTTGTTCAAAAAGGTTCAAGAGGTGATGGCAGAGCATCAACCAAACAAAGGGCCTTTTAACCATGAAGCCCTTTGGGGCCCATGAAGTGAGTCCTGAGTGTTACCATTCCACAGAGCGGTGCTTCTTGAGAACAGGACCTTAGGAACTGCACAGCTCAATCTCCAGAGTACCTTGTATTTGGTAAATATTCAGGAAACATTTGACTACTTACAGGATTACATTATAATAGAAAGGAAGCGGGGTTTCCCACATTAAGAAGGAACCCCGTCACGTAAGAAAACAAATACTTATTGAAGAAAAAAGACATCTTTTACAGTACAGTGCCTGCAAAACAACATGCTAGCAGCTTTATGTATGTTTTCTCCCATTTATCCTTTACACACAATCCTAAAAAGTAGGTATAAAAATCATCTTTTCAAATTACGGCTCTAAGAGATTAAGAACTTGTCCATGGTTACACCATTTTTCTCAAGCAGCTCATTAATTCATCTGGTAAAATTTGCTGAGCTCTTACTCTACTCCAGATACTGTTTTAGACACCAGGGATAAACAGAAGACCAAACAACAACCTATATCTAATTCTGTCCTTGGCCGCTTGCAGTTTGTAGTTCAGCCAGGAGAGACGGGCATTAATGAAGGCATCCCCCTTTTCTAAAAAAGGAGATGGTAAAATTAACAAGCTTTACAAACAGAGTTGGCAAATTCAGCAAATAAGAACATAGGATGCCCAGATAAATTTAAATGTCACATAAACAACAAATAATATTTTTTTTCCTATATTTTATTTATTTGACAGACAGAAACACAGCGAGAGAGGGAACACAAGCAGAGGGAATGGTAGCGGGAGAAGGAGGCTTCCCACTGAGCAGAGAGCCCGATGCGGGGCTCAATCCCAGGACCCTGGGATCATGACCTGAGCCGAAGGCAGACGCCTAACGAATGAGCCACCCAGATGCCCCAACAAATAATATTTTAACATAACTATGACCCCTGCAATATTTGAGATACACTTAAATTAAGAGATGTTTTATTAATCTCAGTTCAAAGTTACCAAGTATCTTGTTTTTCTCCAACAACCTTATTTATAAAAAAAAAAAAAAAAAAAAAAAGAACAC
>CM053607.1:83477390-83509112 GCA_028646535.1 Procyon lotor
AGCAGGACGAGGCTGATGTTTGAAGGTTGCTAGGACGGGAGAGGTTTGGAGGTTAAGCAAAACGAAGTTACAAAAGTGGTCAGGGGCCAAGCCATCCAGGACTGTAAAGGCCATGCTAAGGTTTTCAGCCTTTCTGCCACCAGAGCAACTTGTCACGAAAGCTGCTCCTTCTGCCTCCGCCCTTCTGTGATACTGTCTCCACAACTGTCTCCACAGGTTCTTCCCAACCACCCCTCTCACTCTCTCCATCTCTGACTCCTACCACAGAACTTGGTCTTCTTGAAGTCTGTCTTGCCAGCTGGAAGGTGACATCTCTGAAAGCTTCAGGTAGAGGTTCAATAAATATTGAAGAGAACAACACACCCCAGGGAGCCATGCTGCCACCCTGTCCAGTACTAGTTCAAGTACTCCTGCAAGGGTAAACCCCTACTGATGACACATAACCCACTTGGCAGATCCTGGTAAACAGCATATTCTGGGGCCTTGCATGGAATTACTTAGAATGTCTAGGATGAAGCTCAGACATCTCCATTTGAATAAGCTCCCAGGGAAAGCATGATGCACAAGACTACTGAGAAGCACAGGTCTATTCAGCTATACAGATTCTAATCCTCAGGATTTTCAAAGAGTTGCAAATAACAAGAAAAAGCACTTGGTCTAATCAGTCATAAATCTCACTGTGCTCCTGAGCTGTAAGAGGGTCCGAGTGCTATGAAGAGACTAAAGCCCACTAATATAGTTCTTACTTTCTAGTATTAATCATCTGCAGGACATCCTGTCCACAGTCCACAGGAAATGATACAGCAGCCATGGTATGCATTGGGGGCTCAAGAGAAAGCATTTAAAACTTGTCATGTTAGGGGTGCCTGTCTGGCTCAGTCAGTAGAGCACACAACACTTGATCTTGAGGTAGTAAATTTGGGCCTCACGATGGGCACAGAGATTATTTAAAAACAAAATCTTTAAATGCAATAAAATAAAATTTGTCATGTTAAATTCATCTGAGTATCTGCTTTATTGAGATCAGTTAACCTGAGATTATTTTTCAATTTTGGTCTTTTTTTTTTTTTTTAAGATTTTATTTATTTATTTGACAGAGAATCACAAGTAGGCAGAGAGGAGGAAGCAGGCTCCTTGCTGAGCAGAGAGCCTAATGAAGGGCTGGATCCCAGGACCCTGAGCCAAAGGCAGAGGCTTAACCCACTGAGTCACCCAGGTGCCCTTCAATTTTGGTCTTTTAAAAATGTTTTAATCCATAATCATAACAGCATAATACAAAATCTAACATCAATTATTCTACAAAAACAGAGCCCATAGCTCTATGTAAAATTGCAACGTGAGTTAATAAAAAAACACTTCTTATATTCTACTTATAAGTAAAGTTCAAATTTAAAATATAACTCATCAAGGGATAAAAAAAGGTGTGAGATAGATATATATAACATATATATATATAAAATGGATATTATTTAACCATAAAAAAGAATGACATCTCGCCATTTGCAAAGACATGGATGGAACTAGAGGTTATTATGCTAAGTGAAATAAGTCAGTCAGAGAAAGACAAATACTGTGTGATTTCACTTAGGTGCAGAATTTAAGAAACAAAACAAATGAACAAAGAAAAAAAGAGAGACAAACAAAAAGCAGACTCTTGAATTTGCAGAACAGACTCGTGGTTACCAGAAGAGAGGTATATGAAGGGATGGGTGAAATAGATGAAGGGGATTAAGAGTATACTGATCATGATGAGCACTGAGTAATGTACAGAATTGTTGAATTGCTATATACTACACTTGAAACTAACATAACATGGTATATTAATTATACTGGAATTAAAATTTCAAGAAATAAAATAAAATATAACTCATCATATATTTCTGTATTTCATGGAGGGGAAAGAATATCAGAACCAGAAAAGTACCAAACCATCCAATCCACAGCTCTCTCTCCATTTTTTTCTTTTTGTTCAATTCTTCCTAACAGAGGAAACTATGATGATATGCAACTAGTGCAAGTGTCCCTAATTACAAGGGGTGTTTGTGATAAAATAAAGTGTCTTTATACACCATTAAGACATATTTCCAGCAAAAATTAAAATAGTAACTTGACCCCCCATTGTTATTTCAGCTGTGCCAAATAAAGAAAGAAGTTCCAAATTCAATTCACTGCAACATTTTACACTGGTTGCTCAATAGTGCTGGAATGGAAAAAGCAAAGTAAAAACAAAAACAATTTAGCAATGTTGTACCAAAACCACACACAGACAGGGGGCTGCCTCTGAGGTTTACTGACAGACAACCTAAATGATGAGTCTGTGATAAATGGACAATGATATACACATTGTAAACCATGAGACAGACAAAATCTAAAGCAACATGGAACCAAGAAGCACTGGTGAATTACAGGTTTTTCCTTGGTACAGCCACACAGGCTAAATAAGGCATTTTAACTTTAACCATTCATAGATATCCACCATTATGTATGAATAACATGAATAACAACATTGTGAGTGGTTAGAAAGGCATTTTGACAAATCAGATTTTTTTATTCATGAACTGTATTATCAACATAAGAGTAAGAGATAATATCCCTAATTACAGGAAATGGATTTTCTGGGACTTGTGGTCACACGATACATGGCACATTATGATACCCTTTATGGTCATCTCCTTAAGGGTGGAAACTGTATCCTGTTTTCTGAGGTACCTTCCACACTTAAGGAATATGACTGGGTTAATAATGAGTAGAATTTTTACCTAAAAGCTCTTAGGCTAGTCTGCCGCTCACACCAGAGAAGCTACTCTGTCATCAGGTGATGAAAAATAAATCTGCTTTCTCTACTATATCACCCAAAACACTCAGATATAATCCAGAGCTTTTTTTTTCTTCTCCAGACAGCAGCTAATGGCATCTGATTTTATATAAGACTGTTAGGAAAAGTCCATTGTCTGCGTTTGCTGACATTGAAAGCTAAATTTCATTAACGGAACAGCACTGGTGAATGTCTCCAGAATTTTTTAAAAGATAAAATTGTTTTCCTTTTCCCTTAAAGGGACTGTGTTTCAGAATATTTTCCATTCATAGAGAATTTGTAGGCACAAAGCTCTCTGAGACCATTATTTTCTATCCTCAAAACAACTTTAGTAAGAGCTAGTCTGAGCTATTTTTCAGACTTCTCAAATGTGGAGGATGAATGCAAGAGGGTCACTTGGCATAATGCTTGGGAAAGCCAGTACCAGGATCTTTGTCTCGGGGCTCTTTAATGACTGCCTTCCTTTTTACCTTCCTTCCTCCCCTCCACCTCCTCCCTTTCAATCCTTTTGCCACACATACTGCAGATTTGGACTCATTTAGCAAAGCCACTAGAAAAACCTTTGCCAGGAGGCTTCCAGAAGTGGGGTCTTTTTTAAAAAAATAGTAATAAATAAAATGAAACATAGATTGAGCTTCTTATTTTCCCCCAGGGAATGCTTTCCACACACATTTCTTATGTCCTAAAGGAGGAATGCGGCACACTGTTTTGAAAGCCATTCTCAAGCCCCACTTAGAGGCCAGACCTCCTGACAAACCTGAAGAATGGTGAACGAATGGGTGAGCACTATGGCATCTCATGAACCTCAACATCGAAGCTTTCACATGAAAACCTGCCACGAGCACGAGGCCTTTCGTGGCATAGTTTGTGGCATTTCGTGCCACAGAAAACCAGTGAACGCCCAAGAGATAAATGGCCAAATTCTCTTCCAGGATTAAGGCTAAGAATCAAACTGAAACAACTTTCTCGCGCTATCAAGCAACTGAATATTTAAGAAGGCGGTCTGCTGAGAGAGGAGGCCATCAGGGCACCCCCGTTGCGGCGCCTTAAAAGACGCCCTATCTTTCGATCCCCGGGGAGCGCCTGGCCGCTGCGGCGCCTTCCCGGCACAGTGGCGCACTGCGGAGCTGCGGGTCTGTGGGCCCGCCCGCAGACCCGGCCCTGCTGGGCTTTCCTGGCTGCCCCGGACGCAGTCCCCCCGCTCCCTCCCCCGTCGCCCCGCCCGGTGGGCGCTGTCCTCCCCGCGTGCGCTGCGGGGCATCCATCACCCGAGAGACTTTGACGCACACGCGCGCTCTTCCAAACCAAGACTCCACCGCCTCCCCCGAACCCCCACCCCCGCTCGCCCCTCACGGGTCTGCATTTGCATCACTAGCACACGCAGCAGGTGACGTGAGCGCCCCCTCCCAACCCCCGGCTCCAGCCGTCCAGGCGGCCCCTCCCGCCCCTGTGACTCAGCCCCTCCCCTTCCACCCCCGCGCGCCCCGGCGCCCAAGGTCCCTGCACGCCCACAGAAAGGCCCTGGGTTTAGTACATCTGCGGCGGGGTGCTTGCTGCCCCACAAGTTCATCACCATATTCTGCAGTCTTCATGGATCCAGCTCTGGGAGGTCCCCGCGACAGGCTGGAGAAGTGTTCCTAGTTCTAGAACCCAGGCAGAGGGGAAAGAATCTGATAACTGAAAGGGTCAAATGGGTTGGGTGATTGCCGCCACAGCTCTCACCACCACCTGAAATGACCCAGGTAGCCTGTTTACGAGTGATAGCCCCTCTCCCGCCCTAAGCCTCACGCCAGTCGGTCTGTTTCGCCGCACCTGGAGCACAGTGGGCGCTCAGTAGGTTTTTGCTGAATGAAGGCGTAGTGTACGTAGTGAAGTGCAGCACTTACAAACAGCCCCAGCCCCGAGGGATTCCCTGTTCTCCGCTCCCCTACAGTTCTCGCGCAGACACTAGACGGGGGCTTCGGGGACTTCCGTGGAATAGTTTCTTAAGCCCCGGGGTTTCTTTCAGGCTCGCATAGCGCCCAATGCGGCTGTCTCTGTTCTGCCACCCGCACGTCTGCAGAGGGATCCCCACCGGAAAGTTGAGCTCAAAGCTGGGGTTAGGGTACAGGTCGGACCGCCTGGCTGTGGGCTCGGAGCTGCTTGTTTTAACCTCCACCTCCCCGTCCAACCACGTAAGCCAAGTATTGTGGAGGTCCCCACGGAAGGCAGGCGCGGCTTTCGGAATCCCCGCTGCCGCCCACCTGCCTCCCCCGGGAATCTGGGCTAAAGTGCGCCCGCCTCCCCTGACCTACCCTGGGCATCCGAGAGTCACTCCTTCTGCTTTACCCTGGATTCCCCGGTCCCGCCCCATCAAAAAGGCATCCATCCGCCTGGCAACACCAGGCACCTGCAACCGCTTCCTCGGGGGCACGCGGGGCAAAGTTGCGCTTTTACAAGGCTGCAAAAAGTTCCCCACGCTGCAGCGCCCGGCTCCCGGGTCCGGAAGCCAAATTAGGCGGCGACTGGAAAACCCGCCACCGCTGCCGGGGTCCCTCACTCACCGCTTCAGCCGCCTGGGACCCCCTGCCCTAGGTGGTGTCAGCGCTGCAGCTGCTGCCTCGCGGGCGTCGCTCGGGCTCGCTCCCTGGGGCCGCCTCCGTCTGCCACTCTCGCCTGCAGCGCACGGAGTGGTGACTCCTCTGAGCGTGTCAGCGACGAAAGGAGGGGCGGGAAAGTGGCTCCCGGCTTGCACGCTGCGGTCCTCCTCCCCCTCCTCTGCCTGCGCCTCCTCCCCGCGGTGCTGCAGTGCCGGGCGGCGGCGTGGCGAGAGTACGAGCAGTGCGCAGGGAGGGAGTCACCGCGTGCGGGGGAGGCGGGAACAGCGCACGACTAGGTTCCGGGCGGGCTGACTAGCTCCGGGAAGTCGGGGTGCTGAGTTCTTGCTGCAGCGTGGGACGGGGGGAGGGACGAAGCCACCCCCAAGTGGCAAGTACTTTCGGAGGAGTCAGGGCTCAGAGAGTTTGCAGCAGGGAGAAAGGAAAGGGGCGCCCGTCCTTAATTAGTCACTGAGTGTGACTCTGCAAGGCGTACTGGAGGCGGTGCCCCTAGTTTGGTCCCCCGAGACACCAAGGAATTCTGAGTGAGGTACCTAGCTGCCAGGGAAGGGAGAGTTTGCCTCCTATTTCTGGGCCTGGGACTGACCTGTTAACGTTAACTCGTCTTCCAGGGAGCCACTTGGCAGGGCTAAGTTGACCAGTTCCTCCACCCTCCACCTCCGCACTGGCATACAAATCGAGTGTTAACTTGGGGCGCAGCAAGAGCAAACAGGAGGAAACTTTGCTGGGTGTCTGAGGTCTCCCTAATGCCAGGTGGGGCCAGACAGCCGGATCTGGCAGACATTGGAAGTGGCTCTTTGAAGGGAAACTACTGAATATTTAAAAAGGAGAGGGAGGCACGGGAATTTTGCTTGTATTCTCAGTAACACTGGTGTGTTGGAGACCCCAGCTCGAGCTTCCCCATTGCAAAGCAGCAAGGTTTGGCGGCTTCGGGAAGCCGACTGGGGCGACGCCTTATCCAAGGCTGGCGCGGCCACTCAGCGGCGGTAGAGGAGGGCGCAGTCGTCCGCTAGCCCCTGGCAGCCGCCACCCCCCATGCTTCCCCCCTTCACCCCCATCTCGCGCACTGCCACCCAGATGCTGCGAGAAGCTGGGCTTCCCCAAATCCCTGACCCTGCCGGCTCCATGCTCACATGGAACCAATGCAGGGTGGGAAGCGGCCACATTGGCAGTTGTCTTTCCTAAGATCACTGCTCTAGGGATGGGTGGCCAGAAGCAAGACAAAGCCCAACGCCTGAGCAGGATGCAGTGGGTGGAACACACGAACGAACACACACACACACACACACACACACACGGTTTATCTGTCCAATGTGTTCTATTCGTATAAAAATGCCTGGATGATTGAATGGATCAGTGTATGGATATAAATATAAATATTACATGTACTTGTGCAGGAAAGAAGGGATAGCAGGCACCTAAGGCAGCCTCCTGCCCAGAGAAGCTGGTGGGGATGAGGCAGCTGGATTCTGAGCAGTGTTGTCACATGAGCTTTCTGGCTTGGTTTGTGATACTATGGATGATGCTGTGGAAAGAGGAAGACAGAGACAGTCCTTGGCCTATAATTTTCCCTTCTCTCCATTTCAGGCACTCAAGAACTCTAAGTTATGATTCCCCTGTCCTGTTAAACCTACACTTGCTCTGCTACATTGGTCTTTGAAAACCTGCCTGGGTCTTGTTTGGGTTAAAGGCTTTGCAGTTTGCAACCATACATGGCGTTGTAAGGTAATTAGAAAACATGAAAATTAAGAACATTCTTATTTGCATTTCGTGGATCCCTCTATATAACCAAATTATTTAAATTATTATTTAGGTTAAAATTATTGTGTTGTTACTATGAGAAGGAAAATATATCCCATGGGAATGTTAAATAAATCCAGCAATGGAAATGAAATTGTGAAATTAAAAAAAAAATCATAGATCTTATCCAGATCACCTGCATATTACACATAAAACTTTTGATCTCTCAACTGCAAAACATGCTGGTGATTCACTGGGTTTCCAAATGGACAGATAGATCCCCTCTTGAGAACCTTCCCCCAAATATCACATGATAATGGATTATTTCTCTACTGAGAGAAGTTCAGGAAACCATGAATGATCAATGTGCCCTGTGCTATGCTATCTCTTCCTTCAATCATTTCCCTGTGCTGTCCATGGAAGATATTAAAAGGAGTGTAAAAATTTTTCTAGCTGCCAAGTTTTCATGTCCTGATGCAGTTGAAGATAACAGCTCCTGCAGGAAAATTCCTGATTGTGTATTTTTGAGAAATATTCAATTTAAGACCGGCTTGTGTTGGATAAGGGCATTTTAATGCTGTGTCTTTAGAGGACAACATTCTCTCGTGACGATGGGATGCATAGGCTCTTCAGCTTGTCCTCCAAAACTGCTCTTATTTTAGGGTCCCACTTTGTGCACCCCAGGCCTATTGGATCCAGCACTCAGAAGAGTCTTCACACCTTCATTATAAGGATGTGTTTTCTCTCCTAAAAACACTTGTCTTGTAGGAGCTAATGCAGAGTAAAGAGGACACCTGCACTGTCCCCACAAAATCCCAGTGCTCTGACATCACTACCCTCCTACCAATCTGGAATTTTATCCTTCAGTGCAGTATCTCCTGAGCATTAAACACAGCTAAGGAGTATCAAAGATCTATCTTCACATCTGCAAAGTGGATTCAATAACAATAATTCATACTAAGTACAGACGCTATGATGATTAAACTTGATCACACACACAAGAAGCACAGTGCCTAGCACATAGTGGACACAGATTAAATGTTAATACCCTTCCCCTTTTAGTAGCCAGAGTGAGGTTTTCCCAAGTCTGTGACTTAGGATGTTAGTTCTATAGGATATTCCTGCAAGCTTAGGGTAACTAACAGCTTGCTTCCCCAACAGAGACCTCAGAGAGCCTCCCTGCTCTTAGACCAGGCTACATCACTCCAGTGCTCCTCACCTTCATCATCAGAGGCCAAAGCAGATACCCTTCTCACCCTCAATGCTCACAGCTGCCCTAACACTCTACGTCTTGAGTCTACCAGTGTTAATCTCATTAAGCCCTTAATGCCTATTTATGTTGGTTACCACAAGCAGCTCAAGAATCTCAAGTGCATTTCTCTTCTCCTACATGTTAACATTCATAAGACTGAGCACATCTTATATGTCCCTTTCTCCCTATCCAGTTTCTGGAACCTTCTGTTTCAGCCTTCTGGAAAGCACAATCCACCATTGGCAAAACGCCCTATTTCTTCAGCCTCTTCCCTGAAGGTTCCCTTCCTTCACGTCCTGCTTTAATGGAAGCTTGATTCTCTCCCTAGAAAAGCTGCTCCCACAGCCCTCTTAAGTGATGGCTGGTTTTTCCCTCTCCAGCTCTTGTATCACTAGGTCAGGAGATAAGAAGGCAGTGTCCTTGTTTCTCAGTGCTGCTTCCAGAACACTGTTCCTCCCTTCTCCCAAAAACCTACAGCTCTGAATCTCACTTCATCAGGTTATTGTACACTTTTAAACGTTGCTGCTATGCTCAGAACTCCATGTCACTGTGCACCTTTCCTGACAATTTTAGCTCCTAATTCAAGGTCACTTCCTAAACACTAATCCTACCTTAAGCCTCACAAACCTAATGCACATGAAGATGTTCAATGCAACCAGTACTACCCTTAGTCCTGAGCAAGCAAGGGTTCTGTGCCCCTTTGGTGGCTGGGTTTGTAGCCCCAAATTTTCATGCAACTATGACTCAGTTTAATATGGGGCTAGTAATTTCCCAGGGCCCTGGCAGAGGAAATGCAAATACTTTCTGGAGGAGCTCCTCTTTATCTTAGACTTCAAAAAAATTCCCTCAAAGAAGTTTTTAGTGAAATCTAGAAAATGATGAAGCACACAAAACAACTAAACATACAAGGGAGGATGACACCATGAAGGAGAATCAGCAGATTCAACAGAAGAAACTTCAGTCCTTCTTCAAGAAAAGACTTTAGATGTTGGAATTACTAATCACAGTTTTTCCTTTACTTGAAGAAAAATAAAAGGCAAGCTTATAAATATTTGCAGGTGATAGGTAACTACGGAATAACCAATCACACTTGAAAACCTATCCAACTCTACTGATTATCTTACCAACACCCAATCCAACTTCCACACCCATATAACACAACTTCCTCCTTCGTTAAAGAACCTTGATTTTTTTCAGGGATCAATCTTTTTTTTTTGTTGTACACATATATCTAACAAAATGATTTTACACAGAATTCTAAGAGCGCATTTCTTTGTATTTCATAGAAAGGCATGTAATTCATACCATTGCATAACCAAATCTAACTCCTAACTAGATGGATTACATTTTCTTTAAAGTTTAAAGACTTAATGGCATTAATCATTATTATGATTAATAATAATTACTGACTGAAAAATAAATTCACGAAGTAGTGAATTAAATTTAATATGGTCTCATATGCCCTGAAGGAGGTTGTATCTGATTTGGAGGAATTTTTGCTATGTCCAAATAACGTCCTCTTTGGAACTTCCATGACTACAGGGTCGTGAATCATCAGTCTCCTTCTTTTCTGCCAGATATCATGCTACCAATCCCCTTTATTCTCTGGCCAGGTCTTTTAAGATCTATAAAAAACAACTATAAGATTGAAGTGTATGCCTTTCTCTCTAGCTTCTGGGTAGACTTCCTTCACTCAATGCTGAAAACATTCTTTCTCTCGGAAAGAGATGAATGAAAGGAAACTAATCTGTTCAGGGCTGTACCCTGGGTAGACTTTGTGGGCCCCTAATTGTCCATCTCTGTATGGTTTGCTCCCTGTGTCTGCATGTCTAGAACATTATCCACAACTCTAAAAAAGTGGTACTTAGTACATTCTCCACAAATGTCTACCAATTTAAACTGAGCTATGTGTTGAGTTCATTTCTGTTGAAAAAACAAGAAGGATGTTTTCATCTGTTGGTCCCTAAATCATAGAAGGTGTTTGGCAAATATTTTCTTGAAGCCAGAATGGCTTCAGGATCTTAGTAAGCATATGGGAAGCTTTTAGGGTCCAGATGGAAGGCTGAAAATGAAAGAAAAAAAAAAGCTCAGTGAAAACTCAGATTCTGGAGGACTTTCTGCTCAAACTGCCAGGGAAGGAGCTGTACCAGGCAGGGTCAGGAAACAAGAGCCTGAAGAGGTCTCTAGCTTCCCCTGGTGGTTCCGAGAGAAAGGTAACATGTCTCCTGGGAATCTGTGCTAGGGCAGAGATGGGGAAGCGAGTAGAAATATCCACAAGAGAAATTTGTGGGTAAAAAGCAGCAGAATTTGATGTCTGGCAAGCTTTCCTGTTAAGAAAGAGAGAGATGAATGAAAGGAAACTAATCTGTTCAGGGCTGTACCCTGGGTAGACTTTGTGGGCCCCTAATTGTCCATCTCTGTATGGTTTGCTCCCTGTGTCTGCATGTCTAGAATAAAGTAGATTTGTCATTCAAGAAATGTCTAACCTCAGTGCATGTGACTACTGATAAGACACAGAGGGTGTGTTGTGTTCCTGAGGTCTCCGTGCCAGGAAGAGGAGCTCCTGATATCTGAATGGTGGCAGACAAAACTGGAATCATTTCACACAACATGTGGTGTCCTGGCCATTAGTTTAGGGATGCCCAGAAGATAGCACAGCTGTGCTCCAAGTCTCTCAGTGACTGTGTAGTGCCTTTGAGTAGAGCGTAAATACCTCAGCCTGTCCGTATGTCCCATGTCATTGCCCACCAGAGAAGCCAGCACAGAGGAAGCACTGAATCACAAGGTGGCCAGGATGACCTAGCCATTCTCTGACCTCAGCCATCCCGGTGCTTGCACAATGGGCGTGGGGAACTGTCAACCACTAATGGATGGCAGTTGATAGATATGTACTGCCCCACAAAGGGACAATTCTGAGAATATTCTATATAGTCTCTCAGAGGATCTTCAGTAGGATAGCCTCCAGTTGGCCATAGTGGTAACCAATTTCTTAGTCAACAAGTCACTGACTTTTCTCCCTTCCTTAACTCACTTCTTCGCCTGCTCACTGTACTTCACAAGATCGATTCTCCCAGAAACTACATGTAATCAAACCCTAAACCCAAAAAGAGACAACCACTGTGCAAAGGCAGATATAATCAGCTCCTTACACTGAGAGCTTTTAGGTTCTACTTTGTGTATGGCTTCATTACTTATCAGTTTGGCTATAAGTATCCTGTCTCATTTCCTGAAGTGCCATAGCCTTTGAAAGCTCATAAACTCCCTAACGTAACACTTTCCATATGAGAGGTGCTAAATGCATTTGAATAATTGTTCAAACATTTAATTAATGGTCTACATTCCATCTTGAACTTCTCTTTCCAAAATGAGACTTATCAAGAATCCTTATGTATGAGGGGTTTACAGCTTTAAATTTTGCAATACTTCTTGGAGGGGAAATAGTACAATACCCTGAGAAACTTCCAGCATTCCTATCATTTTAATTTGGTTTAGATTAAATCCCCCCCCCCAAAACACACCTACTTTGTAGCAAAAGTAATCTCTCTGAAATTTTTCCTGCTCTTTTTTTTGCAGTGACTTCTGTAGCTGCTCCAAGCTCTGTAGTAAGTGTTACGGATCATCTGTATCTACATGATTTATAGCTCAAATCTGAATATTCCCATTGGGTCTTTCATATTGTTGCTGGCTGGATTTTCCTTTTTAACATTCTACCACAGGTTTGTTAATACATTAAATTCTATGAAATTATTTTCCTGCTCAAGGGAGAATTATTGTTCCCATGTTCAGAATTTGTTTTGTATAATCTTCCTGCTCCAAATTAGTGTTCTCACATTCAGCTTTTCTGTTTTAATAATAGACATGCTGATTTCCCCATATGATCTAACTATTAAGAATGCATGTAGTAAGCTCTCGGGAAGTTAGGTTCACTTTTGTTTTTAGCATGATTCATAGCTATTGGTCCTGACCAACTTTTTGGTCAGAAATTGCTTTTTCTTTTAAGAGGTAGCAACACTATGAATGTTAATGATGGAAACATCTAGTATTAATAGTCTAATTCATGTTTTCTCTTGCTTTACACTTAAGCTAAAGATATTCCCTGCTGATAAAAATATTTTTGAACCACCCATGCCTTTGTTCCACTCCCAGTCCCAAGAAGAGTTTTCTGGGTGCCACAGTAACCTGCATAATAATACATTCTATATGGACACTTGATCTCCCTTACTAAACCTTAAGCTCATTTCTGTGTGCAGTTGCAGCCCAGAGTTAAAGGCTCTTTAATAATGGGGCCTAATGGATTAGGTGAAGCTTAGTACCTCTTCCACACACACTTGCTAAGAGTTCTCTGTAAACCCCAAGAAAGTAGCTTCCCACCTTTACTACTGATGAAAATTCAAATCAAGCTCATCCCAGGCTATTGTTATTCCCAAGGAAGGGAGTAGACAGTCTCATTTTTGGCATAAGGACTAAGCTATAGTTTACCAAAAGTTCAGTGTTTGGAGCTATGAGGCCATTGTCTGCTCTCTGACCTGCTGAGGAAGAAACTTCTTTCTTTCTTTCCACTCCCTTTTCATTCATCCCACAAGAGGCAGAGTCAGGTTCTTAGTGGGTGCCTTATAAGTATGGTGGGCTCCATTTTGTTCCTCTGATTCACCACCTCAGAGGTCACCTTAATGCCATGAAAATTCCCGTTTCCAAAAAAAGTAGCTCATTTCTAAAGACTTTCTGAGATGTAGGCTCAGAGACCCCTTGGAAGAACAGAAGTTGGCCCAGGATTTCCTTTAAAGAGATCCCCAAAATCCGTATCTTTAGGTTTTCCTAGAGGCAATGCAGAAATGGCACAGAAATGGGTAGAAGATATTCCAGATCATTGGTTCTCAGAATGCTCGGTGAAGAGATTTCCTTGGCATATCATCCTGATAAGTTAAGCGAAGAGTCACAGAACACAGTGTTCATAAGACACCAGAAGATGGCTGCAACTTAATACACAGGCCAAATGTCACTTTGGTAAAATACAACTTCTAACGCCACCTTCCAAGCACCACCTTTCCAGAAGAAGACAAGATTCAGATAGCCTGGGAAAACCAGCTCAGAGATCAATCAGTGGGAACAGGCAGTGGTCTTAGAGGTTATCATGCTGAGACCTCAGAGTTCAAGAAAAGTCAGGCCTCCATATTCTTATTTACAGAGAACATACGGATCCTTGCCAGGGAAAAAAGCATACTTAAGTGTCACCATCACAACTTGCTACATGTGTTCTTGCAGAGGGCCTGGGTCCCAGGGACAGTAGACATTTGCCTTGTAGCACAGTCCTGGGTAGGAGTCCAAAGGCACAGTTGTTTCTGTGGTAGGCACCTACTCTTCCTCTTACCTGGAAACATCTGCGTATAAACCAGGTGCTTGTTGAGGATTCTTAGAACAAGAGCAGCAAATTGGAAAAACTACACTTAGAACATAGACCAGTGGGTAGCAGAGATATGATAAGAGGTCAGGTTGGTGAAAACCCCCAGGAATTCAGGGCATTGTGCCTGGTCTCCTCTTCTAAGAGGAAAAAAGCCTTGATGTGGGCTGGGGCACTAGGGCCCTGGGATGGTCTTAGATGTGGGGCAATACTGGATTCCCAGCTGCAGCGCATGGAGAGTGACCTGACAGGCAGCTTCCAGGAATGCAGCCAATATGACAAGTCAGCAGATAGTACAAATGGGACAACAACCCAAAGGGGCTACCCAGAGCTGGAATCCAGATATGAGCTTGTGACAGTGTCGAGTCTATAAACAACAGAAAATGAACCCGAGACTAACCAGGGCCAAAAAAGGTGAGAGACTGGAAGAAAAGTGAGTCAGTCAGAACCACAGGAAGAAATGAAGGCCAGGTCTGGGAAAGACAGGAGCCAGGAGATTGCTGAACTCTGAGAAGCCTCTTTTAGGGCTCTGTCTTTGGACTGATTCGGCTTCCTCAGCCTTTAGCCCTTGTGTGACCAGCTTGGGATTTTCAGAAGATTCCGAAAGGCCCAGTCTTTCGGTGTGGTGTGGGCACACCACATGTGGAGGACTGGGCCAAGAGCATCCAGATGGACATGCCACTGGGACCACAGAGAATGGTCAATTGAGCAACAAGAGGGTAGGATGTGGCTTCCAGAGGAAGGGGGGGGTGGTTATGCACGAGAAAAACAAGAGATAATCAATTCAGGGCAGCTGAATGACAAACAGGGGCATGGAGGGCTTGAATGGAAAGTAGAGAAGTGTAAGGTAGAAGGCCATCTGATGTAAGGGTCAATCTATGGATTCTCATAGGTGCAGCTGAGTGTGAGGATGGAAGCATGAGGGGTCTGGCTCAGACTCACCCAGCAGCCAAGGGTTGGGCCAATGGCGTGAGAGAAGGCAGATCTGCACTTCCTTGGTTGAGTCTCAAAGCATATGGCATCAATACAGAAAATCTGCACCACAGATTCTTGGTGGAGAGTGATCATAACTTCAAATGTTCTACTACTCATTCCTCAAAAAAAAAAGGTCCGTTTTACTAAAACAGTATTTTTGAAGGCCCCAAAGAGCAGGCAACGCATCCATTTGATATTCTGAATATTATACTTCCTGTATTGTGGCAGACCATGTGGGAGAGTGTAAATACCTGTGAGATGGTTTTCCTTTTTATTGCATTTTTCCAGTTTTATTAATTGTACCTTCATATTATGCCATCAGCCGTCATATTAGGATATTATTTTGAAAAGCCTAGCACATATTAGCGTGAGGTAGTTGTGAGGTCTTTGGTGACTGGATCAGGCAGCATAGCCTTTAAGTAATCTCAAGGGAACTTTTCTTTCCATTTTTACGATCAGTAAGAGTTGTGATCCTTCTGTACAAATGCTTTTTCTGTCCTAGTTATACTTTATCCCCTTATATAGGTTTTAGAATAGTTCTTCTTGGAGTGTTTCAGGGTATAAATAAATAAATATTATTTTCTCAACTTTTTTAGATTAGATAACCACTACTATGTTAACTATTTTGAAGGGTAAAGAAAACACCGGAAGTTACCCAATTAATTATGAAAACAGAAAACCATGATATTGAAACCTCAGAGCAGTAGTATGAGAAGAATAAAAACTAAAGGCCAATCTCAAACACAAATATAGACAGAAAAATTTTGAATAATGTGCCAGCAAGTTGATTGTGACACAATGAAAAGAAAAACAGTATACCGTCATCTCATTAGTTTTATCAGGATGAACGTATAGTTTTGTATTAAGAAATGTTTAATAATAATCATATGGTTACATAAGTAAGTTCTAGTGTATCCCAATATATGTTGAATATATATATGTTGTTATATATATGTTATATATATATATATATATATGTTGTTAATTCTTAAAATTTCACACTCACTTTTGACTCATTAGAAATCTAGGTATAGGAAAATACAGTTTCAAAAATGTATTTATATCAAGCCAAAAATCATATTATTATTGGGGAAACACTGGGGGCATTCCCATTAAAATTAGGAATAAAAAAAAGCCCATTATTATCAATATCACTTATCTTGGTTTTGTAAGTACTAGTCAATGGAATAAAAATATGGACCAAAGTTTTAAGAAATAATCACAGGAAAAAAGTAGAAGAAACTATCATTATATGTAGTTAAGACTCTGTATGTATAGGGGCGCCTGTGTGGCTCAGTCGTTAAGCGTCTGCCTTCGGCTCAGGTCATGATCCCAGGGTCCTAGGATGGAGCCCCGCATCGTGCTCCCTGCTCGGCAGGAAACCTGCTTCTCCCACTACCACTCCCTCTGCTTGTGTTCCCTCTCTCTCTGTGTTTCTCTCTGTCAAATAAATAAAAATCTTAAAAAAAAAAAAAGACTATGTATAAATACAAAGAAAAAAATTATGAAAAATGGCTAAAAATTGATAAATGTCCAAAGATCCATAGCTTTCTATATATTGACAATAATCATTATAAAGAATAATGGCAAAAGAGCCTATTCACAAAGGCAAGAGAAGATAGAAAATTCCCAAGAGTAAATCTAGCCAGAGAACTGTGGGAAGAAAATGAATAAAATCAGGGCACCTGGGTCAAATAGATAAAATCTTAAAAAAAAAAAAAAAAAAAGAGGGCACCTGGGTGGCTCAGTGGGTTAAAGCCTCTGCCTTCAGCTCAGGTCATAATCTCGGGGTCCTGAGATTGAGCCTTACATTGAGGCCCGCATCGGGCTCCTCTGCTTGGCGGTGAGCCTGCTTCCCCCTCTCTCTCTGCCTGCCCCTCTCTGCCTACTTGTGATCTCTTCTTCTGTCAAATAAATAAATCTTTTTAAAAAATGAATAAAATCATAAAGTTTTACTAAAATACTTAAAAGTTGAATACACGGAGACATATTCTTAAATGGAAAGCTGAATATTATAAAGATGTCTATTCTTCCAAAGTCAATTTACAGGTTTAATAAAATACATACTATGTAAGAAATTTGGGGAGATGTTATCAAAACAATTTTAAGTGTACCCAGAAAAATAAAATAGGTAAGAATTGCTTAGGCAATTTTGGTAAAAGGATAATAACTAAGCATCCCTTCCCCAAACATAAGGTGCAATAATTAATTCAGTTTGAAACTGGCACAGAATAGTCTGTACAGCCAGTGGAGTGTAACAGATTACTACTGGACCCTAAGTGGTTTTAAGGAAATTACAATAATACTACTATTATCAATTCTACTATCCATCAGTTCATGGTCTGAGTGCTTCTAAAGCCTGCTGTAGAGAATGTGACGAAATAACAAGTGAACTTTTTAAAGAAAAAGAAAACTAGTGGGGCGCCTGGGTGGCTCAGTCAGTTAAGTGTCTGCCTTTGGCTCAGGTCATAATCCCAGGACTCTGAGATCAAGCCCCACATCTGGCTTCCTGCTCAGCAGGAGGCCTGCTTCTCTCTCTCTCTCTCTCTCTCTCTCTCCCTCTGCTCCTCCCCTCAGCTCCTGCTCTCTCAAATAAAAAAAAATAAAATTTTTTTTAAAAAAGAAAGAAAACTATCAATTATTTGCAAAAAAATTATGAAAAAGATTGAAAGCCTCGATAGCCTTACTACACAAAATAGTCATATAAATTATCAAGGCAAAAATAAGGCCTTAGGAAATAAATGGGCAAGGGAAACAAATCCGAAACTGCCAAGGAGGAACTACAAATGGTTGATAAACAAATATCCAATGAAATACAATTTAAAGCAACGATATATTTTCATTATCAAATTCTTAAATGAAAACTATTTTATTTTTATTTTTTTAAGGTTTTATTTATTTGAGAGAGAGACAAAGAGAGAGTGAGCAGAGGAGAGGAAAAGAGAGAGAGAGAGAGTATCTCGAGCAGACTTCTCACTGAATGCAGAGCCCAACACAGGGCTCCATCTCACAATCTTGAGATCACGGCCTGAGCCAAAACCAAGAGTTAGTTGCTTAACCAACTAAGCCGCCCAGATGCCCCATAAGTGAAAACTATTTAATAATTACCTTAGATCACATCTATTTTTTTTTTAAGAATTTAAAGCATTTAAAAAATACAATTAAGGACATTTTTAAGACAAGAAATCAAATCAAAGCCAAAGTAAGTTCAAAGAATAAGCCTTCTAAAAAATACACTACTGACACTAAATCAAAATAGAAATTTCTGCACAGAAAAGGAAACAACCAACAAAACTAAAAGCAACCTAGGGAATAGGAGAAGATATTTGCAAATGACATATCTGATAAAAGGTTAACATTCAAAATACAAAAAGAACTTACATAACTCAACACAAAAATACCATAAATAATACAATTAAAAAATGGGCAGAAGACAAGAACAATATTTCTCCAAAGAAGACATCCAGATGGCCAACAGACAAAGGAAAAGATGCTCAACATCACTCATCATCAGGGAAACACAAATCAAAACCACAATGAATCTCACCTCACACCTGTCAAAATGGCTAAAAAAAAAAAAAAGAAGAAACAAGTGTTGGTGAGGATGTAGAGAAAAAGGAATCTTCTTGCACCATTGGTGGAAAGGCAAATTGGTGCAGCTACTATGGAAAACAGTACAGAGATACTTCAAAAAATTAAAAAAAGAAATACCATATGATCCAATAATTCCACTACTGGGTATTTATTTACCCAAAGAGTATGAAAACACTAATTCAAAAAGATGTATGTATTTTGATGTTTATTGTAGCATTATTTACAACAGCCAAATTATGGAATCAGCCCATGTGTCCAACAACAGATGAATGAATAAAGAAGATGTGGTATTTATACATACATTGGGATATTATTCAGCCATAAAAAAGAATGAAATTTTGCCATCTGCAAAAACACAGATGGATCTAGAGGGGACAATGTTAAGTGAAAGAAATTAGCCAGAAAAGACAAATACCATATGTTCTCACTCATATGTGGAATTTAAGCAACAAAATAAATGAATAAAGAAAAAAAAGAGAGGGTGCCTGGGTGGCTCAGTGGGTTAAAGCCTCTGCCTTTGGCTCAGGTCATGATCTCAGGGTCCTGGGATCGAGCCCCACATCCGGCTCTCTGCTCAGCAGGGAGCCTGCTTCCCTCTCTCCCTCTGCCTGCCTCTCTGCCTACTTGTGATCTCTCTGTCAAATAAATAAATAAAATCTTAAAAAAAAAAAAGAAAGAAAGAAAGAAAGAAAAAAGAGGGCGCCTGGGTGGCTCAGTGCGTTGAAGCCTCTGCCTTTGGCTCAGGTCATGATCTCAGGGTCCTGGGATCGAGCCCCGCATCGGGCTCTCTGCTAGGCAGGGAGCCTACTTCCTCTTCTCTCTCTGCCTATTTGTAATCTCTCTCTCTCTCTCTCTGTCAAATAAATACATAAAATCTTTAAAAAAAAAAAAAAAGAAAAAAAGAGACAAAAAGAAAACTAGATTCTCAAGTATAAAGAAACTGATGGTTGCCAGAGGGGAGGTCAGTGGGTGATGGGTGAAATAGGTGAAGGGGATGAAGAGTACACTTACCATTATAAACACTGAGTAATGTATAGAATTGTTGAATCATTATATTGTACACCTGAAACTAATATAACACTGTATGCAAACTATATTGGAATTAAAATAAATTAAAAAAAAAAAGGAATAAATCTTCCATGAGCCTAGAAATTGAGTCACAACCTGGCTTCTGAAACCCCTAGTGGTCCAAGAAAGAAATACATGCCATTGCAGGGCTTCATGGGACTATGGATACCAGTTGTTTCCCAGGGGGTCACAGCTTTCCTTGGCAATAAAACCTTAGGGCAATCTCTCCCCTATGTGGTCCTAAGGAGTAAGTGACAGATCATGTCTTCAACAATGCCTCTACAAAGAGAGTTAAATATTTTTTCCCTTACAACAAACCTTGGTATGAACCTCAATTTTTTTTTTAATTTAAATTTTTAAATTCTTTTTAAAAGGGGGAGAAGCGTAAGACAATAAGACAGCATAGACACTGGTTAATAGAATCTCATGAACTGTCCTTTTTGATAAGCCCCTGGTTGCAATTTAAGTCAGCACCACTATTCGAGGATTTAAGGAAATAATCTTCAGTACATGCCAAGAACTCTAACACCATTCCACTAAGTGAGGCCGTAATCCACTTTTAAACTCTTTCTTAAAGTAGAACTCTAAAAAACAGGAAACTTTACCCATGAAGCTATTCAATGTAGTATTATTTATACAAAACTGGAAACAACCTAAATATCTAATTACAGAAGACTGGCTTAGCACACTGTGGTATACATGTGTATATCACACAGAGAACACATATATAGAGAACACAGAGACAGAAATCATTACATTATAGTAAGAAAAAACACACGGTATAAAATTATATACACACTATGATCTCAACTGCATGCACTCTATGTCTAATAGAATCATAAAAAAGAAAAATGTAAAGTGTTAAAATTATTTTATATTTTTCTATACTTTTCATCAAAAAATAAGAGCTATTTCCTTGTAATCAGAAAGACTAAATTGTAAAGTTCATTAAGGACAGATGGCTTATTAAATGGATGTGAATGATTGTGCTTTGTGTACCCACTTCAATACCTGTCAATTTCCATGTGTAGGGAACTTGGACAAGTATTTTATTATAAGTCTTTGATTTTTAAGATTTCTGAAAAATATTTGATCCTCTGGCATAGAGGTTTTGATGCAGGACACTTAAACATTCTATTTTTAAAAAAAGAATATTTCATTTACTACTTTTTTTTTAAATGACCATTTACTACTTTTAGTCACAGGTTGCCGTTGGGTAATATATTCTAAGAAAATTTTATCAGGCAAGGGAAAACATATTTTAAAATCCATAAATGTTTTCATTTTCTAAAGCTATATACACTGAATATTCAAATCAGTATTTTGTTCTTCCTTGAGATCTCCTTTTTTCTATTCTACGCAATAATACTGGGGGATCAAAGCATTCAGAGAATTTCGCTTTGAGTGAAGTTTAAAGTGTAGCACTAAATTAGACCTATGGGCACCATCAAAACCGACCTGTTGTATATCAAAGATAGTAATAAATTACAACGCTTATTTTCCCTTTTAAGTTTCTTTTAGATCAAATGCTTATGACAAAAAGAAAGAGGGGAAAATAGCTTTCAATGTTGTTCCTCTAATTATTCATAAGTGTGACAGTCTTAGAATTTCATTGTGTTTCATCTTAAAATCACTTTAACAATAGGAAAATATGAACAGTGAAAGAGCATTCTGGTATTCTCAGAACATTGGTATTTAAGAAAGGAAAGGTTAGGGGAAGGTTGATCTCAACTTTTGGTTCATCTTGATCCAGTGGCTGCCAGGATATAAACTGGGTTTCTACCATGAGGGATCAGGGGAAGGAAGAGAAGGATGTGGGGGCCTTTGTTGAGCTCTCTGAATTGTAAACTCCTTGTGGATAGGAATAATTTCTTCTGGATTTGCTGTGAGTGGGACCTAGCAAAATAGCCCATGAAGAGGATACTGGATATAGGCTTTGGGGGATGATGATGGAGAAAATTGCACACAATGTACAAAACTAAAACAGAGATCCTTAAGCCAAGGTACTCACTCCAGGAAGAAACAGCTGCTTTCATAATAGGTATAATGAACATATTGTTGATTTGTGTGTGTGTGTGTGTGTGTGTGTGTGTGTGTGTGTGTGTGTGTGTTGTTTTGTTTTTGGCAAGATTACATTTCAAGGAAGGCTCTTATATCTTGGGAAGGGTCCTGCTGAAGACATGATCTTGCTCCCTTTTATGTCCAGAGCCTGAGCTCGTGATTTCTCTGAAGAATGTCTTTACCTACAGATTTGCTTTTATCTGCAATACTTTCTCAGATTTCCATTCCACACTATTCTCCCCTGTCCTGAAATTTTGTGTTAGCTTTTTTTTTTTTTAAAGATTTTATTTATATGACAGAGAGGAGAGAGATCACAAGTAGGCAGAGAGGCAGGGAGAGAGAGACGGGGAAGCAGGCTCCCCGCTGAGCAGAGAGCCTGAGGTGGGGCCTTGATCCCAGGACCTGAGATCATGACCTGAGCTGAAGGCAGAGGCTTTAACCCGCTGAGCCACCCAGGTGCCCCTCGTGTTAGCTTTAATCTCCCCTCCACATTTCATGGTACTTAGGGCTCATTACTCAGTATACAAAATACACAGCCTTATATTTATGCTGCAACACTCTTCATGCCGTTCTGTTGTTCTCCTTCTTCATCCTCCCACTCCCTTACTGTGACTATTCACTTAATTCTTTTTAAAACTTTTTATGTATGTTTTGATTAACAACATTCACAGGCACCCAGGGTACACCTGCCTTTCTAAATCACTCTCTGGATATCACGTAAAACTGTCAAAAGTTGTTTAGGTTTCTTCAAATATGTTTTAGAAACAGAGTAAAAAAAGAAGTCCTTTAAGCATTAAATGCAAATCTCTGGCACAGGCAGGATTATAAAATGGTAGTGTTGAATAAAAACACTTGTTTTAAATAAATTCTCCATCCATAAATCTGAGTTCTTAATTGCAAATAAAAGAGCATGAGACAATTCAAACAGAAAAGGAATCTATTAAAGGATATTAAGTAGTTTACAGTATCTCTGAGAGAAGATCAAAGGATCAGGCTTAAAGCCTATATGGTGGAAGTTATTATCTGAGCTACAGTATGGGATGTTCCAGCAAAGGTTTCATAGCCACCAACTCGTCCCGATTCTATAACCCCACCACTGCCTTCAAAAGCTAGATTCCTCCACCACTGTCTTTGCTAGGAAATGGCTATTGCTAGGGCTGCTTTCCCACTTTCTTTAGAAAGATGTCTTAGGACCATCAGAACCTAGGACACATACCTGTGCCCTTGCTAAAAAGAAAGTTGGGGAAGAATTTTTAGCTTCCTCCTAGGGGAGGCGGAACACAAAATAGACTCTCACAAGCACATGGAGCAAAAAGCGAGACCATTCAATAGTGGTAAATGCTCCATCAGCTGTAAGAAGGAGAGGAGTACTGTGGAGGGGTAATCACCTGATTAGATATAAGCAATCATATTTGATGAGGCATTGACTAATTTTATCATCATCCATTGCAAAGCAGGTCATTACACTGGGCTCCATATTCGGACAGTTAAGGAAACTACATAGTGTGAAGGAAGGGCTTACCATGTTGGGACACAGAGCAACATGGTGGATAAGTTGGATGACTCTATCTCTCCAGTGTGTACATCTGAGTGCCTGCTTTGTGGCCAACAAAGTCCATTCAATTCAAAAGAGAAACTGCTTTGGTCTCTGACCTCTGTAAGAGCTTATTAGGGTTTAATTAAAAGCAACTGCAATGACTTGGCTGACTGCCATGGAGAGAAACGTAGTATTACTTCTGATACTTTCATCTTCAAATTGACCCAAGCATATGACATAGTCCTAAATAAAGAGCCTTTCCTACTTCTCAATATTTTTTGCCAATTCACCAGAGTAAAGAGCTATAAAGCAATAATAGCAATCATTTTTTTTCCTCAGGTACAATAAAATCGTAATACCTAATTTCATATAACCATCCATCAGACCTCTCCCTCCCTCCCCTTTTCCTATACTCTAAAAATGGCCTCAAATAAAAAACCTACCCTGCTTTTATTAGACAAAGATGACAGTAGTTTTTATAAATATTTTAGGGGCCACTAGGCTGCTAGCCTCAGGGATAGAGAAAACTCGGGAACATTTTAACTGTTCCAGTTAAATATCCCTTCCTGGTTTTGTGTACCAGAGGGTAAAAAAATGAACCAAAATGTACATAACTTCCAGTAAAGAAAATATTGTCTTTGCCTTGCATTTGACATGAATATCATTCTGTAGAATACTTGACCCTTTTTGCAATTCTCTTGATGTACATTTATTCCAAAATATCCATTTTTGAAACAGTTTCAAGGGAATGAACACAGTAGAACACAGTTTAAGGGGCAGGTTTCTATGTCTGTATCTTATATAATCTTGCATATGGCAGAGTGTCAGTACCTATCAGATGATAAGAATAATGATGCGTGATTCTCTATCCCCAAAATAAAAGTATAAAACGGAGAAGGCCTGGTCTATTATTCACATATTTAGAAGTAAATCTTACCCAGAATACACCTTGAAGTGGGCAGTGAGCAGCATTTTAGAGCCTTCTTTCTAATGTGACTATCTCCTGAACCAAACTAGATTCTTTGCTAGAATAAAGATGAAAAATCTAGGCTTTGAGGAATTATTAAAAAATAATATAGAGAATTAATTTTAGTTATTTGTTTCTGGTAATAGAAACAATGGAAAACACTTGGTCAATAATAGAAAACAACAGAACCCAACATTCCATTTTTTACCCTAAGTCAGCGTGATCACTTACAAAACTTCAGAAGTGATTTAATGCATTCATACTAAGGCCTCCACATTTGAATAAATGCATAAGATCATGATAGGATAGTATAAAAGAATATTATCGTAGAGTTTTATAAAATCTACATGTACTTACCTTAGTATTCTGAGGTGATCTAGAAGTATTCTTATTGGTATTTTAAACTGCAATTAGATTTCTAGCTTTGTAATACTAATTTCAAATTTCAACTTCTAGTCACACTCATATTATGAGGCAAATCATTTCCCAATTTATTCTGTTCCAAATTTAATTTTGTAATAATGAAAAAATAGAATGTTCAGTACTTGGAATATTCTCCTTCAGCTCTTAGAAAGTTCCTAGTCTGTGTCTATATTTTAATGAGCACTTAAAAGTGTGTCTTCACCATCATTTATTTCTCTTGACTCTAAGCTGTTGCTTCGTAGAAACGAGAATTTAATCAGCTGTGATGATTGGAACAAAAAAACCTGACTTGGTTCTGGGTTGACTTCAGGTGTGTAGGCGGAACTGGAAAGGAGAGAGGTTGGAGTTTCCTGACAGCTGACTACCCAAGCATTGCAAAGAGCTGGGAATGATTGGGGTGGGGGGGAGATTTGGTACCCCCCCTGGGGAGGGCAAAGACCTGAAATGGGCTGACCTTGGAACAAAAAGGGCATAATTCTCACTTCTAACTCAGACTATGCCTGAGTTATTCATAGTCATGTCAACTGAAATAGCTTAGGCAAAGAGACAGTTTTGGGGCTCTCCTTGATACCTGCCCTCTCACCATAGCCAGCTTCCAGTCTGCACCTGCACCGCTGGCATTAATCCAGACATAATGCCCGATTCATATAAGTAAATGCAAACAAGTAAAAAAAAAATTCAAATACACTGCAATGGTACTTTTATGTGGAACCTAAAAGAAACGTTCTCTCTAAAATAAAGAAATGACCAATAAATAGTCCCTATAAATACTTCTCTAGTCAAATAAAGGATACAGCAAAAATAATTACTGAATAATTCAAATTACTCAGGAACATTAACACTGTTTCAAGGCAAAATACTTTTGCCTACCATAACTTTCCAAAATGGCCATAAACCACAATCAAAATTATTAGACTGGTTGGTGAGACTTTAACCCACATCAGTGATGATGGTAATTGCAGTTGTCACACACATTGTTGTATGCTTTACATGCATTATAGTCCCTAACATCCAGAAAAACCCTAAGTAATAGGCACTACCAGGGAAGAAACTGAGTCTGAGAAGCTATCTGAAACCGGTAGCTCATTCAAGGTCATATGTCTAGTCAGCAGAAGAACCAAAATTGAAACCTACTATATTTAGCATATGAGTGAAAGACTGCAGCTCTCATATATACATATATATGGTTATATTATAAAGATAAATTTATATAGAAATTCCTTCAACTTTTTCCCTATGATTATTAATAGCTTCTATCTCTATAGTACCTTCACACGTATCATTATGTTTGATCCTCCCACACCCTATGAGATTTATAGGACAGATGGTGGTATCTTGTTTTTATGGACAAGGGAAATTGAACTTTCCAGAGTCACAAAGTTAGATCCACGGCATCCAGTAATCTTTCCATAATACACGTTACCTCCTTGAAGCATGTCTCAAAATTGACAGAGAATGAGTATCAAAGAAACACAACTGAATTGCCTACAACACAATACAATACAAAACAAAAAAAACTCGGTGGATGTGTGACAAAATGATAAATCTGGACCAGAACTGGAGATAGAAACCATTTCTTTTGATATTGTAAAAGACCAAGCTATTATAAAATTATTTCCTGCAAAAGGATTTTGGATAATGAAAATGTCACATTGGGTCTTTGACTAGATGAGCCCAGATAAGAAGAGGCCAACCATCACACACCAATCATTCACCTTCTCCCAGTCCATAAATGAGGGCTGAATGATGTGACCTCTGAACCACAGAATCAAAATATCTGCTATTTTGATCTGATGGCTGGTATAGTCCAGACTAAAACTCTATCTTTCTCATTTCAATTCTACAGACTAGCACTGCTTCACAGAGATTCTGTCAATCAGGGAGTTTCAATGTGACATATATTCATGACCTGAAGTGTTGAGCTGAAAAGACAAATGACATCTGAAACTAAAAAAGGTCACCTTTCCTCAGGGATGAATGCTTGTTAGAGATTTTAGAATCCACAACAGTTATGTGAAATTCTTGAATGTTCCTTTCTTTTTTTGGCCCATGTTGAAAAATTAAGAATTAAGATATCTTGCACAGCCTTCAGCTGGAGTGTGATATGGGATATGTGGGAAGTTCAGACTCCTAAAATCTCTCCCCCATTGGTTAATAACAATGTCTGAAATTCCATTGAAATGTTTTATTTTTCTGGGTCTGATATTTTAAATTAGCATATTATTAAACACATGATTATAATAACTTGACATAGTATTACCATATGCTATTATAATAGTGTAGCCTTATATTATGTATAACACATAATTTATAATAATGCAAGCCCTCCAAGAGAGGTTAACATGCATTATTATGCAGCCTAAACTTATTTCTTGTATTTTATTTTAAAGTAATATCTACTTTAGAATTGGACTCTGTTGGAAGAAAGATTGCAGAGGGGAGAAATTGTAGGGACCGAGTTTTAATAAGGACCTCTCGCGGTGAAGACCAGCCTTGGTTAAGACCCTACTCAGAGTCCGGGAAGTCGGCAGCATAATGTGCTGGACACACTCGACACATGACCTAACCAGTGCCCTGGCTGTCAGATAGGCTCACAAGGATAAAACATAACAGACATGTATTCTTTCTAATGCCAGGTCCCAAGACCCTGGTAGCCATGGAACTGGGGCTTCAGAATCTTAGGGGGTTTGGATGACACCACCCAGAGCCCATCATGGCATAGAAGTCAGCCTGGAGCCTTCTGCAAGTGAGTCACTAGCCATTTATAAGCTTTAATACTGTAGTACTTTCTTGATCTACCTTCCAGTGATAGTCTGCCCTTGATAAGGGCAGTTCATACAACAAGTGAGAATATTACTTATGTCCATGATCCCTGAATATGAATAATGCTGAAAGCTTTCTCAAGCATGGTGATCTCAAAAATCATAAGGTACTTATCAGCAAAACAACTGAAACTGGATTTAATGTTTTAGAAAAATGAATTTTTAAAAATTTCTCAGACATGATTGGAAGAAGATCAGATTTCCAAAAAACCAAGCACTAAATGTTTGGGGTTTCCTTTTAGTTTTTAATATGGCCTCAAATGGCTTGATCTTGCAGGCCACTGATACTACCGCAGGGGAGAGCCTTGGCTAGGAGGATACTGGATTTAGCATCAACACTCCACAAATGGGACAGGTGGCCACAGTTTAGAGAAAACAAATTGTTCTACTCTGTTGGGGAGAGAAAATGAAAGTTCCCATATTTCTTTTCCTCATTTGTTTATTTTTTCAATTACCAAAAAATTTTTCCAATATAGTAAACATCTTTATTATAGATTGTGTGGATGAGGTACATACCCATGGATAAATCAAAAGGAAGAAAACCTTTTACTTGCTCCCACCACCCAGAAACAAATGTTTATGTGCTATTTCGATATATTTCTTTCGTCTTTTTGGGTGATGCCTAGATTTTTAACACAGTATTTACATAATTGCAATCATGCTATATTTTATGACCTGCTTCCCTCACTTAACATTATTGCAGAACTCTTCTATATTGCAAATTATGTAAACATTATTTTTCATTGCTGTAGTGAGTAGAATACATAATCTATCTGATTTTGAGTGATTTTAAATGTTTGACTATCTAAGCAATGCTGTGACTGATATCTTTGTTGACTAAATTTTGCCAGATTTTTAAATACTTCAAATGGATTCCAGAAGTAGGATTATAGGGTCTAAAGGAATAAACATCTATGTGACGCCCACTGTTAATCTAAATCCTAAAGACCAGTTGAGTCTCCCATAGATGCTTTTACCTACTCCATTTTAAAAAGCTCTGAGTATTATTTAAATAGTTGCTGTTCTGATAAAGAGAAGCCTTATTCTGTATTTTTACTGACATTTCTTTATTACTAGTGCAGTTGAACATTTTCTTGGTACATTAGCTATGTAATTATAGGACATTTTGTGAATTTCTTATTCCTATCAAATAGCAAAGTCTACAATTTTTTCTCAATGATTTGTGAGATTATTTTATAAAAACATAATTTGCTATAGTGGCTGCTATTTTCCATTATTCAATTTATCTTTGTGTTGATTATACTTTTAATTTTTAAAATTATAAAATTTTAAATTTGCATATAGGACTATGTATTTATATTTTACTTTGTGATCCAGTTTGCTCATTATTGTTTTTTTAATCCAGAGAAGTAACAGTGAAGTAGAGATGCTTTCCTCTCAGTGGCTTTTCTTTATAGAAGTATCTTATCAAACTTTGATGAGTAGGAAGAAAACCACTTTTCTAAACCTAGGTTTCATCTTGGGTTTATTACTTTGTACAATTCTGAATTATTAGAGGCCACCTTCTTTTGATGCTTTAATTCCAGTGCATACAGATAAAAAGCCATCAATGAGAGCAAGGTCTTCTTACAAATTTAAATGCCAGAGTTTTAAATGCTCTGGAAGGTTTTGATCAGGAATTGGGGGAGGAATACAAAGATGGTAAATCTTTCATAGGGAAAAAAAAGAGTACAGAAATGGATGAATGGCTAATGAACAAACAAGTGAAGGAACACTGCCTTATCTATGCAAATTTTAGCCTTCTCTAGTCCTCAAGGGGTGAACTCTATTTTTATTCGAGACTCATCTCCTCTAGTCCTCCAAGACTCTGACTGTGGAGATCCCCAGGAGTTCTCTGCACAGTCTCTCTTCTGCTTTCGAGGGAAGTCTGCCTGCTGGGTGTGCATACTCCTTCCCACTGATCTCTACCTTCAAAGGTCCATGTATTTAATCATGGAAGAAAAGGGACATCACATCATTGCCCTGTGTTAAGACCAAATAACACTCACAGCATGTTATCAACCCTAAACATTTTAATGAATATTAACTAATTTGGGTAGCATATAACCAATGTCTACAATATGAGTGATGGTTCTTACAAACAAAGCAAATACTAATAGATTGCTTACTATGTGTCAGGCATTTTTTCAAGTGCCTTACATTTGTTAATCCTTATGATGACTCTATGAGGTTGGTACCATTCCTGGCCACAGTTTGCAGACAAAGAAACCAAAGGTTGGATAAATGGCTCAAAGTTACACAGTTAATGGTGGAATTAGTATTCATCACGAGCTGTCTGGCTCCTGAATTTCTGCTCTTTGTGGTATGATGTCCTGTTTTGCCTAAAAATGCTGTTCTGCCTTGAGTAAAAGCAATAATACCACTAGAGCCATGTGACATAACTATGATGGCCTTTGTTACAAAATAAACATGAAAATTAAGCAAAATAAATGTATAGTGAAAGCTGCTAGTTATTGAAACACTAGCTTCCTCTGGTGCTCCTGGGAAAGTATCTATTGCAGAAAAGAAAGAAACACACACACACACACACACACACACACACAACGAACAACCAGAAAATAAAAACTAAAAACCCCCACCCAACCAATAACCCCAACACATAAAAGTTAGATGAAACTATCTGTTTTCCCTTGTTCTTCCTGACTTTTACCCAGAGTGACATTACTTGTGTAATTGCAACATGTTAAATAAAATCCTAGCAACTTAGAATTCAGGACTAGTCCTATCTGCCTCCCACCCACTGCAGAAATTCTTTTACAATTATCCTGCTAACAATCATTCAGACCTTGATGGAAAACCCTCACTGACATAGCTCACCAACTAGTAAGGTGGCTTCTGAAGTGACAGTCTTCTTACCTAAAAATAGAATTTGCCTATTTGCAAAGTTCATTTACATGCCAAACAAATGTTGGCTGAACCCCTCCGCTATCTGCTTCCACCGTGAAACCAGCTCTGGGAATCCACTGGGGACAAGATATACACCTTATTTTCTCTAGTACAATTTTTTTTTAAGTTTGAATTTTGCTTGCAATGATAGCGTAGTGCAATGATCTGATAACACATAAGCATAACAATATTTATCATCACTCACATGCAAGTTCCCTAAAATGTTTTTACAGCAATCAGCTAAGTGCATCAGTCCCATATTGAGAATAACCTATATGTCATCAACAACAGAAGGGATGGACACAATGCAGTCTGGTGACTCCATGGATACACTACAGAGTACTAACACCCGCAAGAATACACAAACTGCAGCCAACAGCAATCACATGGATGAATCTCACAGAGTAAAAGCAGCCCAACAGGACAAAGTATACACCACATGATTCTATTTCTAATTATATAAAGTTCAAATCAGTCAAAATGAATTACTATTATTAGAAGTCAGATTGTGGTTATCTTTAGAGGGAGAGACATGAGAGGTCTTCTGGGGTGCTGGGAAGGTTCTATTTCTTAATCTGGGTACTGGCTACTCGGGTGTGTATACTTTGTGAGAATTCATCAAGCTCTACATTCAAGACTTTTGTACTTCTCTATGTGTATATTATACTTCAATCAACAACACACACAAAGAAAACCATTATTAGAAACATTAGGAAAAAATCCCATCAGATTTAAGAAGAGCATGGGTCAGATAATGGAAAAAATTCAATTTACATTCTTCAGTGGAATGCATATAAGCACTCAGTTCAGAAGATGGAAGAGAGCCAAAGCACTACTGTTAATAAATATGTCCTGGAAAAAAAATATCCCCAATTTCAGTAATGGGAAAAGCCACTGGCAGAGCTCTGTGGCATAAAATGAATCAACAAGGACGGTCACATTTGGATCTTCCCAAGGATCTGAGGACTTATGCTGCCAAGAGGCCATATGTGAGAGTACTACTGGGGGAGGCTTGGGGCCTGGCTGCTGCTGCTTCTGGAAAGATCTTTCTGGCTCAGAGCCACAGGTTTGCTTTATATATTTTTTGGTTTTAACATGCTGACTTGGCAGCTCTGTAGCTTATTCTGAGAGTACTGTTTATGTTCTTTGCATTTTATTTGAATACTGTAGTGCTGTGGAGTGTAAGTTGGCTTTTAGAAAACAAGTTTTCATTTAGTAAGAAAACCTTTTGAGTCTTATGTTTGAGATGGCAAAACCTTCAATTGCATGGATTTGAGCTGAATAGCCAAATGAAATAGATACAAACTCATGTATTCAGAATTCCCTCAATGATCATCCTCTCCCCTCTTCTTTCTGCTTATCTTTTAAGGCTCACCTCAAATGCCACCTCCTCCATGAAGCCTTCCACAAAGCCCCGTCAGAATTCACGGCTTTCTAATTTTCTTCCATTGATCTTTGTATGTGTGTTTGTTTTAGCATTTTTTTTAAGACTTTATTTATTTATTTATTTATTTGGGAGAGAGAGATAGAGAGTCAGGGAGAGACGGGGGGGGGGGGGGGGGGGGG
>CM053607.1:83509212-83525321 GCA_028646535.1 Procyon lotor
CTTTCCCCTCACCCTGCTCTATTTGTCTCTGCCAACATGTATCGCCTTCTAATATGCAACAGTATAAGCTCTATACACTTACTGTTTTGTTCAGTGATGAATTTCAAATGCCTAGAATAATGCCTACAACACTGTAGACACTCCAAAAATATCTGGGGAGTGAATGAACGAATTCCTTTTCACCACTCCTACCGTGCCACCCAGGAAGCCTGGCAGACTTATCAACTATCACTAGGTTTAAACTTTTTGAGGGCAGGAATCCTCCTCCAGGCAGCTTCTTCTAGCCGAGCATGACAGAGAGCATGACACCATGCTTTGCAAAGAGAAGAAGGCTACTGAGGTCAACAGCAAGCTATCACAGAATTAACACTTGTAGGTAAATGCAACATAAAGTAGGTTTAAACAATCAAGTTAAAAGTAACAAAACCTTGTTTTTAGCATCACAAAAGAGCATCGACATCTTAGCCTAAGCAGCATTCTGGGTCACAATAGATTAATGTATGTGTTGTTTGGTTTAAGATAGCAGCCAACCCACTCAATACATATCGGGATAGAAACATGAGAGGAGAGGAAATAAATCAATGCCAGAAGAGGGAACTGCTTAATGTTACTTCCCTTACTAAGAGGGAACTGCTAAACGAACCTCTCTTCTTTTTTTGTTTGCTTATTTTACACTGCAGAAGAAGTATAATGGCCTGCAGATATATATAAAGAAATGAAACAAAATGCTTGGACAAAGTACTGGAAACTATAAAAAGTAAATTAAAGAGACTATACTCTGTGGTATTTGGCTAACACTAAATAGAGTTTTAGAGTAAAATTAATGCTGTTTCACTTCGAAAATGAAATATGCATTGGCTTCTGTATGGGAATGAAGTGGGGTTTGAAGACTATTATGAAGCAGTAAGAAGTATATTTTTGGCTTTCCTGAATTCTGGGAGAAATAGAAGGTTCATCGCCTGGGCTTTGAAATCCTATAATTGAACTTGAATCTGGGTTCCTTCACTTGCTAGCTCTCAGTGATTTTTCCAACTTACCTGAGCTCCATGACAGCTGGATTTCTCCAGAGCAAGTGATGAGAAAGATGGAAGATGCAATTTTTTACATCTTAATCTCCAAAGTGACATACCAACACGTACTTCTGCCACATGTTGTTGGCCACACAGACCAATTTTAGTACAATACAGGAAGACTTTACAAGAGTATGAACACCCACAGGTAGGGGGCATCTTGGAAGCTGGCTACTGTAAATGGCTGTAACAGCTGGAAGCTGTTATCTCTCTCCAAATGGGTTTTCCTTGTAACTAGCTTGGACTTCCTTATTGCATGGAAGTCTCAAGGTAACCAGGTTTCCACCAACATGATTTGTCTTACGCACAATGAGCATTTTAGGTAAGAATATGGAAGTTGCCAATCTCCCTAAGTCCTGGGCTCAGAAATACTGGAAACTACACCTGCCAACATCTTATTGGTCCAAGAAGTCACAGAGCCCACCCAGTTTCGAGGGCAGAAAAAGCAGATTCTATCCTTTGGCAAGGTTACACTTCAAGAGAGGGTACTGGTTCAGAGAGGTCAGTCATAGGTATTGTTAAAAATAATCTAACATGGGGCACCTGGGTGGCTCAGTGACTGAGCATCTGCCGTCAGCTCAGGTCATGATCCCAGAGGCCTGGGATCGAGTCCCACATCGGGCTCTCTGCTCAGCAGGGAGCCTGCTTCTCCCTCTCCCACTCCCCCTGCTTGTGTTCCCTATCTCACTGTGTCTCTCTCTGTCAAATAATAAATAAAATCTTAAAAAAAAATATTCAAACACATGTGGTAAAGGAGAGTGCAAAAAGAGAGTGGCACTGGTTTTTTGGAAGAAGTTAATACCAAACTAGGTCTCATAAATTGAGACCTAGGATTGTAGAGAGGAGGTCCAATGCCAAGAGCTGCTCAGGGGCTAAATGCAATGCGGTTGTAATGATGGGAATAAAAAGCCATGGAGGCCAGAATGTATGAGTCACTTGCAGGATGTATGGAAATTTACTTGGCAGGAATAGGAAAGTCGCATCAGGGACAGACAAAAGATGAGGACAGAGACAACTATGAGAGGGCCCTGAATGCTAAACTGAGAACCTACACTTAGCCTCTATAGATTCCATAGGAAATGATGCCTTTAGAAATACAAGCAAGGATCTTGACACTTATGAAACATTTACAATGTACCAAGCACAGGACTAATATTTTACATACATCAGTTTCTCTAATTCTTAGAGCAAGTCTACATAGTAAATAAATATACCTTCTTCAATTTTTTTTTTTTTTTAATGAGGAAACTGAAGCTTAGGGAATTTGAGTAAGTTGCCAAAGTTTTTAAGGCTAGCAAGTAGCAGATCTGGGTTTTGAACTCAAGTCTGTTTGAAACCTCATATTCTCAATTTATTCAGGTGTTATCATTGTAAAATCCCAAGAGAAAGAAATCTTTCAGGCTTTATTATGAAGAGGCATTTGAGGTGAGTCCAAGGTACTGGCTTGGAGTCAAGACTACCATTGTATCCAGAGTAACAAGACCATGTGAGAAGCACTGGACAGAACCACCCATTCAATGACATGAATGGTGGCCTACAGGTCACACAATCACAAGATGGGACAGAAGAGCCTATGCAAAACATCAGCTGATGGAGAAACTGTTAGAAATAATAAATTCAGTAAAGTTATAGGGTACAAAATTATTACACAGAAATCAGTTACATTTCTATATATTTACAATGAACTAGCAGAATGAGAAATTAAGAAAATAATTCTATTTATAATTACATCAAAAGAATAAAATACCTAGAAATAAACCTAACTGAAGAGGTAAAAGATATGTACTCTGAAAACTATAAAACACCAATGAAAGATACTGAAGATGACACAAAGAAATGGAAAGACATTCCATGTTCATGGATTGGAAAAACAAATCCTGTTAAAATGTCCATACTACCCGAAGCAATCTACATATTTAATGTTATCCTTATTAAAATATCAACAGCATTTTTCACAGAACTAGAAGTAATAATCTTAAAATTTTTATGGAACCACAAAAGACTCAAATAGCCAAAGCAATTCTGAGAAAGAAGAATAAAGCTGTAGGCATCATAAGACTAGATTTCAAGATATGCTACAAAGCTATAGTATTCAAAACAGTATAGCACTGGCACAAAAATAGACACATAGACCAATGCAACAGAATAGAGAACCCAGAATTAAACCCACTTATACGATCAATTAATCTATGACAAAGGACACAAGAACACAGAAGAGGGAAAAGACATCTCTTCAATAAATGGTGTTGGAGAAACTGGACAGCCACATGCAAAAGAATGAAACTGGACCACTTTCTCATACCATACACAAAAATAAACTCCAAGTGGATTAAAAACCTAATGTGAGACCTGAAACCATAAAACTCCTAGAAGAAAACATAGGTAATAATTTCTGCCATGGGCCATAACAACTTTTTGGGGTATGTCTCCTGATGCAAAGGAAACCAAAGCAAGAATAAACTATTGGGAATATACCACAATCAAAAGATTTTGCACAGCAAAGTAAATGATCAACAAAACAAAAAGGCAACCTATTGAATGGTATCTGATAAGGGGTTGATATCCAAAATATATAAGGAACTTACACAATTCAACATCAAAAAACAAATAACCTGATTTTTAGAATGGACAGAGGACCTGAATACACATGGGCTGAGGGAGCTGGTAGACATAGCCAGATGAGATGCCCTCGGTGAGAGGGCAGTGTAGGGGAAGTCTCTAGATTTGGGGGAGTTCTTGTAGGGGAGGACCCCAGACCCTCTTCTAATTGTCAATGATTTCTGCTTTGGTGAATAATGCAGCTTTAGGAAGAATTGTACAGAGCCATGAGGGAAGACAACATCCCCACCAGAGAGCCGGATCAGCTGAATCAATCCTGGTGCCCACTGGAGGTTAGGAGGTGGGTGTTAGCAACAAATACTGCATCCAGATTGACCTTAAAACTAGTGTTTAACTGTTCACCCCCGCCCTTAGACTAAGACCAGAGGGCTTGTTGTCATCCTCTTTGGGCTACACCCCTCTTCATGAGATGAGGAGTCAGCCAGACCCAAGAGATGTGCCCACCTGGAATTCACTCCCCATCTCTAAATATCTGGAATCCCAGAAGTCCCTGCTCAAATGCCTTGAGCTTACTTTCACGTCTCCACAGTCATCTTATCTGAGTCTTTCCTTCCTAGGGTGAACTTCGTCACTGCCCAGTGCACTTCCCTTATTTCCTGAAGCAGATGATTTTTAATTGTGCTGCATGCCTAGTTTCTCAATTTGAAAACATGTCAAGAAGAGTAGCATTCAAAACAATACCTGCGGGGCACCTGGGTGGCTCAGTCGTTAACCGTCTGTCTTTGGTTCAGGTCATGATCCCAGGGTCCTGGGATCGAGTCCCGCATCGAGCCCCGCATCGGGCTCCTTGCTCAGCAGGAAGCCTGCTTCTCCTGCTACCATTCCCTCTGCTTGTGTTCCCTCTCTCGCTGTGTTTCTCTCTGTCAAATAAATAAAATCTTTAAAAAAAAAAACAAACAAAAAACAAAAAACAATACCTGCAACCTTTCAAGGTAGCCGGCACCACAGGGTTGCAGACTGTGAATAAGGACTTAGTTGTTTTCACCACACCTCTCCGACCCCTCCAACTTACCATGTGCTGAAGGAGACTTGGCTTCCACACTGAAGGTGAGCTCATTCACTTAGAAAGAAGCATCCAGGATTTCAAACGTTACCACTGGACCACACCATTCTCTCTCTCTCTCCAGGGCTGCTCTCTTAGTGCCAACTCCCTTTATAAGTCTACAAATGTAATTTGAAAAAAGGCTTCAGAGAATTTAATTTTGTACTTCTATGCAAGTAATTTGCACATGAAGACCAGATCTGCATATTCTACTTGACAATATCAAACGTATTTTCTGTTGCATTATTCAGTATCCTTTGAAGAAAACCCCATGCAATAAGTGTGTTTTATAATTCAGCACCAGAAAACAGTTTGTTTTACTGGAAGAATTAGAATGACTCCTGTAAACAATTGACATTTCAACCCATTATTTTTTCTTTTTGTATTGGCTGCTAAGAATCTCAGAGTTAAATATTACACTCATACTAATTGCCTTGTTCCAGTTTCCTGATTCAATTATCTCCTGTGTTTCTTAGTCAATATGCTACTGAGCTCAGTTATTTCACCTTCATTTTTAACTATTCTATTGAATATGTTTTATATGTTAGTGTTAAATGTTAGAATTACTTTTTTTACAAGAAGGTAGATGAATATAGCTTCTTACAAGTAAATAAACTTATAAGCATATGCACACTTATTATTTTTTTGTATAAAAGATGCCATCACTATTAATAACTCTTATGGGTCTATGTAGCTTGAATTTTGGTAGCAATGAGTTAGGCGATGATACTCATTTTCTGTTTCCCAGTTTCCTTTAAGTTCTAGAAGTCTATAGAAGAATAGGCATATGCCCACATGCCCTAGCAGGGAGACTGGTTATACTTTCAACCACTGACATGAGCCTCCACAAGTAGTTACCCCTCCATTGCTTATTTATATAAGGAGGGTACTGGGCCAGATAAGATTCCTCCCAGCTGTAATGTTTTCTATTCCATGCACTGAAACTTACTCAACGAAAGGCAATAGACTGCATGAAGTGAGAGGGCCTCTGGTTTTCCCGCTTGGTCATCTGACATGCTCTGGGAGGGTCAAGTTCCCCATGGAAGAGATGTGAGCAACCCCAGGACTGGGATGGCAGGAGCTCCAGCTGTGAGCCTTGTCACAGGCCACAGCCAGCCACCACTGTTGAAGGCTAACCAGGAAATGAAGGACACGGCATGAGCCTGTGCTGACCACACTGGGCAGTAGACTTAGGGCCCCATCAATCTCATTTCTTTCTCCAGGGTGTGGCTATTTCTTCTGCTGGCCTGGCCAGCAGAATGTCTAGCCCCGTGTAAAGCAACATACAACAGTAACAATAACAACGATAATAATAATAGCCAATGTCACTTTAGAAACACTAAAATGTGAGCCCTTGAAAAATGAAACTTCATATAGGATCTTGAGCTGTGCTACTGTTTCTTCTGCAAAAGAAGAGACCTCATTGAAGTTTCTCATGTGCTTATCTGAGCGTTTACAAAGCAAAGTTGCATATTGACTCAATTATAGGATTCCTCTGAGCTGTTACAGAGTTCTTCATTAACACAAAAGGGAGATGACAGATGTAGTCTGAGCTGCCTTGCAGAAAATTTTAATCTTTGCACAGATATTTCACAAGCTATCCAAGAATTATGTGAAATATAAAAGGATTTCATTCCACTCAACTTTTGGCCATCGGTTCAGGGTATATTGAGTATATTCTCCCCTTATCTACCAAGAGGTTCAATTGCTCTTTCAGATTAATGTTTTCAGTGAATGATGTGAGTGACCAGTAATGTGATAGCTTCCACATTGTTATCACATACTATGTGCCTGGAGCCTTTTGTACCTTATTTATCATTTATATGACAACTCTGCAACATAAATTTTATTGCCACCATATAAACTTCATTTTTCCAGATTTTAAAACTGAGGGTCCATAGAAATTAAGCTATGTGACATGTAAGTGTGAGATCTGGGATTCTGGCTAAGATCTCCAAAACCCATGCTATTTCTAGTCTGGAGCACTTTCCCATAACCCTCAAGCCCCCTACACTTCCAGCTTAAGGAAGAGCCTTTTATTTATCTCTTATTGCTTCATTCATTCAAACACCCGATTTGCACAATTAGTATACCATGCCATCTACACAGTGCTAGAAGAGTAATAAATAATAAGATACAGTCCCTGCCCCAAGAGAGGTCACATTATTTTTCTTCTATGCAGCAGTTAATAATAAAATAGCTGCATTCTTTAAATATTTATAATTAACTATGTCACTTAATAATATGTACTTATATTCCATGTCATCCCAAAGGAAAGACTTTATTTTTTTTAAGATTATTTACTTGACAGAGAAAGAGAGCGAGGAAGAGAGATCACAAGTAGGCAGAGAGGCAGGCAGCGAGAGAGGGGGAAGCAGGCTCCCCACTGAGCAGAGAGCCCGATGCGGGGCTCGATCCCAGGACCCTGGGATCATGACCTGAGCCGAAGGCAGAGGCTTTAACCCACTGAGCCACCCAGGTGCCCCCAAAGGAAGGACTTTAAAAGGCTCAGTCAAAACTGGCAACAAATACATTTAGACACTTCCCATCTCACTAGGTTTGCTGTGGGTCTTACCACCCAATAAATAAGCTACTTTCTTCCTTACACAGCTGGACACAGTCCATGTACTCACTACCTCAGGGAACTCAGGGCAGCAAATAAGCTTCTGGGAGGCCAAGAACCAAAGAGCTGAGAAAGGGCCAGGGTAAGTTGCTAAACTAGTGGAGTACTTCTATGTCTACTGTAGAGAATCTAACAGATATAGATTCAGATATAATTAATGAGCCACAGATACAATTAATGATATAATTTCTAATGTCAGCTCATTAATTCAAGCTGATTGTCATAGGACGTCACTGACTGCTAACAGCCCGCAGCTGCAGAGTCGCCTAGGTAGTAACAGGGATATTTAATATATTCACATCTTGGGCGGTCTTTGATGGGCTAGACAACTTGGGAATGTAATTGCTATTCGATCAGCAGGTGCTTGCAGGGGATTCAGCACTGCAAAAAAGGCACACATTTTCATACTTCCTGAATATGATTCACCCAAGGACAATGCCCAGCTGTAGAGTCTGGTCACAAGCCCTGCTAGGATCCCTGGTGGCACCGAGAAGATCAAGGTGGGGGACATGAGAACTTGCCTACTGTCCCAGAGCCAGCTAGCATTACTGGGGTGGCAGCCCAATCAGAAGAGTTGGTAACATGAAAAGTGGGGTCCCACTGTTGGCAGAATCTCAGATACGGTTGCTCTGAGTCCATATTGTGTGGAAAGCACTGGCATCAAGTGTGTACCCAGCTGTGACGAGTGGGTAACGCGCATCACCCCTGCAGGGAAGCCCCAGAGGCAGGCACCAAAAGATGACCAATCTAACACGGAAAGTGTCAGAAGAGTTTGATGCAATCCTTTCACCAAATGGGAGTTCAGACAGGGGCATCCTTTAGCCCGGGATGGCCAGGTCAGATGGGAGACCACACCGGTAATATTTACAATGCAACAAATCATTTCACAAATATCAGAAAGGTTCTGTGAATAATTTGCAAAATTGCCTAGTGAGCAGTTGAATGTGATATGGTTTAGCAGAACTGGAGAATAGAAGATAACTTTTTTCCTGTTTGATTTGTTAATTTATATTACCATGCTGATGATTCAGTATTTTTACATATTTTGGATATCACCCATGGAAAGACCCCAGACTGGAGCCAGCAAAAGGTCCAGTGTCTCTCCCTACTCCAGAAGGAGGCACATTTCTAAGCCAAACTGCCCCAAGAGAGCCAATGCTTTAACCACATGCAAGCTGCCTCCTAGAACTATGTAAAGTGATGGCTCCAACCCATACCTAGATCAAGAATGCATCTCTTTGTACTGCATATTACATCATTATTAGAGCAAATCAGTAGTATTTACTCCTATGGGTCCCGTTCATTGCTAAGGTAATAATTCTCAGCTGGCAGCTATCTCTTTGAATCCTCGATCCATTCTTCTAGAATTTTCTGCAACCAGTGAGTCTGTAAAGTGCTCCAAGGCCCTTTCTCCTCAAAAAGTTCTTAGGTGGGTGAGCAAACAATTCCTACTCCTTAGATAAATAAGATGCAAATTTTTCCAAAAAGAACTTTACAGGAATAAAGGAAACCAAGCCTCAGACCAGAGGAATCTGTCTTGCTGGAAAATTATAAAACCAAACCAAAATGTGTAAATATTCTTTCCTATACAGGTCTCTTGACAGTTGTATGTATTAAGAAATAAAGTCTTTTTTTTTTTTTTTGTAGTCTGTTAAATTCACTTGAATTTTAAAAAGAAACAGATAATCATTAAAATCCTTACCTTTCGAGTGCTTTCCCTGACCCATCAACCCTATGATATAATCACCACAGAAACTGGGTCTGAGGTCTCCTGGACCGGAACGGGTCTCTGGAACTGAAGGGCTCTGTTCAATCAACTTCTGAACAGAAGTAACTGATGCAGAGACTGAACCCATTCAAGAACTTGCTCTGATTAGAGCCTCTGGTTGATGGTTTAACCCAGAGGTCTTGTTCATTGAAAGATGTCAGGTTGAATTCTAAGCTGACTTTCAGATTTTTATCCCGCAAGAAGTATCACATGGTAAATGGCATTGTAATGGATTCTGCAGGTTAAGAGGAATATTTTTAAAGGAAATTTTTCTTGGGCCTGTGGAAAGGCCAAATATTTGTTTATGTGTCCCTGAAAGTACATTTGCTTATTGAGTAGCGTGGATGAAAATGGCCAGAGGGTTTGTCATTGGAATTACAGTTACAGGGAAATAGTGTAGGGTTTTTTCCCCTCTAATAAATGCTTTTTAGCACCATAATTAGAGTCAGTGGTTTCGCAGATTCTGGTTGGGAAATCACTACAATGCCAGTTAAATGATGCAATTCCTGTGCCCCACTTTATGCCCTGAAGGACTTTCTGTGAGTGCAGCTGGAGAATCTACTTTTTAACAACTACAGTGAGATTTGAGAATACTTGTCCTATCAGACAGGGACTGATGATATTCATTCATTCGAGTTATTCATCACTCCACAGGCATTTATTGAGTGCGTTCTCCTATGTGCTAAGAATATAGAAATAAATAAAATACAATTTATGTTCTCCAACTGTTTCAGGTCTGGATCTAACGTGCATGAGTGTTTCTCAGCTGGAAGCAACATTGCTCCCAAGGCAATATGGGGAAACATTTTTGGTGGTGCTGTTTGGGGCTAGGGGGTGGCATCTACTGGGTAGAGGCCAGAAAGCGACCAGACATCCTATAGTGAATGGAACAGTTCCCTCCCCAACCAAAACAAACATAATCTACACTTAAAAAGTCAGTAGCACTTACGGTGAGAATCTCTGATTTGCACTATACTGATTCATTTAGCCAGCCAATCATTAGAATCATCTAGAAGCTTTGCAAATACCCACATCCTCCAAATTATTGTGTGGCAAATGTGCATCTATATTCAAAAGTGGAGCTGAAATATAAATGTGTAGGCCTTGATAATTAGAGGCTAGTGGCAAACACCTCCTGATTTACAGTGTGAACAACAGAAGGAATTTTCACCTGTGCCATAACAAGGCCCCAGCAGCCATGATACAGTTTCTCTACGGATAGGATTTCACAAATAAAGATATATTGCCAAACTGTTTTGGATCATCTGTACATTGCTCAATTAACCAAGAGTCCAGATGATATTTAATAAACAATTTACCATCTTTAAAAAAATGCTGTGGACATCCACTTCCAGCCAAGATGGCATAACAGGCTTTGGATTTATTTACCTTCCCTTCTGAGACAACAACAAAAACCCGGGACAAAATATATGAAAAAAACAAACAAACAAAAAACAGTTTTCAAGACACTGAATGATAGGCAATGAAGGACAGTGGTCCTGGGGGGAAAAAATAAATGCAGTGAGCCCTGTCTCCAGCTTTCTGCCTGGAGAGGTTCTAAGCTGTGGCACAGGGACACTGGTAGACTTCTGGAATTGAGGAGACATTCCTCAGAGCTCAGGGAGACCAAAGTGCTTACATTTTGCAGGAAAGAGTCCCAGAGAGGAGCATGCCTCACACAGAAATCACAAACATCTGCTAAGGAATTCCCTCACATATTCAGCTCAGCACTGCTCACAACATGCATGTGAGAAACCACCAGAGGCCAAGGAAAGAACCACGTGAGAGGATGAGAGGTAAGAACACCTGAGGCTCACACTCAACATGGAACAATACCTGTTCCGACCAGTCAGATGGAAAGCCTCATGGGAGGTGGGGTCAAGTATAAAGAGGATCTTGCCTCAATATCAAAGAATAATGAACCCCAGATGAGTACTGGACTAGTCCCACCTAACAAATCTTTTTTTTAAAGCTTTTATTTTTTTTTTTAAAGACTTTATTTATTCATTTGAGAGAGAAAGTGAGAGAGAGCATGGGAGGGGAGAAGGTCAGAGGGAGAAGCAGACTCCCTGCAGAGTTGGGAGCCGGATGAGGGACACCATCCTACATCTCCGGCATCATGACCTGAGCCGAAGGCAGTTGCCCAACCAACTGGGCCACCCAGGTGTCCCTGCACCTAACAAATCTTAAAAGCAACCTCCAAAAAGGATCAAACTGTTTCTAAGTACTTATTGCATTCCAGAGCAAAGCTCAAGAACACTCACTGACACAGATGTGATAATTAGTAGACAAGAAAATGAAAAGAGTACTTATAATTGTATTACATATGTTCAAAAAGTTAAGTAGAGCTATGGATGATATAAATGAAATTATACAATAATATATAAAAAAAGGAATTTTTTTTATAACCAAGTGTAGTTTTTCTTAGGAATGCAAGGTGGGTTTATCATTTAAAAATCAATCAATACTGGGGTGCCTGGGTAACTCAGCTGGTTAAGCATCTAACTATTTTAACTCAGGTCATGATCTCAAGATTGTGAGATCGAGTCCCATGTCAGGCTCCATGCTTAGCATGGAGCTTAAGAGTCTCTCTCCTTCTCCCTCTACCTCTCCCTACACCCATACCTCCTCACTCAGGTGTGCACAGGCACTCTCTCTATATTAAAAAAGAAAAAGAAAGATCAATCAATGTAACTCACCATATTAAACTAAAACCAAAACCATTTGATTAACTCAATTCATGCAAACAAAAGAGTTTAACAAAATTTAGTATACATTCAGGAAAATAACTTTCAGCAAACTAGGATTAGAAAGGAACTTGCTCAACCCCATGTAAAGGACATGTATGAAAAACCTACAGCTAACATCATACTCCATGAATGTTTTCCCCTAAAGATCAGGAACATGTCTATTCTTACCACTTCTATTTGACACTGTACTGAATGAAGGCTCTAGCCATGGAATGAAAAAGAAAAACAAAATAAAGAAATAAAAAGCACTCAGATTAGAAAAGAAGCACAATTGCCTTTATCATTGAGGACACAATCATAAAGAGTATCTATGTAATTATCTACATATAGACCATCCAAAGTTTGGGAACTAATGCTACTCCATCATGAGACTTATTATAAAGCTACAATATTCAAGACAGTGAATAGAGTCTGGAAATAGAATTACCCAAATATGGAAAACATTTTTGAAAAAGGCATAGAGGCAAATCAGTGGAGAAAAGATTGCCTAGAAAATGAGACAGTCTGATGCCAGAATAATTGGCTATCTGTATGCAAAAAAAAAAATGAACTTGAATCCATGTCTCACACTGTATATAACAACACAAAAGGGATCATAGACCTAAATGTAAAACCTAAAGTTATAAATATTCTTAAAGAAATACAGGAGAGGGGCGCCTGGGTGGCTCAGTGGTTAAGCGTCTGCCTTCGGCTCAGGTCATGATCCCAGGGTCCTGGGATCGAGCCCCACATAGGGCTTCCTGCTCAGCAGGAAACCTGCTTCTCCCGCTACCATTCCCTCTGCTTGTGTTCCCTCTCTCGCTGTGTTTCTCTCTGTCAAATAAATAAAATCTTTAAAAAAAAAAAAGAAAAAGAAATACAGAAGAAATCTTTTGTAATCTAGGGTCAAAGATTTCTTAAATGTGACAACAAAAATGATTCATACAAAAAGAAATCAATAAATTGGATTTCATTAAAATTAAAAACTTAGGCTTCTAGAAAGTACTGTTAAGAGAATGAAAAAGCAAATGAGAAAACTGGCAGAAAAATACTTTACGATCATGTATTTCATACAGGACTTGTATCTAGAACATAATTTTCAAAACTCAATAAGAAAGCAAAGAACTCAGGGGTTTTTTTTTGTTTTTTTTTTTTTTTAAGGACAGAAGATTTAAGGAGACTTTACTAAAGACATTTATTTCCCAAAGAAGGTGAGGGCTCCTAATCTCCACACTCTCACCAACACTTGTTATTTCTTGTCCTTTTGATTCTAGCCATTCTAACAGGTGTAAGGTGATAGCTTACTTTGATTTTGATTTGCATTTCCCTGATGATGAGTGATGTTGAGCATCTTTCCATGTTTCTGTTTGCAATTGGCAGTTTTTACAAAAGTTATACACTTACCATATGATCTATCCATTCCTTTCTTTGGTATTTATCTAGAGACATGAAAGTATATGCCATGCAAAGACTTGTATGTGAATGTGTACAGCAGCTTTATTTGTAAAAGGCAAATGCTGGAAACAATACAAATGTCCATCAACAAGTGACTGGATAACCAAATTTCACCCTGTCCATGCAATAATAGAACCTAGCAATAAAAGGAATGGACTACTGGTCAACATGATTAATATGTATGTGTGTATATATATATATATATATATATATATATATATATATATATATATACCTTAATTATTTTGAGTGAAATAAGCCAATTTAGAAAAAGCTATAAATATTGTATAATTCCATTTATACAAAATGTAAAAAATACAAACCAATATACAGAGATAAAAAGGACATCAAGGGTTGCCTGGGGACGGATGATGTCGATAAGAGGTGGGAGGGAATGATTACAAAGGGGCACAAGAAAACTGGGGGATGGTAGATTTATTCTTTACCTTACGGTGATGGTCACAGGTGTGACATGTTATCATGCATCAAATGGTATGCTTTAAATATATTCAGTGTATTGGATGCCAATTACACCTCACTGAAACTTTTTTTTTTTGAGCAGGGCTGAATGCAAGGGTCTGGGAAGCCATCCTCCAGAAGTGCTTGTCCACCTGTGCCCTCTAGCCACCCGTGCTCTCCATTTACCTCCTACCTCAGCCAATCCCACGTCCCCGCCGTCCTCAGTCTGTCCTTCTATAGGGCCTTCTGCTGTTTCTATGAACATCCCCAAATCTCTCCTAGATACCCTATTTATTTTATTTTAAGCTTTCAAAATAAATACATTACTTAGACTTATAACCCCACCCCTTTCTTTCTCTGACTCTTGAAATACCTGTAATTTGGCTTCCTACCTGTAGTCGTCCACAGATTAATTTGTCAAAAGTTACCCTCATCTTTCTCGCCTCCAAAATTAAATGGCCTTTTCAGGTCTCTAGCTCTTTGTTATAATTTCCATTCCTGATCTGTGTTTTGGTGATTTTATTTCCTTCCCCAGTTGGTCCAGGCAAGTCACCATTCTGGTGTTATCCCTTCCTCTCCTATTTTTCAATGTCTGCAATTTATTGGTTCTCTCCTCAGGTTCTACTCACTAGTAACACCCTCAAATAGAACTTTGATAGCTGAATCCTAACTCCTTTTTAAAAAAAAAATTATTTATTTATGAAAGAGAGAGAAAGAAAGAAAGAGAACGAGCAGGGGGGATGGGCAGACGGGGAAGCAGATTCCCTGCTGAGCAGGGAACCGGTGCAGGGCTCCATCGATGCCAGGACCCCGAGATCACGACCTGAACCCAAGGCAGATGCTTAACTGACTGAGCCACCCAGGCACCCCCAGAACCCTAACTCTTAGCTGTAACTTGTCAAGGGGCTTTCTCTTTAGGCTGCCCGGATAATATGCAGAACATCTAATTAAATTTGGATCTCAGATAAACAAGGAATGTTTAGTGTAAGTATGTGCCAAATATTTCATGGAGCATACTTACACACACACAAAATTGTTGTTTACCTAAAATTAAACTGGGGGACCCTGTATATTGTTTGCTAAATCTAACAACCCTATTTCTACCTCATCTCTTAATTACCATCATTGAAAAGGCCCTAAGTTTTCCAGCTTTTACTTGTATCCCTCATTGGGAAAAATGCTATCTTTTTTTTTTTAAAGATTTTATTTATTTATTTATTTGACAGAGAGAAAGAGATCACAAGTAGGCAGAGAGGCAGGCAGAGGGAGAGGGGGAAGCAGGCTCCCTGCTGAGCAGAGAGCCCGATGCGGGGCTCGATCCCAGGACCCTGAGATCATGACCTGAGCTGAAGGCAGAGGCTTTAACCCACTGAGCCACCCAGGTGCCCCAAAATGCTATCTTTTTTAACTCTGCCTACCAGAGTCACCCCTTCTCCATGCTCAGGCCTTCCCCGATCATCCCAAGCTACCGCTTACCCTCTCCCTTCTCTGAGCTGGTCTCCATCCAAATGTTCTTTATCTCAGGATCTTGAGGAGTATAATCCTCCAATCTGTTGTTTCTGTTGAGTGTCACTTTTGATGGGTCATTATTTTGTGTAGTTCGTAATTTGGGCTTATGAGTTCATTTCCTGTTTTTGTTTTTTCTTTGAGTCAAATTGTGAAAGTCTTTCTGCTTAGTAGGTTTTGCTTAGATTCTGTTGAGTACTACACATGGGTTCACCTACCTAGAAACAGGTGTCATTTTTAGAGACACAGAATTAATGTTTTGGTTTCTCACAGGAACTTTTTTCTCCTCTGAAAGCCCTGGAAGAAGACATAATTCTTGATCTTTCCTCTGAGTTGGTGGAATGGGAGTTGCTTTTTATCTTTGAGGGGACACTGTCCAAGAGTCCCAGCTTTCGCAAACAGCCTTAGGTACAGCTTCATCCTTGGCAGGCCCAAGTCCACCCTTTCCTACCTGTGCACTTTTTACAGCCCTATCTTGGAGCCCAGCCCCGGCTGTCAGGGCACCCGTCCAGGCCCACCTTCCCACCTCCAGGCATCTGGTCCCTGCTGTTGTTTTATGGTCTTGCCTCACTTTTCTGCCATAGATTTCTCTTCGACTCTTTTGCATTCAGCTGTCTTTAAGAATTATTTTCCAAACATTATGGAGGTTCCTCAAAAAGTTGAAAATAGAGCTACCCTACGACCCAGCAATCGCACTACTGGGTATTTACCCTAAAGATACAAACGTCGTGATCCAAAGGGGCACGTGCACCCGAATGTTTATAGCAGCAATGTCCACAATAGCCAAACTATGGAAAGACCCTAGATGCCCATCAACAGATGAATGGATAAAGAAGAT